>CM065380.1:42255000-42855000 GCA_033060915.1 Euryodendron excelsum | reverse complement strand
GCTTGTTCACATATAGGCTTTCCATATAACCACACTTTTTAAGGAAAATGCTATTCTTCCAAAAAACATGTACAAAAAATCTCACCAGAATGATGTGGCAATGACATTTTTGTAAATAAGAGCCACCATGATGAGTGTTTTGTTTTTAAGTGAATGACTCTCATTCAACCACATCATTCTGATAATAAATTCTGAATGAACTTTTTGTTTGTACATCATTGCCCTTCATTTAATGGTCCATATAGAAAGTGAAACAAGTGTAACAAGTTTATTTAAGAGTCTTAGGTTGCTGGCTGACAAGTTGCACAGTTACATATATAGACGAAGATATCTCGGGTTATCTTATTAGGAAAATAAGATAGATAAATAAATCATTATATTCCATTTCTTACCAGAAGGATGGCACCAGTCTTAAATGATCCAAGCGACAGCATTTCAATTCCCTGCAAATTCGAAAAGTAAAAAATGAAGCCAACCAATTCAAAGTTCTCAATATATTATTGTCAGACAAGCAGAGAGAGACTAGGGTTTACAGAAGAGAAAAGCCTTTCCCTATTTGAAAATTACAGAAACTTGTCAAAGTTTTCCTTGTACAATTCACGCATGCCTGCACATAAATCTATATGAAATGAAATAACTTCTGAATCCAACCTCCAAAAAAAAAACTAAAGGAAAAGAAAGCCATAGTCTTGAACCATATGGTAGCATTCCAAAACAAATTGAAAACTACATATACAGAATTAAAGAATAAGAAAAAATAATCCACACAAAACAAAATAAATTTTAAAAAATTCATTTTACAAAGAGTGCACACAAACCAAGGAGCCTATTTGTTTCAACTTCCAAAAATAAATTACCTAGAATGTGTTTAAATTAAATAATCAAACTTTTTAAAACAAAAAATTTTCAGTCATTCAATATATTTTACTAGAAATTCAAAACCCAAGGCAAGAAAATCTCATTCTAATTAGGCATAGGAATCAAACCAGTGTCCTCCATAACTCTTTATTGAGAAACGTTTAGAAAGGATTTAAGCAATGTAGGGGCCTTTTCAGGAAGGGAAACTAATATCACACCCCAGCTCAGCAGTCAGGAAATGTAGACATGCCCCAACCCTCCCCAATAATGTAGTAAGTAACTAGAAAACCACTTTTATTTCTAGTGTTTCCTCAAGTACCCTGATATACCGAAGACATTAACAGTTTCGTACAATCAGACTCAGACTTCTCTCCTCATTTTACACCTATCCTTTTCCCTCTAAACAAACAGCTCTGTGGCCTAGCCTCCATCTACGAGTAAATAGCAACCTTTGCCCCTGCAAAGACCAATGTCTCTCTCTCTCACACGAACAAATACACACACACACACAGAAAACAAAGTGACTGTGACAAGCCCCATCAATAGACCTAGGTATTTATTGGAAGTAACCCAAGCCCCAAGTATCTCCACTATATGATGAAGTCAAGAAGTTGTATACCAATCCAGCGAAAAAATCTTGACTGCAAAGCTCACAGACACATTGAAGGCACTTGGATTGAACATATCAGCCAAGGAACTGAACTGCATGATGGAGGAGATTCGCAATGCCCACACTAGTTCATACTTATGATTTTGATGATTATTTCTGTTTATTTAGTTTCTATGTTGTCCAAAATGAAAGAAGGAGAAAAATAAAATAAAAGAAAGAAGAAGAAAGAAGACTAGAGTTGAGATAGTGAGAAAGGATATTATTGGCTTATGTTTAATGATGACTATCGATCCATGCAGATGACACCCCAAGTAATTGGGATTAGGCCTTATTAAGCTGAATTGGCATGAGCTGTTAACAACGGAACTAAATTGTCCACCATCCTTGCTTTCCTAATAAGGCCAATACTGGATGTCTGAAACTAGCTTACTTTGTTGATTCGTTGTTTCAGGCTAGACCTAATCTGACCAACTTATGATAGAATGGTCGGTGAAGTTCAGATTAGGACACTTCAATCAAGGTTGAATCAAGAGGAACCACACCTTACGATGGAACAGAAGTATCCTTATGCAAGGCAAGGTCAAAAATTTGCATGTGTGTTGGGATGGGGAGGCTCATCATGTATCCACACTCCTGCCATTCCACATTCTTATGCTTCTAGAAGTTTTTTTTTTTTTATTCTCTTCTTAAACTTAATTTCCAAGAACAATAGATGAAAAAATTTAGACCATGTTCTCTCTATATACTACTTTGGAAGTCAAGAAATATAAAATGTTCCTAAAACTTGAACAAATACGTCCAAGATTTTTTAAAAAAAAAAAAAGAAGGAAAAACTGGTGAGAAAAGCCAAATTAACCAATATTCTCAAAGATAGTCCATACCATGAACTCCTTCAAACCTTCTCCACCAACCACCATCTCAAACCTCAAACAAACCACACACCCAAGAAAGTTCGATACACATGATGATGTAGCCATTCATTAAATTTTAGGAGTCTTTTAGATAGTCTTGACATACTTTTGTTTTATTACGTCTTTTAGTGATTTTAAAGATTCAGTTTAAGTTCTTACGTCTATTGGGAATTGTATTGGGTGGGAAGAACTTTACAAGATTTTTATGAATTATTAAGGTCTCCTTAAGCCTATAACAAAACTCTATTGTTGTAAACAAAATTGGCATCCAAGAGATGAATAAAATTTAGATTTGATTCTTCAAAGTTCTCTCTCTCGCACCTCCCCTCCCTCCTCCTTCCTCCCTTTTGCTCTTCTCTCTCCAATCTGACATCTATTTTCTCTATGATCTCTAAATCTCGTCTACTTTCCATCTCTCTCTCGATTCTTCTCACACCTCTCTCTCTCTCTCTCTCTCTCTCTCTCTCTCTCTCTCAACAAGAGTAATGCTACATCATAAGACATCCTAGACATAAAAGATGTCCTCCCACACTAGCCAGGCAACATCACATGTTACAATTGGAGTGATTTCAAACACCAGTCTTAAATTAATCCCTAGCATTTCCAAGAAAACAAGTTCTATCAAAGGGAACTCCAGACCAATCAAGGTAGAACCTCTAGGCCAACCATACAACACAAAAAATACAAAAATATAAAATTAAAAAAAAAGACAAAATAGGATGTTAATAGATTCCAAACTCTCGCTGCTATACTAATTTTCTTTTGTCGATCTTCTAGAAGTTCGATAATAATCTTCACCCTAATCACCCATCTAAAAGCTGAGTCCAAAAACCCCCCCACCCATAC
The DNA here is from genome assembly GCA_033060915.1 of Euryodendron excelsum. Classification (NCBI taxonomy): domain Eukaryota; kingdom Viridiplantae; phylum Streptophyta; class Magnoliopsida; order Ericales; family Pentaphylacaceae; genus Euryodendron; species Euryodendron excelsum. Next base: position 42,851,775 of record CM065380.1, on the reverse strand, counting down.
CCCCATCCCCAACCCCAACCCCAACCCCAACCCCAACCCCAACCAAAACCAGCAGGGGGGCATGGGAAAAGGATTTTTCAATGGTTGGTACTACCTTACCACTGAAAATTTGTCCCACAACCAATATCCTCAAAATTTAGCAAAATCTGTAATCACAAACTAACAGCCAGTAGATTGCAAGGGGATACAATAACCCATCACAACTTTAATTTTCTAGAGATATCCTACTTTGTGAAAACTTCCCTGCCTTGAGATAAAAGTTGTAAAAGGTCAATCAGTTGCAATGAATTTACTAATCAAACCCTAATACTATTAATGTGCAATGGAAACTACTCTTTTTCCCATTGCAAGCAGTAACAATTAACCAATATTTTAAATTTCATCATTCCTTTTTACCTTTTTTTTTGACAAATAAGTTGATTTTTGGTGTTCATTAGTACCTTCCAATACCAAGTTCATGTCTCATTAAACATTCCTCTCACCCTTAAAGACCTCAAATCCAAAAACCATCAAAACCCACACAAATACTTACTATATTCAGCACAAAAAAGGAAAATTCACAGATACTACTTCAACTGACTACAAACCTAACTGACACAAATTAGATGTGCTTGCAGGTATAGGGTACTTAAAAGATATAAAAATATGACAAACAGATCCTCTTTGAGTGAGATTACCCATATTAGAACGGATCACCAGTTCAAGAAGCAAACGCAAAGTCAATATCATAGGACTAAAAACTAGAGAAGTCCAATCATTAATCGTATGGAGCAAACAATTATGGAGATATAAAAAGTTCACTCCAGATAACTTTAACAAACACAGAGCATGATGTCATCGAGATAAGAAGTAAAGCATAAGAACACAGGATTGAGGTGGAGTTCCGCAAAAGTTCCAGAAAATGCAAGAAATGACTTCCCCAAGCAATTGAAAAATCAAATGAGTATATAAACTACAGTAATTAAGATACTATAAGTGATGCATTACTTTAAGAATGATGCAACCAAACCTGAATGCAGAATGCGAGGCCCAATATATTGTTAGCCAGCCAATGCTTCTGTGAAGCATACCACGCACAGAAAAAGGTCCCAGGGATTGCTGCAACAATCTGAGACCTTGTGAACTCAACCTCCAAAGCTGTGGAAGAAATGTGCAAAGTAAAACATCATTCTGCATATTGCAAGCAAGATGCTGTCAACTGCATCATATAAAAACCACGAAAAACGGAAAACTAAGAGACTCTACTCATTCGAATGTCAAAACATACTTCACACCAAGAGGAAACAAAAGTCAACTCAAGCAAGACTTAATGGTCAAAACCATGCAATAAAGATAGGATTCAAACCGGAGTAGAGAACTACAGCAAATACGGTAAAAAAGCATGAGGCACAATACCACAAAGCTTTCCAGGAAACTATCTGTATATAATAACTTAGCAAAGTAGAATCACACGTAACTTCAGAACACCTGAAACTGGGAGTTTGTACAAGTTGACATAGGACATTGAGTAAGTCAATGTTATACACTAAGAAAAGGAGAAACCAAAAAGACAGAGAAAAATCTTGCAAAGAGAACAATAACATATATAAGTGGCCCACTGCATGGTAAAACAGCAACAAAATCACAATGCAGTGACAATATTATAGAAGTATGTTATCTTAAGTAATATGTTAACTGTGAAAGCAGTATAGACTGCAAAACCAAATGGTAATGTCAACTTTAATTCAAATCACATCGTCTTAATCCTTCCACCACTAACCCAAATGAGTCATCAAACAAACAGTAATCTTTTCATATTCATAAAGCAGAAATGGTTTCGGTCAAGTAACCATTCTTGCCTTTTCAAAAACTATCACCCCCTTGGTCCCACTTTTATGTCTCAGCTGACATTACACATAGTTTTAGAGAAGTATCTTTGAATTATATATTTACAAAACATCCTGTCTTTTTGAATAAATCTTTTTTGGAAATTGGGATGTATTAAACCCATAAATCTAGAGAAGGATAATATGAAAAAGTGATGATTCAAGTATTTAATTTTTCTGACTAAGACACCTAAGATGGGACTTCCAAAAATGGCAAGTAAGACACACAAAATGGGACAGAGGGAGTATGAGAGTTGTTGTTGTGTTTTCCATTTTTCTTTTGTCTATTTCCTTTTTTCTTTGGTTGTGGCGGTTGTGCGGCCTCTAGATCATAGAACATTTTCACCTATGTTACACGGACTCTTCTAAGATGTATGAAGTACCCATATCGGAAACGTAACACTTGGAGTCCAACACTTGGATAAAGATATGGTATGGATATGTCTACAATATGTATTATTACATATTTACCCAAGAAAAATGTCTAGTAATTCGAGGTTATCATATAACTATGCATAAACCACCATATTATACATGGAATGCTCTTAGCCCCTTGTAAACACTATTTTAACCTAGAAAATAAAAATATATATATTAAGAAACATGAATATTTTTCCATGTATCAATGTCCATGGACATGAGAATTAGACAAATGAGATACTTAGACACGTATCCGTACCCGATACCCATACCCAAGTTCATGTAGCACATATTTTCACCCTTCAGTCTCCACCTTTCACCAGCTTTGATAAGTTGCTTGGACTTGACCCTATTCCATTGAAAAAAACCTATTGCATATCACTTGTGAAACTCAATTTGATGCATGTCCATGTCCAATGTAGCTTTAGAGTATATTCCAGCCATGAGCAAGATTTATGGACTCCGAGATGGAACATTACAAACTTCTACAGACTAACTCATTGCAGAATAGCACTGCCAAATAACACTGCAGTAATAAGAAAATCCATCTTAATCGAATAAGTTCTAATGTGGACTGTGGTACAGAAGAGAATAACAGAATTGCACATGAAGGAAAACAACAGGATCTCAAATATATATACATATATATACAAAAGTTGAAAGAGCATTCCAAAAGACAAAGAAAACGAGGATGCCACATACAACGGAAATATGGGAAACGCCAGATTATTAGATCCTCATTCCAATGCTTTGGCAAAAAACGTCCGATTGCAGGTAACAGTGTCGCCCTGCAAAAAGTGAAATTAAAAAAAAAAGGTGAGTTACTGATACAGCCAAATCACACTAAAGCAATAGCTTGCAACAGATATTAAGCATAGTAGAATGACCCATAGGGAAAGAACATACGAAAGAGCGACGATCCCAAGTACAAAGAAGTAGCATGTCAGAACAGCATTAACCAAGTCTTTTGACAGAAACTTAAAGAGTAAGAATAGTGATAACAGCATCGCACTCCCAACCAAAGGGAATCGCATAGCATGTTCGTTAGACATTGTCTCCTGCAGATTCAAACAGTCATGTTTAAGCAAGAATAATCTGGATTGAAAAAAAGGAAAATTTAGAAATAAAGACACAGTGCAACATGGATTGCCTGCTGTACTTACTGAAGGTGGAGTTGGCTTGACCGAACGGTAGCAACCCACGTAAACCGTAAGGCAAGCAGTCAAAATGACATTTAAATTTGGATCCACCTTAAGCACCAGTGGTGCCAAAGTTAAACCTGCAGCCATTTTTATTACACATAAATCACAAAGCCCATTGCTTCAAAAGTGTGAGACCTTAAGGAACTACACCATAAAGCATAAAATGAAATGAGTCATTGGCACAGAATATATTTGAGTTGAAAGGCTAAAAAAAGGCAAACTTGACTCACATAGAATTAGAAGAGTGTTACAATGGCACCAAGTGGCATATCTCTTGGAAGAAAGATGACAACTAGTCCAGCCATTCAGGCATCAGAAAAAATTTAGGATTATGTTAGTGTACTACTGGTTTAAGCTGAAGCACTTTGCGTTTGTCTCTTGTTTCAATATAAACTAAGAATTACTTTAAGGGAGTCACGATATTCAAGAAGAAAAGAGAGGAAACCACACACACACACACACACACAGAGATAAAATATTCAAGAAGAAGAGGGAGAAGAAGATGAAGAAAAAACACGCACACGCACATGCACATGCACAAATGCATGCATGCACGCGTGCGCACACAAAAAGAGGGATAAAAGAAAAAGAAAAGCTTTACAGAATAGCCAACTGACACCATGGGCAAAGAATAATAGCAGCCCCACAATAACACAATACAGTAGAATGTGTACCCCCAAATTCTACAGGAACAGATAACTACAGGAAAGGGTACACTTAACTAGCCTGACACTACAGAATATATGAAGGAACACCTTTCTGTATTCCAAAATTCTTTCTAAGTGACACACATAACCAGGCACCTCAGACAAATGTGATTTTTAAGAAATGGCTCACTTCAAAACCTAGAAAACAACAGCTCCTATAGTACTTCAGAAATAAATGTATAGCACAGCCAAATAGAAAACTATAATCTCCAATGAAGACGGTAATAGAGAAATAAATGATAACTGGTCCGCTTGGTCCAGCATAAGGGACATCACGGTAGAGTCCTATCTTGTACAAATCCATCCAGTGAAAAATCAAAATCAAAATCAAGAAAAAGGCACTCCAGCCAGAAAACAGAACTTGGAAGGCACTATTTTTACTGAAATGGTAAAGAGGGAATCCTCATAACCAATATTTTAAGAGACAACCAAAATAGAGGCGGCAGTCCTCCACATAACCATCAAGTTCAAACTACTCCCACCCACCCAACTCTAGCATGAGTTTCTACCATAACACCAAAAGACAACAAATTCTCCCAATCCTCATTACTTATGCCAGGAGTCTGCAGTTCAGAATTGGGTATGCAAATACTTTATTACGGATCACTGTCCTTCACCACAGCAAGCATACATCTCAAAACACCATGTATCCCCACCACCAGTCTTCCTAAGATCTCAATACATCATCAGTTTCAACATCAAATATCCCATTTTAGAATCAGTCAGTAGTCACTGACAAGGCAAACATATCGATTCCAAAGATGCGAGAGAGAGAGAGAGAGAGAGAGAGAGAGGAAAGGAAGGGAGTGAGAGTATAACTTGCAATCCCAACTCCAAAGAGTCTGTACATCCATACATCAATAATGGAACTCACAAATGATTTTTCCCCAAGGTCTGAATTTCCACAAGAATATTTCACAGCTTATACGAGAGAATCCTACAACAATTGCTACAGCAACTCCCCCAGGATAGTTGGGGCAGCAAGATTCCTTCTGGTCATCTTAGGGAGGCATGTGATAATACCCAATTATGTACACCCGATAAATCACCAAAAGCTTCGAACGTAATCAATAAAAAGGTCAAGAAAAAGAGAAAACAGAAAAGGAAGAAATTCTGGAAATTGGCAGGCAAGGACCACTTGATATCTTTTAAAGTCAACTTAGCTTTTATCAAGCCATATTTTATGTTTTCTGTAGCTATCCAAATAAATGCAAATTTGAAACTCAAAACAGGGGGTGGAAGGAACTTCTAGAAAAAATGTAAATGCTTCCCAACTTAACCAGATGATAATCTAATGAGGCATAGAAATTAATCATTTGGCTTAATTGAAGGAATTACAAAATAAGATTTTGGACAATAACAAAATGCGATATGCCAAGAGGAAGTTTACCATTCACACATACAAGAACATGAAAAGTATCCTTTACCGGTTGCAGTTAGATGGAAGTTGAAAATCATGTTTTGGAAAAAAATGATTACAACATTGCCAGGGAAATAGTTTAACCAATCCTACAGGATTCTATCAGCAAGGCTATCTGCTAAAGAGAAACCAATGATAGTTCATAAGTGATTTAGAAATATTCATAGGGCTTTGTTAAAGAGATTCAGTGGGAACCCCCAAAATCATGCACAGCAAGTACTCAAGAACTTCAACTAACCTGTGAAGAACAAAATTGCTTAGGGAATGGAACTATAGAATTTTCAGTTGAAAATAGGCCTAAAGGCACTCTTCCAACTGCAGCTACATATGGATGAATTGGCTAATTAATGTTGAATTTTCTTTCTTTTTTTTGGGACAGTATTAGAGTGTGATATTTGACTTGTGATAACCTAAACATACAATGGTTATGCCACTTTTCACTGTAACAAATTTACTATTGTTCAACAAAAAGAAAGGTTACATGCAAATGGCATTTTTGAGTCCAAAGGAATTTGCGTCCCCTTCCCAAAATAAAAGCAAAAATAATAAAAAATTAATATTTTGAATCTGCAAATTATCAAATAAGACCAATTAAAACACACTGAAAGCAGGCTCCATAGAGCATAACACATTGGGCTGACCAATGAAATAACAGGAATGATAAAAATGCACATATACACGTATATACATATTTGGAATCTTTGACATGAAGGGATAGGTGAACTGTTGTTGCCCAATAGAATATTGGTGCTAGGTATAAATCATATCTCTTGAACTCTCTCTTCAAGCAGTTATCATAGCAATGTTGCCCAAGGTGTCACTTCACCCCGAAACATTCAAACCAGAACAGTTATCATACAAAATCAATGAATGATAAACAGAAATTTAGCGTCACTAGACTATCATCGCAGCTAAAATTTCTAACAGTTATTACCAAAATAGGATAAAGAAGCACACCTGCTAGAGCAATATTAGCAACACGCTCGCTATTCTTCATCGTAACTCTCCAAAAAAGTGTTGTTTCTGCAGCAGAATTTCGACAGCTCAATGCGACCACCGTCTCCTATACAACACACAACTATAGTCTTTGAAAAGATTTCAAGAATCTGATTACTATAACTGTAAAAATGATATCTATAATATATATATATATACACACGTAGTGAAATATATAACATTCTCCCGAAACCCAATCAAAATCGAGTAAAAAGAACCCGGAGTTGCATCGAATTAGGGTTTCCCAATAATCAACAATACAGAGATTAAGGATCAAAATGTTGAATTTGAATACACGGTGCATAGAGAGAGGTATGTAAGAAATGGCGTACCCGAAGACGCAAGAAACAGATTGACTCTCTTTCCCTCTACACTGGCCGCAGGACCTACAGATCGGGGACGAGAGAGAGAAAGAGAAAGGGTTTAACAGAGAGAGAGAAGAGGGTGTTAATGAGGACGGTTAACACACCATAAAGGTCATGTCGTGGGATTTGGCTTCCGTCAAGTGGAACCACGTCTGGGGTGCCCTGACAACCAATCAGGGTTCGCCATGTCATCGTCCGAAAGTGTCTTCGGACAGTCACACGGACGCAATCAACCAGGCTTGGAGAAGGCAAGTCAAAATATGTGAAGAGATTTACAATTGTAAACAAACCCTGAAGTTCCTCGCAATAGCATTTACTCCCTCCACTTATTCATACCTTAAAAACTTTTTTGAAAAAACGATTGCTATTTAAATAAGAGATTACAAACATAATGTCCGTTATAAAAGAGTTGAATGACAGATGACACGTGATTTGCAACCTATCATTATTGATTGTCTATATAAACGGAAGAGGGAAAAGAAAAAGGAGAGCAGAGAAAGAGAGAGAAGAGAGAAAGAAAATAAGAGAGAGAGAAAGAAAATGAAGAATGAGAAGAGAGAGAAAGAAAAGAAGAGAAAGAAAAAGAGAAAAAGAGAATAAAGAAAAGACAAAGAGTGTAAATAAACTATTTAAATTTCTGTTGTCTGTATCTTTTGTCTTATGAAGGCAATACATGTTTGGGTAATCAAGAAGATTTATCTCCATAGTTCCAAAAGAACTATTTAATTCAATACATGTTTGGGTGATCAAAAAGATCTATTTCCAGAATTCCAGAAGAACTATTTAATTATTATTTGACAGTTCTAAAAGAACTCGTTTTATTATATACTGTGTTTTGCTTGCTTCAAATTCATTTAGTTTATAACAATGTCAACATTCCTGTGCACAATTTTCCAAGTATCCAATCAGAACGCAACCTATAAAGAAGACTCGAGATCACATCAATCTATTTAAGCACTAATTTAAGCGTTAGTGAATTCCAATTGATAATAATCCATCTGTTGCTTCCTCCCAACCCATTTTTTTTCTTGACTTGAATTTGGCACACTTGATTGATGATTCTTATGGATGGATGAAACCTTTAACAAACTGTTCATTTCCTAAGCGTATGCGAAAGAACATTTTTGCCTTGGTTAAAATCGCTTCTTCTTGACTTTTGAGGGAAAATTTCACTATTTGTGCTAGGGGTATATAAAGGAATCGAAAAACCCAAAAACGAACCAACTCAGGCTCAATGGATTGATTTGGTTCGGTTCATGAATTTGCATTTTATGAATCTGAACCGAATTGACCTAACACAACCTGAGAATCGAACCAAGACCCGGTCTATTTATGCAATAAAAGTTTGTATATATTACATATATGTCTTTAAATCATTATTATTTGTACTTCATTATTACTAACATGGGTTTACATAGTGTTATTCAATTATTTTTTAAAAATTGAGGATACAAGATCATTCTTATATTTTAGTTTTTAAATACAGAAATTATGTTTCACATTAAAAAAAGTGGACCCGACCTGACCTAACGCGAACTTACCTGAGACATGAAACCGAACAGAACCAACCCAAACTGACTCGGATTAGTTCGGTTCGATTCTATGAGAGGATTGATTCGGTTTTGGGTTCAAAGTTTTATAACTAATCAAGATCAAATCGGTTACGGGTTATGGGTTTAGCATGAATCTGACCCAATCCAACCCATGCACACCTTTAATTTGGGCTGAGAGGTTAATGGTCAAAATAATATTTGAAATAAATTTTGGAGTCAAAATTATGTTTTTTGTTAAAGTTCCTTCAAAAAATAATTTTACTCGAGCATTCAATCATTTATTCTTAGAGTGTGAGCATTCAAAATACATTTAGCAAGAATTAGGGTTAGGATATAATTTTACTCAAAGGGTAGTCTTAGTTTTAATAAATTGTCTCAAGTTTATCTTTTCAATGCACCAGATGAAGGTGTCATTTTGGAGTCTATTTTAGGGGCTATATAAAATACAAAAAAGCTCACCTAGAGCAAGGATTGTCTCACCCAAAGAGATGGTTCGTTACATTATAGTGATGTTCCGATTAAGGACTAAGAAAATGGAGTTATGAAGAGGCCATGACGCCTAAAATTTCAAGTTTCATTCTACAACGTAAAATGTAATTTTAAAAATTTTAATTCCAATGACCATAGTGGCCACTGACATTCAAAACTTTAAAAGTATATATTGAGTCTATGTTTTATTTGTTTTCTCGTGATTGATAATGTGTTCTGGTCACTATTCATCTTTGATCTTAGGCAGTTTCAAACTTATTTTCAATCCTAACTTTTAGACCTTAGTATTTCACAACTTAGACCACCAATTTCTTCTTATAATATATGGTTGGAAAACAAATGAAACAAGAACGTCAATACACAAGTTCCGTATATCGAAGTTTAGTGTGGTGAGAGAATAGAGCCGACAAAGATTTGGCTTTATGAACGTTGTTTCAATTTTTCTCACAAACCAATAGGCCTTTGATTATGAAACTCCCCAGTAATGGTACAAAGTATATAAGTTACAACATAGTTGAAAAATCAACCTTGTTGGTCACCATTGCTCAACTGGAGCTTTTACTCAAAAAACAGTGTTCTCTAACATATTTAAGTTTAGAAGTAGTGTATACAAATGATAATGGTTAAACATAGAGTTACCTTTGTTCAGATGCAGACACCGATTGATAATGTGATGTTTTATGTGTTGTTCTTCTAGCTCAATTAGCTCATTCCAGATATGTAGAAGCTCACAGTAGGATGCTAGCATAACATATCGAGCAACACCACTCACCTATAGTACAAGAGCCATAAACACTCACATAATGTACAAGAGAGAAAGTGTGAGACCCTAATTTACTTAGTATCACATTAGCTTAAATGTATGTGTAGTACAGCTTGATTTCCGTAATTGAGAAGCTTGATTAACATGTTTTAATTGTCACATGTCATGTGAGGATTTATTTATTTATTTTAAGCATGATTAATTAGTTTAATCCCTAATTAATTAACATAATTAATCTCCATGCTTAGCTTAAAGTTAATGATGATTAATTATCATAAGTGTGTTTAATTATATTAATGATGTAGATTAGTGAGTATTGGTGAAGCAAGGAGGTGCTAGGAAGTCAACTAAGGTGTGTGTTTCATCTAATTAAGGTGTGTGCTTCATTGCATCTTGTGTGTGTGTGTGTGACATGTGTGAGATTAGATACAAGTTATATTTGTTGTGTGCATTAACTCAAGGAAGTAGAGAGGAGAGAGGTACTTGTGTAGTAACTTGTGTTTGGCAAAAGAGAAAGTGAAAAAAAATGAGAGAAAAAGAAAAGGAAAGAAGAAAAGAAGAAAAGATTGAAGGAGAATGTTGTGTGCTATTGATTTGAGGTGAGGAATCTCAAGTCCATGCTTGTTTTCATGCATTGAATTGGTTGTTTCATCTAGAAAGACCTTCCATGTCTTAGAATGGTGGCATTGAATCCAAGAGTTTGGAATTCAAGTGGGAAACCTAGGATTCTTCATGTTGCTCATGCATTGAAGTCTTGTTTAAGACTTTAGAACTTCATTATAAGCTTTAGGAATAGTTAGAATGATTGAGAGATGGAAAAAAACTTCATTTTTGGTTTTTTCATTTTCGGACCAAGGGAGAGGGGCGCAGTGGAGAACACCTACTGGCGCACATAGATTGAGAGGCAAAGATGAGATATCTAAAGCGTAGTTCTCTCATGTGAAAACATCAGAGGAGTGTCAACACTAACTTCGGTGACATCACTGTTGACTGAAGGTTGATCCCCATATTAATTTTGATGATAACCAAACCTTGTGTTATTTTACTAATGCATTTACTTAGTGTGCAGATTAAAAAATTTTATAATTTAGATTTAAAATTTAATCTTAAGTCTAATACCTGTCAAAGTGAATGCACAACAAGCCCAAGATTAAACAATGAACTCTAAGAGTTATGCGATGAACCAAACAGAGCATTGACGCCTATTTCTATCTCAAACAAATGTTTTACATTTGAAGAGATTGAAGGTGTTCAAATAAGACTTTCATCAAGTATGCATAGACTCAATGAAGCTGTCTTGCACTCAGAAAAATTGAAGACTTTATCAGAATGTGCAAAGATCGTTGAAGATGATTTGATTGTGAAGAGATTGAAAAAGCTCAGAAGAAGACTTGATCAAGTGTGCAAAAGGTCAATTCAAGATAATGTAATTGGAAAAATACTTGAGAAGAGAATTCATATTGATTGCACGATCTCTACATGAAATCCAAGTGAAGAATTCTTCTAAGATGTAAATAATCAATGAAGACAATATGTTTGAAGAGATTTTATCAAACTTACAAAAGTCTCATTGAGGTAATTCCAAAGAAGAAAGAAGAACTGCTAGCAAAGAGAAGAAATTGGCATTGAAAGCAATACATTGGCAATGAAAGCAATAGCTCGGCAACGAAAGAAAGAGCTCGGCAATGAAAGAGAAAGATTGGCAAAAGAGCTCAGCATTGATAGAGTGAAGCCTTGACAGTTTAGAAATCAAGAAAAGATGAATATCAAATGATTGAATCAATCCAAATTGAATAAAAGTTAACTTTGATGAGTTAAATAGTTTAATTAATCATCATACCCCAAAGAGAAAACTCCTTGAAGATCTTATAATATGGCTGAAAATGAACTTGATCATTGGAAGACAGAATGATGATTTCTATGCAAAGAGTCAACTCATGGAAATGAAGATCCAACTCATAAAGACAGAAGCAAAAACGTGAAGACAGAATGACCAATGAGCTGACTCATGGAGATGAAGAGTCGACTCATGAAGACAGAAGTGACCAAATGATCAATGAGTCGACTCTTGAATATAAAGAATCGACTTATGAAGACTAAAGCAAGATTTCTATACAAAGAGTCGACTCATGGAAATGAAGAGCCAACTCATGAAAATAGAAGCAAAATAACTTGAAGACAGAATGATCAATGAGCCGACTCATGGATATAAAGAGCCGACTCATGGAGACAGTGAACAATATTTGAAAAATGTAGACTAGAAGAGTTGACCCATTAAGCTTAGAGTCGACCGTTGTGTTGGCCCAAAAGGTAACCCAAGAGGAGGGTGAATTGGGTTTTTCGAAGATTAATGTGAATTAAGATTAATTAAAATTAATCTAAATAATGTAACAGTAATCAATCTATTTGTAATGCAATGTAATCAGCAGAGGAAAAGAAAATAGAGCCATAAAAAGAGCACAAAGATTTACTGAGGTTCAACCACAATCCATGGTCTACGTCCTCATCCCAAGATCCCCTTCAAGTCTTCCTCCACTATGTAATCTCCAATTACAAATGAATGCTGATTGACCAAGTGCTCAGCTCACTATACACAAGAACTTCTACCCAAGTTCTTTAGCCACCAAGTGGTTTTGTTCAAGCTCCACTCAAATTTACAAGAGTTTTTCTTTCTCAAGAGAATTTTCAAACTTTCACTTAGAAGTAACTTGCAAACTCTCTAACAAGAGTAGATTATACAATCAAAGCTCACAAAGTAAAGACAAGAAGAATGTTCAGGAATTTCAGTTGATCAATCAGTAGATTGTTGTTTTTTGTCTCTCTTCTTTTTATAAATGCAGCTTGAAGCTTGTATATAAACTCATGTATTGATTTCATCTGTTGGAAGCTGTTGGGGCTCATTTAATGCACGTTTAGTCCGTTATAACGTTAAAAAAATTAGTAGTTATATCCCAAGGGTCGACTCCAGGCTTAAAAAGTCGACTCTTCTAGTTCTGCATTTGCCAGATATTATCCATTGTATCCATGAGTCTATTCTTCATATTAATGAGTAGGCTCATTGATCATTCTGTCTTCACGTCATTTTGCTTTTGCCTTCAGGAGGCGACTCTTCAATTTCATGAGTCGGCTCCTTACATAGAAATCTTGCTTCGGTCAACATGAGTCGATTCTTTATATTAAAGAGTCGGCTCTTTGCTCATTCGATCTTCAAGTTTCTGCTTCTGTCTTCATGAGTCGGCTCCTCATTTCCATGAGTCAGCTCATTGCACATTTTGTTTTCAAGTCATTGCGTCTGTCTTCATAAGGCGACTCTTCATTTCCATGAGTCAACTCATTGCCCAGAAATCTACTTTCTGACTTACAATGATCCAGTTCATCTCAGCAATAGTATAAGATCTTCAAGGAGTCTTTTCTTTGGGGTATGATGATCAATCAAAATTCTTTAACTCATCAGAGATAACTTCTATTCAATTTGGATTGAATCATTCATTTGGTATACCTTTCTTCTTGATTTTCAAATTGTCAGAGCTTCATCAAATTGACTTTGATCTCTTCTTCTTTGTTTGCAAAGTTTTCTCTTTTATTGTAGAACAATCTCTTTCAATGCCAAGCTTTCTCTATTATACAGAGCTTCACAATACTTCATTGCCGATTTCTTCTCTTTGCTATCAATTCTTCTTTCTTCTTTAAAATCACTTCAATGAGACTTTTGTAAGCTTGATGAAATTTCTTTATACACATTGTCTTCATTGATTCTTTATATCTCAGAAGAATTTTTCACTTGAATTCCATGTAGAGATTAGACAATCAATGTGAATCTTCTTCTTAAGCAAATTCCAATCACACTTTCTTGAATTTGACCTTTTGCACATTTGATGAAGTCTTCTCTTGAGCATTTTCAATATCTTCCTAATCAAATTATCTTCAACTGACTTTAGCACAATCTGATGAAGTCTTCTATCATTCTGAGTGCAATACAACTTTACTGAGTCTATACATGCTTGATGAAAGCCTTATTTGAACACCTTCAGTCTCTCCGAATGCAGAACATTTGTTTGAAGTAGAAATAGGCATCAATACTCTGTTTGGTTCATTGCATAGCTCTTGAAATTCATTACTTGATCTTGAGTTTGTTGTGCATTCACTTTGACAAATATTAGACTTGAAATTGATTTTAAGTCTAAATTATAAAGTTTATTAATCTGCACACTAAGTAAATGCATTAGTAAAATAATATAAGGTTTGGTTATCATCAAAATCAACATGGGATCAACCTTGAGTCAACACCCTGGGATATAACGGCTAGTTTTTCTAACGTTATAACGGACTGGACGTGCATTAAATGAACCCCAATAACCTCCAACGGATGAAATCAATACAGGGGTTTATATACAAGCTTCCAACTACATTTATACAAGAAGAGACATTAGAAATAAATATCCACTGACTGATCAAATAGAAAAATTATGAGCATTCTCTTTGTCTTCACTGTGTGAGATTTGATTGTTTAATCCACTATTGTTAGAGAGTATGTAAATCATTTGTATATCTTTATACACTCGTAAGTGAGAGTTTGAGAGTTATCTTGTGAAAGAAAAACTCTTGTAAGTTTGAGTGGATCTTGGATAAAACCACTTGGTGGCTAAAGAACTTGGGAAGAAGTTTTTGTGTAAAGACTGAGTAGAGCACTTGATCAATCAGTATCCATTTGTAATTGGAGATTACATAGTGGAGGAAGACTTCAAGGGAATATTGGGGTGAGGACGTAGACTACAGATTGTGGTTGAACCTCGGTAACTCTTTGTGTTCTTTCTATTGCTCTGTTTTCCTTTCTTCTTTGGATTACATTGCATTACATACAGATTGATCACTGTTACTTTGTTTAGATTAATTTTAATTAATCTTAATTGTCATTAATCTTCGAAAAACCCAATTCACCCCCCGTCTTGGGTTACCTTTTGGGTCAACAATTGATATCAAAGCTTGTGTTCTTGATTTAGGCTTAACATCCTAGGGATAGATCCATGGCAACCAATTTTGGAAGCTCTCTTGGTGAGGGCCAATTCATAAACAGACCACCCATGTTCAATGGTACTAATTACAATTATTGGAAAAATAGAATGAGAACCTATATCCAATCGGTAGATTGTGAATTTTGGAGACTTATTGTAAATGGTCCCAAAACACCTATAACTAGAGTAGATAGAACTGATATTCCTAAACCAAAATCTGAAAGGGATGAAGATGATTTGAAAATACTACAATCTAATGCCAAAGCCATGAATATTTTATATTGTGCACTTGACCCCAATGAATTTAATCGTATCTCCACTTGTGAATCAGCCAAAGAAATATGGGATAAATTATAAGTCACACATAAAGGTACCAATCAAGTTAAGAAATATAAAATCAATATTTTGGTACATAGTTATGAACTGTTTAAAATGAAATCTGATGAGTCCATCATAGAAATGTTCACAAGGTTCACCAATATTATTAATGGCTTAAAATCTCATAGAAAGGTGTATCCTAACAGTGAGCAAGTGAGGAAGATTCTAAGGTTTTTGTCAAAAGCTTGGGAAGGTAAAGTTACAGCAATCCAAGAAGCAAAGGATCTCAACACCTTACCTCTTGAAAAACTCTTGGGCTCCTTAATCACTCATGAGCTCACTCAAAAGTAACATGCCCAAGAGGATGAAAAAAAGAAGAAAAGGGTACTTACATTCAAATCCGCCAATCAATATGATGAATCAGAAAGTGATGAGAATGAAGATGAAATTAATCTCATCACTTGAAAATTTAGAAGATTCATGAAAAAGAAATGGAGAGGTGGAAAGAAGCATGAAGCCGAAGCCGAAGGAGAACCTAGTAAGGAATCTAACATTACATGCTATGAATGTAAGAAGCCTGGCCATATAAAGGCAGAGTGCCCTCTACTCAGAAAAGAAAAAAGAAATATCAAGGGAAGAAGGCCATGACAGCCACGACATGAAAGCAAGAAAGAAAGCTAAATGCACATTCGGAGTATCTTCAGGGAAGCTGCTGGGGTTTATAGTCAATGAAAAGGGGATAGAGGTTGATCCTACCAAAGTTAAGTCCATTGTCGAAATGCCGACACCAAAGGGGGAAAAGGAGGTTCGATCTTTTCTAGGAAAATTAAACTTTATCAGCAGATTCATCGCCCAAATGACCCACCTGTGTGAACCTATTTTCAAGCTCCTTAAGAAAGACGTTCCGAAAGAATGGGATGATAACTGTCAAATAGTTTTTGAGAAAATCAAAGAATATCTACGGAATCCTCCTGTCCTAGTGGCACCAACCCCGGGACGTCCTTTGTTAATGTACATGTCAGTGTTAAATACTTCCATGGGATGTGTTTTGGGACAATATGATGAAACCAGAAAAAAAGAGCAAGCCATTTATTACCTCAGTAAGAAATTCCTGCCATATGAAACAAAGTATTCGGATATCGAGAAAACTTGCTGCGCATTAGCCTGGGCAACTCACAGGTTTCGGCACCACATGCTCTATCATACCACCTTCCTCATCTCTCAAATGGATCTCCTCAAGTATAAATTCGAGAAACCAACCCTGTCCAGTAGAATTGCTCGATGGCACATGATCCTGTCAGAATTCGACATCGTGCTCACTACCCGTAAAGCAGTCAAGGGACAGGTGATAGCTGATTATCTGGCTCAGAACTCTATTGATGATTATCAATCCATGGAACCCCAATTTTTCGATGAAAATATGCTATGTGTTGATGACGCATCTGAAGAGCAAGCAGGAGCCGGGTGGAAGATGTATTTTGACGGGGCTGCTTACAAAAAAGGAGCTGGCATTGGGGCAGTAGTAGTGTCAAGAGCAGGTAATTACTATCCTATTGTGGTTAAGTTACAACTTGAACTATGCACCAATAATATCGCCAAATATGAGGCTTGCATCCTGGGATTACAATTGGCATTAGAAATGAAGATTGACGAATTAGTTGCTTTCGGCGATTCAGATCTGGTTATTCAGCAATCTAAGGACTTATACCAAACTCGAGATGCCAAACTTTCCCCATATCATCAACAGGTCAAAGATTTGTGTCAGCTATTCAGAAGCGTGGATTTTCATCACGTACCCCGAGCAGAGAACAGTTTTGCCGATGCCTTAGCTACGTTAGCTGTAGCAATCAAGGTCGATAGGGGCACTAAGATACCCCCTCTACAGATCTTTACCAGGGATATCCCTTCCTATTGCCTGCACACAGCTGTTAAATCCAGCGAGAAACCGTTGTTTTATGACATCCAAAGGTACATCCAAGCCAAGACATTCCCCGACGCAGCATCACCACGAGATAGGAAGACCATTTGTCGTTTGGCGGGACATTATTTCATGGCTGGAAATGAGCTTTTTAGAAGATCATGGTTCAGACCTCTAAGATGCGTCAATGCCGTCGAAGCCGAAGTTATTATGGAAGAAGTACACGAAAGAGTTTGTGGTCCCCACATGAATGGCCACACGCTTGTAAAGAAGATTCTCTGGATAGGGTATTACTGGTCAATAATGGAGTCAGATTGTATTAGATACGTTCTTCGGTATCACAAGTGCCAGATACATAGGGATAAGATTAAAGCACCGCTGACTGAGCTCCATTCCATGTCAGCCCCGTGACCTTTTTCTATGTGGGGGATAGATATGATTGGTCCTATCACTCCTAAAGCTTCCAAAGGCCACCGCTTCATCCTTGTTGCCATTGATTATTTCACTAAATGGGTGGAAGTCATTTCCTATGTTCATGTCACCAAGAGGGTCATAGAAAGGTTCAGAAAAAATCATATCATTTACCGGTATGGGATTCCCGAGTCACTCATTACTGACAATGCTTCCAATCTGAATAACCAGTTGATGTCAAAGCCATGCCAAACATTTCGCATTACGCACCGGAATTCGGTCACCTACCGGCCCCAAATGAACAGAGTAGTGGAAGCAGCCAACAAGAACATTAAGAGAATACTCCGAAAGATTATTGACAACTACAGAGATTGGCATGAGAAACTTCCTTTTGCACTGATCGCTTACCAAACTACTATGAGGGTCTCCACCGGAAGCACCCCCTTTGAGCTGGTCTACAGCACCGAGGCAGTCATCCCCGTCAAGATTGAGATTCCTTCCTTAAGGATCTTAACAGAAACCAAACTGGATGAAGTAGAATGGATTAAAGACTGGTATGCTTAACTTTGCCTGCTAGATGAAAAGCGGCTAGCTGCGGGCGTTTGATAAGAAGACGAATGGCTAGGGCGTTTGATAAGAAGGTACGGCCACGATCTTTCAAACCAGGAGATTTGGTGTTCAAGAAGGTGTTCCCCCATTAGGAGGCAGCGCAGGGGAAATTTGCTTCAAACTATGAAGGGCCATTCGTGGTAAAAAAAAGGTCCTGTCTGGAGGAGCTCTTGTTTTGGAGGAAATGGATGGCCAAGAATTCCCTAGTCCGTTGAATTCAGATGTTGCCAAACACTACTACATATGATTCCAAAAGTTAGACCTTTGGTTTCTGTGCAGAAGCAATAAAATCTACTCTCCTCATTCTCCAGTAATCAATAGGGTAGTGTTTTAGTGGTAAATCTCTATGGACTAAACAATCCAATTCCAAGATGATGAGAGGCCCTCGTTTCATTTCCTATACAATTAAAATGTATATATACATATATATATATATATATATATATAACCTTTTTCAAACCCTTAGAGCCGGTTACTTTCCTTTAGGAACATTCCCTAACAAAGTGATCATGCTAGGTCAAAGTAGAAGCACTGGAGATATGCATATAAAAAAAAAAAAATTAAAAAAGGGAACCTTTGAAGTATTATCTTAAGTTTGCACAAACATTGTTATTAACGTTGTTAGTTCAAAAAAAAAAAAAAGTGTGATGCGATACCCAAAGAAAGATGGGAATATGCAGAAAAAGTGCTATTAGACCAAAACTCATTGACGGTGATCACTAGTAGAATGGTAGGTTTGAGCCGTTTCCTTTTCCTTCAAAAGTAAAAAACCCTCACCACAAGCCCTAAAAGTCCTCTCATATTAGAGTTAAATTGATTAGTCCAAATGAGCTTACTAAAGTATGCTATTGGCTGCAGGATGGTATAAGTAGTGTTTAGGAGCTTCTCAATAGAAACCAGAGACTAAGCTGAGGAAAGAGAGAGAAAGAAGAGAGAAAATTACGCGCGTTCCCAATGATGCAGTGAAAACCCGAAAGAGTGCCGTAGGTAAAAGAGTAGGGATGTGGCAAGATACAAAACTGTCGACCCTGGTGAAAACCTGCACAGGCGCCTTGGTACAAAAATGACATAGCTGGGACTGGTGAAAACCTTCATGGGCATTAGTAGTAAAAATAGCCAAAAAAAAAAAAAAATGGGGGGTGGGGAAGGCATTCTCTGGCTTAGCCCAGTTAAGGTTAAAGGAAGCAGGGGTTCCTTTCGCAGGACAATCAGTTAGTCAGAATGTCAAACAAAAGGAAATTATTTTTCATTGAGCTGCGACTTTCATTCAACTTTCCTCAAGTTTGTTGCTATACTAACCATGCAGGAAAGTCATATCAAAAGTACGCGAGGCCATGAATTCGTAAGACAAAAAAGGGTACAATACTAAGCAAAGTATGTTTTTCTACAAATGCAAGAATCAATAAATCTAAGAGTAAGGGGCAAAAATATATCGCTCCCCGTCATCATCAGTGGAGGAATCAGCTATACAGGGATCCACTGGCTCGCCAACCACAGGAGGAACACCCAAAGAAGACCCAGGCAGGCCCTACTCGTAGTCTGCACATCTGGCCTGAAGTATGTCCCTCTCTTGGGTAAGGGACTCCATAGTCTCCCGTAAGGACTGACTATCCATCACATCACCCTCTAGGGAAGTGGAACTGCCTAGAACACCTCGTGGCCGCCTACGTCCCCTCGCGGCACTCAAAGGTGGGTCATCATGTGTCGATCGGGCTACTGCTAGCTGCATTTCCAGCGATGCTACCTCAGCGTCTCTCATCCTCAACCGGTCATGCAATATCCGTATCAGTCTGCGATTCTCTCGCATGTGACGACGCCCCTGGACAATCATAACTGTTAAGAAGTCGGTATACCCTACAGAAGGTAATGGAGTCTCGATGAGAAGATCCCTAAGTCTATTGGAACCCAACACGTAGTGTCGAAGCCAATAGTGATAGGCCTCAGTCGCAAGGGGCAGGACAGAGAATGGACCGCATCGTTAACGTGAGGAAGTAAAGATCTCTATGTATCCATAACTCTCTCCACCAACGCTCCCTGGATCGACGCCTCAAAGACAAGAGTGAACTTAGCTGCAAATGCCAAATAAGGGATATCTTGACTCCTACCAAGCTGCCGCAGAATCCGAATCTCGAAAAAAGGGGCAATGCCCCACAGGCCCGCTAGGGGCACAAAGGCCTTCTCGAAAGGCCGAACTCTCAAGCAATACCTGCCAACTAGTCCTGAATACCACCTGATCGTGCCTGACCTTATGCTCTGGAGGTAGTTAGCCTAAGATGTAACGGTCTGCGAAAATCTCCCCTCATCTGCCATGACATCCTGAGATCTCGCCAGGGAATGTATATGGTCAAGCTTAGGATACCATGTATGTTGGAACAAAGGAGTAACAAACAAGTGCCCAATCGCCCAGAGCTAAAAGAGAGTAGCGCATCCCCGGAAACAAGCGTTAACGGTCTGCTGGAATCTCGTAAGACTTACAAAGGTCTCCCCTACAATCATGGGAGCATAGGAATGCCCCTTACGGATCAAGGCCAGCAGTGTATATAGTCGACAGTCCACTAAATCCTCTCCTCATGGGAACACCAATAGTTCAGCAGAAGTAAGGCCAAAGCAACCATATGAGAAACAACCCAATCTTGGGAAGTGTGCCACTCACCTGAATGGACTCGCATGCCCGTAGGAAGCTCAAAACAAGAAAAGAGGAACTTTACTGGGACGTAAGTAAACTGGAGCAAAGAAGAAGATGAAAGAACTGCGTGTCTGAATCCAAGCTGGGATGAGACCATTGTAATACACCCACCTGGAAAGAGGGACCCTATAATGTTGGTAGAACCATTTCGGAAACCAAGAAGAAACCCATACTCGTAAGGGGTAGGGGTAAGCTAGCACTCCCCAAATCGGAAAAGAGATAAATCAGGCTGCCAGAAAGGAATCACTGCCTCCATGAGCCTGGGAATAAGCCGCACTGATAGATGTGAAGCCACCTGACCAAAGGACCGGTGAAAGATATCATGCTCATCTGGAGGGTAACTGTCGTGCCAAGCTCTCAGTCGACTCAAAATCGCGTTTGCTATCCTAAAAAGGTAAGCCAATGTAAGAGGTGTTAATTTACCGCACATGCAGACACATAATAACATAATAAAGTAAAACAAAATATACAAACAAAAAAAAGATTAAAAAAATAAATAAAAGATTTCGAATGATAAGTCAAAACAAATTTCCTACACACACCTTTTGATTTTCCAACTTTAAATCAAATCTCAAGGGTTTTCTGTCTTTTTCCTTCAAAAAGATTTTATTTCTAAAACCTTTTCTAACTCTTTTCCTAATTTCTAAAAAATTTCGGTAGAGTCTCGTTTAAAAATGGTCCCTACAATACCCATGAAATCAACGCAAAATACAAAATGTGCACTTCACAACGTTACGATCATATAACATCAGCACTCGCGCACTCTTCAACTTTTTGAAATTTTCAAAACATATGTTTTATTTTTCAAATAAATCAATGGTTTTCCAAGTTGTCCTAAAAATTCTCAAAATCACCTCAAATATTTTCTAAAATATTCCAATGTTTTTACAAATTTCAAACTCTAAAAATGTTATCAATCTCTCAAGTTTTCTTAATTTTATAAATATTTTTCTATTTTTCAAAAAAATCAAAAAATCATCAAGTTTTCAAAAAAAAAATCACGAAACTTCACACTGTTGTTAAACACATTTTTCTAAGGCACATTGCACAAAAATCTAGCCAGAAAACCCAATGCCTAAGCTTGTAGGAACAAACCCCCAATTTCTGCAGAAAACCCTCTTCGCATAATCACGTAAAATCGCTCAAATCCAATCAAACAAGCACCAAAATGCAAAAACAATATCACCACAGTGTTCAAAACATATCGAAACATTAATTTTCACTATTCACACAATTCAAACGAAATTCTACACATCAAAATCAACAAAAGTTTGAAAACTCACTTTTTGGAGTTCTTCAGCGAAATCTTTTCTTTCGGCGACTTTTCCGGCGATGTGGTCTTGTTCTTGCAATCACCTGTGGTCTTCAAAAGGTGCCCCTTCAATGTCCAGGTTGGTTTTCTCGCAATGTTTCTTGGATTTGCGAAAGTCTTCCAAAATACCGCAGGTGTTCGAACCATAAAATTTTCTGGTTTTGTTCCCAAGCCTAGCGTCACTAGCAGAGGCACCAAGCCTTTTCTGCTAAAGGAGTGGCGCCAATTTCCAACTTCCTGGCAGTTTTGCCCTTTTTCCCGTCAAGACTTGTTTTCGAAGGCCTTTTGGGCCCAATATCCATTTTCGAACCCCGGTTGTCGAAAAATTTTCAAAGTCCATCCCTTCGATCGCCTCGCGGTTAACATGGGACTCTTACTCTATCATTTATCTTTGACAAGCAAAGACAAAAAAAGAGGGGCAGCTATAAGCACCCCATTTTTGACCGCTCGGCAGTCTACGGTCCGCCCAGACTTGTATTCAAGTCAATATGGATGTATTCCAATCAAAATCAACTCTCTAAGTCTAATCCCGTCTATCTATCGCTTTGTAGGCCCCGCGAGGCCCAAACTGATACAAAATGACCAAATTGCCCCTGGGGGCATTGTTCGGTCCAATTTCAAATCAGGTACGTCTTTCTGGAGGCGGTAAGTCCCCTTTCCAATTCCAAATCAGGCACGTCTTTCTGGAGACGGTAAGTCCCCTTTCCAATTCCAAATTAGACGCGTCTTTACGAAGACGGTAAGTCCCCTTTTCAATTCCAAATCAGGCACGTCTTTCCGAAGACGGTAAGTCCCCTTTCCAATTTCAAATCAGGCACGTCTTTCCGAAGACAGTAAGTCCCCTTTCCAATTTCAATTCCAATCCCTCTCTCGAGACAGTTGATTCCTCGAGACGGGAATTCTATCCAATCTGGCACGTTTTCCGAAGAAAATCTCTTCAGAATGGTAAGTCCCTTTAAACCTGTCGACCGGGACAAGACCTCAAGTCCCCTAGATGGTAGAACAGTCCACCTTTGGCGCCTGCTAGCCCGCCAATGCAGAAATGTTCGTTTAGGCACGCCTTTCGAGAAAGTTGATTTTTAGGCGCTAAGTCCCTTTAGCAGCTTCCCGAGATCAGGTAGTCTCGGGAATGATAGCGAACCGTTAGAGTAGCGGAAATACTCGCAAACATCGCAACCGTCAGAGTAGCAGAAATACTCGCAAACAGGTCAATATAGGGAATTGCCAAGAAACCCCTGTATCACGTGATCGCCGTCAGAGTGACGGAAACACTCAAAACCCAGGTCAACACCGGTGCCTGCTAGCCCACTCTGGTGAAAAATGACCAAACTGCCCCTAGGGCCAATTTTTGACACGTTTCTCGAGAGCACACCTAAGCCCTCAGAACGACAAGTCCACCTTTCTAGATTGGCTTAAAAATAATTCGACATGATTAGGTGCCCTCTAGTCTGTTTCGAGTCAATTCCGAGACTTTTCGGTCAAGATGGCCATTTTGCCCCTAGACATTCAAATGTCCCTGGGAACCACACCGGCTCTGGGTATCAAACTGGTAACCTTCCAAGAATGCTTCCTATAGTATTCTCAACCTCTCCTTATCTTTCCAGATCATTCCGAGTCAGCTCCGGTGAACCCAGTGCAAAATGACCGTTTTGCCCCTAGTGAGCCGGTCAACTTTTCCGACCACACCGGTTCTGGGTATCAAATCGGCAACTTTTGGGAACATTCTGAATAATGTTTCCAAATTTCGAATCTTCTTCTAAGACGTTCTGAGTCCATCTCGGCAGCTTTTCGGCCCAGTTGACCATTTTGCCCCTAATAGCCCGGTTAACCCCTCCGACACATCCTATCCTCATTTTTCAAGTCAAATACTTCTGGGACACTATTCTAAGTGTTCCTGCCCTTTTTCGACCTTCCAGGTCATTCCCGTTCTCTTAATTCCTTCCCGGACTTCCTGGAGTCACTCCTAGTGAAGCCAGACTAAAAATTGTATGGTAGTCACTAGTACAGGCACCCAAATCTTCCCAAGATACGTTGCTTGCCGAACTTAAAACTTTCCTAACTAGCTGGAGCCACTAGTAGTGGCGCAGAGCAAAGAAATGGCCTGGCACCACTAGGAGAGTAAATATGGCCTGGCGCCACTGCAACAGGCCTCTATAAATACAGAGCCTCTTCTAGTGTGAAAAAGGGTCTGCAAACTCAGTCTAAAAATCCTAATATTTGATATACAGAGCTCGTAGCCTCCTTAAACCCTAGCTTCCTTTGGTTCTCCAAACCCTAGCCACCATACACAAACCCTAGCCTCCTATATACTCATACACACCCCTATACACTTATACACTAGCCTCCAACCCTCCATTGAAGGTTTGTATTGCTGCAACTACAAGCTTTGAAGATCAAAGATAAGCCCTCGAAGATTGAAGTGAAGCGAAGATCGAAAAAAAAGTAAGAAAGCAAGGCGCGTAAAGCAAAGCAAAATAAACAAAACATACGGTAGGTTTTCTCTTTAAGTTTCTGCACTTCTCCCTCTCTCTTCTCTTTCCTAACCCACTTAGGTTTTCTCTATTTTAATCCCCTATCTCTTTCCCCCCCTTTCTTTGCATGCTTGAAACAAGGGGATTCCCTGTCCATGTGTAGGATTAGACTATTGGAGGGTCACCGTGTCGGGGGCTTTCTTTTAGTCTAACCGAAGACCACGTGGGTTTGGCCCCCTTGATTATATGGTGAAGCCTTAACCTTGTATGTTCACGACCCCAATTTGCATTGTGCATATCATTATCTTGCATTCTTCAAAAAATCATTTTCAAACTCGTTTTCAAAGCTTGCATTAAACTTGTTTTCAAAATTGCATCAAAATCTTCTTTTCAAAAATTTGTTTTCAAAATCACAATCCTAGGGTGATTCTAGCCTTGCCATGGTTAGGGTTGCTTTAGGAAAGTGTTACATTTAAAGTGACTTTCATGGTCCATATTTTCAAATCTCGTTATTTTCAAAACCACTTTTTTTAAAGTGATTCTAACCTTCTTATGGTTAGAATCGCTTTAGGAAAGTGAAACGTTTTTATACTTTTCAAAAAACTCTCTTCTCAAAAATCTTCTCCTAAAAATCTCTTTTCTAACATGTTTTCCATAAACTCTCTCCAATCTCCTTTCCAAATTTTTTTTCAAAAACTCCATCCAAAAATCTATTTTTCAAAAACTCTCTTTTTAACTCTTTCTCAAAACGCTCTCTTCAAAATCCACTTTTTAAAAACATTCCCTAGGTTTCCCTTTTAGGAAACACTTCCTGAATCTCTTTCCTAAAAACTCTTTCTAACAATCACCTTCCAAAATCTTGTTTCCAAAACTCTCTCAAAAGTTTTACTTTCCAAAAACTTTCTTCCTAAAATTCTTTTCAAAACATACTTTCTAAAAACTCTTTCTCTAGATCTCCTTCTAAAAATCTTCCTCCCTAAAACTCATTTTTCCAAAAATTCCTTTTCTTGGTGCCCAAGTCAAGCCCTAGAACTCACGATTAGGAACCCTAGTTTTCTTTCCAAAAACATGGTTTTCGAACTTGCCTTAAAACCTAGGTTTCCAAAACCTCCCTTTCTACATCAAAATCATAAGTTTCTAAAAAACCTCTTCTCTACGCCAAAACTATAGTCTTCCAAATTTAGGGTTTATAAAACCTCCCTTTCCAAGCCTTTGTCAAATCCAATCTTCCCTTTAGGAAACCAAATCCAATTTTCCCTTTAGGAAACCAAATCCAATCTTCCCATTTAGGAAACTAGATCCAATCCTCCGTTTTTGGAAACAAAATCAAGCCTTCTCTTTTAGAAACAAAATCTAATCCCTTGTTTTAGGAAATAGGAATCTTAACTCTTCCTAGTCTAAATCTTTTCTAATTCAAATCTTTCCTGATCTTCTACTTTCTTAAATCTTAAGTTTCCAAAACTTGAACATAAAAATCTGTCTTTAAACTTTAAGCTTCTAAATCTTTCCTTATTCAACCCTTTCCTAATTCTATCCCTTCCCAAATCTAAGTTTTCAAATCTTTCTTAAACTCAAATTTTTCCTAATCTCAAGATTTTTTAAAACTCAAACTCTAAAACTTTCTTAAGTTAAATATTTTTAAACTTCCAAAGTTTTCTAAATTCTAAACTTTCCTAAACTTCAAATCTTTCTATATATAAAAACTTTCTAAACTCAAAACTTTCCAACTTTCAAAACTTCTCTATTTCAAAACATTCCAAATCCAAAACTTTCCTATTTCGAAAACTTTCCTAATTCGAAACCTTTCCTAAAATGACACTTTCCTAATTTCAAAACTTTCTTAAAACAAACCTTTCTTAAAACGAAACTTTCCTAATTTGAATCTTTCCTAAATTCCAACTTCCCTAAACTTCCAAGTCTAATATTCGAGTCAATTCTTTTCAAAAATCTTTCCAAGTCAAGTCCAAATCTTTCTTCTAAGTTTTATCTTTCCAAATCCAAATTCCATTCTTCTATTCTAAATTCAAATAAAATCCTTTTTCCAATCAAAATCTCTTTCTTCCAATTCAACCTTCTATCTTCTATCAGACTCTTGTTCGAACTACGACTGACCTGATTTCTCCAAAAGGATACGTAGGCAACCCTCATGGGTGCGGTCACAATATTTTTCAAACTTTTATTTCCACAAAATCTTTCCAAATCTCCAATCTATTTTCAAACTTCCAATTCCAAATTTCTATCTCTATTTTCAATTTCCAAAACCTTCTTTCCAAATTCAAACTTCTATCTCTTCCTTTTAAATCAAATCAATTTCTTTCCAAATCTATTTTCAACTCTCTTTCTTGCATTTGCATATCATGCATCATGTCTTTTTAAACATTCTTTTTCAAAGTGGATAGGATTGGACATTTGTTAGTTGAAGACTCTCATAGGTGAATCTAAGGTAAATAGACATGTAGGTACTGCAAGAGCGGGGTAGGGTGATGGCTTAGTGCATCTTCCCTACACGTAACCAACCTCCGAACCTAGATCACTGTTTTCGAATGACCAAAAAGAGTTATTTTTCTAAAAAGGGCTTAATATTTTCTAAAGGTTTCTAAATAATCTGTTTTCTTAAAACCCCCTTTGGAGGAGATATTTTCACAATCGTTTTCCGAAACCCTAAGTGTAGTTTTCGGATTATACTTAATTTTTATGTGACCTAACTCACCTTAATCAAGTTAGGTGGCGACTCCAAATCTTTTCTAAAAGCCCTTTATTCAAATCAATTTTTAATTCAAACCTAGTCGCACTCATTCTTCTAGGAGGGTGAGTTCTAACGAGAGAGTACAGTATTTTTTCCGCTTGTGTGTGTATTCCTCTAGTGCAAAAAATCTGGGCGCGACATTAATATAGCAAGAAACAAAATTTAGTAGCTCTCTCCACAGCTGAGGCTGAATATGTAGCAGTTGGCAGTTATTGTGCTCAAGTGTTGTGGATCAAACAACAATTAGAAGATTATGGAATCTTATTTGATCATATTCCTATTAAGTGTGATAATACTAGTGTTATAAACTTAACTAAAAATCCTATTCAACTCTCTCACACAAAGCATATTGAAATTAGATATCACTTTATACGAGATCATGTACAAAAAAGTAATATTGAACTTGACTTTGTGTGCACCAACATGCAACTGGCTGATATCTTTACTAAACCTTTGAGTGAAGATCGTTTTTGTATGATAAGAAAAGAATTAGGAATGAGTGATCCTATGTCTTAAAATTTGATTAATTCGATTGAAATTTGTGTTTTGAATGTTTTAAATATGATTATCATTCATATGAATTGCATTTCTTGAATTCATGATGCATTACATAATCATATTAAGACATCTATCATCTCAAAACTTGAAAAAGGTCATATTATAAGTTCCTTATACTTGACATGCTTAATCTGGTCACATGAGTCGACACTCCATTTTAAAGGGTCGACTCATCATGACAGCAGATTCAAATTATTTCATTAACAGGCATGTGTCGACTCATCAAGTTCATGAGTCGCCTCATGAGTTGGGCCTATATATCTTAACGAAGCCCACTTTTACAAACATTCAAAATTTCCTTCTCTCTCTCTTACTCTCACTTTTTTTCTCTCCCGCTCCCCTATTCGCACCAAAGCCCAACCGTCACCTCCGAACCTTCACAAATCTTCATCTCAATCATCTTATAAACCCTAATCGACTCCATTCCATCCTCTCTAAACTATTCCTAATCCTACAATGGCTCCCAAGATCTCCAAGCCGAAAAAGATGTCTAAAGCCCAAGTCGTAGTAATCGCCCCCATTTCGAAAAAACCAAAGAGGAAATCAAAAAGGGAGTCTAGCAAGGAAAAAAGGAAGCGAAAGAAGAGTAAAACTAGAGAAACTACATCTTTGACAGTTCTGGAATGAAATGAACTATATTTCAGTGAAGGCAAAGCTCAGGAAAGGTACAATTCGAGCTTTTCTCTTAGAAAAGTATTTAATGGAAGATGGATAGACTATAAATTCTTTGATCATTACAAGTTTGGGAATCTAGGATGGAAATATATGACAACACTCAGGGATGATGTATACCCTGATCTGGTTGCTCACTTCTATTCTAATGCTGAAAGGGAACCTGGAGAAGTAACCATCAATAGTTATGTTGAGGGTATTACCATCACTTTAGATAAAGAAGTGATTAGACACATTATTGGAATCAGGCTT
This sequence comes from Euryodendron excelsum, assembly GCA_033060915.1. Taxonomy (NCBI): domain Eukaryota; kingdom Viridiplantae; phylum Streptophyta; class Magnoliopsida; order Ericales; family Pentaphylacaceae; genus Euryodendron; species Euryodendron excelsum. The sequence goes on along the minus strand of CM065380.1, from coordinate 42,823,030 downwards.
GGTGGAGAAATTTATAGAGATAAGGTCTCAAGGAAGGATCAACTGAAAATTCTCTATAGAAGGGATGTGAATGAAAATATACAACCCCTTGCTGCTAATGTGCCTCTTAAATTGAGACTAGTTCATCACTTTACTTGTACCATCTTTACTCCTAAAAGTAGAAAGTATGATTATGTTTCGGAGAAGGAGTTATTTTTCTTGTGGGCATACATAACTGATTCAAGGATTGACTTGCCTTTGTTTATTTTGGATCATATATACAAGGCTACCATCTCTAAAATCAGTTTTTCTTGTAGAATTTTCTTGACAAAAGTGTTCAAGCATTTTGGTATTGATCTGAAAATTGAGAAAAAAAGAAGCCCCATGGCCATTAGTGATGAATATAATGAGAATACACTCAAAAGAATAGGGTATATTCTATAGAATAACAAATGGACTCCAAAGAAAACATAAGAAGAAAGTACTTCAAAAGGAAAGGCTCTATCTGGGAACATATCCAGCCAAAGAAGCACAAAAAGAATTTTAAGTTCTGAATTACAAGAGAATACAGGGGATTTAAACACTTTTGGGACTCAAGTTATGAAATATCTGGACAAATTAAATAACAATGTGGATCTTGCAGCTACAACGATGATGTTTATAGAAAGAAAGATGTGAGAACTCAAAAAGGAAGTACAAATATTGAAAAATGACAAAGGAAAAATTACAGAAGAAGAAGAAGAAGAAGAAGAGGAAGAAAAAGTTAATGAAGAAGAGGGGGAAGCACAAGAAGGGGAAGAAGCTAGAGAAGAGGACTCTTCGGCCACTGAATCTGATACTCACTAGACTCTGCTTTTCTCATCCTACCTACCCCTACCTCTCTTACTTCTCTTCATCTTATATTCCCTCTTGCCCCATCACCCTACATACTCATGGCTTTGTTATAACATTTTTTTGCTATGGCATACCTTTTATGAACATTAATTGTATAACTTTTTATGTAATCACAGACTTGAATGAATGAAATATGACTTTGTTTAGGTGCCCAATTTGATTGCTTTGATTTCTTGCTTATTTGATTGCTTTCCTGATTATACCATTTATCTTGTTTTAATATTTTTTTTTGCTATTGTACCTTTCTATTATTTCCATTTTCTTTCTCTTTTTAATGGATTGATAAAAAAGGGGAGAAGATTTGGAGATGAACTGGATAATAAATGGAGAATTGTTTGATGAATTGACATTAACTGGACAAGATTAAGTGTAAACTAAATCAAAAACTAGATTTGGGGGAGAAGAATTGAACAATGTGTGTTTGGTTGTTGGAAGTGAATTGCACATATTTTTGAATTGAAAAAGAATTGGACAAGAAATGGAGAATCATTAAAATGAACAATGAGTTGTTTGCTAAATTGTCATTGAATGGAAATGAAATGATATGAGAATATTTGATAAATATAGAGCATGTTCTCAGGGGGAGTAACATAAATCATTTCCCACAATTTTTTCATTTCCCTCAATTTGTTTTTGACTTAACTACCAAAAACTCCCTGAAAGTTGCTTTTGAAAAATCTTTTATCTTTTAAGCATGATTTGCTTAATTACGAAACAAAGGGGGAGTTCTCTACTGGTATGCCATTCAACTTTGTCCATTTCATTTAATCATATATCATCCTATTTTGCAAAGGTTTTATCATCATCAAAAAGAGGGAGATTGTTGACTCAAGGTTGATTCCCATGTTGATTTTGATGATAACCAAACCTTGTGTTAATTTACTAATGCATTTACCTAGTGTGTAGATTAATAAATTTTATAATTTAAACTTAAAATTTAATCTTAAGTCTAATACCTGTCAAAGTGGATGCACAACAAGCCCAGGATCAAGTAATGAACTCTAAGAGCTATGCAATGAATCAAACAGAGCACTGACGCCTATTTCTACCTCAAACAAATGTTTTGCATTCAAAGAAATTGAAGGTGTTCAAATAAAACTTTCATCAAGTATCCATAGACTTAATGAAGTTGTCTTGCACTTAGAAAGATTGAAGATTTAGTTAGAATGTGCAAAGATCATTGAAGATGATTTGATTGTGAAGAGATTGAAAAAGCTCAAAAGAAGACTTCATCAAGTGTGCAAAAGGTCAATTCAAGATAATGTGATTGGAAAAATGCTTGAGAAGAGAATTCATCTTGTTTGCATAATCTGTACATGAAATCCAAGTGAAGAATTCTTCTGAGATGTAAAGAATCAATGAAGATAATATGTTTGAAGAGATTTCATCAAGCTTACAAAAATCTCATTGAGATGATTACAAAAAAGAAAGAAGAATTACTAGCAAAGAGAAGAAATTGGCAATGAAAGTAATAGCTCGGCAATGAAAGTAATGGCTTAGCTACGAAAGAAGAGCTCGGCAATGAAAGAGAAAGATCGGTAAAAGAGCTCAGCATTAATAGAGTGAAGCCTTAACAGTTTGGAAGTCAAGAAAAGATGAATATCAAATGATTGAATCAATCCAAATTGAATAGAAGTTAACTTTGATGAGTTAAAGAGTTTGATTGATCATCATACCCCAAATAGAAGACTCCTTAAAAATCTTGTAATATGGCTGAAGATGAACTTGATCATTGGAAGACAAAATGATAATTTTTATGCAAAGAGTCGACTAATGGTAATGAAAAGCCAACTCATAAAGACAGAAGCAAAAACGTGAAGACAGAATGATCAATGAGCTGACTCATGAAGACAGAAGTAAAAAGCTTGGAGACCAAATGATCAATGAGCCGACCCTTGAATATAAAAAATCGACTCATAAAGATTGAAGCAAGATTTTTGTACAAAGAGTCGACTCATAGAAATGAAGCGCCGACTCATGAAGACAGAAGCAAAATAACTTGAAGACATAATGATTAATGAGCTGACTCATGGATATGAAGAGCCGACTCATGGAGACAGTGGACAATATCTAAAAAATACAGACCAGAAGAATCAACCCATTAAGCCTAAAGTCGACCCCTGGGATATAACGGCTAGTTTTTCTAACATTATAACGGACTGAACGTACATTAAATGAATCCTAATGACCTCCAATGGGTGAAATCATTACAGGGGTTTATATACAAGCTTCCAACTGCATTTATACAAGAAGAGACATAAGAAACAAATATCCACTGACTGATCAAACAGAAAAATTTTGAACATTCTCTTTGTCTTCATTGTGTGAGCTTTGATTGTTTAATCCACTCTTGTTAGATACTTTGTAAATCGTTTGTATATCTTTATACACTTGTAAGTAAGAGTTTGAGAGTTCTCTTGTGGAAGAAAAACTCTTGTAAGTTTGAGTGAATCTTGGACAAAACCACTTGGTGGCTGAAGAACTTGAGAAGAAGTTCTTGTGTAAAGACTGAGCTAAGCACTTGATCAATCAGCATCCATTTCTAATTGGAGATTACATAGTAGAGGAAGACTTCAAGGGGATCTTGGGGTGAAGACGTAGACCACAAATTGTGGTTGAACCTCAGTAACTCTTTGTGTTCTTTCTATTGCTCTGTTTTCCTTTCTCCTTTTGATTACATTGCATTACATATAAATTGATTATTGTTACTTTGGTTAGATTAATTTTAATTAATCTTAATTGTCATTAATCTTCAAATAACCCAATTCATCCCTCCTCTTGAGTTGCCTTTTGGGCCAATAATCACTTCATAACTTCACAAAATAAGTGTGACAGGAATGCTGACACCTATATATAGCCTACTCCAATAAATGTAACAATTTAGAAATTATAAGCATTTTATTTTTTCCTGTTTGGCAATTTTTGGTCTAGAGAATTGCCTGCAAGAAAAACAAAGCAAATAAAGAAGATACAAGGTAGGTTCTCTCTGTTTAAGTTTACGTATCCTCCCCATCTCTCTTCTCTCTCTAAACCTACTTGGGTTTTCTTCAATTTTAATCCCCTATCTTCTTCCCCCCCCCCCTTCCTTTCTTGCATGCTTGAAACAAGGGACTTTCCGACCCATGTGTAGGATTAGGTTATTGGAGTTCACTGTGTCGGGGGCTTTCTTTTAGTCTAACCGGAGACCACGTGGGTTCGGCCCCCTTGATTATGTGGTGAAGCCTTAACCTTGTATGTTCACGACCCCAATTTGCATTGTGTATATCATGATCTTGCATTTCTCCAAAGTTTGTTTTAAACTTGTTTTCAAAAGCTTGCATCAAAACTGTTTTTAAAACTTGCATCAAAATCTTTTTTTTCAAAACTTGTTTTCAAAATCACAATCCTAAGTTGATTCTAACATTTCCATGGCTAGGGTTACTTTAGGAAAGTGTTACATTTAAAGTGACCAATATGGTCCATATTTTCAAGTCTTTGTTGTTTTCAAAACCACTATCTTAAAATGGTTCTAACTTTCTTATGGTTAGAATCGCTTTAGGAAAGTAAGATATTTATATAGTTTCTAAAAACTCTCTTTTCAAATCTCTTTCTCTAAAAATCTATTTTCTAACATACTTTCTAAAAAATCTCTCAAATCTCCTTCTTAGAATTCCTTTCCAAAATTGTTTTCAAAAACTCTATTTAAAAATCTATTTTCCAAAACTCTTTTCAAAACTCCTTTCCAAAACTTTCTTTTTAAAATTCGCTTTTCAAAAACTCCTTTTTAAGATCTCCTTCCAAAACCTCTCTTTCCAAAAACTCTCTCAAACTTTTACTTTCCAAAATCCCTTTCGAAAAACTCTATTTTCAAGTTTACTTTCTAAAAACTCCTCTCTAGGATTGCCTTCCAAAAATCTCCCTTTCTAAAAGCTCACTTTCCAAAATCTTTTTTCTTAGAGTCTAAAACAAACCCTAGAACCCATGATTAGGAAACCCTAATTGCCTTTCTCAAAACATGATTTTCAATCTTACTATAAAACCTAGGTTTCCAAAATCTCCCCTTTTACATAAAAAAATCATAAGTTTTCAAAAATCTCTTTTCTACGTCAAAACTATAGTCTTCTAATTTCCAAATCCATGTCAAATCCAATCTTCCCTTTGGGAAACCAAATCCAATCTCCTGTTTAGGAAACTAGATCCAATCCTCCGTTTTTGGAAACAAAATCCAATCTCTTGCTTTAGGAAATAGAAATCTCAATCCTTCCAAATCCAAGTCTTTCCTAATCCACTCCTTCCTAGTCTCATACCTTCCTAAACCTTAAGTTTCCAAAACTTATACTTTTAAATCTTTCCTTAAACCTTAAGCTTCTTATTCTTCCTAATTTCAATCTCTCTTAATTCCATACCTTTCCAAATCTTAACTTTCTAAATCTAATTTTTCAAATATTTCTAATTTCAAATCGTTTTAAACTTCCAAACTTTCTAAATTCGAAACTTTCTTAAATCAAATCTTTCCAAATCTAAAACTTTCTAAATTCAAAACTTTTTTACTTTTAAAACTTCCCTATTTCAAAACATTCTAAATTCAAAACTTTGCAATTTCAATACTTTCTTAAAATGAAACTTTCCTATATTGAAAACTTTCCTAATTCGAAACCTTCCCTAAAATGACGCTTTCCTAATTCCAAAACTTTCCTATTTTGAAACCTTTCCTAAAATGAAACTTTCCCAATTCGAATCTTTCTTAAATCCAATCCTTCCCTAATCTTCCATGGTTAACATTCGAGTCAAATCTTTCTTAAAGTTCAAGTCTTTCCTAAATCCTCTCTTTCTTAAGTCTAGGTTTCCTAAACCTCAATTTTTCCAAAACAAGTCCAAGTTCTCTTCCAAGGGTTAAATCCTTTTTCAAGCTCAATTTTAGGTCCAAGTTCAATCCTGATTTCTTGATCATCCAATCCTTTTTCAAATCAACATCTCTTTTTGAAATCAAAACCTTTTATTTTTTATCGGACTCTTGTCTGAACTACGACTGACCTGATTCCTCAAAAAGGATACGTAGGCAACTCTCATGGGTGTAGTCACAACATTTTTCAAGTTTCTATTTCTATAACCTTTTTCAAACTTTCATTTTCGTAACTTTTTTCCAACTTCCAATTTCATATTCTATTTCAAGTTTCCAATTCAAAAAATCTATTTTTAAATCTTTATTTCCAATTTCTAAAACTTTCCAATTTCAAATCTATCTTTTCAAATCTTTTTTTTTTTAAATTAATTTGTTTTCAAATCTATTTCCAAATCTATTTTCCAACTCTCTTTTTCTTGCACTTGCATATCATGCATTATTCTTTTAAAAATTCTTTTCTAAAGTGGATAGAATTTGACATCTGTTAGTTAAAGACTCTCATAGGTGAATGTAGGGTGAATAGACATGTAGGTACCACAAGGGTGGGGTAGGGTAATGGCTTAGTGCGTCTTCCCTACACGTAACCAACCTCCGAACCTAGGATCACTGTTTTCGAAAGACCAAAACGGAGTTATTTTTCTAAAAATGGCTTAAATATTTTCCAAAGGTTGCTAAATAACCTATTTTCCTAAAAACCTTATCTTGAGGATGTTTTCCAAAATCGTTTTCCGAAAACCCTAAGCGTAGTCTTCAAATTATGCTTAGTTTTTAGGTGACCTAACTCACCTTAATCAAGTTAGGTGACGACTCCGAATCTTTTTTCAAAAGCCCTTTATTCAAATCTATTTTCAATTTCAAGCTAGTCGCACTCATTCTTCTAGGAGGATGAGTTCTAATGAGAGACTACAGTATTTTTTCCGCTTGTTTGTGTATTCCTCGAGTGCGAAAAATCTAGGCGTGATAGCTGGCAACTCCGCTGGGGAAACTTAGAGGGTTAGGCCATAGTCATGTCTCTTCACTCTTCACCTATGTAGAGTCTTCAATTAACTTGTTCAATCCTATTCACTTTAAATTTTAAAAATCAAATTTTAAAAATTGTTTTCAAAAAATATGCATTTAACTCCATTCATATTATCTTGTATTAAGTTTCCACATACTAACTCTTGCATCTTTGTTTTGTAGGTGTGCTTTTTGTTTAAATTTTATTAATTGCCTTGCATGAATATGATGAACAAGATGAATGGGAGTTGTTGGGCTCTTTCGTCTGCTTTCAAAAATCACGCATACACTGCATGTGCACTTGCATTCTGCATACTTGCATTTTTACTTTGAAATGACCCTTTTAGTTAGAAAGGGGGAATGGTATATTGGTTGTGGGCAAGATGCTGTGTCAGTTTCTTCGCCTACAGTCTCTTAATGGTTCCCCCGCTCGGATCACCAACCGATCATGGCACCACCTCGAGGAGTGTGCCTAGGTTTGAAGATTCGGGGATCGAGCCTTTTTAGGACGCATTAGTCAACCCTCAACCTCATGCTCATATAGACACCTTGCATAGCCGAACCTCTGTCGGATTTAAGATACGTGCACTGTTTTCAAAACCATAGAGGAAATGGTGACTGCTTTTACTTTCCTCTTATTCCTGTTGTTATAATGACTGTATTCATACTATTATGATGCCTGTCTAACTGCTCATGTATGCACGTTTACCTTATCATTGTATTCTCTCTTCTCGTACTCTATACATCCATTTTCATGCATCCCGTATTCCACGTCAAGACAAGAGTTCCAAGTAACTCAAATCACTGCATTCTCATGCATATGATCAACCCATTAAGAGTGACACCAAGGTCACTCTCTCTTGCATTAAACCTACCCAGACCCTCAGGGTTCCCATGTAACCCTAAGGACTCATGACATGCACATCAATTCATTCCATAAGAAGGGCCCCAATCCCTCTGTGCTCAAGGAGATAGGGTTGCCAAGAAGACAAGGGGCAACCAATCAGCAAGGTCTCTTAGCAACCTCCTCGACGTCAAATCCAATGAAGGCGAATCCGCAGACTCAAGAGTAATTTAGGATTTCTAATGTAAAAGTAGATAGGTGAAAGTCCAAATAAACGTGTTCCCCTTCCCCCTATTAAGATGTATTTCAATTCTTTTATATCTCAAACCCAAAGTTAAATATATCTCTTTATTTTCCTTGAACGAATGGATGGATAAATATATGAATGGATGAAGTTTCCCCTCAAATGGTAAGGTATTTGTATACATGGGCAAACCTCCTATCCCTAAAAGTGAGCCAATACATCATAATTAGTTTCCCCCTCGAGTAGGGGCATCCTTAGGGCATGCATGGCATAAAGGCTTGTCAAAATAAGACACTGACTCTTTTCCTTTGTTGGTTTTTAGGTACCTCTCCTCCTCCCCCATCGTTACAGGTCAAAACCTAATAAACGCCCATGGAATCACTCACTCTCGATACCTTAACTCTACTACTAGCTGAGACAAGAGGAGTCAGACGTAGGATGACCAAAATGAAAGGCATACTCTCTTCACTCTTATCACATGCAACTTATGAGCAAGCAGAGTCCTCGTAGGCCCAAACCCATGATGAACGAAAAAGGATGAAAAAAGAAGACCAAGACTATGCCTCGACCATTGCTCACCAACAACCTCCCCAGGCGGATATTTAACCAAACCCCTGAATCCTATAGTTTATCCTATGAGTACCAGTCCCACCCGGTTGGCCTTGACACTAGAAATTATCCTACTTTGAAGCATAAAAATCGAAACCCCTTCAATTCCCAAACCACCGACCCAATAGTCATTACACCAAGACTTGATCCCCGACCTGCCAGAACATCTAGGACACCTTGGCGAATAAGACCAAGAGATCGAGTTTTTACTAAACTTGCTTACACGCAAACCATAGCTTACTTCAATCTCTTAGTCATGGGATATCTGAAACCTATACCCCCTCGACCTCGGCCTGATCCTCTGCCATCTCATTTTAACCCAAAGGCGTACTGTGAATACCATTCAGATGGCCAAGGACCTGATACCGAAGACTGTTGGACCCTCAAACATAAGATTCAAGACCTGATAGATAGCAAGATCATCGGCTTACGACCAGTGAATCCTCTTCCGAATGCCACTACGAATTCTTCGCCAAACCCCACTATCAACGTCATTATAGAATTTGGTAACAACAAGGTTTGGTTTGCTACATGCCAAGAGATATATTACAAGGAGGGGGAGGAAATGGAATGCGAGGATGTGGAACAGTGTCATGCCTGGTTACGACACAACCCTGATAAAATGCCGGTCCCCGAAGATGAACTCGTTGATGAATCTGCCAAGAAGATTGACCAGGAGCTATCCAAACTTAATGATAAGAATCTGCCACTATCCACAACTGAGGAATACCAAGGCACGACCAGACACCAGACCAGAAAACCCAGGGCTCGATCTATTAAGCTGGAAGAAAACAAGCTACCCAATTGGTTTATTGAAGAAACTAAAGAGCTAGCAAAGAAAGACGAGACGGTCAAGGAAGTTGACAATTACATCATTGTTGCCAATTCACTTGATACTCCATGAGAAACCTTTACTTGTCTTGCCTTGGCCAAAGAACCCAACCGAGGAAGGAATATGGGCATCATCCCAAAGCCCTATTAAAGAGCACATGAATCCTTTCAAAAGCGTAGAAGAAAGGGGTATTTGCACTCACTTTCTTCCTATCCCTTTACATTTCATCCTTAAATTAATATCTGCATTTCTATTTCTTTAAAACAAAACTGTATGCTTTTCGTTGATAAAATAAAATGATTGTTGTTGCCTTATTTTCTCTTATGAATGGTAAATTTTTCCCACATAAGGGGCATAGTTTATCTTATGAAATGATTTCACTTGAAGGGATGATAGCATAAGTTAACCACTCCCCAAATGATCAGCTTTTCGAAGAGAGAGAGTATAAGAATGAGTGAGAAAACTACCCAGAGACAACACTTGCAAGACGTCAAAGCTAAGCGATGTGTGGCCAGACTATCACCATGAAGAAGAGTCATCTTTCATTTTCTCATAAATGTGTTTACATTCCCTTGCTTAACCCCTAGTGCCTCGCAACCCCGATCCAAGACCTTTCCCCCTATACTGGGGCAGACAGTAATTGAGAACTCTAGGAAAGGTATCCATTTCTATCGTGCTAGAATAGTATCGAAAGCTTTATAGATCAAGCAATCTGGTTCAAAGTGAAGAGAGGCCTTCATTTCCTTTCCCATACAGTCAAAAGCAACCCCTCGCCAAACCTGTTGAGCCATTTATCCTATTTCGAGAAAACCCCTAATCTAAGGATTGCCACCCACATGAGGTTAGATTGGACTGCTAAAGAGAAAGTTTAGAGAGAGAAAGGGTTGTAGAACTATTTGTTTCATAAAAGGAAAGAAAGGAGATAAAAAAAAAAAGAGAGAAAACCATGATTGTGCCATCTTGAAAAGCATAAGAGAAGGACCAAAAGAGAAGAAAGTCATGTTTATACAGAAAAGGCGAAAGAAAGGAGGCATTTTTACCTTGAAAGTACATAATAAGAGCAAGGAGGAAATTAAAGGTGATCCTAGGTTACAAAGAAACCCAGTAGAAACAATAGGTTTGAGCCTTTACCCTTTCTTGCAAAACCCCGAAACCATAGCCTACATTACAACCTTTATGAAGTCCACTTTAATTGAAAACATATTACTTGATCTAAATGAGCTAGACACGCTGCCAAAGCTACAGAAGGATGCTAACCCTACTAAAGAATAGTCGAGGATGGTATGGATCTAAACCCTGTTGAAAGTAACATCGAATTTGAGCCTACATATCCCTTTGTTTTGAAAACCCCATAACCTAGCCCACATTACGGTCCTAACGCAAAGTCTCCTCAGATTGAAAGATTGGCTGCTTATCGCTCTGCTAAAGGTCAAGTAAGCTGTTGCTAAAACCCCGAGAGTTGAAAGTTTCAGCCTAAGAACCCTATATACTAACCCCGAGGCAGAGAGTCGGAGGCAGTCAAAAGGGTGAGAAAGGTACAAAATGCTATCATCCAGGCAAGGAAAGATTGAGCCAAAGGAGTGGCCAGGCCCCCCCAAAAAGGAAGGAGTTACCATCCCGAAGATAACAAGTTCGACAACACCCTTTGTCATTCTGTTAGCTAATATATTCCTAATATGTGCATACATTCTAAAAAAAAAAAATCGACATAAGCTTTGCATACGTAGGACATAACTTCCTGTAGAAACAGAAATCACCAATATAATATTATCTCATGTGATAAATATACACTATCATCATTTCTATCCATGCATTCAATCATATACTTAGCTGTCAAAATCATAAATATCTTTGCGTGTCCATAAACATCCATCTTTGTATAAGATTTACAAAATCAAACTATCTAACATAAATACATCTCAGGAATAGGGGCAAAGGAAGATCAGGGTCTACGGCAAGGGGCATCTGTCAAAGATCAAAGTCAATATCCTCGGAATCAAAATCTCCAAAACTCGAGATCTGGAGCAGGTGGATAACTACTAGAAGCACCAGCATCCTGCAGAGAAGACATAACCGAAATCAGCCACATGAAAGAACAACTAAACAACAGCAAAGCGAAAAGAAGGAAGAAAAAGACGGCATACCCCGCCACCTCCCATCTGGACTATCTGAGCCGTCAAGGAAGCCACCTCTGCCTGATACTGATCTCGCTCTGTCTGGTATCGATCCCTCTGGTCCCTCACAGTAGCAAACTCAGCCTGGGGCACATATCTCCCGGCACGGCGCCACAAGTCAACCACCTCCTAGCCCACAGCATATCCGCCGACTACTACCTCAAACCGGGTGAAGGCACTGATAGAATGAGCCCCGAAGTGTGCAGCCTAGTCTGTATCCGAAAGAAGCAAGAACTTGGCACCTGGTTGCCGCTCCTGATAGGGGATAGGCATTCCGGCCACCAAAGCTCCAAACATATACTTCGACGAAGCTCCTGCTGATCCAAACTCCTCATGAAACTACCACCAGTACCGCTCTCCTAGATAGGACTCTCAAGTATCATCACTGAAAAAAGCAGCCCTCGACAGGGACAACAGAACCAAGTATCGCACTGTCTCATAATGAACCGATCCAATGAAGGGCCACTAAGTCACGTCCCTCGCCTCAATCAACTCTAGGTTTGCTTGTAGCATCACAAAATCAGTAATCTTTGATCGCTGGGCCAGCCGGTTATGAGCCCACCTCATAGCATGAGGATAAAGGTCAGCCTCAATAATTGCGGGACGACGAACAAGCAGGTACTCATAACTCCACCAGATACGAAAATGCCAGAAGCTAGTCATATTGCCCCAACGGGAAGAAGTCTGGACCCACATCGATCGAAGGAAGCAGCTAAAGGAGAAGGACCCCCAATCCAGCTCAGATAAAGCCCCAAGATCAACTACTATGCTTACCAACTGAAAAGGCACGAGCGATTTGTTGTTGTTGTTGCAGAAAAGCTGAAAATGATATACAGAACAAGTCGCCGCCTCATGATGTCGCGTCGAGCAGGGGATGGCTCAACAGCAAAGGTACTGCCATCCCGACTGAGCTAGGAAACTAGGAAAGCAGAACGCTCAGGAAGGGGCAAGTCCAATAGAATGCATGCATCATCCCTGCCAACCGGCTGCAAGGTGATCCGCCGACCAACAAAGGAAAGCCTCGTGATGATCGCCTAATCTAAGGGGGTGGGACCCAACTAGAAGCCAACAAAATGGAAAGTCCCAGTCTCTTTAAACCATCTCTCGATAAGCGCTAGTACTAGATGTCGGTTCAGGCGGTTAGCCTGTAATCTCATGAAAGCTCCGAATCCGATCTCAACCAAGAAAGCACGATATGATGGAGCAGCCTGCTGCATGGTCACGAAGACCTGATGTACAGCCCCTCTAAAAGCTGTGTGTACCCGCGGAGGGGCAAATGTTGTCTAGAATATACACTAGGGTGATAAGCAAGATCCTCGAGCAATGGGATGTTCGGTACCTCCAGGTCACCCAAATCAGCATCCGTCTACCTATGTCTAGAGGAGGCTCTCCCATAACCAGTCACTTGGTCACCAAGACCCGGTACCTCCTCCTCAGCACCAATATCCTCCGCAAAGGCCTACTCAACAGGAGGAAAGGGGTCGACGGGTGGTCTACTCCCCCGTCCGCTGTGACTGGAAGAGGCCCGTCCAGTGGATCAATGACTACCCCTAGAACGACCAGAGCCGCTAACAAAATCTGTCCTGGTCGCTTTCCTAGAGCGACGTCTTCTCTCAAAACCATCATCGCCCGCATTTGACATCCTAGAAAGGTAAGCAAGATAAGAGGTGTTAATATACGGCACATGCAGTTAAAAATAATAATAAATAAATAACCCCAAAAAAAAAAGAAGATTTCAAGTGATAAGTCAAAGTGAATTTCCTATACATTTTGATTTTTAAAATTCCACTTCTAAGTCAAAATGAATTTCCTATACATTGTGATTCTAAATCCAATTCTAAATCAAAATGAATTTTCTACACATTTTGATTTCAATCTTCTACGTCAAAATAAATTTCTTACACATTTTGATTTGTCAACTTCGAGTAAAAACAAGTTTTTTAAAAATTCAAGGGTTTTCTGTCTTTTTCCTTCAAAAAGATTTTATTCCAAAATTTCTCCAACTCTTTCTCTGAATTTCTAAAAATTTTGGTAGAGTTCCACTTGAAAAACGGTCCCTGCAACACCTATGACATCAACACAAAACCCAAACCGTATACCTCACAACATCATAATCACATAACATCAACACCCGCGCATAATCTTCACATTTTCGAATTTTTCAGAACACATATTTTCTTTTTCAATAAGTTTAATGGTTTTTCAAAGATGTCCTAAAATTCTTTAGAATCGTCTCAAATGTTTTCTAAATATTTCCTAATTTTTCTAAATTTTTAACTCTAAAATTTCATCAATTTGTTAAATTTTCTTAATTTTCTTAATTTTTTTCAAGTATTTTTCTATTTTTAAAAAAATCAAAATTTCACCGAGTTTTCAAAAAATCACGAAACTTCATACGGCTATTAAACACATTTTTCTAAGGCACGTAGTACAAAATCTAGCCAAAAAACTCAACACCCAAGCCTGTAGAAACAAACCCCAATTCCTGTAAAAATTCCCTTCACCTAATCACACAAAATCACTCAAATTTAATCAAATAAGCATCAAAACTCAAAAATAACATCACCACAGTGTTCAAAACATCAATTTCCACTGTTCACACGACTTAAACGGAATTCTACACGTTCAAATCAACATAAGATAGAAAACTCACCTGTTGGAGTTCTTCGGCAAAAACTTTTCTTCCGACAACGACGTTCACTCTTGGGAATCCTCCGTGGTCTCCAAGAAGCACTCTTTCAATGTCTAGGTCGATTTTCCTTACGAACACTCTTGGTTTTTCAAAAACTCTTCGAATCCCGTAAGTGCTCGAACTAGAAAATTTTCTGGTTTTACTCCCAGGCCTGGCACCACTAGTAGTGGCGCTAAGCCAAATTTGCTAAAGGCGCCATTGCTAGTGGCGCTAGTTCCATGTTCCGAGCAACTCTGCCCTTTTTCTTGACAAAACTTGATTTCAAAGGCCTTTTGGACCCAATATCCGTTTCCACACTCTCGTCTTCTAAAATTTTCAAAGTCCGTCCCTCCGACCGCCTCACAGTCAACGTGGAACCCTTACTCTATCATTTCCTGTCTTTGACAAGCAAAGACAGAAAAAGATGGACAGCTGTAAGCACCCTATTTTTGCCCACTCGGCAGTCTCTAATCCGTCCAGACTTGTATTCAAGTCAATATGGACATATTCTGAGTCAACTCAATTTTTCAAGTCTAATCTAGTCAATCCATCGCTTCGTGGGCCCGCAGGACCCAAATAGAGGCAAAATGACCGAAATGCCCTTGGGGGCATTGTCCGGTCCAATTCCAGTAAGCACGTCTTTTCAAAGACGGTAAGTCTCCTTTTCAAGTCCAATTCTAATTCCAATCCATCCCTCGAGAAAGTTGATTCCTTAAGACGGTAAGTCTATCCTGTCCAGCATGTTTTTGAGTGAACTCTTCGGAATGGTAAGTCCCTTCAAGCCCGTCGACCGAAACGAGACCCCAAGTCCCCGAGATGGTAGAACAGTCCACCTTTGGTGCCTGCTAGCCCGCCAATGCAAAAATGTTCGTTTCGGCACGCCTTTTGAGAAATTTGATTCCTTAAGCGCTAAGTCCATTTAACAGCTTCTCGAGATCAGGCAGTCTCGGAAATGATTGCGAACTGTCAGAGTAGCGAAAGTACTTGTAAACATTGCAACCGTTAGAGTAGCAAAAATACTCGTAAATAGGTCGATATAGGGAATTGCCAGCAAACCCCTATATCACGGGACTGTCGTCAGAGTGACGGAAACACTCAAAACCCAGGTCAACATCAGTGCTTGCTAGCCCACTCTGGTGAAAAATGACTAAACTGCCCCTAGGGCCATTTTTCGGCACGTTTCTCGATATAGTACCTAAGTCCTCAGAACAGTAAGTCCACCCTTCCAAGATCATCCTAGAGATGATCTGACATGATTAAGTGCCTTCTAGTTTGTTTCGGGCCAATTCTAAGACTTTCCGGTCAAGATGACCATTTTGCCCTTAAGCATCTGAATGCCCCAGGAACCACACTGGCTCTGGGTATTAAACCCATAACCTCCCGAGAATGCTTCTTATAGTAGTCCCGACCTTTCATTATCTTTCTGGATCATTCCGAGTTAGTTCCGACAAACTCGGTGCGATGCGACCGTTTTACCCATGGTGGGCCGGTCGCCTTTTCCGACCACACCGGCTCTGGGTATCAAACTGGTAACCTTTGGGAACATTCTAAATATTGTTTTCAAATCTCGAGACTTCTTCCGGGACATTCTAAGTCTGTCCTGACAACTTTCCGGCCCTATTGACCGTTTTGCCCATAATGGCCCGGTCAACCCCTCTAACAAACCATGATATCCCTTTTCAAGTCCATTATGCCCGGGACCCTATTCTAAGGGTTCCTGCCCTTTTTTGGCCTTTCTGGCCATTCCCGATCCCTTAAATCCTTCCCGGACCATCCAGAGCCACTCCTAATGAAGCTAGGCTAAAAATTGCATGGTAGTCACAAGAACAGGCGCTCAAATCTTATGAAGATACGTTGCTTGCCGGCCTTAAAACTTTCCTAAGTGGCTGGCGCCACTCCTAGTGGTGCTAGAAGGAATTTTGGCCTAGCGCCACTGCAATAGGCGCCAGGTCATTCTTCTCTCTATATATACAGAGCCTCTTTCAATGTGAAAGAGGTCTACAAACTCAGTCTGAAAACCCTATTATTCGATATACAGAGCTCGTAGCCTCTTTAAACCCTAGTCTCCTTTAGGTTTTCCGAACCCTAGCCTCTATACATAGACCCTAGCCTCCTATACACTTACATACACTTTTATACACTCATACACTAGCCTCTAAAGCCTCTATTGAAGACTTGAAGTGCTGCAATCCGAAGCTCTCGAAGATCAAGACGAAAACTGAAGCGAAGCAAGGACAGAGGTAAGAAAAACAAGCAAGAAAAATAAAGCGCGCAAAACAAAGCAAATAAGGAAGATACAAAGTAGGCTCTCTATTTAAGTTTACGTATCCTCCCCCTCTCTCTTCTCTCTCTGAACCCACTTGGGTTTTCTTCTATTTTAATCCCCCATCATCTTTCCCCCCTTTCTTGCATGCTTGAAACAAGGAATTTCTCAGTCCATGTGTAGGATTAGGCTATTGGAGGTCACCGTGTTGGGGACTTTCTTTTAGTTTAACCGAAGACCACGTGCATTCGGTCTCCTTGATTATGTGGTGAAGTCTTAACCTTGTATGTTCACGACCCCAATTTGCATTGTGCATATCATGATCTTGCATTCCTCCAAAGTTTGTTTAAACTTATTTTCAAAAGCTTGCATCAAAATTGTTTTCAAAACTTGCATCAAATTCTTCTTTTTCAAAACTTGTTTTCAAAATCACAATCCTAAGGTGATTCTAGCCTTTCCATGACTATGGTTGCTTTAGGAAAGTGTTACAAATATGGTCCATATTTTCAAATCCTTATTGTTTTCAAAACCATTGTCTTAAAGTGGTTCTAACCTTCTTATGGTTAGAATCGCTTTAGGAAAGTGAGATATTTTATATACTTTCTAAAAACTATTTTTTCAAATGTCTTTCTCTAAAAATCTCTTTTCTAACATACTTTCTAAAAACTCTCTCAAATCTCCTTCTCATAATTCCTTTCCAAAATTGTTTTCAAAAACTCTCTTTAAAAATCTATTTTCCAAAACTCTTTTCAAAACTCCTTTCCAAAACTCTCTTTTCAAAGTTCGCTTTTCAAAAACTCCTTTTTAAGATCTCCTTCCAAAACCTCTCTTTCCAAAAACTCTCTCAAACTTTTACTTTCCAAAATCCCTTTCGAAAAACTCTCTTTTCAAGTTTACTTTCTAAAAACTCCTCTCTAGGATTGCCTTCCAAAAATTTCCCATTCTAAAAACTCACTTTTCAAAATCTCTTTTCTTAGAGTCCAAGTCAAATCCTAGAACCCACGATTAGGAAACTGTAATTGCCTTTCTCAAAACATGATTTTCAATCTTGCTCTAAAACCTAGGTTTCCAAAATCTTCTCTTTTACATAAAAAATCATAAGTTTCCAAAAATCTCTTTTCTACGTCAAAACTATAGTCTTCC
The DNA here is from genome assembly GCA_033060915.1 of Euryodendron excelsum. Lineage (NCBI taxonomy): Eukaryota > Viridiplantae > Streptophyta > Magnoliopsida > Ericales > Pentaphylacaceae > Euryodendron > Euryodendron excelsum. Next base: position 42,805,496 of record CM065380.1, on the reverse strand, counting down.
AAATCTAGGGTTTCTAAAATTTTATCCTTCCAAATCCATGTCAAATCTAATCTTCCTTTTAGGAAACCCAATCCAATTTCCCGTTTAAAAAACTAGATCCAATCCTCCGTTTTTGAAAACAAAATCAAACCATCTTTTTTTGGAAACAAAATTCAATCCCTTGCTTTAGGAAACAAGAATCTCAATCCTTCCAAATCCAAGTCTTTCCTAATCTACTCCTTCCTAATCTCATTCCTTCCTCAACCTTAAGTTTTCAAAACTTAAACTTTCAAATCTTTTCTTAAACCGTAAGTTTCTTAATCTTCCTAATTTCAACCTCTCTTAATTCCATACCTTTCCAAATCTTAACTTTCCAAATCTAACTTTTCGAATCTTTCTAATTTCAAATCTTTCTAAACTTCCAATGTTTCAAAATTTGAAACTTTCTTAAATCAAATATTTCCAAATCTAAAACTTTCTTACTTTTAAAACTTCCCTATTTCGAAACATTCCAAATTCAAAACTTTCCAATTTCAATACTTTTTTAAAATGAAACTTTCCTATTTCGAAAACTTTCCTAATTCGAAACCTTTCCTAAAATGAAACTTTCCCAATTTGAATCTTTCCTAAATCCAATCCTTCCCTAATTTTCCAAGTTCAACATTCGTGTCAAATCTTTCTTAAAGCTCAAGTCTTTGCTAAATCCTCTCTTCTCTAAGTCTAGGTTTCCTAAACCTCAATTTTTTCAAAACAAGTCTAAGTTCTCTTTAAAAGGTCAAATCCTTTTTCAAGTTTAATTCTAGGTCTAAGTTCAATCCTGATTTCCTGATCATCCAATCCTTTTTCAAATCAACATCTCTTTTTCAAATCAAAACCTTCTATTTTCTATCAGACTCTTGTTTGAACTATGACTGACCTGATTCCTCAAAAAGGATACGTAGGCAACTCTCATGGGTGCGGTCACAACCTTTTTCAATCTTCTATTTCCACAACCTTTTTCAAACTTCCATTTCCATAACTTTTTTCCAAATTCCAATTTTATAATCTATTTCAAGTTTTCAATTCAAAAAATTTATTTTCAAATCTCTGTTTCCAATTTCTAAAACTTTCCAATTTCAAATCTATCTTTTCAAATCTCCTTTTTAAAATCAATTTTTTTCAAATCTATTTCCAAATCTATTTTTCAACTCTCTTTTTCTTACACTTGCATATCATGCGTCATTTTTTTAAAAATTCTTTTCTAAAGTGGATAAGATTGGGCATTTGTTAGTTCAAGACTCTCATAGGTGAATCTAAGGTGAATAAACATATAGGTACCACAACGGCAGGGTAGGGTTATGGCTTAGTATGTCTTCCCTACACTTAACCAACCTCTGAACCTCGAATCACTGTTTTCGAAAGACAAAAACGGAGTTATTTTTCTAAAAATGGCTTAAATATTTTTTCCAAAAGTTGCTAAATAACCTGTTTTCCTAAAAACCCTTTCTTGAGGATGTTTTCCAAAATTGTTTTCCAAAAACCCTAAGTGTAGTCTTTGGATTATGTGTAGTTTTTAGGTGAACCTAAGTGTAGTCTTTGGATTATGTGTAGTTTTTAGGTGACCTACCTCACCATAATCAAGTTAGGTGGCGACCCCGAATCTTTTCCAAAAGCCCTTTATTCATATCCATTTTCAATTCCAACCTAGTCGTACTCATTCTTCTAGGATGATGAGTTCTAACGAAAGAGTACATTATTTTTTCCGCTTGTGTGTATATTCCTCGAGTGTGAAAAATCTGGGCACGACATACTGGATATGCAGGCCCCGAAGACGATCAAGGATGTTCAGAGACTAGCAGGAAGGGTGGCGGCCCTAAACAGGTTCATCTCCAAATCAACCGACAAGTGTTTACCCTTCTTCCGGACGTTAAGGAAAGCATTCCAGTGGACGGGTGAATGTGAAGAAGCCTTTCAACAATTAAAACAGTACTTGGGCTCCATTCCCCTACTGAGTCGAATGGTCACAGGGGAGGAACTCTATCTTTACTTGGCCGTTTAGGCAACGGCAGTGAGCTCAGCCCTCGTGCGAGATAGTGAAGGAGTCCAAAAGCCAGTCTACTATACGAGTAGAGCACTCAGAAGAGCTGAGGAAAGAAACCCGAAGATGCAGTTGCAAGCCTTCACTCTAGTGAACTCAGCGTGAAGGCTCTGACCGTACTTCCAAGCCCACACGATCGTGGTCCTGACAGATTAGCCAATCAAGAAAGTCTTGCACAAGCTTGAAACCTCTGGTCAACTCATGAAGTAGTTAGTGGAGCTTAGCTAGTTCAACATTCAGTACAGACCAAGGATAATCGTTAAAGGATAGGCAACAATAGATTTCATTGCAGAGTTTATCGCCCACCCAGACAACCCACCCGATATGGAGGACGCTGAGAATAGTTGGGTATTGAATGTTAATGGATCCTTCACCGAACAGTCAAGCGGGGTAGGCATGGTCCGTGTCACCCCAAATGGCTAGAAAGTGGAGTACACTCTTAGATTCAAATTCCCTGCAACCAACAACGAAGCAGAATACGAGGCCCTCATTGCCGGGCTTCGAATGGCTTGGTGAATGGGGTCAGAGCAGATAACTGTTAGAGGAGATTCATAATTGATTATAGAGCATATCCAGGGGGAATATAAAGCCAAAAGGGAGAAAATGAGGGAGTACTGCCAGATGACCAGAGACTTGGTCATAAAATTTTCCAAAGTAGTACTGCAAAGGGTCCCCCAGTTGGAGAACAAAGAAACAGATAGGTTGGCAAAAATAACATCCTCAGAACAGCTTGATCCTGAAGCACCCTTGGAAACTCTCGATTTGCCGAGCATCCAAACCCCAGAAGTTAATGCGCTAGAAATGGATGACTCATGGGCTAAACCAATCAGAGATTACCTAGAACACAACACCCTCCCATAAGACAAGCTGGAGGCAAGGAGGATCAAATTCAAGGCCAGCCGGTATGTGATGTTCGATGACGTCCTGTACAAGTAATGACACACCACCCCGCTTCTCAGATGTGCCACTGAAGAAGAGGCCACCTACATCATGAGGGAAGTCCACGAAGGCATTTGTGGCAACCATTCCGGAGGACGATCCTTAGTTAGCAAGATCCTTAGGACAACGTACTACTGGCCAACCAAGAGTAAGGACTCCCAGGAGTTTGTGAAAAAGTGTGACAAGTGCCAACGGTTTGCTAACATTCCAAGACAGCCCATATAGGAGCTGACTCCCATCCAAAGCCTGTGGCCCTTCGCCCAGTGGGGGATCGAGATCGTGGGCCCATTGCCCCTGGGTAGGGGACAGAAAAAGTTCGCTATGATAGCCATCGACTACTTTACCAAATGGGTCGAAGCAGAGGCCCTCACCACCATCATATAGTACAAAATGACCAACTTTCTCTAAAAGAACAACGTGTACCACTTCGAAATACCCAAAGTGGTCATCACTGATAACGGTAAGTAATTTGAAGGGAAGCATTTTAGCGGGTTGTGCTTGAACCTACACATCAGCCACCATTTTTCCTCGCTGGAACATCCCCAAGCAAACAGACAAGTGGAAGTTACCAACAGATCCCTTTTCAAGATCATCAAGACCAAGCTCAAGAAAGCAAAAAGGTTATGGGCGGAGGAGCTCCCCAGTGTCCTTTGGGCCTACAGAACTACTGAGCAGGTCTCCACGGGCCAAACCCCTTTTTCCCTCCCCAGCCCCAAGACTAAGAACTACAATCCAGAGACAAACGACGAGACCTTGGCAGTCGACATGGACCTGTTGGAGGAGAAAAGGCTCTAAGTAGCGATCAAAGTAGCCTCATATCAGCAACAGATGCGCCAGTACCATAACAACCGAGTGCGTTTGAGGGATTTCAAGTAGGGAGACTTGGTGTTGAAGAAGGTCAACTAGTCTACCAGAATTGCGCAAGATGGGAAACTTGGCCCAAATTGGGAAGGACCTTGCGGGGTGACGAGCTTTCCCAAAAAGGGGACCTACCGATTGAAGGGCCCTAACAGCAAAGAACTACCCCACCCATAGCATGTCGAACACCTGAGGAAGTACTATATGTAAGTGGTTCCCTTTCATTTGAATACACAACTGTAAAAAGGAAGCTTTTGTTTGTTGATGTCATATAAAAACCGGTCTAAATTTATCACAACTTATATCTACAATTGCAAGTGGATTCATGACTTTCTGAGTTTCTGCATGATTCTCTTTGCTTGCAAACTCCCTAACATCTCCCTTCCAAGGCTCCCGACCAAAATAGTGACAAAGTCCTGCTCAGGCTATGGCTGAGCAAGCAAAGGCTTTATGCCCACTCTATAAGGAAGCGACAAAGTCCTGCTCAGGCCACTATCGAGCAGGCAGAAAACGTCAAAAATCCTCCTCAGGCTATGACCGAGTAGGCAAAGGCTTTATGCCCACTCTACAAGTTAAAGCGAAAAAGTCCCGTTCAAGCCATGGTCGAGCAGACAGACCTACAAATTAAAGCGACGAAGTCCTGCTCAGGCCACCACCGAGTAGGCAGAAAGCAACAAAAATCCTGCTCAAGCTATGGCCGAGCAGGCAAAGGCTTTATGCCCACTCTACAAGTTAAAACGACAAAGTCCTGCTCAAGTCATGGCCGAGTAGGCGGACCTACAAATTAAAGTGACGAAGTCCTACTCAGGCCACTACCAAGTAGGCAGAAAGCGACGAAGTCTTACTCAGGCTATGGCCGAGCAGGCAAAGGCTTTATGCCCACTCTACAAGTTAAAGCGACAACGTCCTGCTTAGGCCATGGGCGAGTAGATAGACGTACAAATTAAAGCAACGAATTCCTGCTCAGGCCATTACCGAGTAGGCAGAAAGTGACAAAAGTCTTGCTCAGGCTATGGCCGAGCAGGCAAAGGCTTTATGCCCACTCTACAAGTTAAAGCCACAAAGTCTTGCTCAGGCCATGGCCAAGCAGGCAGACTTACAACTTAAAGTGATGAAGTCCTACTAAGGCCACTACTGAGTAGGCAGAAAAGCGACAAAAGTTTTGCTCAGGCTATGACAGAGCAGGCAAAGGCTTTATGCCCATTCTATAAATTAAAGCAACAAAGTCCTGCTCAGGCCATGGCCGAGCAGGTAGAAAGTGACAAAAAGTCTTGCTCAGGCCGTGGTCGAGCAGGTAGACTTCTACAAATTAAAGCGACAAAGTCCTGCTCAGGTCACTACCAAGTAGGCAAAAAGCTACAAAAAGCCCTGCTCAGGCTATGGCTGAGTAGGCAAAGGCTTTATGCCCATCCTACACGTTAAAGTGACAAAAGTCCTGCTCAGACAAAAGCGACAAAGTCCTGCTCAGGCCATACTCGAGCAGGCATACTTCGACAAGCAAAAGCAACAAGATCCTGCTTAGGCCACTGCCGAGCAGGTAGAAGTGGCAAAAGCCCTGCTCAGGTCAAACCTGAGTTGGCAGACTTCAATAGGCAACAATGACCAACGCTTTTGCTACCTACCTACACTCGCCTAATCTCAACACAACCCAACATTTTTGTTAATCTATTGGTTTGTTTTGGTACGGGATTCTGTTTGTCCATGATAGGTCACAAAGTCTACAGATTTAAAACAAAAATTCTAGTAACGGAGGCGAACAGGGTTTTCCATTTCCAATAAAAAAGGGGAGGCGTATTACAAACGCCAGAGCAGTGTTACAAGACAACAGTCACTGTAAAGGCAAGAGCAAAAGACTTAAAATCTGCTTGGCCTTAGGAGCCTTGGACTGGGCTGCAGCTTTGGACTGGGCATTACCCTTCTCTGGGACCTTGGACTGAGCTACAACCTTGGGCTGGATGTCACCCTTCTCTGGAACCTTTGACTGGGCGGCAACCTTAGATTGGGTGTCATCCTTCTCTACCCCCTCCTTGTCTTACGCCTTGCTCTTCGATTCTACTTGAGAGGTGGCATCATCTTTGACCTCGGGCTCAATCGTGGATAGGTCCATATTAGGATGAGCTTGAGCGACCAGAGTTGTGGCTTCTTTGAAGCCGTCAATAAAAATCTTGGCAAAAGCCGTCCAGCACTCTGCCCCCTGCATGTACTCCTGCTCAGCCTTCTTCTTGGCTTCTTCCAACTGAGTAGGAAATGTTGCAATCTGGTCTTGGGCAACCTTCAAGGTAGCCTTCTCGGCTGCTAATTTTTCCCAGCAGGCCTCCTTTTGACCCTTCTCATTTTCGAAGTCTGCCCTCAGTTTCGCCTGATCGCTCTTAAGGGCCTGCACTCTACCCTCAACTTCCTTTACCTTCCCCAGGGCTGTGTTCAGCCCAGCCTGGAGTTGGTCAGAGGCCATCCTCTCCTCTGTGAAGGCCTTCTCGAAGTTCACTGATCGGCCTCCAAGGGTCATAACTCTGGCAGCAACCTGAACAAAGAAACAGCACGACCAAAAAAGATTTAATAGTCTAGAATGGCAACAACAGGGTCAACGAAAGTCAAAATGCCAAGCATAAGTCAATACTCCCCTACCTTCAGCAGGTCCTGGCAGGCCTCCTTAGCTAACATCTGTGACGCCAGAGCGGCCATCTTACTAGTATCCAAAGCGAGGATGATGCTCATGAGCTTCCTCATTGCTTCGCTAGCACTCTTAAAAATCGAGGTCGAGGAGGCTGGCATATCCTCCAGAAGAAGAGCAATTGCGGGGGGCGCCTCAACAGCGACAGTGGCAGGCGCTGGGGGAAGTGGAGGTAAAGCCTTCTTAACAAGAAGGGTGCCACCTAACTGAGGAGTGTCATCCTCAAGGACTATTGCTTTCCCCCTACCCCCCTCGGCAGTGACTGGGGCAAGAGCCTTCTGGCCATATGCTAATTTGAACCACTTGGCTAGAGTAGGAGGGTCAGACCCTATGGTCAGCTTGGCCTTCTTCAGGAAACTTTTGTTCAGCTCCATCTCCTCCTCCTCTTCCTTAGGCAGTTCTTATTTTGTCACAATAGATTAAAGACTTTAAATTATCATTCTACCCCAAAGAGAAGACTCCTTGAAGATTTTACGTGTTTTTGAAGAACATCATACCTTAAAGAGAAGATCTTTTGAAAATTCTCAAATTATCTGAGGCTTAACTGATCAAGAAAAGCATGAAGGACATTTTCTGGGTGATATGTCGACACATAGGTTTGATGTGTCGACACATGGAGATAGTGGACAAATTCTGAAGAATGCAGACTTGATGTGTCAACACATGAAAGTCAAGTGTTGACACTCGTGGACTAACGATTATATTTTTAAATGTTATATTAAACTGAGTGCGTCTCCAACAACCTCTAACGGGTGAAATCAATTCAGGATTTTATATATAAGCCTACAAATGTATTTATGGACAAGAGATACAACATTCATTGATTGATTGAGCTAAAAAATCTAAAAATTCTCTTTGTCTTTAAGTTGGTAGTTAGTAAGCTATTCAATCCCTATCCACTCTTCATAGAGAGTTTGTATTTCATTTGTATGTCTTTCATATACTTGTAAGTGAGAGTTTGAGTGTTTTCTTGTAAAGAAAAAACACTTGTAAGTTAAAGTGGATCTTGGACAAAGCCACTTAGTGGCTGGAAGCACTCGGGAAGAAGTTCTTGTGTAAAAGTGAGCTGAGCACTTTTGAAATCAGTATCTACTTTGTAATTGGAGGTTGCATAGTGGAAGGAGACTTTAAGGGGATCTTGGGGTGAGGACGTAGACCACTAGTTGTGGTTAAACCTCGATAATTCTTAGTGTGCTTTCTTGTGCTCTGTTTTCATTTCGTCATTGCTTACATTGCATTGCATACATCTTGAACTACTATTCATTGATTAGATTAATTTTAATTAATCTTAATTGCTATAATTTTTGTAAAACCCAATTCACCCCCTCTTGGGTTGCCTTTTGACTTGTATTCTTGTTTTAGACTTAACATCCTAAGAATAGTTCCATGGCAACCAACTTTAGAAGCTCTCTTAGTAAGAGTCAATCCACAAATAGACTACCTATGTTTAATGACACCAATATCAACTATTGAAAAAATAGAATGAGAATTTATATTCAATCTGTAGATTATAAATTATGGAGAATTATAGTAAATGGTCCCAAAACCCCTATGAAAAAAGTAGAAAGAATTGATATCCCTAAGCTCGAATTCGAATGGGATGAGGATGATTTAAAAATGCTGCATACTAATGCCAAAGCAATGAACATTTTATATTGTGCACTTGATCCTAACGAATTCAATCGCATCGCTACTTATGAATTAGTCAAAGAAATATGGGATAGATTAGAGGTAACACATTAAGGTACTAATCAAGTTAAGGAATTTAAAATCAATATCTTTGTACACAGTTATGAATTGTTTAAAATGAAACCTAATGAGTCTATTACTGAAATGTTCGCAAGGTTCACTGATATTATTAATGGTTTGAAATATCTTAGAAAGGTGTATCCTAACAATGAGCAGGTAAGAAAGATTTTAAGATCACTGCCAAAGACTTGGGAGGCTAAGGTCACGGCAATTCAAGAACCAAAGGACCTTAACACATTGCCTCTTAAAGAACTCTTCGGCTCCCTTATGATACATGAGCTCACTCAAAAGTAACATGCCCAAGAGAATGAAGAAAAAAAGAAGAGATCAGTGGCATTCAAGTCCACCAGTCAAGAAGAAGATTCAACAAGTGATGAGGATGATGAAGAAATTGCCCTCATCACACGAAAATTCAGAAGGTTGATGAAGAGGAAATGGAAAAGAGGACAGAAGTATGAAACCAAAGGAGATTCTAGCAAAGAATCAACCATTATATGTTATAAATGTAAGAAGCCTGGCCATATAAAGGCCGAATGTCCCCTGCTTAAAAAGAAAGGAAAGAAACACCAAGGGAAGAGGGCAATGACAGCTATGACATGAAGTGACAATGAAGAGTCTGGCACTGAAGAAGAAGCCGAATCTCAAGAGGTGGCTAATCTCTGTCTCATGGCTCATGAGGAAGACAATGAGGTATTAACTTCAAACACTTCTCAATTTACTTTCAATGAATTATAAGATGCATTCGATGATTTACTTTTCGAATTCAAAAAGATAGGAATAAAAAATGGTCTTCTAAAAAAGATGGTTTCTACTCTTACCAAGGAAAATGAGTACTTGCAAAAAGAAAATGAAGTATTAAAAAATAAAGTTTGTATTTTAAAAGGAAAGATTAAGAAAAACTCTTTTCATGAGGATTCTTCAAAGGAAAACAAAATTTTAAATGATAAAGTTAAACATTTGGAAACAACACTTTTTAGATGCATAAATGGAAAAGAAAAATTGGATGCTATCTTGAGAAAACAAAGACGCTCACTAGACAAAGCTGGACTTTGTTTTAATTCATTTAAAAAGAGAAAATTTTCAAAAGATAGATTTGTTTCTTCCACTAAAAAAAATCACAGATTTCATGCTTTTATTGTCATGAACTAGGGCACATTGCTAGTAGATATTATGCTATGCAAAAATCTATTGCTCCTAACATTGCATGGGTCTCAAGAAGACTATTAAGGACTAACCCCTAAGGACCCAAGATGGTTTGGGTACCTAAAGTTAAAATGAACACTTTTGTAGGTATGCTTTCAAGCTAAATCTAAGAAAGATCATGGGTACTTGGATAGTGTATGCTCAAGACACATGACGGAAGATGAAGAACAATTCACATCTCTCTCACCAAAAGATAGAGGACTTGTCACATTTGGAGATAATAGCAAAGGAAAGATCATCGGTATAAGTAGTGTTGGTAAGAACACTTTCACTTCTATTGAAAATGTCTTGCTTGTTAAAGGACTCAAACACAATCTTTTGAGCATTAGTTAATTTTGTGACAAAGGATGTAAGGTTGTATTTAAATCCTTTAAATGTGATGTGATTGACATTAATAGTAACAAGACTATTCTCACTAGGCGTAGACAAGGCAATATCTATATTTTTTTTATTTATCTAAATGACTTATCTTCTTGCAAAGTTGAATGTTTTGCCGTTATGAATAGTGATGAAAGTTAGTTGTGGCATAGAAGACTTGGTCACATTAGCATGAGCATACTTTCAAAAATTTCTAAAAATGATTTAGTCAAAAGACTTCCAAAAATAAAATTTAACAAGGATAGAGTTTGTGATGCTTGTCAATTGGGAAAACAAACTCGTATTTCATTTAAATCCTTGAACATGTTGACCACTTCTAGACCACTATAACTATTGTATATGGACTTATTTAGACCAACTAAGACTTTAAGTCTTGGTAAGAAACAATCAGCACTTATTATTAATGACTATTCTAGATTTACAGGGACATTTTTCTTAGCTCACAAGGATGAGATAATTGTTTTCTTCACAAAATTTTGTAAAAGGGTTCAAAATGAAAAATGTTTTTCAATCACTTCTATAAGGACTTGTAAGCACCTCATTTTTGCCCGCTTGGTAATCTCTGTCCTGACTGAACTCCCTTTCAAAACGCCGTAAGTACATTCAAGCCCAAATCAACTTTCAAACCCCTATCCAATCAATCAATCGCTTCTCGGGCCCGCTGGGCCCAATAGAGACTTAATAACCAAACCTGCCCATTGGGCCTCTAGACACGTATTGTGAAAGTTCAAAATCCCTCAAGATGATAAGTCCGTCTTTCCAAAGTGGTACTAAACAGTTAAGCATACTCAACACACCATTCTGTCCAACTCAAGTCCCATTTCGGCCAACTCCAGTCAAAATGACCATTTTACCCCTAAACACCCTAGCATAGCACAAATCCCACCAAACAGTGAAAAAGTCTTTCGGGATCATCCCTGAATGACCCGACACACTTAACATAACACTCTGGTCCATTCCTAACCTTTTTCAACCGAGCCCAGTCAAAATGACCATTTTGCCTCTAGCGACCCAAACGCGCCCCAAAACTACACCGGTCCTAGAATATTGAACGGTGGGTCTTGTCATACACCCCTGTTTAACCTAAGGAGGGCCTTATGACACTAAACACCCCCGACTCAATGAAAGTTCCTCTGGAGCGTCTCGCAGACACTCTGCCAAGATTGCCTTTTCTCCTGATTCCCAGGTTATAACGCACTGTCAAATGACTTGAGAAATGCGTAAACCAGGGAATTCTAAAAAGCTCATTCACAAGTCTTTCCATCGATACGGCTTGATCGGATAGATCGTTTCCTGAAGCTCCTCATCGTATAGTTCAAAAACTGTTACTTTCAACCACCCTTGGAGCGTCTCGTAGACGCTCCGGCAATATTGAATTTTTCTCTGATTCCCTGATTATAAGGCACTGTCAAAAGACTTGAGAAATGTGTAAATTAGGAAATTCCTGAAAGTATTTCCAGAGCACTTTCCATCCGTACGGTCCGATCGGAGAGATCGCTTCCCGAAGGCCTCGATCATGGGACACAAAAACAGCTACTTTCGAACCCCCACAGAGCGTATCACAAACGCTTTGCAGAGATGTGATTTTATACACATTTTTCAAAACGATATCTCACACTCCCAAACACTATTCTAACTTCTCAAAAACACAAAAATTCACGAGAAACCCTAGAAGAACACCCCGAGTGCAACCAATTCCTCCGAAACCTTCCTAGTTGGCTCAATTATCGAGGCAAAATTTATACGAACACTTACAGTGACGGAGCGTATGCTACATGTGCCCAGATTTTGATCAAATTGTCCAAAGTTCGATCAACCGTTAGGATTTAGCCAGTACAATGGGTGCCACGTGGTATTCTGGCAATAGAACAGTACTGGCGTATGTACTACATGGGCCAGGGAAAATTTTGGCCAGGCGCATGTAGCACATGCACCAGACTTCTCCCAGGTTGCCTATAAATACATGCCACCCCCTTTGCATATTCCAGAACTGAAAATTGATGCGAAGTCCTGCTGAAACTGCTTTAGAACCTCGAATTTCTATATACATCCCACTCCTCCAACACTTAGGCTAGATTCCACCTCCCTTTAACCCATACACTTCACCTACATAGCCCTACACACCATAGAACTCCACCTTCTAACCCCTCAAGCACACTTGAAGCCCTCATAGCTCACATCCAACCATCCATAGAAGATTGCAAGTGTATTGAAGGCAAAAGGTGGTATTTCTTTTTTGTTTTTGTCTTCCCTCACTCGTCTCTTCTCCCTCCTAGCCTACTTAGGCTATTCTCTATTTTAATCCCCATCTTCAACCCCCCCTTCTTATATGCTTGAAGCAAGAGGGCTCTTAATTCATGTCTAGTGGAAAGTTAGTGAGAGCCACCATGAAGGAGGATCTTCCACTAGTCTACTTTAAGATGGTATGGTCTTGGAGCCCTTTGATTATGTGGTATAGCCTAAAGCCATGTATGTATTCATGACCCCCTTGCATATTGCTATCTTGTTCATGTCTTGTGTGCTTGGCTTCATTTCCATGTTCATAACCATGTTTTACAAAACTTATATTGTTCTTATTTCCATGCCATTTTCAAGCTTAATATTCCTTTCAAAATGGTTCTAAGAGTTAGTCTCTTGAAGTTTAGGATGAGACCTTAGAAATCATGCCTTAAAAAATTCCCGCATTAACCCCTAACTCACACCTTTGCATCTTTGCATTCCAACTTGCATAAAAATGGTTTTCAAACTCTCTAATTCCCAAGGTTTCTATTCTCTCAAGTTTAGTGGTTGAAATGGCCCTATGGAACCCACTCTTGAGTGGTCTCCCTTTTATATTGGCCGTAGGAGCCCTAAATTGTTAGAATGGTTCCCTTCTCTTTTATTCTTGCACAAAAGTGATTTTCAAACTCTTTGATTCCTAAGGTTTTTATTCTTTCAAGGTAAGTGGTTGGAATGGCTCTATGGAACTCTCTCTTGAGTGGTCTCCATTTACATTAGCCATAGGAACCTTAACTTGTTAGAATGGTTTCTTTTGGAAAATGGTTTTCAAAATCTTTTTCTCAAAAATGGTTTTCAAATATTCATCCCCTCCATCTTTGTATTAAAAGTGGTTTTCCAAAGGTTGTCACCATTGTATTGATTCTTGAAATCCATACTCTTGTCAAGATAAAGGTTATAATGGTTCCGAGAAAACCTTCTTTGGAATGGCTTTCAAACACCAACCATATAAACCATACTCTTGGCTAGAGTCAAATTCTCATGGAAATTATTTTCAAAAAGGTTGTTTGCCAAAGTCCTTTGCATAACATGATTTGTTTTTCAACACTCTTTCTAAAAATGCATTAAACCACCTTTCAAAACCATCTTCCAATTCAACCCTAGATTAACTTGACCCTAGTTATCTAATCCTAAGTTAACTTGGCCCTAGTTAGCCAAACCCATGTTAGTTGACCCTAGGTCACCTTAACCCTAGGTTAACCACACCTTAGTTGATTAACCCTAGGTCACCTCAGCCCTAGGTTAACCTAACCTAAGTTAGTTAACCTCAGGTCACCCTTAACCTTAGGTCAACCCAACCTAGGGTAGTATACTTCAAGGTTTCAACGCATGGACCCCTTTTAAATGATTTTTCTATTTAAAACTATTCTCATAACCCATTTTTCCAAAACCTCCTACTCTCTTAAGATTTCAAAAACTTACTCCATAACCTTCTCAAATATTCCTATACTCTATCTTTAAATCATTTCTAAAAATGTTTTGAAGAACTCACAATCCTAAGGTGTCCCTACCCCTTCTATGGTTAGGGATCCCAAAGGACAGTGATATATCAAGAATAACCTCCGAGGTTGTCCATATTAGAGTTCCAAAGGAGTAAGTGTTTTCAAAAACCCTTTTAAAAACTTTTCAAAAACCAATTTACTAGAACACTCCAAAATCATACCTCTAAGGTTTTCAAAATAAAACTTCAAAACACTTTCAAAACTCTCTTGAGTTATTTCAACAGTGCTTCCAAAACTCCTTTGAGTCGTTCCAAAGACATTTCAAAACCCTCTTTCAAGAGTTCCAGAGTTCTATCTCAAAACACTCCACTACCCGATTTTAAATCAAAACTCTCAAGTTTCCTTTTTCCAAAGACCACAAAGTGTCTTCAAACTTTTCCAAAGATCTTAAAATGTCTTCAAAACATTCCAAAAGCCCTAATGCGCCTATTTTCCATCGGCTTCTTGCCCGAGTTACGAATGACCTAATTCTCGCCAAATGAGATACGTAGGCAACCTAAAATGGTGTGGTCATAACTTCTATTTTAACCCCAATCCCCTTTTCAAAAGTTTCTATCAGTTCAAAGTTTCTATCTTGAACCCTTTCAAAACTCCCATGTTTTTAAACTTCTTCTTAAACTTACATCATGCATCATTCATCCAAAAAGCAATGACTAAATCATGTTTTCAAAACTCTAAAGTGGATATCAATTGGACAATGGTAACCAGTTGTTCTAGTGAGTGAACAAAGGGTGATTAGACATGTAGGTACCGAAAGGGCGAGATAGGGTGATGATCTTATGATATCTTCCCTACATATAACCAATCCCCAGATTATAGATTTCTATTTTCGAATGACCAAAATGGAATTACTTTCTAAAAGGGTTTAAAACTTTCTAAAGGTACCATAACAACCTATTTTCTTAAAAACCCTCTCTCGAGGGATTTTTTCAAAACCTTTTTCAAAAATCCTAAGTTTAATCTTCGAATTAACACTTAACTTTAGGTGACCTAACTCACCTTAATCAAGTTAGGTGGCAACTCCCATTTTTCTTAAAAAAGGCCCTTAGCCAAAACAATTTCAAGTTCAAACCTAGTCGCACTCGTTCTTCTAGGAGGATGAGGTCTAATGACAAAGTTTTGTGTTTTTCCCTAGCCAAAAAGACTCAGGCCAAAAATCGGGGCGCGACAAGACTGATTATAGGGGAAAATTTGATTGCAAACCCTTTGAAATGTTTTATAATGAAAATGAGTTTGACCACAACTTTTTATCCCCTAGAACACTTCAACAAAATAGAGTTGTTGAATGGAAAAATAGAGTTTTGGAAGAAATGGGGTAAAACCATGCTTTGTGAAAATGGTTTACCAAAGTATTTTTGGGCCGAAACTATCAACACAACTTGTTATATTTTAAATTAAATTTTATTTAGAAAATTTTTGAACAAAATCCCCTTTGAGCTTTGAAAAGATGAGAAACCAAATGTCTCATACTTTAGAGCCTTTGGATGTAAGTGCTTTGTATTGAATAACAATAAAGACAACCTTGGCAAGTTTGATGCAAAATCTGACGAGGGTGTATTTCTTAGATATTCAACATATAGCAAAACTTGGTGATTTGAATAAAGAATTTATCATATGTGCAAAGTCTCCTTAAAGAATCCAAGATAATATTTAGAAGAAACCAAATTGAACTCAATCCAAATTAAATTGAAGACATTCTTATTTTGTCATAGTGGATTGAAGACTTTAAATTATCATTCTACCCCAAAGAGAAGACTCCTTGAAGATCTTAAGTGTTTTTTAAGAACATCATACCTCAAAGAGAAGATCCCTTGAAAATTTTCAGATTATTTGAGGCTCAACCGATCAAGGAAAGTATGAAGGACATTTTCTAGGTGATGTATCGACACATGGGTTTGATGTGTCGACACATGGAGACAGTGGACAAAATCTAAAAAATGCAGACTTGATGTGTCGACACATAGAAGTTAAGTGTCGACACCTGGGGACTAACGGCTATATTTTTAAACGTTATATTGAACTGGATGCACATTTAATGAAGCTCCAACAATCTCCAATAGGTGAAATCAATTAACGGCTTTATATATAAGCCTCCAAATGCATTTATGGACAAGAGATACAACATTCACTGATTGATTGAGCTGAAAAATCTAAAAATTCTCTTTGTCTTTAAGTTGGCAGTTAGTGAGCTATTCAATTCTCATCCACTCTTCATAGAGAGTTTGTATTTCGTTTATATGTCTTTTATATACTTGTAAGTATGAGTTGGAGTGCTCTCTTGTAAAAGAAAACATTTGTAAGTTGAAGTGAATTTTGGACATAACCACTTAGTAGCTGGAAGAACTCGGGAAGCAATTTTTGTGTAAAAGTAAGTTAAGCACTTTGAAAATTAGTATCCACTTTGTAATTGGAGATTGAATAGTGGAAGGAGACTTCAAGAAGATTTTGGGGTAAGGACATAGACCACTAGTTGTGGTTGAACCTCGATGATTCTTGGTGTATTTTCTTGTGCTCTATTTTCATTTCATCATTGCTTACATTGCATTGCATACATCTTGAACGATTGTTCCATTGATTAAATTAATTTTAATTAATCTTAATTGTTTTAATTTTTGTAAAATCCAATTCACCCCCCTCCCTCTTGGGTTGTCTTTTGGGCCAATAATACGTTGGCTGCATCCTCTTGAAAAACTCATTCTCTCTTTATCCGAAATACATCCGAAACCCTCTAAATTAAGCTTAAAACCTATACAAATCAAAATAAACTTAATTAATACTAAAATCTAATTAAAGAAGCATAGAAACTCCTAACCTATGGCTAACAAAGGGCAAATTAAGGTATTATTTTGGAGTGCAATCAACCGTATAGTACACGTATTAAACATTTTACGTATTGTACTTTTGAAAAAAACTTGATTAAAAAATAGATATAATTTAATATAATTGTGGGCATATTATTAATTATTTACTTAATATATCATTATAATAGTTCTTGGAATATGTAATATTTTTCAAATACTTTGAATATTTAAATTATTAAACTTACTTTTCTATAACTTCTTATTAATACTCCAAATATTCATTTAAAATTTAAAATTTAAAATTAATAAATTAACACATTCTTATATCACGTATTGAAATAATAAAATAAAAAAATAAAATTTATTATCTACCACTTAATTTAGCTGTTTGTTAATAATATTATTTTAAAAAATAACATATATGAGACAAAAATATTACCTATTAACATATATAAGACGAAATTACTTATAAATATTACCATATTTTTTGTTTTGACTTTTTAACTAATTTTCGTATAATACCCGGATAATAATAAATACATATTTTTAATGTTCTCGTATTTTTATGCCGAATTTTGCTACCATATTTTTTTAAAAAAAATTATATTAAACTCGTACATATTATGTACCATTCTTTCACCATCCCCATATTTACTAAGCCACATAGCACGGCAAATCTCACCACTTATTCTCACTGGGTGATGTGGTAGTATCTACGTGGAATGTGTTTTTGGCAAGTAGCCATGGCATGTATAGAAACTGGGAAATAACTTTTAAGAGATAAAAATGATAAATCCTTTCAAACAAAATATATCCAAAAACATCGTTAAATAAATTCTATGTTATATACAAATCGATATCTATACTATATATTACTAGCGGTGAATCCGTGCTATGCACAAAGTGAAAATAATATTATATTAAACATAAAAATTCTATGAAAAATAAATTATCAAATTTATACACTAATTATATTTAATTACACTAAATTATAATAGTCTATATAGCCTTAAAATAAAATATTAAAAGTTGATTGCAATAAAAAAAAAAAATAGAGCTTAACATACAATCAAAAACTAAGTAAATTTGTTACCTTAAAATCTTCCTAAGGGACTGCATTGTTGTATAAGTTACACATTTTAGATGATTTATTTAATAAATGCATTTAATAGTGCATATATAACTACTTAAAACTTATGAGTTACCTAAAAAATAGAATGTAAAATTTTAAGTTAAGCATATTTGATTTACCTAGAGTACTTGAGTTTTAGTAAATATTTACTAATAATGAATAAAAGGTCAAGTATTTTATGGTTAGACTAATACTATTATGAGATATATAATGTTATTGTTTAAAAAATTTTAAAAATTCACCCAACAACCAATTGCTACAATATTTAATATAGATAGTTTTGTTCTTCTTAAAAAAAATTGAAGGGATTTTAATAAAAAAATTCCATAGTTTTGAATCAAATGAAGGTCTTTCTAAAATTATAAGAGAATAGCCTAAGGAAATATAAATATAAGAATTCTAATATTTTGAATTTTATGTAAAACTTTCCAAAATGAGATTAGATTTTACTAAGATTTATTAATTGTGAAAAAAATAAAGGTTTCTATATTTTATGGTTAAATCTGTACTATTATGGCATATGTGATATTAGTAATTTAAAATTTTAAAAAACTAAAAAAATTTGATTGGGTTTTTCAATATTAAAGATCCAACAAAGTATTGCTATAAATAAATAGCTATAAATGCATATTATGGTAGTCTGAATCACATAATAATATGTCAAAACTTATTATTAAAGTAATAACTGTTATGTCAATATTACCAATAATTTAATTTTCAAAAATTTAAGGTAGTGACTTTAGGAAATATATAGTTTTAATTTTTAAAAAAATGTAAATTTTAGGAAATTATAAAAATTTATATATTTTAACCAATCAAATTGTAACAACATTATTTTAACATTACCAAAAATTTTAAGGGAGTGATTTTGGATAGGTATTATAGGAATTGAAAGTCCCATCTATATTCTACCTATAATTCCATTAGTAAGATTTTTTAGGCTAACAAATCAAATTGCAACACGTGCTTTTTCAAATTACAAAAATTAAAAAATCCATAACAATTAGATTAGGAGTTTAAAGCTCAAAGACCACCTAACCTATTATAGTAATAGGTTACAAGGTCTTTGAGCCTTAAATTCCCAATCCAATTTTTTACAGAATTTTTATTTTTTGTAATATTAAAATACCACATGTTGCAATTTGATTAGTCAACTTAGAAACTCTCACTAATATAATTATATATAGTATATAGATGGACCTTTAATTCTTGTTAAATATTTTCTAAAGTCACTCCCTTAAAATTTCTGAATTTAAAATTTTTGATAATACTAGATTAACATTATTACAATTTAATTGGTTAACAATATAATTTTATCATACTTTTGTAAAATCTTATATTTTTCAAATTCAAACTATTAGATATTTCCTAAAGTCATTTCCTTAAATTTCAGAAAATTAAATATTCGGTGATCTATCTATCTATACTGTATATTATAGTAATAGGTTAGGAGGTCTTTGAATTTCAAAGTCTTAAGATTCATTTTTCTCAATTTTTTGAATTTAAAAAAATATAAAAATTCAAATGTCATAAAGGTATTGATTCTTTAATTAAAATAGTAATTTTTTTTAAGTGTCACCCTTTCAATATCAAAACTAAAAAGTCATTAGAACTAAGTATTTCGTAGATTCTTTATAATCAATATAGTAACTGAATCTAACAATTTATTCAAATTCCTATAAATAATGCTCTTTTCAAAGCAATTTGACTTTTTAAAATTCTTCTATATATGTGATTTTGTTTGTTAGTTCTTAGATATAATTATTTCTTTTTAATCCTGAATATAACTCAATGAACCTAATGTAAGAACTTATAATGTATTCACTTCTAATAAACATAAATGTCTTAAAAGTATGTGTGATATCTTTCAAAATTCAAACTATTAGATATTTTCTAAAGTCATTCTCTTAAATTTTTGAAAATTAAATATTTGATAATATTGACATAACACTTACTGCTTTAATAATAAGTTTTGACATATTATTATGTTATTCAAACTAACATTTGCATTTATAGATATCTATTTATAGCAATACGTTGTTGGATCTTTAATGTTGAAAGACATAATATAATTTTCTTAGTTTTTCAAATTTTAAAATTACTAATATTAAATATGTTATAATAGTGAAGGTTTAACCATTAAATATAGAAACTTTAAAATTTTTTTCTTGATTAATAAATCTTTACTAAATCTTATCTTATTTTAAATTTTTTTACATAATATTCAGAATATTAGAATTCTTATTTTTAAATTTTTTTTGTTTGTTTACTTATAATTTTAGAAAGTCTTCATTTAATTCAAAACTGTGAAAGTTTTTATTCAAATCCTTTTAATGCTTTTTATAAGGACAAATCTCCCTATACTATATATTATAGCAATTGGTTGTCGGTTGAACTTTTTAAAATTTTCAAACAATAATATTATATCTCATAATAGGATTGATCTAAGTATAAAAAATTCTACCTTCCATTAATTATTAGAAAATATTTAATGAAATTAAAATAATATAGGTAAATCAAATCTCCCTAACTTAAAATTTTAAATTCATTTTTTTAGTAATTATTAATTTTAGGTAGCTATGTATGCATTATTAAATGGACTTACTAAATAAAATTATCTAATATGTGTAACGTATACACTTGACCAATCTAGTCCCATAGCAAGATTTTGAGGGGAAAAAAAAAGATATACTTTAAAATGTTCATAATAAAACTTAGTTTCCTATTGTAAGTTAAGGTTCTTTTAGTTTAATCGTACTATTAGTGTAAGAATTGATAATTTTATTTTTCTAAAATTTTTATGATTATTATAAATTATTTTCATTCCGTGCATAATACAGGTTCACTGTAGGTAATTCAAGTATTTTCATTCAACAATTCAAAAATAAATGTTTATGTAAAACTTGGTAGTGTTTAGTACAATCACTATGACAACAAATTTTTTATAATGTAAATGATATGTTTGGGCTAAGTTAGGGAGATGTTTATCCCTATTAGTTCAATAAAAGTTACAGATATCCTTAATCTTATGCTGTGTGATTTGAGTTAAGTGTAATTTAACTATATGCATAACAGTTGTGAAAATAGTGTGTTAGCCTAATTAAATCAGTAAAATTAATTAAAATAATATTCTACTACATAAGTATATTAAATATTTAATAATAAATTACATCTAACTTAAATTTCATATCTTTTTTGCTAAATTTGTTGCGTTAATTGATAATATTTAGTTCATTTAATAGGTAATTCATTTATAATAAGCAAACATGCATTTAACAAGATTATAAATTAATCTTGCTTCTTAGCAAAATCTTAAGCACATATATTTTCTATCACACTCTAAATTTTTTTTTATTACAATTAATTGATAGAATTTAATTTTAGAATGCAAATAAATTATATTTAATACAATTCATATTAATAGTGTAATGTTTAGGAATAAAAACATAATATTTTATTGTTATAAAATTGTTATTTTTTAAATTTATACACTATTCCCGTGCATAGCACGGGTTGTATGCTAGTAGTATAGATAGCAAAATGTTGTTAGGTCATTGAGCTTAAAAGTCTTGATTCATTTTTTTCAAAATTTTGAATTTAGAAAATTACTAAAATACATATTTCATGAGCCTATTGGTCATGCAATTTATGTGATAATACTTTTCAAATTGCCATCTTTTAATATGGAAACTTTCAACTTCATTCAGGATAATATTTATATATAGATATGTTATTATTGATTCTTTAAAGCCCATATGGTAATTGAATCTATTCTCTTTTTAGAATTTCTAAACAATAGTGTCTTTCTAAAACATGTTAACTTCCTTCATTCAATTTTTGGTTGAATTTACGTACATATATGTATATCTAAACTTTTTTGATGGATTTTATTTACTCAAATCTTATTATTTGGTTAATAAAGGGACTTAGTAAACTTTTTGAATGAGGTAATCCAATTTCTGATTTGTTAGTTTCAAAAATATTATTTTGATAAAAAAAATCTTTCAAAACTATTATAATGAATGAGGTAATCCAATTTCTGATTTGTTAGTTTCAAAAATATTATTTTGATAAAAAAAAATCTTTCAAAACTATTATAATGATAATAGGTAATAAGATATATGCACAAGTCAAGCGACATACTAATCTCAGATATTTAGACATTACTTTTGGTGTAATTAGTCTCATTATGTAGAATTAAAGCAAGCTTTACATTTTTTAAGTATGGAATCAGAAGATTTATCCATTTTTATCTTAATCAACTATAGAGACTTATTTAATCTATTTCATTATTAATTTGTATTTTCTAAACAATAAAGTACATTAATATTTTTTATTTATTTAAATTATCATTCCAAGAAAGTGATGAGGCATATATGTAAGATCACAAGTTTAAGATGTATTATAATTTTATACTTCACATTGAGCAAAGTTAATTTAAGCAATGACATTAACCATAAAATATATAATGGTTACCTATCTTCAACCTTTTTTTTTTCCCTTTAATTTCTATTTTCTTTTCTTTTCTACTATGAATACGGCCTAATAAATGTGATTTTTAAACTCATAACAAACATATTTTTTGCAATGGACATACATATATTTAAAATATAACTCAGCATAGTAATTATATACAAATTATTTTTTATACCTTTTTTTTTGGATATATGGAATAAAGAAAATATGTTCAACATATTTAATTCATTTAGGATGATATTTTAAACTCATATGATCCTATAAAAAAATTTGACAATTTTTATATAAAATCATCTTATAATTTCGTGTATAGCATGGATTTGCTACTAGTATATATATATATACATATATGTATATGTATATATATAACTTTTGGTATTATCAATAATGTCTTCCTATCTTCTTCCTCTTCCACCGCACCCCTCTCTTTCTCAGGTTTGAGATATGTGGGTACATACAAGAGTATTGGGTACCGCTACTTATCTTCAAATGTTGAAGATGATAAAAGATTAAAATATATTTCATAGTGAACAAAATAAAAATAAAAATGCAATAGTTGGGTTTAATTAGTTAAAGAAGAGAGGGAGAGCTTACTCCACTATCCCATGAGTCAGGCAAGAGAAGATTGAAGGAACTTATTGTTCATTCATGATGCTCGGCAACTCGCACAAGATAGTAAAAGATGGCAAGAAATCCAAAAAAAAGATTTTTTTTTCATCCTTTGAGATTTAGATTTTTGCTAACACAACATGCCACGTTGTCTTCCATAGCTGCCGGTGTGTTTTGGTGGTATGATAACCCGTGATAAGTACCTTTTCTCAAATAATTAATACCATCACTTCTCTAAGATCATAACGAACAACTTGGTTCTAATTTTTAAAAAATAATCGAATTTTGTTTAAATCTAGCATATCTTTCTTTATAACGAATCTAGCAAATCTTAACTTGAAATTTTATTCCAGGCTTTCTTCCCTATTCGAGTATATAACTATATTGAAATTTTATTTCAAATTCAAACAAAAAAACTATATTCTAATTCGGTTTTTGTTTTCGATGTGGGTATATAGACAGTTTGAAATTTTATTTCAAATTCAATCATTTTTAAAAAAATGTGTTTTTTTAAAATTGAATACATTTAATTTGATTTCAATTTAGATATGTAGATAGATTAGAATTTTAATTCAAGTTCAGTCATCTCAAAACAAAAAAAAACTACATTCCAATCCAAATTTTGTCCTCAATTCGTATATGTAGGCTGATTGAAAATTTATTTCAAATTTAGTCGTTCTAAAAAAAATAAGAAAAAATCTTTTACAAATTAAACTACATTTGACTTTATTCTAATCCGAACGTTGTTCTTGATTTGAATATATAGACAAATTGAACTACGTAAGTACGTAGCCAATCTCGTGTCGAAATCAGATGAAGCCTCAACTATATAAAATAAAAAATTAAAAAAACAACCGAGTCTTGCATATGTTCAATAAATTGACTTACACAATGCTCGAGGGGGACTGTTGAAATATAAATTTTTTAACAACAAATTATTCAAACGCGGGTTCATGGCCTGTATACCCTGTAACAATTGGTGTGTCATCTTTTAAATAAATAAAAAAAGAAAAAGTTCTGCCTTTATTCAGACTTCATTTTAATTGAAAAGGAAAAAATAAAAAAAGAATTATAGAACCAGATGTGAGGGCAGTTGAGCATGAAAGATTTGACATGTGAATATATTAGGCGTACGGAAAAGAGAGTTCTGGAGCAAAACGTGGGGAAGCGTTATTATATTGCCAACCCACGTCGCAATAACTCTCCATCTATTAAGTCAGTGCAATAAAAAAAATTTATTGGAGGACGGAGATCAACAAAGAAATTCCATACTTCGCTAGTATAATTTATGTCTTGTTCTTTCTCTCGTCCTTATTGAAACTCCCTAAAATGATTTTTGTATTCTTTTTTTCTTCTTCCTTTTGTTCCAATCTTTTGTTTTCGGCCTTTAAAAAATGGTTGGCTTAGGTTTTAAAGTAAAAAAATAAATAAATAATTCAAGTTTGAATTTGTTTTAAACTCTACAAATATTTTAAGTTATTGTTTTTTAAAAGAAGAAAATAAGACTATTTGAGTTTGAAACAAACTCTGAAAATTTTCAAATACAAAACAAATATTAGTTCAGTATATGTATATATTTATTCTACCTCGTACGGTCAAATTTTACTGTAAGAACTTTTGACCCTTGTAACCTCAACATTCAAAGTGACTTCAAAGTTTAAAAATAAAATTTTCTCATTAAAAGACGATCTACGTACCCTCAATTTCAAACTTGTAAGATTTTAATTGGGCCCATGTGACGAAATATCTCAAGCCTAATTTGTCCCGTATGGCCTAAAACAATATGCCTATTAAGGCTCAATTTCGTAGCCCACCAAAGAGGGCCAAATTCGTTCTCTTTTGAAGACCCAAAAGGAAAAGTAAAAAATATATATATCCAGTACACTGTTAAAATTTAGAGAGAAATGGGCTCTTAACTTACAGAAATAGAGCAATGCTCTTTGATCTTTTGCGGGATAAAAGTATACATATATATATATACACTAGAAGGGGTGCCTCACTTTGTGGATGGTTAGTTAGAGCAAGTGAGAGAGAAAAAATAGAAAATAATTAGTGTGTGGTTACAAAATTTAAATTAGTATTTTACTCTTTTATCCTTTGAGTTAGATAATGATATGCACAATATTAGTAATTTATGTGTTTTTTAAGAACTTCTTGGTCTGTACCTAAAAATGACACTTTTTTGAATTTGGAGTTTCACCGGTTTCACCAAACTTAAAAGTTTGCTTTATAATAGTATAGATAGATAGATAGATAGATAAACACACACAATTATGTATATGTATCGTTGCAATCCCAGCAATGCAAGAGTGCTGGGTCTTGCATTTACTCAATGTTTTGCAAGGAGTCGTCATTCCGTTAGGAGATTTATTCACTGTATAAGCCCTATGGGGACAAGATTGCTCAAAAGCCTTTTGAATTGGAAAGTTGCAATTTATGCTTTCAACGTGACTCCACCAATTCTTGGACTTCCAAAAAAACAGACCTTGGGCTCTCATTTTTAATTCGTAGCCCAATTAAAAATGGTTAGATTCTTTGTTCTTACCATGTTTAGAATCTAAATTTATTAAAAAAAAATAAAAAAAAAGAAAAAAATGAAGGAAAAGAAAACATAATGAAACAGGATTTTTTGTTCTTTTTTTTCTTACTTTTTTCTTTTCATTTTCTTTTCTATTACTAAATCTTTGATCCAAACACAGTGTAAAGGCCAATTCTCCTAGACCCACGGCCTTTAAATTTTATGAGCCCAATCCTTATGTCTTTTGAAGATCCAAGGCCCTTTAAATTTTCAGAGCACTTGGTGGTCCAATTCTCTGGTCTTTTGTAAAGCCCAAATATCAGCCCATTAAATGTGTTTCAAGACACAAAATTATAACCCTTTCAAGGTCTTAAAAAGTATATATAAACAAAGAAGGTAAATATGTTGCTATATGTATTAGTTTGTATGGTCAATTTTGTTTTTCCTTAAAGAGATTCAAAAGAATCTTAACGCGCTTACAGGTTCACATGGGAAATTGTGAAAGTACTGAATTTGGCCATTCAATAGTGCAACATTTATCTATTCTCTTACCAAAAAAATGAAGAAAGGATTACTTGTTGAAGACCTGGGTTTCTTTTTCTGTCCAAATAATCAGAAACTTTTAAAAATAGCCTTAAATAGCCATTTGAAGGTTTCAAACAATGGCAGTCCTTCACAAAGAAAATTAACCACAAAGTATGTAAATTTATTCAACAACCACGACGGATTTGATTCTTGTCTTAATTTATTCCCGATTCGGATACTTAGGCAACTTATTTAAATGGGTACAGTTACAATCTTTATAAACCATATAGTTCTTTTTAATTAAAGGGGTGTTTGGATATGACTTTTTAAAAAGCTTATGACTTTTTAAAATTGTGTTTGGCTCACCATTATAAAGACACATGTTTAACATGCATTTTGAAAAGTAATTAACTCTGATGGAGGTTTAGGAACACCAAAATGGCGTTTTAAGTTGCCAATGTGATGAAGGCCAGATTATTCCCTTATTGTTTCTCTTAATCAAGATATTCATATCCTTTAATCTACAAGCGCTTTTCTAACTATAAGTACAATAAACAATACTAAAATTAACATCTCCCCCATATATTGATCTTCCATCAATATGAATCAATTAACACTCTTGCAGATGCTCCATTTCTTGAGTAACATAGGCCCCTTTTTCATTATCATATTACAATCGTTAACTACAGGTCCAATCCCCGTATTAGAGATCACAAAGTCAATCACATGCCCAATGATACTTTTCATATATTGTTTGCATCTGTTGTATGTTATATAAGGGGTATCTACATAGTTCATTCTTTAATTTTTTTAGATCCCAATCAATGTTTAATCTTTCAAAATCATCATTAAGGTTGATATTTGAATTTCTAGCGAGTTAAAGACACTAGCTATAGGTCCTTCTAAAAAAGGCATTAAGTTCACATGGTACATCGTCATCTTGTGGAAGGACATGTTATATAATATGGAATTTTGACTAATTAATATTACTGAATTATATTACTGGAATTACAATTGATGCTTGAGATGTGGATTCTTTATGCACATGGAATTCATATTATAATGTATTGTTCGAAATTCATGTAATAATTGTAAAAATCTTTATGGAAAACGTTGTATATGCTAATATATAAGGAAGTCATTTTGTGCAATAATATATATTACTCTCACATTCATATATACTTTCATGGCACACATCAAAACTGGAGTCTATAAAAATAATTCCTAGATAGCTATGGCATGTAATGATACGACTTCAAAAGGTCGTGGCACACCCACTCGACGATGTGAGGGGTGGAGGCAATGCCTTTACCATGATTTAAACGTGTTGTCCTTGTGAGGGATGGCATAACCCCTCTACGAGGGATAGAGATAGTGCCTTGGCCCTGTATTAGTTTTACAGTATTTAATGAAGTTGAAGTGAAGTGACATACATAGACATCAATCTTGACTAGCTAAAACACGTTTTAAAATCATGAGGGCCAAGGTTTATAACAAACAATATTGTACGTGATTCAAATTGTACTTTTGAAATCTCTCTGGTTTGATCACGAATAACATCATGTAAAAATTTCGAAATCCCTCTGCTTTGATCTCAAACAGCAAGCAACAACAACAAGAAAAATTTAATTGCTCAAACTTAACCTTCGTACTTCTGTTGTTTTCCTCGAGCATGTCTTACTCCAGAGAGAGTAAGTTCGCAACTGTTGGGGTTTCTTACTTTTACAAAAACGTATATCTCTAAATTACGAGTAAGTGTAACCCTACTTACTCTTAGAGTGCATATATATAGAGGTTACAATAAGGACCACAAGATTAGTATGACTAGGATTTTCTAAGCAAACAAAGATTTCTAATCTAACTAGGATTAATCTCTATTTATGTAAATTGTAATTTATACTACTAATAAATCATAATTGCACTCTCTGTCATACTAGGAATTATATTTCGAGTTCCATATTATTAAATGCTTGTTTATCTCTCAACGTTAAGATCACAGATACCTCTCTATTAAATTAAATTAAATTACTGACAATTAAATTTAATAGATTTATTTAATTCCTTGAGACATTCCACTTAAACTTATTTTATATGTCGGATTCACAATCTACTTGAAGGGTTTGACATAATCAAAACTTATAAGTTTCCTCAAGGGGATATCATCAATTCTTATACCAGAATGTAGATTCCATCAATAATTAATATTCACCATACATGTAATGTTATTGTTCAACTTACTAAGTTTATTAATCCTCAAAGAATCTCACTCTTCTGTGAGTCAAAACAATAAACACTACATGCACGTGTCTATTTATTATATTAGGAGTAAGAGTATAAGTACTCATAATAATCATGAGATATTAATTTTTATATAGTCAGTCTAAAAATAATTACCTTAACAGGACCATGTTCAATACACACAAATTGTACTAGCGCAAGGAGTTGAAACTATACCGTCCTCCATAGTTAAGACAGATCCATTATAACCTTGTGCTACAGTTCTACCGATGGTATGTCCAGTTCCATCTAAGACTGTGAACTATAATCTTATATTCTATAAGAACTGATGATCTAATCTTCTGTGTGTAAGCCGTACTATATATACCAAATCATCTACTATATAAAATAAGAGATACATATGCATAATCATTAAATAAATAATGCAATACAAACATTGCTCACAAAGATTTTCATTAAAATGGAATAACTAATTTATTAATAAATACTAAAGCCATTACATAAAGCATATTTTTTAGCATAAATCCCTAATAATCTCTCACTTAGACTCAAAGCCATGTAGTAATGCATCTAAGTCCCATCCCCTCTAAATGACTATCAAATTGGTTGGTAAGCTTTTCGTAAAAGGGTCTTCCAAGTTATCTGTTGATGCAATCTTGGTAACTACCACATTACCTCTGTGCATTATGTCTCGTATTAGGTGATACTTACGCTCGATGTATTTTTCCCTTTTGTGGGTCCTAGGTTCCTTCGAGTTAACAACCGACCCACTATTATCACAATAAAGTGTAATAGGCAGTTGTACTGAAGATACCTCTCCTAAATCTAACAGAAAGTTTTTAAGCCAAATGGCCCTCTTGGCTACCTTAGAGGCTGCAACATATTCGGCGTTCATGGTAGAATCAACAATACATGATTACTTGATACTTCTCTAACTAATAGCTCCAACACCTAGGGTAAACATATTTCTTGAGGTTGATTTTTTGGAATCCTTATCTGATTGGAAATCTAAGTTTGTGTACCCAATAGGTGCTAGACTATCTGCTTAGTAAACCAACATATAATCCCTAGTCCTTTTTAGGTATTTGATTATATTCTTTATCGCAATCTAGTGTTCCTGCCATGGGTTCGACTGATATCTCCTGACTATGCCTACGACAAAGTAGATGTTAGGTCAAGTGCAAAGCATAGCATGCATGAGGCTTCCCATTGCTGAGGCATAGAGAATTGCCTTTATGTTCTATACCTCAATCAATATCTTAGGGCACTGATCCTTGGTTAAAGAGATTTCATGTCTAAAAGGAAGGAATGCTTTCTTGGAATCCTGTATGCTAAAACGGGTAAGAATTGTATCGATATAAATAGCTTATGATAAGCCTAGCATCCTATGCTTGCGATCTCGTAAAAGCTTAATCCTAAGGATGTGACCGGCTTCTCCTAAGTTCTTCATATTGAACTGTTCGGATAACTATACCTTAACTGAAGATAATACCCTCACATCATTTCCAATGAGCAAGATATCATCCACGTACAATACCAAGAACACCACCACGTTTCTTGTACACACACGACTCGTCAATGCATTGATCAAAATCATAAGACTTAATGGCTTGATCAAAATGAGTGTTCCAAGACCTAGACGCTTGCTTAAGTCTATAAATGGACTTTTGAAGCTTATACACCATGTGCTCTTGGCTTTTTGTTACAAACCATCTGGTTACATCATATAGATACACTAATCAAGACTTCCATTAAGGAAATTTCTCTTGATATCAATTTGTCAAATTTCGTAATCAAAATGAGCCGCAATAGATAAGAGAATCCAAATAGACTTTAGCATGGCTATCGACGAAAAGGTTTCCTCATAGTTGATCCCCTCTTTTTGAGTGAACCATTTCACAACAAGCTTAGCATTGACGGTTTTCACTTTCTTGTTTGCTCCGTTCTTCTTCTTATAGATCCACTTGCTTTTGATTGGTTTTATCCCTTTGGGTGGTTTTATAAAATTCCAAACTTGATTAGAGTACATAAACTCCATCTTTGATTTCATAGCCTTTGTCCAAAGTTCTGCGTCTTTATCTTATAGTGCTTTATTGTAGTTCACGGGTTTAGCATCTAGTTCATTAGGGATCCTATCATAAAACTCTCCCAAGAACATATACCGATTAGGTTGGCGTACAATCCTCTCACTACGACAAGGCACGACTTGTGTTTGTGTATTATGAGTGAATTGCTCTGTTGATTCTAATCTTCGTGTACCATCATCATGCCCTGGTTGTGGAACCAATGCGTTGATAGTATATGCATGCTGCGTTTTAGTATCAGCCTGATTCATAACATTTCTCCCACTACGATGAGGCAATGGAATGTCAATGACTCGGTCTTGTGGTGCTTCTTCTTGTATTGAAGGTAATTAAGAAATATGTGCTGGTCTATCTCCTCTCAGCTATTCTAGAACAATCTTACTTTTGAGTTTGTGGTTCATTACATAGTCCTCTTCTAAGAATTGGGCATTGGTGCTAACAATGACCTTATGATCCTTAGGACAATAAAATAAATCACCTTTCGTTCCTCTAGGGAACCCAACAAAGAAACAAATATCTATTCTTGATTCCAACTTATTTGTTTTCCCTTTCAGCACATGTACTAGATTACCTCATATTCAAAAATTTCGTATACTAGGTTTGCGCCCATTCCACAATTCTATGAGAGTAGTAGGTACTGACTTAGATGGTACCAAGTTCAGAATGTATGCTGTTGTTTCAAGTGGATGGCCTCAAAACGAATAGGCAAATCTGAATAACTCATCATAGATTTGACCATATCCATAAGCGTTTTGTTCCTTCTTTTGGCTACACCATTCTGTTGTGGCATACATGGTGCAGACAACTACGACTTATTTCTCTTGTCTGATAAGTAATCCACAAATTCTCCTAAGAGGTACTCACCACCACGATCAGATCGTAGTGTTTTGATACATTTACCATGATACTTTTTTGTTTTTACCTTAAATACTCTGAATTTCTCAAAGCATTCAGACTTACGATGCATCAAATAAATATACACATACCTTGAGTAATCGTCAATGAAAGTAATGAAATACTCGAAACCACCTCTAGCCTGGATATTTATGGGGCCACATAAATCAGAGTGAACCAATTCTAATACTTCCTTTGACCTGTTGCCTTTGGCCGTAAAGGGCTGCTTGGTCATCTTACCTTCCAAGCAAGATTCACAGACTGACAATGCTTTCACTTTCTATTAACCTAATGGCCCATCTTTAACCAGTATGAAAAATCATCTCAGATTAATATGATCTAAGCGAAGGTGCCAAAGATAGGTTTGGTTAAGTTGAGAAAATTGCTTTATCTTACATGGTAGTGTATTAGTGTTATTCAGTTCATTTAGTTACGGTGTAGGAGAGATATAATTAACAATAAAAAGACCATCCACCAATGTACCAGAACAGATAAAACGTTTATTTAACTTAATAACAAAAAAGTTACTAAAATAAACATAATATCCATTATCAACCAATCTAGAAACTAAAATCAAATTCCTTCTAATGAAAGGTACATAAAGATAGTCTTTTACTATTAAAATCCTATATCCACCAAATGAAATACTAATATCTCCTACTGTAACACCTGACACTCTCGTACCATCTTCCATAAATATGTAGATCTCTCCATGACTAAGCTGGTGGGTTTGGCGAAACTCCTGCAAAGAATTGAATATATGATTGGTGACTCCCGTATCTACACATTATGTACCAATAGATAACACTGCTAAACATATTTCAACTATTAGTGAATGAGATTTATCTTTGTTATTTTGTTTAGCTAGATAAACTAGACATTGCAACTTCTAGTGACTTGACTGTTTATAGACGAAACACTTACCCTTGGGTTTTTTCACTTCTCTTTGAGACCTTTGAGGTACCTGAGGAACTACTTTCTGTTTCTGAATCTTTTTCTGTTTTTTCTTGCCTTTCGATCTAGAAGTAAAACATTTCTTAGTAACAAGAGCAACAAATGGCTTCTTAATGAGGCATTCAGTTGCTTGAAGCTCTTTAAGAAGCTCTGCCATTAAATAAGAAAACTTATTTATGTTGTAGTTTAGGCAGAACTGCTTAAAGGAATCAGGCAGCAACTGGAGAATGATATTAACTTGGGTTTCTCCATCGATTTCAACTATAAGAATCTCTAGCTCATTTAGAAGACTCATCATCTTCAAAGCATGATCCCCTACTAGGGTCCCTTCAATCATATTCGTGTTCATTAGGTCTCTCATGGGAACTAGCCTAGCACTGCGATTTTGATCCCCAAACATGTCTTTGAGACTTTTTATTATGTCATAGGCAGTGGGGCATAGCCTGATACTGATGTTGCATAACATTTGATATAGATGTCAAAATGTAACACCGCGACATCTCATCAGCCTTTATCCACTTCTGGTAAGCTCGGGTTTCCTCATCGGTTGCCCCCTTACCAGGTTGTTGTGAACAGACCTCTGTGAGCACAAACTTATACTCTTCCGCAGTCAACACAATATCCAAATTCCTTTTTCAGTCAATATAATTTGGTCCAATTAGTTTTTTTTTTAGAACAATAGTAAGTGGATTGAAAGCCATTTTAATCTTGAGAATCACATACTATAAAAAATATGATAAGCAATAATAAACTTAGAATTCAATCATTAAAATATGATTCCTTCTACCAATATTTTAAAAGAATCCGCTAACAGCTTAGTATACCATAAGTAGCACGCCTCGATGGGAGGTCGTTTACTATTTAACATTATCTAGACAGATCAATACTTATTAATTTTACTATATAGGCAACTATATATGGCAAGTAAAATTAATAGCTAACTTTGCTTTGGTCATATAAATAATAGCAGTGACTCAGATAGTGAGAATACTATTATTTATACCTAAGTGTATACCATCACTAATTTTTAGACCTATTGTCTTGTAATAAGTTACTCAGATAGAGAGTTAACCCAATACTAACAAATACTAGAGTTTATACTCAGTGAGTCCGCAACTTATTCCATCCGATGGGGAGGTTGGTATTAAAACCAACACATAGAATAAATTACTTCACTTATAAACTAGTGATGGAGACCATGAGATTTATACGTAATAAATTCCATCACCCACTTAGATATTTAATACATGAAAGATGTCATGTGTTTAATTATCTAATAAATATAATATTTCAATACTGGTGACTCATGTATGTGCAACAAATAAAATTTTAAATTCCTTTAATTTAGAAAAAATATTTAAATTAAAATATGAGAATTAATTTTACTCTCTAGTTGAACATTTATAAACTAAAATTGAAATTTTAAATTTATATAATTAAAACACAACTTAAAGGTCATTTATCTATTATCCATGTTCTCTAATATTAATAACATAACAACAAGAATATAAAAGATAATAATTATAGACAAATAAGGTTTAATCAAGATCCTGGCTCTTATCGTCAAGAAATCACTCCAAAGTGATAAAGAGTCCAATGGCACCATGACATCACCAAAAATCCTTATTTGTTACTTCGCTGATGCACGGGGTTCCGGGGGCAACGCCCCTGGTGACAGGAATCGACCTGCCCGATCAGGTCGCGCAGATCGTATTTAGGGTTTTTCCAGTTGTCTTCCCCAGTTCTTGCGTTGCTATTGTTCCTCCATTTTCTTCGGTTATAATAGATCGTATTTTCCATAACAGTGGAGTTAGAAAATACAAGAAATCAAAATCTCCACAACAGTAGAGTTTTCGAATATAAGAAATCAAAATCTCAAAACCAGTAGAGTTACCATGCTTCGTAAAAATTAATTATTACATCTGATTCTATGCTTCCTTAAACCAGAGTTTGCAATCTAAGAATCATGTCAATACACAATCACATAACATACATTTATGTGACCATAATAACTAGGAACAACGCTGCAAAAAAGACGTTAGCGCATTCTACATTAAACATGCATTGAACCGATTTTCAGAAAACATGGTAGGTATTATACATTTACAGTATCAACCAAGGCTCTAATACCAATTGTTAGGGACTGCAGAATTTCTCACGATCCAACTATAGTGCATATGCAGAATACCAAAAATTCTAATTCGATTAGCATAAACTAATCCATGTGATTCGAATCATACATTTGAGATCTCTTTGGATTGATTCTGAATAACAACAGGTATGAACTTCTAAATCCCTTTACTTTGATCTCGAACAGCAAGCAACAACAACAAGAAAAATTTAACTGCTCGAATTCAACCTTTGGACTTTTGTTGTATCCCTCGAACATGCCCTACTCCAGAGAGAGTGGACTCACAGCTGCTAGGGTTTCTTGCTCTCACAAAAATGTGCATCTTTAAATTATGAGTAAGTGTGACCCTAGCTACTCTTAGAGTGCATATATATAGAGGTTACAACAAGGGCCACATGATTAGTATAATTAGGGCTTCCTACGTAAACAAGGATTCCTAATCCAACTAGGATTAATCCCTATTTAGCTAAATTATAATTTATACTACTAATGAATCATAATTGTACTTCTTGTCATACTAAGAATTATATTTTGAGTTTCATATTATTAAAAAATTATTTATCTCCTCACGTTAAGATCATAAATACCCATCTATTATATTAAATTTAGTAGGCTTATTTAATTTCTTAGGATATTCCACTTAACTTATTTGATATATCGAATTCATAATCCACCTGCAGGGTTTGATATAATCAAAACTTATATGCTTCCTTAAGGAGGTATCATCAATCTCTATACCGAGATGTGAATTCCATTAATAATTAATATTCACCATACACGTAATCTTATTATCCAACTTACTGAGTTTATTGACCCACAAAGAATCTCACTCTTCTGTGAATCAAAATAATAAACACTACATGCACGTGTCTAGTTGTTATATTAGGAATAATAACATAAGTACTCATAATAATCATGAGGTATTAATTTTTTTACATAGTCAGTATAAAAACAATTACGTCAACACAGTTTTGTTTAATACACGCAAAGTGTACTAGTACAACGAGTTGGAATTTTACTATTCCCCATAGTCAAGATAGACTTATTAAAATCTTGTGCTACAGTCCTACCGATGGTGTGTTCAGTTCCATTTAAGACTGTGTACGACAAGCTTATATTTCATAAGAACCGATGATCTGATCTTTCGTGTGTAAGTCGTACTATATGTACCAAATCATCTACTATATAGAATAAGAGACACACATGTATAATTATTAAATAAATAACACAATGACAATATTGCTCGCATAGATTCTCATTTAAGTGGAATAACTAGATTATTAATAAATACTTAAACCATTACACAAAGTATGTATTTTAGTATAAATCCCTAACACTTTATAATCTTGTAGCAAAAAGCCATGACTTTTACTTTAGTTTATGTACCAAATTCTTCATTTCTGTTTTTGGAATATTATTTGTTTCATGAGTTTGGATATGGAGACTAATGTGGTTTAGATGATTTGCATAGTCACACTTTATTTTGTTTCTAGTGTTTTTGTTTCATTATCTTATATCAAATTATCTATTTTTGCATAATTGTTATATATTGTCTTTTGTTCTTTATCTCTCTTTTTTCCTTGCATTGGATTTTTGCTTTGTCAAATCATGACGAAAGGGGTGGAAAGAAATATATGCTTGATGGTAGTAAAGGAAAGAGAATTTTATACACATGCAAAGGATAAAACATTATATATGTGGTTATTGATGTTGTGTGTTTGTTTGAGTACTATTATTGGAGATGGATTGATGTATATAAGTGACTTTTTTTAGCATAGTTTTATGTTGAGTTTGTCTTGCCCCGACTTTTTGACTAAGTCCCTCTTGACTAGAAAAAAGAAGACGGTATTCTCTCTGTTAGAACTTATCCTCCTAAAAGGACAAGTGCGATGGAAGTTTGAAATTGAAAACTTGATTTGATTAAGGGTTTTTAAAAAAAGTTTGGAGTCACCTTCTAACATTGGTAATAATGTATTACGTAACCTGAAAACTAAGTATAATCCGAAGACTAAACTTAAGTTTTTCGAAAACAGTTTGAAAATGACCTTCTTAAGAAGGTTTTTTTTTTTTTTTTTTGGGAAAAAAGTTTGTTAGCAACCTTTTAAAAGTTTTAAAACCCTTTCTAAAACGTGACTCTGAGTTAATCTTTGAAATAGAAATCTATGGTCTGGGAGTTAGTTACGTATAAAGAAGTTATTCTAGGATCATTATGCTATTCCGCCCTTTCAGTACCTATATGTCTATTCATCATTAGTTTACTCACTTGAATCATCGATTACTAAATATCCACTTTATATCCACTTATTAAAATTTTGAAAAGAGGATTTGGTCATCAATTTTTAGATGAATGATGCATGACCCACAGTTTGGAAGGACTTTTAAAAGATTTGGAAAAAGGGATTGAAATTTGAATTTTTAAAAGAATAGGAAGTTTTTGTAAAGTTTGACTTGAAATAGAAAATTTTGATTGAAGAAGAGTTTTGAAAATGAATATTTGACTTGAAATAAGGGTTATGACTAGACAAATAAAAGTTGTTTACGTATTTTGTTTGGTAAGAATCAGGTTATTTGTAGCTCGTACAAGAGCACGATTGAAAAGTGGACTCATCATGGAGTCTTGAAAGGTTTTTGAAACTTGAACTCAAGAGAGTTTTAAAAGGTTTTTAAAATAAAACTTGGAATGTTTTTAAGTATTTTTGAAAGCAGCTTAAGAGAGTTTTGGAATGTTTTTGATACAACTCAAGGGAGCTTGGAAATATTTTTGAAAACAATTCAATGGAGTTTTTGGAATATTTTTTAAACAACTCAAGAGAGTTTTAGAATATTTTTAGAACAACTCAAGAGAGTTTTAGAATATTTTTGAAACAACTCAAGGGAGTTTTGAAAATATTTTTGGAAGCAACTCAAGAGAGTTTTAGAATATTTTTGAAACAACTCAAGAGAGTTTTGAAAATGTTTTTTTTGAAGCAAATCAAGAGAGTTTTGGAATATTTTTGAAACAACTCAAGAAAGTTTTTAGAATATTTTTTAAAGCGACTCAAGGGATTTTTAGAAAGTTTTGAAACAACTCAAGGGAGTATTGGAATATTTTTGAAAACAACTCAAGGGAGTTTTGGAATATTTTTGGAACAACTCAAAAGAGTTTTAGAATATTTTTGGAACAACTCAAGTGAGTTTTGAAATTGTTTTTGAAAGCAACTTAAGAGAGTTTCGGAAATACTTTTGAAACAACTCAAGAGAGTTTGAAAATATTTTAAAATCAACTCAAGAGAGTTTTGGAATATTTTTGCAACAACTCAAGGGAGTTGAGAAATGTTTTAGAAAACAACTCAAGAGAGTTTTGGAATATTTTTTAAACAACTCAAGGAAGTTGGGAAATGTTTTAGAAAACAACTCAAGAGAGTTTTGGAATATTTTTTAAACAACTTAAGAAAATTCTAGAAATTTTTTTAAACAACTTAAGAGAGTTTCGGAAATAATTTTGAAACAACTCAAGGGAGTTTGGAAATGTTTTAGAAAACAACTCAAGAGAGTTTTGGAATAATTTTTAAACAACTCAAGGGAGTTGGGAAATGTTTTAGAAAACAACTCAAGAGAGTTTTGGAATATTTTTTAAACAACTTAAAAGAATTCTAGAAAGTTTTTTAAACAATTTAAGAGAGTTTTGGAAATAATTTTGAAACAATTCAAGGGAGTCTGGAAATGTTTTAGAAAACAACTCAAGAGAGTTTTAGAATATTTTTAAAACAACTTAAGCGAGTTTGGAAATGTTTTAGAAAACAACTTAAGAGAGTTTTGAAATATTTTTGAAATAACTCAAGAGAATTTTGGAAAGTTTTTTAAATAACTCAAGAGAGTTTTGAAATATTTTTTAAACAAATCAAGGGAGTTTTGAAAAGTTTTTGAAACAACTTAAGAGAGTTTTGAAAAATAGAGTTTGGATTGGAACAACTAGGGTTAGGTTAACCTAGGGTTAGGATGACATATGGTTAACTAACTAGGATTAGGTTAACATAGCGTTAGACAACTAGGATTAGGTAGACCTAGGGTTAATTAATTTGGGTTAGGTTAACCTAGGGTTTGGTTAACCTAGGGTTTTGAAAAGGTTGTTTTGAATTAGGGTTTGATCCCAAAGGTTGGAAAAGTAGTTTTATACATGAACTTGAAAAGATGTTTTGAAAATCATAATTTTATGTAAAAACCTTATCATTTTATATGAGAAACCTTTTAAAAAACTAACTTAAGAGAGTTGTGAGTTTTGAAAGCCATTTTATAAAAACCACTCAAGTGAGTGTAAGGTTCATTGATTGGTATTTGTGAACCACTTAAGAGAGGGTTGTTTTGGAACCATTTTAACCACTAACTCAAGAGAGTAAAACTTTTGAAAATTAATATAGAATAAGTAGTTTTGAAAACTACTTTGATTCAAAACTAAAGAGAATGAATTTTTGGAAACTATTTTTTTTGGAAAGGATTGTTTTAGAAAACCACTTTTAGGGCATTGAAAATCACTCTATTGAGCACGGGTTCCTATGATTATTTTTGTGGAAACCACTCAAGAGAGAGTTTCCTTGAAACCATTCCAACCTGAAAACTCAAGAGAGCAAAAACATTGAAAAATCCCTAATGGAGGGTTATTTTGAAAATTTTGAAAATCATGAAAACCTCTTTTAGATAGGGTGATTTTGAAAATCATTTTTGTGCAAAACTCAAGAAAGCAAAACCTAAAACGCCCTTTAGAGGGTGGTTTTGAAAACCATTTTTGTACAAAACTTAAGAGAGCCATATGAATGAAAGGTAGAGATTAGGGTTTTTTGAAAAACATCCTAAGGCTTGGAAAATTAAGGTTCTTGGTTTAAACTTCAAGAAACTCCAATTTGAAGGACTTTAGAGGAACTTTTTGAAAACCATTTTGGCATGAACTTTAGAAAGCCTTTGAAAATGAAATCAATGGTGACTCGAAAAAGGGTTTCAACAAACAAATGCAACCATTGCAAGTATAACATGATCATTATAACAACTAGGATGCAAGGTCATGAACATTCAAAGTTTAGGCCACACCACATTGCAAGGGGCTTAAGGGCCATACTATACTCAATTAGGCTTATGAGACGTCCCTCAACTAGTGGTTCTCATAAACTTTTATTTAAGCATGGCCTAAGAGCCCACTTGTTTCAAGCACACAAGAAGAGAGGGTTAGAGATGGGGTTTAAAAGAGAAGCATAGCCCAAGTGGGCTAGGAGGGAGATGAGATGGAGTGGGGAGAGCATAAGCTTAAATAGGAGTTTACTTTTGGTCTTTAGACTTCTTCAATCCACCATAGTTAAAGGGGCTTGAGCTTAGAGAGGCTTGAATCCTTGAGAGACTTTGAAATTTTAAAATTTTGGAGGTTCTGGAGCTATTTTTAGCAGAGTTTTCTTATTGTTTTCATCATTGAAATGAATTAGGGGTGGCTTGGTGTAACGCTCTGGTTTTTACCTAAGCTCTCTTGACTCGGGAATAGTACGGTACTCTCTCTGTTAGAACTTGCCCTCCTAATAGGACAACTATGATAGGGGTTTGAACTTGAAAACTTGTCTTTCATTTGAATAAGGGCTTTTAAAATTTTTTTGGAGTTGCCACCTAACATAGTTAAAGATGTGATAGGTTACCTAAAACTAAGTGTAATCTGAAGACTAAATTTAAGTTTTTCAAAAAGGTTTTTGAAAATGTCCTTATTAAGAAGGTTTTTAGAAAAAAAAGGTTTTTAGCAACCTTTTGAAAGCTCTTTTAAAAATGTGACTCCAGTTTTAGTCTTTGAAATAGAAATCTATAGTCCGGGGGTTAGTTACGTGTAGAGAAGTTATCCAAATATCATCATCATACCCCGTTTTTTCGGTATCTATATGTCTATTCACCTTTAGTTTACTCACTTGAATCATCGGTTACTGATGTCCACTTTCAGACCTTTGGAAAAAGGTTTTGGTCACCATTTTTTGGATGAATGATGTATGATGCAAGTTTTGAAAAGATTTTTGGAAGATTTGAAATGGGTTGAAAACTAGACTTTGGAAAGATTGTTGAATTTGGGAAAGGATTTTGAAAAAAGTATTTGACTTGAAAATAAAGTTCTGACCACACTTATTTGAAGGTTACCTAAATATCTCATTTGACGAGAATCAAGTCATTAGTAATTCTGGCAAGTGGTGTGAGTTTTGAAAGTTGGATGGTTTAAAGTATTTTTGAAAAGTGTCCATTTGGAGAATGTGGTGTCATTTTGAAGGGCGTGGTGACCGCATCTAAGTTTTCCTAAGTTGCCTATGTATCCTATTTGGTGGGAATTAGGTCAGCCATAGTTCAGGCGAGGGCTCGATTGAAGATTGACTCATGGGAGTCTTGGAAGGTTTTCGAAATTTGAACTCAAGAGAGTTTGGACTTGGACTTGGATATTTTTTAAAGTATCTTTGAAATAAGACTTCGATTATTTTGAAGTGTTTTTGAAAGCAACTCAAGAGAGTTTCGAATGTTTTTGAAATGACTCAAGAGAGTTTTGAAATAACTAAATGGAGTTTTGAAATGTTTTTAACTGGAACTTTGAAAGCATTTTTGAAGTATTTTTGGAAGCAACTCAAGAGAGTTTTGGAATGTTTTTGAAACAACTCAAGGGAGTTTTAAAATATTTTTGAAACAACTCAAGAGAGTTTTGAAATATTTTTTAAAAGCTTGATTTGAAGATTTTGAAATAGAGTTTGGATTGGGAAAGCTATTGTAAACTTGTCTTTGAAAAGTTTTTGAAAACCATTTTTGAATACCTTATAGAAGGTAGGTTGAATATCTCACCACCTTTGAGAAATTAGCTATTGAGAGACTAACTCCTTTAAGGTCATGAATTTTGTAAACATGTTTGGAAAAGGGGCTAGAGACTTCCATTAGTTTTTTAAAGCTTTAAGATTATGGAACTCTGTTTGTTATATTTCCTTAAGAAACCATAATCATTGAATGACTAAGATTGTCTTAAGGATGTGACTTTTGAAAATCATTTTTGAAAGAGGTTTTGGAAAGTATTTAGGGTTTAGAACCCTATTATGAACCTTTGAATGTTACATTTAATTCATCACTTTCCTTTAGAAACTCTAACCATGAAAAGATTAGGGACACTTTAGGGTTGTGAGTTTTTTAAAGCATTTTGAAAATAATTTTTGAAAAATTTTAAGTGTCTAACCATTTAGTCAAGACAAGTTTAAGAGAGCTTTTGAAAATATTTTGGGATAGAGTATGGAAGCATTTGAAAGATTTTGGATGGAATTGGAGTCTTGAGCCAACTAAGCTAGGTTAGGGTAACTAGAGTTGGGTCAACTAGGGTTAGCTAACTAGGGTTAAGTTAACCTAGGGTTTGGTTAACTTGGGTTACCTAACAAGAGTTAGGCCAACCTAGGGTTTGGTTAACTAGGGTTACCTAACTAGAGTTAGGTTGACCTAGGGTAGGAGAACTAGGTTAACCTAGGGTTACTTAACTAGGGTTAGGTTAACCTAGGGTTTAGATGACCTAGGGTTAGACAACTAGGGTTTGGTGAACCTAGGTGTTTGAAAGGAGGTGATTTTAAACTAAGATTTGGATGACTTAGGGTTTTGAAAGGTGATTTTGAACTATTATAGTGGATTTATAAAAATCACTCCAAGGAGGGTTGCCTTAAGACCATTATAGCCACTAATTTAATAGAGTGAAACTTTTGAAAATTAATATATAAGGTAAGTAGTTTTGGAATACCAGTTGAACATTTGAAAACCACTCTTGTGGAGGTTGTGTCGAAAACCATGTAAAGGCTTGGGAAACCATTTTATAAAAGTGCCCTATTGAGTGTAGGGTTTATATGGTTGATATTTTGAAACCACTGCAAGGAGAGTTCCATTGGACCATTATAACCATTAACTCAAGAGAGTAAAATAAAGTTTGAAAACTACCATGGAAATAGTGATTTGGAAAACCATTTTTGGTAGAGACTTAGGAGAGCATAGATTTTGGAAAGACCCTTTAGAGGGTGGTTTTGGAATCATTTTTATGCAAAAACTCAAGGAAGCTGTATGGAAGTGAAAAGATGAGGGTCAAGACTTGGAAACTAAGGTTTAGACCTAGGCCTCAAGAACTCCAGCTTAGAGGCATTTTTTAAAAACTCTTTGAACATAAACTTTGAAAAAAATGTAGAGTTTGAAATGGTGATTGTAAGCACCCCATTTTTGACCGCTTGACAGTCTTCACTCCGTCCAGACTTGTGTTCAAGTCATTGTGGGCATATTTCAATCCAAATTAACTTTCTGAGTCTAAATCCCATCGCTTCGCGGGCCCACCAGGCCCAAATAGAGGCGAAATGACCAAAATGCCCTTAGGGGCATTGTCCTTTCCAATTCTAATCCCTCTCTCGAGACAGTTAATTCCTCGAGACGGTAAATCTATTCCAAATCAGTGTTACGCCCAGATTTTTCGCACTTGAGGAATACACACACAAGCAAGAAAAATACTGTACTCTCTCGTTAGAACTCACCCTCCTAAAAGAATGAGTGCGACTAGGTTTGAATTGAAAATATATTTAAATAAAGGGCTTATGGAAAAGATTTGGAGTCGCCACCTAACTTGATTAAGGTGAGTTAGGTCACCTAAAAACTAAGCATAATTCGAAAACTACACTTAGGATTTTTTTTGAAAAAGGTTTTGAAAAGATCTCCTCAAGAGAGGGTTTTTAAGAAAACAGGTTGTTTGGCAACCTTTGGAAAACATTTAGCCCTTTTTTGAAAATAACTCTGTTTTGGTCTATGAAATAGTGATTCTAGGTTCGGAGGTTGGTTACGTGTAGGGAAGACGCACTAAGCCATCACCCTACCCCACCCTTTTGGTACCTACATGTCAATCTACCCTAGATTCACCTATGAGAGTTTTCAATTAACAACTATCCAATCCTATCCACTTTAGAAAATAATGTTTAAAAAGACATGATGCATGATATGCAAGTGCAAAAAAAGAGACTTGATTTGGAAATAGATTTGAAAAGAAGAATTTGATTTGATTTAGAAGAAAGATTTGAAAGGATAGATTTGGAAATTGGAAAGTTTGAAAAATTAGAAATAGAGACTTGGAAATAGAAATTTGAAATTGGAAGTTTGAAAATAGATGGGAGATTTGAAAAGATTGTGGAATTTGAGATTTGGAAAATGTGAAGACTGCACCCATGAGGGTTGCCTACGTATCCTTTTGGTGGATTCAGGTTAGTCGTAGTTCGGACAAGAGTTTGATTGAAAATAGAAGAGTTGATTTGAAAGAAAGAGATTGAATTGGAAATTGGATTGGAAGATTGAGAGATTGAAATTTGATTGGAAGATTTGAAAAGACTTGACTTTGGAAAACTTGGTTTTAGAAAACCTAGACTTAAGGACTTCGAAAAGAAGGATTGGATTTGACTTGGAAAGATTTTGAAAACGAATTGACTTGAATATTGGACTTGGAAGATTAGGAAAGCTTGGAATTTAGGAAAGATTCGGATTAGGAAAGTGTCATTTTAGGAAAGTTTTGGAATTAGGAAAGTTTTGTTGTAAGAAAGGTTTTGAAATAGGAAATGTCGAATTTAGAAATGTTTTGAATTAGAAAAAGTTTAGTTTAAGAAAGGTCTAGAATTTGGAAAGTTTCAAGTTAAGAAAGTTTTGAATTTGGAAAGCTTAGAATTTTAGAAAGATTTTAAATTAGGAAAGATTTAGAAAATGTTTGAATTAAGAAAGTTTCAACTTAAGAATGTTTTGAATTAAGAAAGTTTCATTTTAAAAAAGGTTTTGAAATAGGAAAGGTTTTTAAAATAAGAAAGTTTTGAGAATAAGAAAGTTTTAGATTTGGAAAGATTTGAAGTTTTAGGAAAGTTCAGAGTTTTAGAAAGATTTAGGAAGTTTAAAAAGATTTAACTTAAGAAAGTTTTGAATTTAAAAAGTTTTGAATTTGGAAAGATTTGAAGTTTAGAAAGTTTAGGATTTAGAAAATCTTAAGATTAGGAAATGTTTGAATTTAGGAAAGACTGAAAAACCTAGATTTGGAAAGTTAAAGATTTGAAAAGGGATAGAATTAGGAAAAGGTAGAATTAGGAAAGATGTGGAAGTTAAGTTTTAAAATTTAGGAAAGATTTTTATGTTCAAGTTTTGGAAACTTAAGAATTAGGAAAGTAAAGGATTAGGAAGAATTGGAACTAGGAAAGATTTGGATTAGGAAGGGATTGGATTTTGTTTCTAAAAGAGAGGGTTTGATTTTGTTTCCAAAAACGGAGGATGGGATCTAGTTTTCTAAACGGGAAG
Source organism: Euryodendron excelsum (assembly GCA_033060915.1). Lineage (NCBI taxonomy): Eukaryota > Viridiplantae > Streptophyta > Magnoliopsida > Ericales > Pentaphylacaceae > Euryodendron > Euryodendron excelsum. The sequence goes on along the minus strand of CM065380.1, from coordinate 42,761,196 downwards.
ATTTGATTTGGTATCCTAAAGGGAAGATTTGATTTGACAAGGATTTGGAAAGGGAAAGTTTTAGAAACCCTAGATTTGGAAGGCTATAGTTTTGACGTAGAAAATAGTTTTTTGAAAATATGTAATTTTGATGTAGAAAACAGGGGGTTTTAGAAACCTAGGTTTTAAGGCAAGTTTGAAAATCATGTTTTTGGGAAGAAAATTAGGGTTTCCTAATCGTGAGTTCTAGGGCTTGATTTGGGCATCAAGAAAAGGGATTTTTGGAAAGTGCATTTTTGGAAATGAAAATTTTTAGAAGGGAATCTTAGAGAGGAGTATTTGAAAAGTGAATTTTGAAGATAGAGTTTTTGGAAAGAGATTTTAAAAAAAAGAGTTTTTGGAAAGTGTGTTTTTGGAAACAAGTTTTTGAAAGGAAATCCTAGAGAAGAGTTTCTAGAGGGAAGATTTTGGAAAGAGAGTATTTTAGAAAGATCTTTGGAAGGAGATTGTTAGAGAGAGTTTTTAGGAAAGATTTTTGGGGAACGTTTTCAGAAAGTGGATTTTGGAAAGGAGTTGAAAAAGAGAGTTTTGAAAAATAGATTTTTGGGAGGGAGTTTTTGAAAACAACTTTAGAAAAGAGAGTTTTAGGAAAGTATGTTGAAAAAGAGATTTTTAGGAAAAGAGACTTTTGAAAAGAAAGTTTTTAGAAGGTATAAAAACATCTCACTTTCCTAAAGTGATTCTAACCATAAGAAGGCTATAACCACTTTAAGAAAGTGGTTTTGAAAACAACAAGGGTTGAAAATATAGACCATGAAAGTCACTTTAAATGTACCACTTTCCTAAAGCAATCCTAGTCATGGAAATGCTAGAATCACCCTAGGATTGTGATTTTGAAAACAAGTTTTGAAAAAGAGATTTTGATGTAATTTTGAAAACAAGTTGAATGCAAGTTTTGAAAACGAGTTTGAAAATGATTTTTGGAAGATGCGAGATTATGATATGCACAATGCAAGTTTGGGGTCGTGAACATACAAGGTTAAGGCTTCACCACATAATCAAGGGGGCCGAACCCATGTGGTCTCCGGTTAGCCTAAAGGAAAGCCCCCGACATGGTGACCCTCCGATAGTCTAATTCTACACATGGACCGGGAGTCCCCTTGTTTCAAGCATAAAGGGGGGAAAGTGATCGGGGATTAAAATAGAGAAAACACAAGTGGGCTAGGAGAAAGAAGAGAGAGGGGGGAAGTGCGGAAACATAAAACGAAAGCCTACATTGTGTGTTGTTTATTTTGCGGGCCTTGCTAGTCTTCGGTCTTCGTTTTCATCTTCGTCTTCAATCCTCAAGAGTCGTCTTCAATCTTCAAACTTCAGATTGCAGCTCTTCAAGTCTTCTAAGGAGGATTGGAGGCTAGTGTATAAGTGTGTAGGGGTGTGTATAAGTGTATGTAAGGCTAGGGTTTGTGTATGGTGGCTAGGGTTTGGAAAACCTAAGGAAGTTAGGGTTTAGGGAGTGTTTGAGCTCTGTATATCGAATTTTAGGGTTTTTAGACTGAGTTTTTGGACATTTTTCACGCTGGAAGAGGCTCTGTATAAGTCGGCAAGCAACGTATCTTTGACTAGATTTGGGCGCTTGTACTAGTGACTACCATGCAATTTTTAGCCTAGCTTCATTAGGAGTGACTCTGGAAAGTCCGGGAAGGAGTTTGGGAGACCGGGAATGACCCGGAAGGCCGAAAAAGAGCAGGAACACTTAGAATAGTGTCCCGGAGGTATTTGACTTGAAAAATGAGGACAAGATGTGTCGGAAGGGTTGATCGGGCCTTTAGGGGCAAAACGGTCAATCGGGCCGGAAAACTACCGGGACGGACTCGGACTGTCCTAGAAGAAGGCTCGAGATTTGGAAACATTATTCAACATGTTCCCAAAGGTTGCCGGTTTGATTCCCAGAGCCGGTATGGTTGGAAAAGGTGACCGGCCCTCTGGGGGCAAAACGGTCATTCCGCACTGGGTTTATCGGAACTGACTCGGAATGATTCGAAAAGATAAAGAAAGGTTGGGAACACTATAAAAAGCATTCTCAGGAAGTTACCAGTTTGATACTCAGAGCCGGTGTGGTCGGAAAAGGAGATCGGCCTACTAGGGGCAAAACGGTCATTTTGCACCGAGTTTGCTGGAATTGACTCGGAATGATCCGAAAGGATAAAGAAAGGTTGAGAACACTATAAAAAGCATTCTCAGAAAGTTACCGGTTTGATACCCAGAGTCGGTGTGGTCGGAAAAGGAGACCGGCTCACTGGGGGCAAAACGATCATTTTGCACTAGGTTTGCCGGAACTGACTCGGAATGATTTGAAAAGATAGAGGAAGGTTGAGAATACCATAAGAAGTAATCTCAGAAGGTTACCGGTTTGATACCCAGAGCCGGTGTGGTTCCCGGGGCGTTCGGATGCCTAGGGGCAAAATGGTCACTTGACTGGAAAGTCTCGGAAAAGGCCCAAGGGACAGTTTGGTCATTTTTCACCGAAGTGGGCTAGCAGGCACCGGTGTTGACCTAGGTTTTGAGTGTTTCCGCCACTTTGACACAGGGGTTTGTTGGCAATTCCCTATATCAACCTGTTTGCGAGTATTTCTGCTACTCTAACGGTTACGATGTTTGCTTGTATTTTCGCTACTCTGACGGTTCGCGATCATTCCCGAGACTACCGATCTCGAGAAGCTGCTAAAGGGGACTTAGCGCCTGAGAAGTCAATTTTCTTGGAAGGCATGCCTAGACGGACATTTCTGTATTGGCGGGCCAGTAGGCGCCAAAGGTGGACCGTTCTACCATCTAGGGGACTTGGGGTCTCGTCCCGGTCGACAGGTTTAAAGGGACTTACCGTTTCGAAAAGATTTTCTTTGAAAAACTGCCGAACCAACTCGAGGAATAAACTGTCTCGGGAGAGGGATTGGAATTGGAAAGGGGTCTTACCTTCTTCGAAAAAACGTGCCTGATTTGGAACTGTCTCGAGGAATAAACTATCTTGAGAGAGGGATTAAAAAGGGGTCATATCATTTTCGGAAAGACGTGCCCGATTTGGAACCGTCTCGAGGAATAAACTATCTCGAGAAAGAGATTGGAAAGGGTTCTTATCATCTTCGGAAAGACATGCCGGATTTGGAACCGTCTCGAGGAATAAACTGTCTCGAGAGAGGAGTCGGAATTGGAAAGGGGTCTTATCATCTTCGGAAAGACGTGCCTGATTTGGAACCGTCTCGAGGAATAAACTGTCCCGAGAGAGGGATTGGAATTGGAAAGGGGTCTATCGTCTTCGGAAAGACGTGCCTAATTTGGAACCGTCTCGAGGAATAAACTGTCTTAAGAGAGGGATTGGAATTGGAAAGGAGTCTTATCGTGTTTGAAAAGACGTGCCTGATTTGGAACCGTCTTGAGGAATAAACTGTCTCAAGAGAGGGATTAGAGTTGGAAAGGAGAATGCCCCTAAGGGCATTTTGGTCATTTTGCCTCTATTTGGGACTGGTGGGCCTGCGAAGCGATGGACAGTCGGGATTTGGACTTAGAAAGTTGGTTTCAATTGGAATATGCCCACAATGACTTGAACACAAGTTTGGACGGAGTGTAGATTGCTGAGCGGTAAAAAATGGGGTGCTTACAATCAGGCACGTCTTTCCGAAGACGGTATGTCCCCTTTCCAATTCTAAATCAGGCACGTTTTTTCAAAGACGATAAGACCCCTTTCAAATTCCAATCCCTCTCTCGAGACAGTTGATTCCTCGAGACAGTAAATCTACCCCAATCAGGCGCGTCTTTCCGAAGATGATAAGACCCCTTTCCAATTCTAATCCCTCTCTCGAAACAGTTGATTCCTCGAGATGGTTCGGCATGTTTTTCGAAGAAAATCTCTTCGAGACGGTAAGTCCTTTTGAACCTGTTGACTGGGACGAGACCCCAAGTCCCCTAGATAGTAGAACGGTCCACCTTTGGTGCCTGCTAGCTCGCTAATGCAGAAATGTCCATTTAAGCACGCCTTTTGAGAAAGTTGATTCTCAGGCGCTAAGTCTTTTTAGCAGCTTCCCGAGATCAGGCAGTCTCGGGAATGATCGCGAACCGTCAGAGTAGTAGAAATACTCGCAAACATCGCAACCGTTAGAGTAGCGGAAATACTCGTAAACAGGTCGATATAGGTCTTTCTGAAAACGGTAAGTCCCCTTTCCAATCCCTCTCTTGGGACAGTTTATTCCTCTCGACGGTTCCAAATCAGGCACATCTTTTCGAAGACGATAAAACCGTTTTCCAATTCCAACCCCTCTCTCGAGACAGTTTATTCTTCGAGACGGTTCGGCACGTTTTTTGAAAAAAATCTCTTCGAAACGGTAAGTCCATTTAAACTTGTCGAACGGGACGAGACCCCAAGTCCCTTAGATGGTAGAACGGTCCACCTTTGGCGCTTGCTAGCCCGCCAATGTATAAATATCCATTTAGGCATGCCTTTCGAGAAAGTTGACTTCTCAGGCGCTAAGTCCCCTTTAGCAGCTTCCCGAGATCAGGCAGTCTCAGGAATGATTGCGAACCGTCAGAGTAGCGGAAATACTAGCAAACATCGCAACCGTTGGAGTAGCGGAAAAACTCGTAAACAGGTCGATATAGGGAATTGCCAACAAACCCCTGTATCACGCGACCGATGTCAGAGTGGCGGAAACACTCAAAAATTAGGTCAACACCGGTGCTTGCTAGCCCACTTCGGTAAAAAATGACCAAACTGCCCCTTGGGCCTTTTTCGAGACTTTTCGGTCAAGATGACCATTTTGCCCCTAGGCATCCGAACGCCCTAGGAACCACACCGGCTCTAGGTATCAAACTGGTAACCTCCTGAGATTGCTTTTTATAGTATTCTCAACCTTTCTTTATCCTTTCGGGTCATTCCAAGTCAGTTTCGGCAAACCCGGTGCAAAATGACCGTTTTGCCCCTAGTGGGCCGGTCACCTTTTCCAACCTCACCGGCTTTGGGTATCAAATCGGTAATTTTTTGAGAATGATTTTTATAGTGTTCTCAACCTTTCTTTATCCTTTCGGATCAATTAGAGTCAATTTTGGCAAACCCGGTGCGAAATGACCGTTTTGCCCCTGGTGGGCCGGTCACCTTTTCCGACCACACCAACTCTAGGTATCAAACCGGCAACCTTTGGGAACATTCTGAATAATGTTTCCAAATCTCGAGTCTTCTTCCGGGACAATCTGAGTCTGTCCCAGTAGCTTTCCGGCCCGATTTACCGTTTTGCCGTTAAAGGCTCGGTCAACCCTTCCGACACATACTATCCTCATTTCTCAAGTCAAATACCTCCGGGACACTATTCTTCCTGCTCTTTTCTGGCCTTCTGGGTCATTCCCGGCCTCTTCAAATCATTCCCGGACTCTCTGGAGTCACTCCTAGGGAAGTCAGGCTAAAAATTGCATGGTAGTCACTAGTACAGGCGTCCAAATCTGGTCAAAGATACGTTGCTTGCCGACCCTAAACATTTCCTAAATGGCTGACATCACTAGTAGTGGAGCCAGTGTAATGTTTGGCCTGGCGCCACTGCAACAGGCGCCAGTGCATTCCTCTCTCTATAAATACAGAGCCTCTTCCAGCGTGAAAGGGGTCCGCAAACTCAGTCTAAAAATACCAATGTTCAATATACAGAGCTCAAACACACCCTAAACCCTAGCTTCTTTAGGTTTTCCAAACCCTAGCCACCATACACTAAACCCTAGCCTTCTATACACTCATACACACCCTTATACACTTATACATTAGTCTCCAACCCTCCTTTGAAGACTTGAAGAGCTGCAATCTGAAGTTTGAAGATTGAAGACAACTCTTGAAGATTGAAGACGAAGATCAAGACGAAGACCAAAGACAAGCAAGGCACGCAAAATAAACAAGACATATGGTAGGCTTTCTCTTTAAATTTTCGCACTTCCCCTTCTTTTTTCTCTCTCCTAACCCACTTGGGTATTTTCTATTTTAATCCGCTATCTCTTTCCCCCCTTTTCTTTACATGCTTGAAACAAGGAGACTCCCGGTCCATATGTAGGATTAGACTATTGGAGGGTCACCGTGTCGGGGGCTTTCCTTTAGGCTAACCGGAGACCACGTGGGTTCGGCCCCCTTGATTATGTGGTGAAGCCTAAACCTTGTATGTTCATGACTCCAAACTTGCATTGTGCATATCATGATTCTTGCATTCTTCCAAAAGTTGTTTTCAAAATCGTTTTTAAATTTGTTTTCAAAGTTGCATCAAAATCTCCTTTTTCAAAACATGTTTGCAAAATCACAATCCTAGGGTGATTCTAGCCTTTCCATGGCTAGGGTTGCTTTAGGAAGGTGTTATATTCAAAGTGACCAATATGGTCCATATTTTCAACCTTTGTTGTTTTCAAACCCACTTTCTTAAAGTGGTTCTAGCCTTCTTATGGCTAGAATCGCTTTAGGAAGGTGCGACATTTTTATACCTTCTAAAAACCTCTATTTTCAAAAATCTCTTTTCCTAAAAACTCCTCTTTCAACTTGTTTTCTAAAAATTCTCCTTTCCAAAGTTGTTTTCAAAAACTCTCTCCAAAAATCTATTTTTCAAAACTTCCCATTTCAAATCTTTCTCAAAACGCTCTCTTCAAAATCCACTTTCCTAAAACAACGTTCCCTAGGTTTCCTTCCTAGAAAAGCTCTTTCGAAAAACTCTTTCTAAAAACTCTCTCAAAATTTTACTTTCCAAAAACTTCCTTCCTAAAATTCTTTTCAAAATACACTTTCTACAAAATTCCTCTTTAGAATCTCCCTCCAAAATCTTCATTTTTGAAAACACATTTTCCAAAAACGCTTTCCTTAGAGCCCAAGTCAAGCCCTAAAACCCACAATTAGGAAACCCTAATTTTCTTTCCAAAAACATGGTTTTCAAACTTGCTTCAAAACCTAGGTTTCCAAAACTATATCAAAACTATTCATATTTTCAAAAACCTATTTTCTACGTCAAAACTATAGCCTTCCAAATCTTGGGTTTCTAAAACTTCCCCTTTCCAAATCCTTGTCAAATCAAATCTTCCCTTTAGGAAATCAAATCAAATCTTCCTGTTTAGGAAACTAGATCCTATTATCCGTTTTTAGAAACAAAGTCAAGTCTTCCCTTTTAGAAACAAAATCCAATCCTTTCCTAATCCAAATCTCTCCTAATTCAAATCCTTCCTAATCCTCCACTTTCCTAAATCTTAAGTTTCCAAAACTTGAACATAAAAATCTTTTCTAAATTTTAAAACTCAACTTTCAAATCTTTCCTAATTCAACCCTTTCCTAATTCTACCCCTTTTCCAAATCTTAACTCTCCAAATCTATGCTTTCCAATCTTTTCTTAAACTCAAACCTTTCCTAATCTCAAGATTTTCTAAAACTCAAGCTTTAAAACTTTCTAAATCTTAAACTCTTTAAATTTCAAATCTTTCCATGTTCAAAACTTTCTTAAGTTAAGACTTTCTAAATCTAAAACTTTCTAAATTCGAAACTTTCCTAAAATTTCAAATCTTTCCAAATCTAAAACTTTCTAAACTCAAAACTTTCTTATTTTCAAAACTTCTTTATTTTCAAAACCTTTCCAATTTCAAAACCTTTCTTAAAATGAAACTTTCTTAATGCAAAACTTTCCTAAGTTGAAACATTCTAAATTCAAAACTTTCCTAATTTCGAAACTCTCCTAATTAGAAAACTTTCTTAATCCAAATCTTTTCTAATTTTGGAACCTTCCTAAAATGACACTTTCCTAATTTGAAACTTTCCTAATTCGAATCTTTCCTAAATTCAATCCTTTCTTAAATCTTCCAAGTCCAACATTAGAGTCAAATCTTTCTAAATCTCAAATCCTTCCTAAATTCTCTTTTTCCTAAGTCTAGGTTTTCTAAAACCAAGTTTTCCAATGTCAAGTCTTTTCAAATCTTCCAATCAAAGTTCAATCTTTCAATCTATCAATCCAATTTCCAATTCAATCTCTTTTCCAAATCAACTCTTCTACTTTCAATCGGACTCCTGTCCGAAATACGATTGACCTGATTCCTCCAAAAGGATACGTAGGCAACCCTCATGGGTACAGTCACAACATCTTTTAATTTCTATTTCCACAACTTCTTTCAAATCTCCAATTCAACAATCTTCTCCAAGTTTCCAATTCTATGTTCTATTTCCAATTTTCAATTCCAAAAATCTATTTTCAAATCTCAATTTTCAAATTCTAAAACTTTTCAATTTCAAATCTATCCTTTTAAATCTTTCTTCTAAAATCAAATCAAATTCTTCTTTTCAAATCTATTTCTAAATCAACTCTTTTCTATTGCACTTGCATATCATGCATCATGTTAGTTTCTTTTCAAACATTGTTTTTCAAAGTGGATGGGATTGAACATTAGTTAGTTAAAGACTCTCATAGGTGAATCTAGGGTAGATTGACATGTAGGTACCGAAAGGGCGGGGTAGGGTGATGGCTTAGTGCGTCTTCCCTACACGTAACCAACCTCTGAACCTAGATCACTGATTTCAAAGATCAAAACGGAGTTATTTTCAAAAAAGGGCTAAATATTTTCCAAAAGTTGTCAAACAACCTATTTTTCTAAAAAAAACCCTCGCTTGAGGAGATATTTTCAAAATCGTTTTCCAAAACCCTGAGTGTAGTTTTCGGATTATGCTTAGTTTTTAGGTGACCTAACTCACCTTAATCAAGTTAGGTGGCGACTCTAAACTTTTTTCAAAAGCCCTTTATTCAAACCAATTTTCAATTCAAACCTAGTTGCACTCATTCTTCTAGGAGGGTGAGTTCTAACGAGAGAGTACATGATTTTTCCCACTTGTGTGAGTATTCCTCGAGTGTGAAAAATTTGGGCGCGACACGGTGAAAAATGACCAAACTGCCCCTTAGGCCATTTTCAGCACGTTTCTTGAGAATACACCTGAGTCTTCAGAATGTTAAGTCCAACCTTCCAAGATTCTCTTAAAAGCAATCCGGCACGATTAGGTGCCTTCTAGTCATTTTCGGGCCAGTTTCGAGACTTTTTGGTCAAGATGACCATTTCGCCCCTAGGCATCCGAACACTCCAGGAACCACACCATCTCTGGGTATCAAACCGGTAACCTCTCGAGAATGCTTCTTATAGTATTCTCAACCTTTCTCTATCTTTCCGGATCATTCCGAGTCAATTCCGGTAAACCCGGTGCAAAATGACCTTTTCGCCCTTGGTAGGCCGGTCGCCTTTTTCTAGCCACACTGGCTTTGGGTTTTAAACTGGTAACTTCCTGAGAATGCTTTTTATAGCATTCTCAACCTTTCTTCATCCTTTCGGATCATTCCGAGTCAGTTCCGGTAAACCCGGTGCGAAATGACTATTTTGCTCCAAGAGGGCAGGTCGCCTTTTCCGACCACACCGGCTTTGGGTATCAAACCGGCAACCTTTGGGGAACATTCTAAATAATTTCCTCAAGTCTCGAGTCTTTTCCCGGGACATTCCAAGCCCGTCTTAGCAGTTTTTCAACCCGATTGACCGTTTTGCCGTTAATGGCTCGATCAATCCTTCTGACACATACTATCCTCATTTCTCAAGTCGAATACCTCCAGGACATTGTTTTAAGTGTTTTTTCCCTTATTCCAGCCTTCCAGGTCATTCCCGATCTCTCAAACTCCTTCCCGAACTTTCCAGAGTCACTCCTAGTGCGAAAAATCTAGGCACGACAGCGGGGTAGGGTGATAGTTTTAGGACATCTTCCCTATACATAACCAACCCCCAAAATTAAGAATTTCTATTTCAAAGACCAAAACTGGAGTTAATTTTCAAAAGGGTTTTTCAACGTTTTTAGGGTTGTCGAACAACCCTACCTTCTAAAACCTTCTCATGAGGACGTTTTTCAAAAACCTTTTCTAAAACCTAAGTTTAACCCTCGGGTTTTACTTGGTGTAGATGACCTATCACATCTTTAAATATGTTAGGTGGCGACTCCAAAGACCTTTTCAAAAAGCCCTAATCAATTCCATTTCAAATTCAGACCCTGTTGCATTCGTCCTTCTAGGAGGACGACAGATCATTGTACCAAATTCCCATTCCCGGGCAAAGAATGGGCCCGACGTCTGGAAATAGGGCACGAGAGCTTGGCAACTCCACTGGGAATGATTAGAGGGTTAGGCTTATGTCATGTCCAATCACCTTTTACTCACCTTAAGTTCGCCGGTTACCTTGTTTAGTTATATCCACTTTCTAAACTTTTCAAATTTCTAAATTTTTCAAAATGGTCTTTGTTTTGCAAAAAGTCAAACATTGCATTCATTACATGCTCTTGCATTGTTCATACATCATACTTTATTTTGTATTTGAGCTCCTCGAAAATACTAACTCCGTGCATTTATTTTGTAGGTGAACCCTTGTTCACATTTTAATTTATGTTCATAAACTGCCATGTATGCTATGTATGATAGGATGTATGTGAGTTATTGGGCTCTTTTCTCCAATTTTCAAAATCACACACACACACACACACACACACACACACACACACACACACACACACACACATTTGTATATGCATTTTCATGGAATATTGACTCTGGTTACTAACTTCTAGTTAGAAGGGGGAACAGTACATTAACTGTTGGTGGTAGGCAGATGCGTCACTTAGCTAACGGTCTTTAGATAGTTCCCCCGCTCAGATCACCAGCCTATAATGGCACCACCTCGAGGAGTGGGCCTAGGTTTGAAGATCTAGGAGCCGAGCTTTTTAGGAAGCATTGGTTGCCCTCAACCTCATGTTCATATAGCACCCATACATAGCCGAACCTTTGCCTGATTTAAGGCACGGATTTTTCAAAAACCGAGGAAAGAGCAACCGCTTTTCAATTTTCTTACTCCTATTGTTGTTATGCTTACATACATGAATGCCTTGTTATCAATATCTTGTCATTCATGCTATTAAACTGTTTATGCATATGTAATCATCCCAAGGCAAGAGTTCCAAAGTAACTCAAGTCACTTGCACTCCATGGATATGATCAACCTCCAAGAGAATGGCCCACAAGCCAATCTCAAATCATAAGCCTACACAATTCCTAAAGATTCCAAACTCTAAGGGTCATGGCATGCATCCAAGAATTATTTCATAAGAGGGGCCCCAATCCCTCTCACTCATGAAGATAAGGTTGCCACAAGACAAGGGGCAATCTGGAAACAAGGTCATTCAACGACCTTCTAATATCAACAAGGTGAAATCGAAAACTCGCAAAATAGTCTAGGTAGATAGGTGAAAAATCTCATAGAAAATGTTACTTTCTCCTAATCTATGTAATTTCAACTTTTTATCTCAAAAGAAATAAAATTGCTCCTTTTTACTTCCCTTAAATGAATGATTGTACAGGATGTAAGAAATAGGCACAGGTATGGTATCTGCATACAGGGGCAATCCCTTATCTCCAAAATGCGCCTTAGCATCATACATAAATCCTAACAAACAAGGACACCTCTAGGATATGCATTACATAGAAAACTTCAAAAATACTGTACTAAATACCAATCTCTCTTTCCTTATAGGACAAATGGAGGCAGGAGAGGAACTTTTAGACAGCCTAGTCAGTAGTGGAGAAACTATTGACAGATCATCTTTGCTTTTAGAAGCAGCCCTTCAACTGCAAAGAATGATACCACCAAACAGTGAAAAGTGGGACTTAAACACCAATGCAATTGCAAATCACCCTCACGGAATCTTCGTTCTTAAGGGCACACCCTTTCCAGTAAGGGTCCGAGGATTGGAAAGCCAAAACTCGCAGCTCATCACTATCCAATCCCAACAAACTGATCTAGACCTAACTCTTAAAGCCTGCTCTCGCTCTCAATACTTTCGTATCATCCTTACCCCGCTTCCAGAACCTAAGCCTATGGTCGCAATAATTGGATTTACATCCCAAACTGGTGCCAAAAGAGTCATGCAACCTAACCAGCCATTTCTCCTACAGAGCATTCCGCCACCGCCGTTCATACTACCCATAATAACTACCCCTACAACAGAACCTAAGCCAGTCCCTACCATTTTCTCTACAAAGGTGGTTTTTCCTGTCATGACTCAAATGCCCATCACAAACCTCCACCGTGTCCCGTGGAATTACTCTCCAGCCAAGTCTCAGAAAACTAAAGAACCAGTGTTTGAAATAAGTGGGATGACCAGATCTAGGTGTTGTTATACCTCCGCCGAGGTAGAAGGAAAAAGGAAAAGAAAAGGTAAAGAAGGGGAAAGCTCAAACCCTCTCACCAAACAGGAAATCTCAGAATTCACTAAAGCTTTGAAAAGAATGATTATGACATCATATAACAGCTCAGAAAAACACCTGCTCACTTCTCTATGCTAAGTCTACTGCTCTCTTCTGAGACTCACCGAGATGCTTTGCTCAAGGTCCTAAAAGATGCCCATGTGCTAGAAAGCTTCACCCCTAACAATCTACATGACATGGTTAGCCTCATCATGGCACCCAATGTCATTACATTCTCCGATGACGAAATCCCAACCGATGGGATGGGACACACGCATGCTCTGCACATAACCATGAAAACTAGGGGAAATATGGTATCAAGGGTCCTGGTGGACAATGGGTCAGCTTTAAATGTTTGTCTGTACTCGACCCTGGTCAGGCTGGGTATGGACCAAATGTACTTTAATCGCAGCACTACCATTATTCGAGCCTTCGACAGATCCCGGCGAGAAACCACGGGAGAGATTGAGATGCCTATTATACTAGGGCCTGTGAGCTTCACTATAAAGTTCCAAGTCCTATAGATACCTTCAGCCTATAACATGTTGTTAGGTCGACCATGGATCTATTCGGCAAGTGTTGTACCCTCCAGTCTCCATCAAAAGGTAAGTTCATCATTGGTGCTAAGCTGATCACCATCATCGCCGAGATTGAGTATGCCATCTACAAAGCAGATGAGATCCCATATGATGGAGCAACAATCTTCTCCAATTTCTAATCCCTCGAGTACATCACAATGGTTCAAAAAGAAGACCAAGTAAAGCTAAAACATTCTTAAACTGCCCAGATGATAGCTTCTTACTTCCAAACAAGAGGGTATCAACCTAGAAAGGGACTCGAGAAAAATCTACAAGGAAGGCCGAAAAAAGTAGAGTTGCCACCGGCAGAACCCCCATTTGGGCTAGGGTATAATCCAACCAGAAAGGAGGTATGGGAACAAAGGAGAGAAAGGAAAAGACCGACCATTGAAGGTAGATTGATCAACCACTTGGCCCTGCTAAGTCTACTTGGGCTGTAGTAAGAGAATGCTCCCAGCTCTTCTCAGGAAGTTCTAATGGTCAATACAGATTATCCCTTAGAAGAAGAGACACACCATGCTCCCATCTGGCCAGCTGGCCTTGGCGAAAAGCCCAACAATTGGACCAGTGAAAATCTCATCCAGCCCGAAACTTTTGGTATTAAAGATCATCAACTAAAAAAGTCCAAGAGCGGCATACTTACTTTTCTCATTTTCTCTAAATCATGTTCTTTTTATTTTCTATTTTTGCAAATGTGAGTCATCAAATAAAATTGCTATTTAAGATTGTGAGACAAATCTCTTTATTTTGCTTTTTACCAGGAACCCCCAAATTCAATGCATTGCTCAGCTAATTGAGAGAATGCCTTTTGTTGAAAGCCATAACTTCAATGCTGAGTTTGATTACTGATCCTTGGGTATGGAATTTAAGATAGATCACATGGATGAGAACCGCATTACCCCCAACATCTAGGAAATAAAAACAATCAACTTGGGAAACATTGAAAATCCAAAAGAACTCAAAATCAACAAAGGGCTAAACCAGGGGCAGCGGAAAGAATTGCTGGAACTATTAGCCACATATTTTGATGTCTTTGCTTGGTCTTATCAGGATATGCCAGGGTTGGATGAGTTCATTGTTGAGCACAGACTACCCCTGGATCTTGAGATGAATCCATTTAAGCAAAAATTGTGGAGACTTAAGCTTGAATAGAGCCTGAAAGTGAAGGAGGAAGTGATCAAACAATTTAATGCCGGATTTCTACAAGTGGTGGAGTATCCCCAATGGCTTGCCAATATTGTCCGGTCTCAAAGAAAGATGTAAAGGTCTGAATGTATATCAATTTTTAAGGTCTCAACAAGACAAGTTCGAAAGATGATTTTCCCTTGCTGCACATCGACCTCCTCGTTGATAACACGGCAGGGCACGAAATGTTCTCATTTATGGATGGATTTTCGAGATACAACCAGATCAAGATAGCAGAAGAAGACTGAGAAAAGACCGCTTTCATCACCCCATGGGGAGTGTATTGCTATCAGTGTTGCCCTTTGGGCTCCGAAATATGGGGGCAACTTACCAGAAGGCCATGGTAACCTTGTTCCACGACATGATGCATCAAGAGTTAGAAGTCTATGACGATGATATGATTGTAAAGTCAAAGGTACGAGAAGACCACCTAGTCAATCTATGAAAGGTATTTGACTGGCTCTGGAAGTACTAGCTCAAGCTAAATCCGTCTAAATGCACTTTTGGGGTTTTTTTCGATAAATTATTAGGGTTCATCATCAACAAAAAGGGAATTGAGATCAATCCAGCGAAAGTTAAATCCATTGTCGAAATGCCTCCCCCGAGGGGGGAAATAGAGATTCGGTCCTTTCTAGGGAAGTTAAATTTCATTAACAGTTTCATCAACCAGATGACTCACCTTTGCGAGCCAGTTTTTCAAACTAATCAAGAAGGATGTTCCGAAAGAATGGAATGAAAACTGCTAGACTATTTATGAGAAGATCAAAGGATTCCTTCAAAAACCTCCAATCTTGGTGCCACCTACTCCAGGGAAACCGCTTCTGATATACCTAACCATTCTGGACACCTCCATGGGGTGTGTCTTAGGACAACTTGATGAAACTGGAAAGAAGGAGCAAGCTATTTACTATCTCAATAAGAAATTTTTGCCATATAAAGTGAAGTACTCAGCTCTGGAAAAGACGTGTTGTGCCTTGGCTTGGGCAGCCCATCCGCTGCAACACTATATACTCTACCATATAACATTTCTCATTTCTCAAATGGAACCAATCAAATACATCTTTGAGAAACCAACCCTATCCAGTAGAATTGCCTGATGGCACATGATCTTATCGAAATTTGACATCACCTTCATTACTCGCAAGGCTGTCAAGGGGCAAGTGATAGCTGATTATCTCATTGAGAATCTTATAGAAGATTACCAGCCAATGGAGCCTCGTTTCCTTGACGAGGACATACTATATGCTAAAACTAAAATAAGGAAGACGGAATAGCCAGGTTGGAAAATGTACTTCGATAGGGCCTCAAACAAAAAGGGAGCTAGAATTGGGGCAGCAGTAGTATAAAAAACAGGCAGCCACTACCCCATCGTAGTCAAGTTGAAATTGGACCTCTGTACCACCAACATCGCTTAGTATAAGGCTTGCGTTCTGGGCTTAAGATTAGTCATAGAGATGAAAGTTGATGAGCTAGTCATATTTGGGGACTCAGACTTGGTCATTCAGCAGTCTAAAGAGGTATACCAAACCAGAGATGCCAGCAGATCAAAGACCCATGCCAAATGTTCTGAAATATAGACTTTCGCCACATTTCTCGCATAGAGAATAGCTCCGTTGATGCCTTGGCCACCCTGGCTGTAGCCATCAAGGTAGACAATGGAACGGAGATCTCACTGCTCGAGATATTCATCAAAGATACCCCCTCTTATTGTCTTCATGTTGGCATTGAGCCAGACGGTCGACTGTGGTTTTATGACATTATGAGGTACATATAACTAAAAGAGTTTCCTAGCCAAGCCTCTCACAACGATCGAAAAACGATTTGCAGAATGGCTAAACACTACTTTATAGTGGGGAATGAGCTCTTCAAAAGGTCTTTGCTTGGCTCACTGAAATGTACAAACGTTACGGAGGCTAGGAAAATCATGGTAAAGGTACATAGGGGAACATACGGCCCCTATATGAATGGCCATACCCTTTTCAAAAAGATCACCAGGATAGGTTACTACTGGTCAACTATGGAATTAGACTACATCTGATATGTTCTATGGTGCCATAAGTGTCAAATACATGGGGATATGATCAAAGACCCACTGACTAAGCTTCAGTCTATGTCAGCACCATGGCGTTTCTCCATGTGGGGGATAGACATGGTAGGCCCCGTCATTCCCAAGGCCCTCAATGGCCACCAGTTCATCCTGGTTGCTATAGACTATTTCACCAAGTGGGTAGAGGCGACCTTGTATGCCCAAGTTACGAAGAGGGCAGTAGACAAGTTCATTAAGAATCACATTATCTGCTAGTTTGGAATCCCAGAGTCTATCATATCAAATAATGCCTCCAATCTGAATAATAAGATGATGTCTCGACTCTGCTCCTAGTTTCATATCACTCACTAGAATTCGGTTGCCTATCGTCCACAGATGAACGGAGTAGTAGAAACAGCTAATAACAATATCAAGAGGATCCTTTGAAAAATGATTGACAACCACCGGGACTATCAAGAAAAACTCCTCTTTGCACTGATGGCTTACTGAACAACCATGAGAGTATCAACCAGAGGAACCCCATGTGATCTGGTGTATGGGATAGAAGTTGTTCTCCCAGTTGAAGTGGAAATCCCCTCGTTGAGGATCATAATGGAAACAAAGCTAGGAGAAGTAGAGTGGGTTCAGGATCGCTTTGCTCAAATCTGCATACTGGATGAGAAACGGTTGGCAGCTATCCACTATGCCTAGTACTACAAAAAGCGGATGAACCAAACCTTCCACAAAAAGGTTTAACCCCAATCTTTTCATCTAGGAGATCCTGTATTAAAGAAAATTCTCCTAAACCAGAAGGAAGCCTGGGGAACGTTTGCCACCAACTATGAAGGGCCATTCATAGTAAAGAAGGTCTTAACCAGAGGATCCCTCATTCTAGAAGAAATGGATGGCCATGAATTCCTAAGCCCGCTAAACTCTGATGCAATCAAGCATTATTTCATGTAGCAAAGGAGACCTTCGCAAATAATGAAGAAAGTATCTTCTACAGCTCTTATCGTCTCCTTTTACCTTTTAAGGCAGATTCTAGATTTACATAATGGAAGTTCTACAGACTAAGTAGTGCAATCCAAAATAAAGAGAGGCCATCATTCTTGTCCCCATACAGTTCAAAAATAACCATTGCAAAACCCATTTGAGCCATTTCATTTTCATTCAAAAAGTATCCACTTAGCCTTTAGGCTGCTACCCTTATTGAAAAAAAAAAACCTAAATACCAGCTATCCCTCAAAATAAAAAGGGTGGGGGGAGGGGGGGGGGTGGCAAGCTACTGCAAGCAAAAGTATAGAAATTTCTCCTAAAAAATCCAAGGAAAAAAGCCAAGAAAATAATCTTAGGCTTGAAACCCAAAGTAGAGCGATAGGTTGGAACCTTTACCCTTTTCCTTAAAAAAAAAAACTATAAAACCAAACCCACAACACAACCCTGATAATGCCCTCTTTGATTGGAATAAACTGCTTAGTTTGAAAGAGCTCCTTATGAGAAAGGAGGACGATGCCTAAAAAAGGTGAAGGAGATGGTAGGAACGTGCCCTATGCCTTCTGAACTCCTATTACTAAAAAATAAAAATAAAAAAGCATAACCCCGAGGACATGATGGAAACCTGAAAGGGCATCATAGGTAAAAAAGTAGGGGCATGGCAAGATACAAAGCTGCTGACTAGGTGAAAACTCGCAAAGGGCCCCTTAGTGCAACAATGGCAGGGTTGGTGCTAGTGAAAACCCGCAAGGGCACTAGTAGCGAAATGAGCTATTAAAAAAAAACTCCTCCAGCTTTGAATCTTGGTTCTCAGCAAAGAAATTCCAAAGTGTCGATAGTTTAAATTAGATAAAGAAATTAGGAGATCATGAAAAAGCATTCTTTAGATTGACCAAGCATAGCAAAAGAATAAGGGTAGCTTTGTGAAAAACATTCTAAACAAGACTTGTCAAGTAACCATCAAACCTCTGGTCCCTCCGACCGCCTCGCGACCTCCATTGGGTAATTACTTTTTTATTTTTTGCCTTCCATAAGTAAAGACAAAAAAAGAGGGGCCGCTGTTAGCACCCTATTTTAGCCACTCGGCGATCTCCGGCCCGATCGGAAGCACCTCCAAACCAACATAAGCATATTCAAGCCCAAACCAACTTTCCAGATCCAATCCAATCTGTCAACTACTTCACGAGACCGCTAGGCCCATTAGAGACAAAATGACTGAAATGCCCATGTTGCATTAGTCAGTCTAATCTAGACCGACACGTCTTCCACAGGATGATAAGTCCATTCAAATCCAAAGTCAAATCCATTTGTCCCCTCATTTAAGAAAGTTGATATCTCATTAACGGTAAGACCATCCAATCCAGCACGACATGAACACCGAGAAGGTTTATTCCTCGGATCGGTAAAGCCGTTTTCACACTCATCTTCGAAAAGTACCCAAGTCCCCAAGATCGAAGACCAGTTCACTTCTAGCGCCTGCTAGGTTGCCAATGTAGAATGTTCGCTAATCCAGCACATTCTTTCAGAAAGCACAAATCCCTCAAGAATAGAAGACCTTCCAAGTTTGGCACATTCTTTGAGAAAGCACAAATCCCTCAAGAAAGGAAGACCGTCCCAGTCTGGCACGACCTTCAAAAAAATTTATCCCTCAAGGCGGTAAGACCCTTTCAAGCCTGTTCGTCGAGAAAGTACCAATTCTTTGGACAGAAGTCCAGACCAGATCCATACTGGTCAACACTAGAAGTCCAACCCTAGAAAAATTCTGTTCTTGCCCTCTCGAAAACTTTCCTTTTTCAAATAAAAAATCAAACCTTTTTCAAACCCGCAAAATCCTCAATTTCCAAATCAATCAAAACTTTCCTTTTCCAAACTTCCCTTTTCAAATCAATCAAATCAAAATCTTCCATTTCAAATCCCTCAAATCACTCCTTTTTAAAACCTTCCAAATTTAAAACCCGAATCAACTCCTTCCATTTTGGAAACAATCCAAACTTGCCTTTTTCAAAATCAAATCAAATCTTTTCAAACCAAATAGGTATTCTTAAATCAAATCAATTCTTCCTGAAAAGAAAATCTTTCCAAATCAAATCTTCCTAGAAAGGAAACATTTTAAAAATCCAATCTTCCTGAAAAGGAAACATTCAAATCAAACCTTCCTGAAAAGGAAACATTTTTAAACCCAAACCTTCTTGAAAAGGAAACATTTTCAAACTCAATCTTTCTTGAAAAGGAAACACTTTCAAACTCAAACTTTCCTGAAAAGAAAACTTTGTAGAAATAGAAACCTCATTTCAAAATTTCAACCCTTTTGGACTCTTGTTTGAACTACAACTAACCTGATCCTCTTTAAGAAGGTACGTAGGCAACCCTTCATGGGGTGCGATCACAACCTTTTTCAAATTCTCAATTTCATTTTTCAAACTCTAATCCATCTTTCAAACTCTTTTTCAACTTTGTTTTCAAAAGTTTTTCTAAGTGGATAGCATTAAACATAGGTAACTAGTGAGTTATAATTAAGTGAGTAAAAGGTGATTAAACATATAGGTACTGCAAGGGTGGGGTAGGATGATAGTTTTAGGACATCTTCCTTGCGCGTAACCAACCCCCAAACTTAAGGATTTTTGTTTCAAAAACCAAAACTGGAGTCAATTTTCAAAAGGGCTTTCCAACATTTTTAGGTTTGTCGAACAACTCTACCTTCTAAAACTCTCTCATGAGGATGTTTTTCAAAAACCTTTTCCAAAATCTAAGTTTAAGCCTTGGATTTTACTTGGTGTAGATGACCTAGCACATCTTTAAATATGTTAGGTGGCGACTCCAAAGACCTTTTCAAAAAGCCCTAATAAATTCCATTTCAAATTCAAACTCCGTCGCATTCGTCATTCTAGGAGGACGAGTTCTAATAAGAGAGCACCATACCAATGCCCACCCCCGGGCCAAGAATGAGCTCGGCGTCCAGAAACGAGGTGTGACAAGGTGATCAAGAGAATCAAAGCCGAGTAGAATGGTAGGTTTGAGCCTTCTATCATATTCTTTCAAAAATCCGACACCTAGCTCACATTATAGTCCAAAAAAGACCTTTCAAATTGGTCATTGTTGTCATTGCTCTTTAAAGTAAGATGGTTAAATTTGGAAGTGCTCTATATAGCAGAA
The DNA here is from genome assembly GCA_033060915.1 of Euryodendron excelsum. Lineage (NCBI taxonomy): Eukaryota > Viridiplantae > Streptophyta > Magnoliopsida > Ericales > Pentaphylacaceae > Euryodendron > Euryodendron excelsum. The sequence continues at coordinate 42,740,986 of CM065380.1, read as the reverse complement.
GGAGTTATAAGAAGACAACTTCTATTCCAACTCAACAAGTGTTTCAATGCACCCCTATCAAAAGCAACATCAATAATCTTTAACCAAAGTAACAATTTCAGTCAACAACAGGCAATGAGTCATCTTCATCGGCATTAATGAGAGAAATCACAAGAAAATGTATGGCCTGAGGACATAGTAAAAACCCTTTAGGGTGCTAGGGTAAAAGAGTAGGGTCATGGCAAGATACAAAACTACCGATGTAGTAAAAACCTAAAAACGGGCGCTGACGTACAACAATGGTAGAGCTGACATCTGTGAAAACCAACAAGGGCACAGGTGGCAAAAATGGCTTAAATAAGAGGAAAAAAAAAGAAGAAAAGAAAAGAAAAAGAGTTAAATCTCCTGATCAGCAATCCAAGACGGCCTCAACGAAGCAGCGAAGTCTCACGCCTCAACAAATGGGTCAAGGGATGCCAACCTATGGAGAACCTGCATTGGTAATAGATTTTTAAACTCAGCATGGCAAAATAATAAGTATGAATGTCATAAGTCATTTATTAAGATTACTCTGTTATATCTTAATATATGCTAATGAGATACTAAGATAGGTACAAGTTCAAGAGGCACCTCCCGAAGCTTTTCCAAATTCCGAAGACGTCTCCAAAATACAACATTTCGATGCCGTGACAAGATCATTCATCCTGCTAATCGAGTCGCAATCAACTGAGGCATGCATCCGTGCCCATCCTCCATAAACCCATGCATTCATCGAAGGAAAGGCCTCCAAAAATAGAAGCACGGCAAGAGCAGGGCTCCTCATCCAAGTCAAAATCCCTATGTGATTGGCTCAAGAAAAGAAGTTCAACTAGATGGAATTCTCACACCATGTAGGCCTTGAAAAGAGAAGATAACAGAAAATAAACGACACACAGCCTGGCCTATTATTCATAGCCAATAAGAAATAGAGAATGAGGTAATGTCCCACCCTCGAGCTCCCTATCTATCCTAATTCAACCCTTTCCAAGCCATGAAGACTGGGCAATGGCCCACCATCCCGATCAAATAAAGAACCAACCGAAGATGCTCGACTTTCTAGATACTTTGAACCCTTCAAAAGAGACCTCACCCTCTTTATAAACCAGCTCAAGACTCTCAGAGAAGCAAAATCCTTCTAGTAACACATCAACAAGAATCCTATCTTGCCTGCCAAAATCAAAACTTAACAGTCAAGCTAACATAGAAGAACTACAAACACAGAACAACTTACCATGACTCCTCAAGTTCAGCTCGATTCTAACAACCTTGTCTGGGGCATCCTTCCTAAAAAGCCTCACATGGGCCGCTTCCTTGCCAGTAGCCCAAAGAATTTCAAAAACAATACTTAGAAGCTACTAGCCTCTCGAAGGCCTCCTGAAAGCTAAAAGTGAAATTTAATCAAGAGAGCAAGGAGGATAAGAAGGAATAGCTTGCTCTACAGTTTCATCCTCTGTAAGCCAACTCTACAGTTGCTCACACTCCACCTCAACAAAACCTGGCTCAGTAGATTCCCAGTACGGTCACCAGAGTGTACCGGTCACCTCCATCAACTCGAATGATAGCAACGCTAGTCCTATCCTTGGCCAAAAGCAGCTTTCGTCACTATCAGCTAAGCCATCACTTGCTACATAACTCATCATCCCCCTTATCAGCCATCCTCAAGACAAGACAGAAAGAAAGAGACCCGATAAGGGTTCATTGACTGGTAAAAGGTATATATAAAAAAAAAGGTGGGGTCCTTCAAAATCATTTTTGAAATAATTTTCTAGGTTTCTTAGACTTTTCCTCAAAAGTTTTAAAATTCAAAATCAATTTCAAAGGTTTCTTAAGCTTTGTTCTCAAACGTTGGTTTCAAAATCTTTCTTAGTTTTCTAAACTTTTATCCTAAAAAAGTTTGGGTTTTAAGATTCATCCTCAAAAAGTTTTCGATTTCAAACTTTTTCCTTCAAAAGTTTACTTTAAAATTTAAGTCTGGTTTCAAACTTTATCTTTCAAATTTTACTTCAAAAATTTCAAATCCTACATCAAAAAAATTCAAATCCTGGTTTCAAACTTGATCCTTCAAAATTTTATCTCAAAAAATCAAATTCCGGTTTTAAACTTTTTCCTCAAAAATTTTAAATTCAAAATCAATCCTATCGGTTTCTTAAAACTTTTCCCTCGAAAATGACAGGGTTTCTAGACTTTCTCCCTCTGCAAAAGAAAAAAAGTTCAAGTCTAACTTTTCTAACTTTTTCCTTCAAAAAATGTGCTTGTTAAGGTTTCTCAGGCTTTCCCTTCAAAAGCCCCTTTTCAAAACGCTTTCAAAGGTTTTTCAAACTTTTTTTCCAAAAAAAAAAAAAATTCATTTCAAAAATCATCTTCAACTTCAATAAGCAGTTTCCAAATTCATTAGCTTTGGTCCCTCTGATCGCCTCGCGACACAAATAGGGCCTTTACTTTATCGTTTTCTGTCTCTGGCAAGCAAAGACAGAAAAAGAGGGGCGGCTGTTAGCACCCCATTTTGGCCACTCAGCGATCTCCGATCTGACCGGCAGGACCTACAAACTAACACAGGTATACTTAAGCCCAAACCGGCTTTCCAGGTCCAATCTGATTTTTCAACTGCTTTGCGAGACCGCTGGGCTCAATAGAGTCAAAATGACTAGAATACCCCTCGTGCATTAGTCAATCCAATCCAGTCCAACACATCTTCTACGAGACGATAAGTCCATTCAAATTCAAAGTCAAATCCAATAGTCCCATTATTCGAGAAAGTTGATCCCTCATTGATAGTAAGACCATCAACCCAGTACGGCATGATCACCGAGAAATTTTATTCTCCAGATCAGTAAAGCCCCTTTCACACTCATCTCCGGAAAGTTCCTAAGTCCCTTAGATGAAAGAGTGGTTCACTTTTGGTGCTTGCTAGCCTACCAATGTTGAATGTCTGCTAATCTAGCACGTTCTTTGAGAAAACACAAACCCCTTAAGAATGACAGATCTTCTCAATTCGGCACGTTCTTTAAGAAAGCACAAACCCCTCAAGAACAAAAGACCGTCCCAGTCGACACGACTTTCGAGAAAATTTATTCCTCAAGGCGGTGAGGCCTTTCAAACATGTCCATAGAGAAAGTACCAATTCCTCGGACAAAAGTCCAAACTAGCTCGAGATCAGTCAACACGGACGCCTACTAGCCCATCCCGGTGAAAAAAGACCATTTTGTACCAGCAGGCCTGGCACATTCTTCAAGAAAGTACCAATTCCTCAAAATGATAAGACCACCTTCCAAGGCCATCCCTAGACAGTCCAGCATGTCTAGTGCCATCCAGTCAACCCCAGTCCTTTCCCGGAGGTTCCCCGATGAAAATGACCATTTTGCCCCCAAGCAACCAAATGCCCTACGAAACCACACAGTAACCCCCCAATTAACTCTAGATAACTCTAGTCAACTCTGGTCAACCCTAGTCAACCTTGGTCAACTCCAGTCAACTTTAGTCAACCCTAGTCAACTCTGGTCAACCCAGTCAACCCCAGTTAATCTTGGTCAACCTTGGAGCTCCTAGGATGAGGTGACTGCGATCCAGTCACTCTCTCTAACCTCACCGGCCTTGGGAATTAAACTGGCAAGCTCTAGGATATTTTTCAGAGTATCCCCTTCCATTTCTGGCCAGGCCTCACCGACCAGCACTTTTCTTTTCGAACTAAAACCTCTGTGCTCCACTTCGAGTGAAGCATGATCAATTTTTAGCCTTAAGCCACTTCTAGAGGCGCACACTAACCCCCCCAAGCTGTCAAAAGTGGTTACAAATTGACCAGCACCCAACAAGCCCCATATCCAGCCTTTTTTCCAGCCCTTAGAAATGAGACTGCACCACTCTTAGTGGCACACAGCCAAACCTAAGGCGTGCATCACGATGAGTGGCGCACAGTCCCTCTAATTTTGCACTATGAATACAGACCTCCCCCCCCCCCCTTCACTATTTTGGGTTGGAAAAAATATCCAAAAACTCTCTCACTCTCTTCAGACAGCTCCCAGAGCCCTATCTCTCTCTCTCGAAGTCCTGCCGACAGAGCCTTAGCCTAAAGCTCTGAAGCCTTAGCCTTCGAGCTCCACTGAAGGTCCGCCCCACTGCCCAGAAGCTCCAGAAGTCTTCCCAAGTCCAAGGCCCGAGCCACCATCAAAGAAAGAAGAAACGAGGCGAGGTAATCTCTAGTTTACCTTTCTGTACTCCCCTACTCCCTCTTCTCCCTCCGAACCCCCTTGGATTCTTCTCATTTTTAAACCCCTATCTCTAAACTCCCTTTTCTTGTATGCTTGGAACAAGAGGACGTTAAGTTCATGTCGAGAGTGAGTGGGAGGAGACTACCGATCGGGACTCTTTTTTTGACTCTCACTTGTTTCACGACATGGCCTTAGGGCCCTCTTGTAATATGGTGATACCTAACCTTGTATGATTCATACCATTACTATTGTCAAATTGCATTTAAATTATTGCCATTTCTATCTCTAAAAACTGCTTTCAAAGTTGTTTTCAAAAAATCATGATTCTAGGTTGATCCTAACCCTTTCATGGTTAGGGTTTTCCTAGAGAAGTGTGATATTTGGAACGGCTCCCGTTAGCCTACATTTGTGTCCCTTCAAAAACACGTTCCCAAAATGATCCTAGTCTTTTCATAGCTAGAGTTGTCTTGGGAAATGTGTGACATTCAAAACGACTCGAAAAGGTTTACATTTTTGGCCTCGTGCCTTTGTTGTTTTTCAAATCACGAGCCTAAAGTGATTTTTGCCCTCTAATGGCTAGAATGGCTTTAGGCAAAGTGCGATATTCGTTTGGATGTCTAAAATCTAAGTTAGGTCTCAAGGCCTAAAACATGTTTTCAAAAGACTTGATTTTTGAACCATTTACGAAATTAATGTTTGTCAAAACCCTAGAAGTCCAATCTTAGGAAAGTCTCATTTTTGCCAACTTAGAAACCTTACATTTTAAAACCAAAATCATACCTTTTTCAAAACCCTCAAAATCCTCAATTTCAAAATCAATCAAATCTTTCCTTTTAAAACTTTCCTTTTTAAAATCAATCAAATCAAAACTTTTCATTTCAATTCTCTCAAATCACTCCTTTTTCAAACCTTCCAAATTTAAACCCTAAATCAACTCCTCCCATTTTGGAAAGAATCCAAGCTTACATTTTTCGAACAAATCAAATCTTTTTCAAATCTTTTCAAACCCTTTTAAATCTTCCAAATCTTTTCAAATTTTTTTGAAAGGAAACAAATCAAATCTTTTTCAAAAAGAAAATAAAATATTCTCAAATTAAATCTTTTTAAATCTAATCTTTTCAACTCAAATCAAATATTTTCAAATCACATCTCAATCTTTTCAAATCAAGGAAACATTTCCAAATCTAATTTTTATGAAAAAGAAATATTTCAAAATCCAATCTTCCTCAAAAAGAAACATTTCAAGAATCAAATCTTCCTTAAAAGACAATATTTTTCAAAATCCAATTTTCCTGAATAGGAAACATTTCCGAATTCAATCTTTCTAAAAAGGAAACATTTCAAAAATCAAATCTTCTTGAAAAGAAAACATTTTCAAAATTCAATCTTCCTGAAAAGGAAATCTTTCAAAGTCAAACTTTCCTGAAAAGGAAACATGTAACTGATGAGTTATAATTAAGTGAGTAAAAGGTGAATAGACATATATGTACCGCAAGGGTAGGGTAAGGTGATAGTCTTAGGACATCTTCCCTACACGTAACCAACTCTCAGACAAATTTCTATTTCAAAGACCAAAACTGGAGTCAATTTTCAAAGGGTTTTCCAACATTTTTAGGGTTGTCAAACAACCCTACCTTCTACTCATGAGGACGTCTTTCAAAAATATTTTTCAAAACCTAAGTTTAACCCTCAGGTTTTACTTGGTGTAGATGACCTAGCACTTCTTTAAATATGCTAGGTGGTGATTCCAAAGACCTTTTTAAAAAAGCCCTATTAAATTCCATTTCAAAAATTCAAACCCTGTCGCATTTTTCCTTCTAGGAGAATGAGTTCTAACAAGAGAGTACCATGCCTTTTCTCGAGCCAAGAGGGCTCGGTAGTTAAAAATGGGGTGTAACAAAAGGTTCATTGGGTTGCTTATCAAAGATGGTCCCCGTACATATAGACTCAATAACTTGTTTCAATTAGAGGGTTAAGGAAAAATAGAATGTGTTAATGATATGCCAATCGGCAAAGCCATGATGTGGACAAGAATTAAGAAGCTCCTTAAACTTTCCCTGACATTGAAAGAAGACTCTCCCATCATGGGAGAGAATTGAGAAATTTAGCATCTAATTGCCTCGGTCCTATTTTTGGAAAAAAAACTTTCTCAAAAATTCTCTTTGAAGAGTTGCCCAAGAACAAATGGACCAAGACATGAGTTGTCCATTGTAAGAGAGTAAGCATCCTCAAACTTTTTAATGAATGTGTGTGGTTGCTCGGAGTTCATACCATGAAATTGGGGCATCATTCCCCGATTAATGTTCAATGTGTTGTGATGTGACGAGAAGACAATACAAGAAGTTGGTGCTTGCCTTAGTGGGTTCCTGTAATCACGAAGGGTCCTATGGTTAGGGGCCTCCACGTCACCGTGGTTGCTTCCTCTATCAAGGTCATAGCCTCCAATTACATTACGAGGATTTGGTGAAATTTTGGGGTTAAAATTTTGATTGGGATTAGGGCTGACATTAGGATTTGGGGGAAAGATGTTAGGTAGCCCTCCTTCATAGATGTTGGCCATTGGTATAAAACCGAGGTCGACAACTAAGGGAAGTCTGGGAGTAGGATCTCTAATCGACAAAGGAATGCTAGTGCTCTTAATTTTCACAAGACATTTGTGTGTGTCTCGAATGAAATGTGACATACATAAGCAACCCATTTTTGCTAGCTCAGCAATCTTCGGCTTGAGTAGACCCACATTCTAATCGACACTAACACATCCAAGCCCAAATCGGCTTTTCAGACTCAATCCAGTTAATCAACCACTTCACGACCTGCCAGGCCCAATAGAGGCAAAATGACTAAAATGTCCTTAGGGCATTGCTTGGTCCAATCTCAGTTGGCATGTCTTCTTAAAGACTGTAAGTTCATATTTCAATCTAAATTCCAGTTTTTATTCCAGTTGAGATCAATCAAACTCAATCCTGTACGTATTTTGAGAAAGTTGATCCCTCAAATGGTAAGTTCATCCAGCACAGCACGTTTATCGAGAAAGTATACTAGCCCACTAACGTAGAAAGTTGATCCCTCAGAACGATAAGTCCCTTTACACCTGTTGATTGAGAAGGAACCTAAGTCCCCAAGATGGTACAGCGGTTCACTTCTGGCACCTACTAGCCCACTAACGTAGAATATCTGCTATTTGATACATTGATCGAAAAGTATCTAAGGCCCTAAGGCAATAAGTCCATCCAGCAACTTCCCGAGATCAGGTAATTTCTAGAATGAACGCACGCCGTCGGACATAGTTATCAGAACCGGACCGGACCGGACTACACAGTTAAACTAATTAAACTAAGAACCGAACCCTTAACCTGTATGGTTCAATTAATTTATCGAAAATGCATGTGAACTGGATGAACCAATCAATTATTTGGAAAAACCAACTAGTTTTACCAAAAAAACCAGCCACCAACTTTGACTTTTCAAATAGTTTCAAAATTTTAAGTTTATATTGAGATAAAGATTTGAATTTGTGACTAGCATGAAGAGTTTGACCACTTTACCACCAAACCATTATTTGATTGGTGATTAATTTTATCATATTTAATATATATAGGCTATATAATAACTAAAATATATATAACAATATAATACTGGTTGAACCGGTTGAACTAATAAACTGAGAATCGATGATTTTACTAGTTCAATGTCCGGTTTAATTTTGATAATTATGTCGTTGGAATGACGGAAACACTTATAAATATCGCAACCATTAGAGTGACAGAAACACTTGCAAATAGGTCGACATCGGGAATGCCAATAAACCCCTTATGTCACGGGATTGAACACGCCTCTTGGCCATGGTGCATTTACTAGAGGACGAGATACCTTTGGAAACCAACTCGTCACACACCGTCAAAGTGATAGAGTCAAAACCCAAGTCAACACCAGTGCCTGCTAGCCCATTCTAGTGAAAAATGACCAAAACGCCCTTAACAGACCCCACCAGTGCGCTTCTCGAGAAAGTACCTAAGACCTCAGAGCGGTAAGTCCAGCCTTCCAAGATTTTCCTAGAGGTAATCCAACCTGTTCTCTTCCAGTCACTTCTAGATCGATTCCGAGAGCATCTGATCAAAATGACTATTTTGCCCCTAGGTATCCAATCGCTTTCGAGAACCATACCGGCTTTGGGCATCAAACCGGTTACCTTTCGGGAATGCTTTCAATAAGTATTCCCAATCCTTTAGTACCTTTCCAAACCATTTTGAGTCCGTTCCAGTAAACCTGATATGAAATGATCATTTTGCCCCTAGAGGGCCGGTCACCTTTTCCAATCATGTTGGCTTCGAGCATCAAACCAGCAATCTCTTAAAGCATTCTTAACAGTATTTCCAACCTTCGAGTCTTCTCACGGTCAACTCCAAATCGATGCAAATGTTCCCTGGATCAAATGATTATTTTGCCCCTAGTGGGACGATCACCCTTTTTACCTATTCCTGCTCTAGTCATCAAATCGGTTACCTCCAAGGCACTCTTTTAGGGGTTCCCATCCATTCCTGGCCAATTCTGGCTACTTAGAACCTTTCGAATCATTCCCGAACTTTTCAGAGTCACTCCCGGTAAAGTTAGGCCAAAAATTGCATAGTAGTCACTAGGATAAGAGCCCAAATCTTCTGTCTTGCCTTCCAAGAGTCAAAGATCAATTTCCTGCTACCCTAACAACTTTCCTAATAGTAAGTGCCAAGCTAAAATTTGTCCTTGCGCCACCGCAATAGGCGCCAAGCCAAACTTTGGTTGCCTATAAATACAGGTCACCCCCTATGTATTCTAGATCCGAAAAATTGCTCTAGAAACTCTGTTTCTTTGAAAACAAACTTCGAGTTGGCCCAAAAACCCTAATTCTCTCAAGCCTCCATCAAACCCTAGCCTCCATACAATCCATACACTCAAACCTAGCCTCCAAGCATCCTTTGAAGATCAAGTGCTGCCCTATTGAAGCTCTCAAAGTATTCATGAAGTGTAAGTTTAAGGGATCCATTCAGGAAGAAAAGCAAAGAAGAAGATAAGTCCGAGTGAAGTCCACCATCAAAACATCAAACCAAAAAGAAGACAATGTAGGATTTTTGGTTAAATTATGCAATCCCTATTTTCTCTTCTCCCTCTTAACCTACTTGGGTTTTCTTCTATTTTAACCCATATCTTCTACCCACGCTTCTTGCATGCTTAAAACAAGGGACTCCTGGCCCACGCCCATGGGATGTGTTAGAAAAAGTCATTGTGTTAAGGGCTTTCTTCGAGGATACCCTAAGACAGTATGGGTCCGGCCCCCTTGATTATGTGGTGAAGGCTAGCCTTATATATTCATGTCCCTATTGCATTGTTGCTACCATAATCATGCATTCAAGGATGTTTTCAAACTTTTATTAAGGGTTACTTTCAAAACCTGCATCCAAAAAGCTATTTTCAAAGTTGTTTTCAAAGTCATAACCCCATGATGATTCTAGCCATTCCATGTAGGGTTGTTTTAGGAAAGTGTTATATTTAATGGGGTCGTTGTAGTCCATATTAGGATTTCAAACCCTACTTGTTTTTAAAATTACAACCTTAAGATGATTCTAGTCATTCCATGGTTAGGGTTGTTTTAGGAAAGTGTTACATTCAATGAGACTATCAAAGTCCATATTAGGGCTTCAAAACCTAATTGTTTTCAAAATCTCAACCCTAGAATGGTTCTAGTCTTCTCATGATTAGAATTGTTTTAAGTAAGTGAGATATTTAAGAGACTTTCAAAAGTTTATATTCAAACCTTTCTAAAATAGTTATACAAATTCACTTCCTAAAAGTTCTTATAAAATATTTACTTTCTAAAGACCCATTGTCTTGAAATCCAAATCAAAACCCTAGAGTCCATTTAGAAAACCATAGTTTTTTCACATAAAATCATGGCTTTCTATTTGCATCAAATCATAAATTTTTAAAACCATTTGCTACATGAAATCATAAATTTCCTAATTCAAAATCATATGAGATGAAAGATTTTTAAAATTAAAGCTTTCCAATTTCAAGTCAAATCAAATATTCTATTTATGAAAATAAAATCTAATCTTTTATTTTAAGAAATATAAATAAAATCTTTTCTAATTTCAATCTTTCCCAATGTCAATCTTTTCTAATTTTAAAACTTTCCCAAAGCAAAACTTTCTTCTTTCAATTGAAATCTAATATTTTTAATTCAAATGCATTGCATAAACTCTAGGTTTTAGGATTACTTAAATCCCAAGATACCTCAAACCTAGGTCAAAACTTTTCAAACTCAATTTTTCAAATTCAATTCTTCTTAAATAAAATCTTTTCAAGTCCTGTCTTTATAAATTTTAAATTCAAACTTTTCCAAAATCAAACCTTTCTTAATTCAAACATTTCCTAAATCAAGTCTTCCCTTAAATGGATACTTTCTTAAAATAGAACTTTCCTGATTTTGAACTTCCCTAATTCGAAACTTTTCTAAAATTAAACTTTTCAAGTACATGTTTAAACCCTTGTGTCGCGCCCCAGTTTTTAAACCAAAGCCCTCTTGGCTCAGAATAAAGCACGATACTCTCTCATTAGAACTCACCCTCTTAAAAGAACAAGTGCGACGGGGTTTAAACTTGAAAACATGATTTGATTTATGGGCTTTTTGAAAAAAATGGGAGTCGCCACTTAGCTTAATTAAAGTTGTGTTAGGTCACTTAAAACTAAGCGTAATTTGAAGACTAAACTTAGGTTTTTCAAAAAGGTTTTGAAAACGTCCTTTTTAAGAAGGTTTTTGAAGAACAGGTCTTTAGCAACCTTTAAAAATGTTTTAAAGCACTTCTAAAATCATGACTCCAATTTTGGTCTTTAAAATAGAAATCTATGGTCTAGGGGTTAGTTATGTGTAGGGAAGACATCCTAAGATTATTACTCTACCCCATCCTTTCGGTACTTATATGTCTAATCACCCTAAATTCACTCACTTGAATAACTGGTTACTATTATCCACTTAATATCCACTTTAGAATTTTAAAAAATGGGTTTAGTCATCATTTTTTGGATAAATGATGCATGATGCATGTTTTGAAAAGATGTTTGAAAATAAAAAGTTTTGAAGTGATTTGGGATGGAAATTTTAACTTGATGGAAACTTTTGAAAAGGGAACTTGAGTTAAAATAAAAGTTATGATCTCATTATTTTAGGTTGTCTACGTATCTTATTTGGCAAGAATCAGGTAATTTGTAGTTAAGGCAAGGGCCCAATAGAAAAGAGGCGCATTGAGGCCATTAAAAAATTTTGAAGACACTTTGAGGTCTTTGGACAAAGAGAACTTGAGAGTTTAGAAAGTACCTTTGAAATAGGACTTGAGATGTTTGAAGTATTTTTGAAATTGAGTTTGAAGATGATTTTAAATGTTTTTTAAATTAACTGTAGAGAGTTTTGAAATGTTTTTGAAACAACTAAAGTGAGTTTTGGAACTACTTTGAAATCTTATTTTGAAAATTTTGGAAGTAGAGTTTAGGTTGGAAATACTCTTGTGAACTTGTCTTCGAAATACTTTTGAAAGTAGTTTTTTCAATACCTTATAAAAGAAGTGTTTAATGTTTTATCACCTTTATGAGGTTAGTCATTGGAGAACTAAACTCCTTGAAGGTTATGAGTTTTTAAAAACATGTTTGAAAACAGAGGCTAGAGACTTCTCTTTTGGTTTTTAAAACTTTAGGGTTATAGAACCCTTCTTGAATATCTCACTTATACTTGAACAATCCTAACCATAGAAGGATTAGGGTTGTTTCAAAAATGTGATGTTTAAAAATCATTGTTGAAAAGAGTTTTTGAAAACACTTAGGGTTTTGGAACCTTAATACGGGTAACTTTGAAGATTGCACTTAATGTATCACCTTCTCTTAGAATCCGTAACCATAAACGGTGAGGGACACTTTAGGGTTGTAAGTTTTTGAAAACATTTTTTAACATAGTTTTTGAAAAATGTTAAGTATCTAGCCATTTTAGTCAAGACAAGTTTAAGAGAATTTCTTGGAAACATTTTGGGGATAGAGGATGGGAGTATTTAAAAAGATTTTAGAGTTGATTTTTGAAATCTTAAGTGAGTAGGATGTTTTTGAAAGTATGTTATGAAAATGGTTTTTGAATTGAAAGATTATTTAAAAAGGGGTCTTTGAATTAGAACCTTGAAGCTTACTAACCTTAGTTAGGTTGATCTAGGGTTAACTAATTCGGGTTGTTTAACTTAAGGTTGGACAACTAAGGTTAGGTTGGACTAGGATTGGATTGACTTAGGGTTAACTAACTAGAGTTAGATTAACCTAAGATTAAGAAAACCTAGGGTTAACTAACATGAGTTAGGTTAACCTAGTATTTGACAACTAGGGTCAAATTAACCTAGGGTTGGAAGGTGGTTTTGAACTAGGGTTTAGACCTAGTGGTTTTAGAAAGGTGGTTTGAACTAGGGTTTGGACCTAATGATTTTAGAAATGTGATTTTATGCATGAAACTTAAAAGTGTGTTTTGAATGAAAACCACTCAAGCGAGTGTTGGGTTTATATGGTAGGTATTTGGAAACCACTCAAGAGAGGGTTGCCTTAGAACTATTTCAGCCACTCACTCAAGAGAGTAAACATGTGAAAATTAATATTGAATAAATAGTTTTGAAGACTTCCTTGATCGAAAATTAAAGAGAATGAATCTTTGAAAATTATTTTTGAAAAAGAGGTTTTGCAAAACCGCTTTTAAGATGTTAAAATCACTCTAAAGAATAAGTGTTCATATGGTTGATTTGAAGGAAATCACTCCAAAGAGGACTCTATGGGACCATTCCAACCACAATATTCAATAGAGCAAAACATCTAAAAATTAAGATGACAATGGTAGTTTTGGAAAATCATTGTTATGCAAATTAAAGGGAATAAAATTTTGGGAACTCTTCTTGAAGAGGTTTGTTTTGAAAACCACTTTTGGGGTATAGAAAACCACTCCAATGAGTTAGGGTTCCTATGGTCAATATATGAGGAGACCACTCAACAGAGGGTTTCATGAGGACCATTTTAACCACAAAACTCAAGAGATTAAAACTTTCAAAATCAAAGTAAAATACAAGGTTTGAAAACCATTTTAATGTAACTTGAAAGATTGTAAAACGAGATGATGCAAAATGAGGTCAAGGGACTTAAGAAGGGTTCTCTAGGATGTGAAAATTGAGAGTTTGACATAGGTTTCAAGGAACCAACTCTTAGAACCATTTTTAGGAAAACACTTGAATATGAAATTGGAAAAGGACATAGAAATGAGATAGTGAAGGTTTTTGAAAAAAATGATGATGAACATGAAAATGGGACCAAGCATGCAACACATGAACATAGTAACTATATACAAAGAGGGGTCATGAAATCATACAAGGCTATAGGCCATACCAAATTGCAAGGTGCTCTAAGGTCATGCCATCTTAAAGTAGACTAGTAAGAGATCTCCCTACACGGTGGCTCTCGCAAGCTTTCCTTTATGCATGAACTAGGAGCTCACTTATTTCAAGCATGCAAGAAAAGGGGTAGAAGATGGGAATTTAAAATAAAGAATAGCCTAAGTAGGCTAGGAAGGAGAAGAGAAGAATGAGAATGGCAAAATGTAAAAGAGAATACCACCTTTGTCTTCAAACCACTTTCAAGCTACCATTGATGACTTGTCTTGAACTTGAATGGCCTTAGAGAGGCTTGAAGGGGCTAGAAATGGCTCTTCTATGGCATTTGAAGCTTTAATAGGTGGAGTGTATAGGTTAGAGAGAGGTTGAATCTAACTTAGGTGCTTGAAGGGTGAGATGTATATAGTATTTCGAAGTTCAGAGGCTATTTTTCCATAGCTTCGCTACTGTTTTTTATTTTAAAATATGCAGAGGGGGAGATCTATATTTATAGAAAAAAATTTAGCCATTGGCGTATGTAGGACATGCGCCTGTGTAAACTTTACACTGGCGCATGTGCTATATGCGTCTGTACTTCTCCAGTAGAAAAGTGGCACGTGGCATGGTTGTACTTCTCAAACTTAGGGAGCAAGCAAAATTTTGGGTTGATCTAGTCACAATCTAAGCGCATATAGCAAACGCTTCACCGCCGAAAACTTTTGTGTTAAATTTGCCTTGATAAGTGTGCAAATCAGGAAAAGTTCAAGGAAATCAGTTACGTTCATGATGTTCTCCTAGTGTTTCTCAAGAATTGGGAGCTTCTGGGGAGCTTCAAAGGTGTTTGAAATAGTGAGATATTGCCTCAGGAAGTGTGTACAAAAACACACTTTTTGGAGCGTATGCAATACACTGTGGATGTTCAAAAGTAGCAGCTTTTGGGCCACATGATCAAGGACTTTAGGAAGTAATCTCTCTGATCGGGCGGCTATCGATGGAAAGTGCTTTGGAAATACTTTCGAGAATTTCCTAATTCTCAAGTCATTTAACGGTGCATTATAATCAGGAAAGTGGTGAAAAAGATAACTTTGGCGAAGCGTCTGTAAGACGCTCCAGTGGTTACTGAAAGTGACAATTTTTAAGCCATGTGATTGGGGGCTTCAGAAAGCGATTTATTCAATCGAGTCATATCGATGGAAAGACCTAGGAATAGGCTTGTGGGAGTTCTCTGATTTATACATTTCTCAAGTCATTTAACGGTATGTTTTGATCCGAAAATTGGGAGGAAAAGACAATCCTAGCGGAGCATCTGTGAAACACTCCAGGGACTTTCTTTGACTTGGAAGTATTTAGAGTCACAGGGCTCACCTTGTATTGAACATGGGCGTATCATAGGATCTGTCATTTTGGTACCCAGAGCCAGTGTGGTTTCGGGGGGGGCTCAGACCACCAGGGGCAAAATAGTTATTTTGACCAGAATTGGTTGAAAAGGGTCAGAATGGATTAGAGTGGCATATTAAGCATGCCGGATTATTCAGGGATGGTCCTGGAAGGTGTATTTACAGTCTAAAGGGATTTGTGCCATGTTAGTGTGTCCAAGGACAAAATGGTCATTTTTTTACCAAAATTGAACGGAACGGGACCAGAATTGGTCAGGATGTCGCGTTGAGTACGCCTAATTGTCTAAGAAAATTTTGAAAGGGTGGACTTATTATCTTAAGAGAATTTAAACTTTCTCAAAGACATGCCTGGAGTGGGGGCCCACAAAGGTGATTAGGCCTCAATTGGGCTAATTGGGCCCGAGAGGCAATTGGTAGACTGGATTGGATTTAAGTTGAATATACTTACCATTTTAAGGAAGATCTACTAGATTAGATCAAATTGGACGATGCCCGGGGGCATTTTGGTTATTGGGCTTCCGGTGGGCTGAAAGAGCCCGAGAAGCGGTTGTCTTGATTAAACAAGGGTCTAAAGGTTGGTTTGGGCTAGGATATTCCTGTGGGGTTTTAAAAGGGAGTTTAGTTAGGCCAAAGATTTTCGAGTGGGCAAAAATGGGGTGCTTACAGCTAGGTTATCCAAAGTCCTAGTAGGCCGAAACCCTAAGTTCAACCCTAACCTTGAGTTAAGAAACTTTAACTCTTTTCTATGTCTCAAGTCTAAATCAAGATGATTTCAAATTTCGGTTCAAATTTTCCAAAAACAAGTCTAAATTCTATTTCCAAGTTCAATTTCAAATTCAAGTTTTATTGGAAAGTCAACTCCAAGTTTGATTTCAAATCAAAGTCGATTTTGAATCGAAGTTCAATTTTAAATCTTCAAGTAAAAGTTCAAATCAAACTCTTTTCACATCAAATTTTCCAAACACCCATGAGTGAGAACTACTACTAAACTAATTCCCAACAAAGGGAAACGTAAGCAACTTTCATGAGTGCGGTCACAACCTTTTTCAAAATTCCAATTCCCTTTTTAAAAATCTCCTTCCAAATTCTTTTCATGCATTTGTATATCATGCATCACATCATCTCTAAAGTGATGACATAAATCTTTTTCTAAAATTCTCAAAGTGGATATAATTGGAGATTAGATAATCGAAGATTTTAAATGAGTGAACCTAGGGTGAAAAGACATGTAGGTACCAGAAGGGCAAGATAGGCTGATAGCCTAAATGCATATTCCTTATACGTAACCAACCTCCAAACCTAGAATCATTGTTTTTAAAAGACCAAAACGGAGTTATTTTAAAAAAGCGCTTAAATTTTTCCAAAGGTTGCCAAACAACCTATTTTCTCTTAAAAAAAAAAACCCTCTCTTGAGGAAGTTGCTCCAAAACCTTTTAAAAAAACCTGAAGTTTATGTCTTCGGACTTTACTTAATTTTAGGTGACCTAACGCACCTTAACAAAGTTAGGTGGCGACTCCAAACCTTTTTCCAAAAGCCCTTATTCAAATTAATTTTCAATTCAAATCTAGTTGCACTCGTCTTTCTAGGAGGATAAGTTCTAACGAGAGAGTACCGTATGTTTTCCACATATATCTCGAGTGTGAAAATCGAGGCGCGACAACATGTAAGTATGAATGCACACTAGGTGGACTGTCAGGGTCTTACCAACATATCATACACAAAGCACAATCCACAATGCCGAACAATGGCTTTTTGTCAATGCAATTACTGGACAACGACTTTTTCAATTCTCCAATCTCCACGTGCAAAGATAATCTCACCAATTCAAAAGTATAGCACACTAACAGGGGCGTAGGGAGCATGTGCCTAGAGGGAGCACGTGGCCCCCCTTAAGTGTCAAAAATGACACTTTTACCTATAGTTTTTTAAATTCTTTTCAATTTAACCCCTAAAAATTTAGAAATGCCTCCCCTCAAATTGTCAAATATTTCATCTTTGTCTACATTTTTAAGAAATATTTTCAATTTTTTCCTTTAAAATTTTATAAATGCCCCCTCAAATTCTCAAATATTCTATTTTTACCTACAATTTTAAAAAGTAATTTTTAATTTTTACCCACTAAACCTTGATAAATGCTCTGTAATATCCATAATTTTTAATTTTTACCCACCCAACATTGACTCACTCTATATATATATAAGCTAGGTTTTCACACCCCCTCCCTTGATGTTGTTCGAATTGCAGAGAGAGAGAGTTGTAGAGAGACAAAGAACGGGGAAAAGGAAGTCGGGGAAAGAGAGATAGTGAAGGGGGCCAGCTGAGCAAGGTAGGAACCTTTTCCCTTATCGTTCACCATCCTAAACCCACTGCAGCCCTGCCTCTACCACCATCACAACCGCGGCAAAACCAAAGAGAAGGAATGGGTGTTACACAGCTGGGTTAGGCAAAGATGTTAGAACCAGGGCCTAAGGCCTATCACAGGGGCATGAGGCTCCTCTTGGACCTCTAAGAAGTCCCAGAGAGGCCTCATACCTCTGTGTATGCGCCGAAAATGCCCTAAAATGGCAGCTTCACCGAAAAAATGGGAAAACACCTAACTCCGACCATCGGCCACCATTGTCGACATGGCTAGTTGGGACCTCATCGTCTCGATGTTAGGAACAAGTTTCATGAAGAAAGTTTCTCCTGAAAACCATGGGAAGGTGGTCATAAATTCAATTGCAGGTCTGGAACCCTAGGGTTCCGCCATGCAGCCGAGTTTTCCGGCCATAACGGCCACCATTGGTCGAGCTTTGGCCATGAGTATGTAGCCCAGGTCCTTGCCAATCTCTGGGACACACATGCATGGCCATGAGGACCACTGATTGATGGCAATCGGCTAGAGAAGCTCCCAACCCAGTGAGGAAGAAGATGAAGGCACTGCCTTCCTTCACCATGCGCGGGTGGTGGCACATATGGGCGCATCCCACACTCTCTCAACCTGAAATTTTTATGGTGTGTTCGTAACACCAAATTAGGCCTTCACCAAATGTTTTGGAATTTTTGGATATTTATATGATTTTTGTGATTTAAAAACAGTGTTTTGACATAGAAAATCATAGAAAATACAATAATAAAGGGAATAATATGAAATTTTGTCTAAATACCTCAAGAAATATGAAGAACCTAGAAATGGGAGAGTAGGGGTCACTAGACCTCCTGGTATAAATTTTAGATCATCCCCTTTGGTTTCATCACTAGGCAATTCTGTCCCTGACGGGAGACGAGAAGGATTCCAAAAGACTATCCCTAACAAGTTATCCATTGTATTATGATTATTCCTCTATTTAACACTAATAAACTGATTTTAAAAACATGACCCTTGAACATTGAGAAAATGGGCAATTGTGGTAATTATCGATAACCGAACAAAAAGGCTAACTACTGGTTCTTTGTTCAACAAATAATACATGAATTAAAGACAACTTGATCCAAAAATATCATCAGAGTAGGAAATTATGCGTTCTCTAAGATACATGCTCATTTTCGTGCTTTCACATGTTCTGTTAACTGCTTATTCGATATATTTCTTGCCATAATGATTTCAAAATTGTATTATGATATTGCATGCATCACTGGGGAGGAATAAGGGAAGAATAACCGGAATGTTAAAAGACCCCGGGTTAGTATCATAGATGAACTTGACCAACTGGTAACCAGGACTGCCACGAGTCAGCTTTCATTTGGCTTGATACTAGCTAAATGATCTTGAATGGGATTCATTGTCTTGATGAAGGAGGAGTATCATGGGTGAACCCATTGGCTTAAATTGGCCTTGGCAGGACATACCTTGCAGGATCGTGGTTTTGATAAAAAGAAACTATAAGGGACATATGCAGGTGATATCATTCTTTTTACTGTATTGCATTTTAAACTTGTGTATTATGAAAATCATGGAATTCCTACTCTGCTTCATAGCTTACTCCTATATTATGGGACACATTTCAAGAGTTGAGGCATCGACTGGATTCCCAAGGGAATGAACATGGAATGAGTCTCACTGCTATCCTATCTCCCTAGAGAATATGAGTTATTAGTTTCATTGGGTTGTAATTGTAATGAGACTTAAACACAAAAATTCCACTAGTTTACTTTGGTAATGTAGTAATAATAACAACATGCCCCTTTTTGGATTGTGATAAGATTTATGGTTGTGAAACATTGTTATCTTTAACCCCTTAACTCCTTTGTCCTAACCTAGAGAGTGTGAAGTGGGTTGTGACATGCTCCTTTAAATATTTATTTTGTTTTAAAGGCCCATTTATATATATATATATATATTTGTATAAATTATAGATGTATGAAAATCAAGTGTCCTATTGTTGATCACACCAAAAAAATTTTTTTGTTATAATTAACGATCGCCTCCCTAAATAGATTTTCTGGCTCCACCACTGCACACTAACCTATCCTCCAAACTATGCCATCAAGTGAGCTCCTAGAAACATACAAGGTAATTACACAAATCAAACAAGACAAACAAAGAAAAAAATAACCGAAAATCTAGCACAAGTATTCACAAAAAAGGAAAAAAGTATGTACCCTTGACCCTAAGCCGTAGATGCTTTCTTCGAGGTGGGGATCAATTTGACCAACTTGCAATTTAAACTCAAAGTTCGTCCAAAATTAGCTTTGCGACTCCAATCTTTGACAACAGCGCCAAAACTTGACTCGAATTCTGCAAGCGTGCAATTTCGCGTTGTAGTTTACTGGTTAATGCTCAGTTATTGTTCTTCTCATAGGATTGGTTCAAACATAGAAATAGACAAATACTCACAATGGACTTACTTAATTTGAATTATAAATTGGATAAAATTGAATTTAAGAGTAGCAAAAGTAAATAAAAAATCTTTTGATTTTGAGATGGGTGATTGTATACTACTTATGTAATGAAATTAAAGGCAATTAACAACTAATTTATCAACTAAGCAATGAAATTGAGATTCTAAAGCAATTAAAAGGGATTTGAATGCAGTTGTTCGAATCCACCAAGTTCTACAAGAATTCCAATGAAGGTTTGTTAACTCAAATCAAGGATCACTCTATGGATCCTTGATTCGGAGGATTTCGACTATAAAACTTTAAATTCCCTTTTAATTGTAGATTTGTGCAATCTCTATATCAATTAAAGAATTGTGCATAGAAATTGCCAAATCATGTATGAATCTAAGAGTTCTCATAAAATTAAACCCAATTAAGAAGAGAAATAGAGATCATAATGTAAGCACTGTACTTTTGTCCGCTCGGCAATCTTCGACCCAACTGGATCTAGTTTTCAAACAACACAACCCATGCAAGCCTTAGGACGGGCCTTTCAAGCTCCAATCCAGTCAACTAGTTGCTTCACAGGCCCACAAAGCTCAACTGAAGTCATAAACATCATTCCAAACAGTTTTTTAGGACCGGGCGGTCTCGGAAACCAATGTATCCAGGTAGCTTTCCAAGATCGGGCGATCTCGGGGACCAACACCTTATCAAATTCCAGACGATTCACTTTGGTGCCTACTAGCCTACCAATTTAGAATGTCCATCATTTGGTAGTTCTACGAGACCAAGCGTTCTCAGAGACTAACACCACCATCACAGGTAGCTTTTTGAGACTAGGCATTCTTAGGAACCAACACCACCCTATAGGTAGCTATTTGAGACTAGACGGTCTCAGGGACCAACACCGCACAAGTAGTTTTTCGAGGCCGGGTGGCCTCGAGAACCACCACCTAGGTCAACACCGGCGCCTGCTAGCCCGACTTAGTGAAAAATGACCAAACCTGCCCCTTGGGCCTCCAGGCACGCTTTGGGAAAGTTCAAAATTCCTCAAAATGGTAAGTCCCCCCTTCTAAAATGCTACTAAGCATTTAGGCATACTTTGCATGCCATTCGGTCCAATTTCGGTCCCATTCTGACTAATTTCGGTCAAAATGATTGTTTTACCCCTGAACGCCCCAACACTGCACAAAATTCCACTGAATAGTGAAAGACTCTCATGGGATCATCCCTAAATGACCCGGCACACTTAACATAACACTCTGATCCATTCCTGACCATTTTTAACCAAACTCAGTCAAAATGACCACTTTGCCCCTGATAACCCGAATGCACCCCGAAACGACACCGGTCCTAGAATGTTGAACGGTGGGTCTTGCCATACACCCCTATTTAACCTAAGAAAGACCTTACGACACTAAACACCCCCTATCAGTAAAAGTTTCCTAGAGCGTCTCGCAGACGCTCCGCAAAAACTGTCTTCTCTCTCGATTCCCTGGTTATAACGCACCGTCAAATGACTTAAGAAATGCACAAACCGGAGAATTTTGGAAAGCTCATTCATAGGTCCTTCCATCGATATGGCTTGATCGGATAGACTGCTTCTCGAAGCCCCTCATCACGTGGCTTCAAAACTACTACTTTAAATAACCCCTGGAGCATCTCACAGACGCTCTGCCAAGGTTGACTTTTTATCCAATTCCCAGATTAAAACGCACCATCAAACAACTTGAGAAATGTGTAAATTAGGGAATTCTCAAAAGTATTTCCAGAGTACTTTCCATTGGTACGGTCCGATCAGAAAGATCACTTCCCGAAGGCTACGATCACGCTGCACAAAAATAGTAACTCTGCAGAGCGTATCATAAACGCTCTGCAGAAATGCAATTTCATGCACATTTCCCGAGATGATATCTCACACTTCTGAACACCATTCTAACTTTTTGAAAATATAAAAGTTCACGAGAAACCCTAGGAGAACACTGTGGATGCAACAGATTCTTCTGAAACCTTCCCAGTTGGCTCAATTATCGAGGCAAAGTTTAAACGAATGCTTCTAGTGGCGGAGCATATGCTACATACGCCCAAATTTTGATCAGATCGACCAAAGTTCAATCAACCATCAAGATTTAACCAGTATAATGGATGCCATGTGGCATTCTTGCAATGGAACAGTACTGGCGCATGTGCTACATACGCTAGGAAAATTTTGGCCAGGCGCATGCAACACATGCGCCAGGCTTCTCCCAGATTGCCTATAAATATAGGCCTCCCCCTTTACATTTTCCAAAATCGAAATTGATAGTGAAGCTCTGCAAAAACTGCTCCAGAACCTCGAATTCCTATATACATCCCACACCTCAAACACTTAGGCTAGATTCTACCTCCTCGTAACCCATACATTTCACCTATATAGCCTTCTACACCATAAAACACCCCCTTCTAGCCCCTTAAGCACACTTAAAGCCCTCCAAGCTTCAAGTGAAGATATCTATAGAAGATTGCAAGTGTATTGAAGGCAAAAGGGGGTATTTCTTTTATATTCTTGTCTTCTGCCACTCCTCTCTTCTCTCTCTTAGCCTACTTAAGCTATTCTCTATTTTAATCTCCATGTTCTACCCCTTTTTCTTGCATGCTTGAAGCAAGAGGGCTCTTAGTTCATGCTTAGGGAAAAGTTAGTGAGAGCCACCATTTAGGGGGATCTCTCACTAGCCTACTTTAAGATTGTATGGCCTTGGAGTCCCTTGATTATGTGGTGTAGCCTAAAGCCTTGTATGAGTTTATGACCTTCTTGCATATTGCTATCTTATTCATGTCTTGTGTGCTTGGTTTTGTTTTCATGTTCATAACCATGTTTTTCAAAGCTTACACTATTCTTATTTACATACCATTTTCAAGCTTAATATTCCCTTTAAAGTGGTTCTAAGAGTTGGTTCCTTGAAGTTTAGAATGAGGTTCTAGGAAATCATGCCTTAGAAAATTCCCTCATTAACTCCTAACTCCCATTTTTGTATCATTGCATACCAACTAGCATAAAAATGGTTTTCAAACTTTCTAATTCCCAAGGTTTCTATTCTCTCAAGTTTAATGGTTGGAATAGCCTCATGGAACCTTCTCTCGAGTGGTCTCCATTTTATATTGGCCATAAGAACCCTAAATTAATAGAATGGTTCCCTTCCCTTTTTATTCTTGCACAAAAATGGTTTTTAAACTCTTTGATTTCTAAGGTTTCTATTCTCTCAAGTTTAGTGGTTGGAATGGTCCAATGGAACCCTCTCTTGAGTGGTCTCCCTTTTCATTGGCCATAGGAACCTCAACTTGTTAGAATGGTTTCCTTTAAAAATGGTTCTCAAAATCTTCCTCTAAAAAATGGTTTTGAAAAGATCATTCTCTCCATCTTTGCATTAAAAATGATTTTTAAAAGTTGTCGTCATTATGTTGATATCTGAAATCTCTACTCTTGTCAAGATAAAGGTTATAATGGTCCTAAGAAAACCTTTTCCAGAATGGTTTTCTATCATCAACCATATAAACCATATTCTTGGCTAAAGTCAAATGTTCATGGAAATGATCTTGAAAATGGTTGTCTACCAAAGTCCTTTCAAAATGGTTTCTATCATGACATGATTTGTTTTCCAAAAATGCATAAAACTACCTTTCAAAACCATCTTCCAATCAAACCCTAGATTAACTTTACCCTAACTGTCCAACCCTAGGTTAACATGACCCTAGTTGCCCAACCTAGGTTAATTTAACCCAAATTAGTTAACTATAGGTTACCTTATCCCTAGGTTATCCAAAACCCTAGTTGATTAACCCTAGGTCACTTTAACCCTAGGTTAACCTAACCCAAGTTAGTTAGCTTTAGGTCACCTCTAATCTTAGGCCAACCCAACCTAGGTTAGTTTACTTCAAGGTTCCAACTCATGGGCCTCCTTTTTCAATGTTCTTCCTATTTAAAACTACTCTCATGACCCATTTTTAAAAAATCTCCTACCTTCTTGAGATTTCAAAAATCAACACCATGACCTTTTCAAATACTCCGACACTTCATCTTTAAAGTATTTCCAAAAATGTTTTCAAAAACTCACAACCTTATGGTGTCCTTACCCCTTTCATGTTTAAGGATTCTAAGAGAAAGTGATACATCAAGTACAACCATCAAAGTTGTCCATACTAGGGTTCCAAAGCCCTAGGTGTTTTCAAAAATCACTTTAAAAAACTTTTCGAAGACAAGTTTAGTAAAACACTTCAAAATCTTACCACCAAGGCTTTCAAAACAAGACTTCAAAGGATTCTCAAAACTCTCTTGAGTTATTTCAAAGCATTCCCAAAACTCCACCGAGTTATTCCAAAATATTTCAAAACACTTCAAAACCCTATTTCAAGAGCACTTTTCAAAAACCTTCAAGTCCTATTCCAAAAACACTCCAACATTCGATTTCAAAACTCTCAAGTTTTCTTTTTCTAAAGGTCACAAAGTATCTTCAAACTTTTTCAAAAGACCACAAAATGTCTTCAAACTTTTCTAAAGACTTCAAAGTGTCTTCAAACTTTCCAAAGGCCCCAATGTGCCTCTTTTCTATCGAGCCATTGCCCGAACTACAAATGACTTGATTCTCGCCAAATGAGGTACGTAGGCAACCTAAAATGGTAAGGTCATAACTTTTATTTCAACTCGAATCCCCTTTTCAAAAATTTCTATCAATTCAAAGTTTTCATTTCTAACTCCTTCAAAACTCCCATGCCTTCAAACTCCTTCTAAACTTACATCAAGTATCATTCACCCAAAAAGTGATGACCAAACCTCGTTTTCAAAACTCTAAAGTGGATATTAAGAGGATAATGGTAACCGGTTATTCTAGTAAGTGAACAAAGGGTGATTAGACATGTAGGTATCGAAAGGGTGGGCTAGGGTGATAATATTAGGATATCTTTCGTACACGTAACCAACCCCCAGACCATAGATTTCTGTTTTCGAATGACTAAAATGGAGTTATTTTATAAAAGGGCTTAAAACTTTCTAAAGGTTGCCAAATAACCTATTTTCTCAAAAACTCTTTCTCGGGGGAGTTTTTCAAACCCTTTTTCAAAAACCCTAAGTTTAATCTTCGAATTAACACTTAGTTTTAGGTTACCTAACTCACCTTAATCAAGTTAGGTGGCGACTCTTACTTTTCTAAAAAGCCCTTAATCAAACCAATTTCAAGTTTAAACCTAGTCACACCCGTCCTTTTAGGAGGATGAGTTCTAATGACAGAGTTCCGTTCTTTTTTCCGAGCCAAAAGGACTCGGTCCAAAAATCGGGGCGCTACAGCTAGTAACTCCATTGGGGACACTTAGAGGGTTAGGTCATTGATATGTCCCTTCACCCTTCCCTCACCTAGAATCTCTGGTTACTTTGTCCAGTTGTATCCACTTTTCAAATTTGTCTAAGCTTCCAAAGCAAATCATATTTTCCAAAATAATTTTTAAATGAGTGTCATCACTTGCATTCATTGCTTACATTCATGCTCTTACATTAACCATCCATTTTACCTTGCATCGAGTTTTTTGAAAAGTTACTAACTCTTTGCATTTTTCTTTTATAGGTGGACCTTTGTTCATATTTTGTTTCATGTCTTATTTATTGTCATGTATGTGATAAATGGACAGGATGCGATGTGTGTTGTTGGATCCTTTCCTTCATTTTTGAAAACTCCACACACATTCGGTGCACTCACTTGCATTTGTGTTTTGCATATATTACCTGATTACTATCCTTCTAGATAGAAGGGGGAATAGTATATTGACTGTGGGCGAATGCTGTGTCAGTTTCTCAGCCTACGGTCTCTTGATAGTTCCGCCGCTCGAACCACCAACCAAAGATGGAGTTCATCCTTTCGGGGGTGGATGCCAAAGGTTTGAAGGTTCGAGAACCTAGCTTTCTTAGGAAGTATTAGCAAACCCCTAACCTCATGCTCATATAGCACCCCATGCATAGCCGAACCTCTGTCGGATTTAGGACACGGGCATCAATTTCAAAAACCAAGGAGGAAAGGGCACCGCTTTACTTTCCCTTACTTTCTGTGTATGATGGCATGTTTAACCTTCATCGTTATGCTATGTATACATCTTTACGTATCATAACTGCTCATTCATCAGAATTCATTTTAAGACAAGAGTTTCCAAAGTAACTTAAGTCACTGCATCTCCATGCATCTAATCAACCCTCAGAGAAAGGCCCAAAGACCTTCTCGCTTAAATCAAGTCAACCTAAAACTCCAAAGGGTACCAAGTGACCCTAAGGATTTATGGCATGCATCAAAGTCATCTCATAAAAAGGGGCCCTAATCCCTCTTTGCTCATGGAGATAGGGTTACCAAGAAGACGAAGGGGCAATTCAAATTAAAAGTCTCTCATCAACTTCCATCCAAGAAGGCGAATCCAAAGACTCGAGGGTAGTTTAGGATCTCATGATGTAAATGTAGAATAGGCGAAAATTCCAAGGAAAATGTTCCCCCTCCCCATTTCAATGTATTTTTGAAAAATTCTATGTACAAAGAGAATTCACCTCAACAAAGTTGTTATTACTGTCAAATGAATGAATGCATGAATGGATGAATGAATAGGTTCGCACAGGTACAGTATTGCATACAAGGGCAACTCCCAATCTCGAGACATGAGCCAAAGCATCATGCTTAGTTTCCCTTAAGAGGCAGGGGCACCCTTAGGCCATGCATTGAATAAAACCTTTCTAATCCAAAACCTAACATATAATCCCTTTGTTTTGTTTTTTTCTTTATTTTCTGTTCCGCCCTCATCTCATCAAAAGACTAGCAATAGTTTCTAGTGATACTGCTTGCATTTTAGGTCACCATTGCTCCTGGAAAAAGAAAAAGAGGAACACGAGTGCCCCCTGTACTCCAAATACTAGTCCTTACCCGACAACGAGCAACGCAAATGACAAGTGAAGGCAACACCCTTGATTAACAAAACAACTCGATGACACGAGAGGAAGTGAACGAGATAAAGGCAAAAATAGACGAGATGTTCAAGCTCGTACAAGTGACGGCCTTTAAAGGACCTATCGTGAATTCGTCAGCCTCGACATCCTATCCCAAAGAAACTGAAGATATCCCGCCAAGGGTTGTCCTGCGAACCGATAATGCGAGGAAGAACAAAGAACTCCCAAAAGCAGTGCACATTGAGGAAGGAGAAGAAGACAACCCCGAAACCATCTGGTTAACTGCCATATCAAAGAAGGAGAGTCAGACCCTCTCGATCTCAAGATACAAGGCTTAGAAGAGACCTTGTGCAGCCTACAAGGTCATAACACCTTCGGTGGGACATCTTATGATGAACTATGCTTCTTTCCTGACCACCCAAGACCACCCAAATTCAAGATACCCTATTTCCAGAAGTATGATGGAAGTGGAGATCCCGTGGCTCACCTGAGGTTATACGTAGGCACATTAAACAGACACGGGAATGACCCCAAATTCCTGATACAGTTGTTTCAACATAACTTGATCGGGCCTGCCCTGCAGTCGTTCGCCCGTTTAGATTTAAGGAAGATAACAACCTGGTATGAATTGGTCACGGCCTTCCAGTCCCAATACCGAGACAACAGTGACCTAACCATGGATAGGTGTGCCTTGATGATGATGGCCCGAGGGGAGAAGGAAAGCTTCAAGAGTTACGCTCTGAGATGGAGGGAGGCAGCCACTCAAGTCAACCCCCCATTATTAGAAAAAGAGTATGTGTAGCTGTTTGTGAACACCTTCTAAGGTCTGTACTATGAGCGCCTATGCCTAAGCATAGGAAAGAGTTTTTCTGAGCTGATAATGCAAGGAGAAATAATCGAGAATGGATTGAAAACTGGTAGAAGCACGGACCCCTATGCTAAGACAAGTGAGGGATTCGTAAATGCAGCAAAGAAAGTAGTAACTACTCGAAGTACTGGCAAGAAAGAAGGAGAGGTATCTACCATCCTGCCAGCACAACAGCAGCCATACTATCCCCAATATCAAGCTCGACTGCCATCGCTTGCTCCTATCGTCAACATCCCTATTGCTAATGTTCAAGCACCTACTCCTGGACCGACCGCAACTCGACCATACCTCAACCCTAACAGAAACAACCAGCAAAACTGAAGATTTACCTGCTTGGCATACACTCAAACAGAAGCCTACCATGAACTCCTCAAAGCCAAGCACATAAACCTTATACCCCCGCGGCCACTACCAAGCCCGTTGCCTCCAACTTTCAACCCTGCCCTTACTTGTGAATATCATTCTGGGGGACAGGGGCATGACACAGAGTCCTGCTTCTCTTTGAAGCATAAAATCCAATACCTCATTGATAACAAGGTCATCAATACCCAAGAGGCAAAACCGGTCCCCGCTCCCAATGTCACAGCAAATTCCTTACCAGACCATGCTGTCAACATCATCACAGAGGAAGAGGCAGATCCGGATGGCATCATAACTATAGAATATTTCGAGGGTGAGTCAGACACCAAAGAAGAAAGTGACTGGGAAGAAGAGCTACCGCCATGCCCTATCTATCTTTAAAACGCAAATGGAGAATAAGATCCTCTTGACTGGCTTGTGGAAGAGCCCGCCGAAGACATTCCCGCTAATATTATGCCTGCAAATGGTTGGGAAGAAGAATTCCTACACTCCAGATATGTTAAAGCTGAGGCCCGCCTACAAAAAGGAGCTCTTCAATTATGAGGATGTGGGCTGGGGTTTCTATGAGCCAAGAATGCTGAACCCACCGTTCGAGTTCAGCGAAGGTGATTTGGATAGCCTGTTCGCTCAAATTGACAAAGAGGAAACTGAGAAGGAGGAAATCAAGGAAAAGCCATCCCAAGTCTTGGAAGAAGGCCTGACCACAGAGTCCCAAGAAGTTAAGCAAAAGGAAGTCGTCCAACCAAAGGAAAGCTATCAAGGATCCCAAGATGGGATGCACAACTTTAATGACCTGACTGGAGAAGGAGAAGAAAAAGGAGAAATCCCTAACTGCACTATGACTACCCATCTTTACCACCCCACAGCCAATGCATCAATTCGTCCGACACAACCAAGTGAAGAAGTCGACAGATGGAGCATGGAGGAGGCAGGCGTGGTCCTAAAGCCCACCTGAAAAAGTAACTATCAAAGGGATGTTCTTTTCATCAAACTCTGTCTTTACTTTCTTGTTGATCCTGTTTTGTCAACTCTGCTTTTTACCTTTTGTTAATCAAGAGCTTGTCATGTATACAAAACCTTTAAAATGAAAGAAAAAGAATTTGAAGTTTGCATTTGTCATTCTTAATACTTGCCTCTTTTAGAAGTTTCTCCTCTTATTGTTATGCCTTGACTTGAAAAGGGAGCTAGTACGCGCACCCTCAGTCGTGGGGACCATTTCTGATCCAAAGAGAAGAGACACTAAAAAAAAGAAAGAGAGAGAGCGGATCACAGAAAAAGGGCAGCACTTGGAGGATGCCATGGCAAAGCAGTTGGCAGTCAGAACTTCAAAGGGAAAAGAAGCCATCATTTCAAATCCCCTAAATAGCAAAGCAATTCCCTTGAATAGCCCACTCAAGCCATATTTAATTTTTATTAAAACACCCTAACCAGGAGCCACCCCCCACACTAGGGTAAGTAGAAGTAACGGAACGATTAACCTAACATCTGCTCATCTTAAAGGGTGACGCTGAAACTCTAAGACTGAACTTCATAGACTAAGCAATCTTGTTTGAAAGGAAGTGTGGCTATGTATTCTTCTACCATACAATAAAAAGAATTCCCTTTGAAAACCCCATTTTGAGCCAAATCACATTTCTTCGGCAAACCCATCTTGGTGATCGCTGCCCACAATGGGTAAAAGTAAATTTGGAAAGAAAAATGACGAGAAGGGAACGTGAGAAGAAAGAAAGTTTCCTCATATGCTGAAAGAAGGAGGAAACAATATAATATTCAAAAAAAAAATTGAATGATGAGGTGCCCCAAGAAATCAACAGATTGTGCAAATAGCAATACTGGGGCAAAAATCAAAAGAAACGATGAGCCCTATATGGATAAAAGTTTGTGCCCAAAAAAAAAAGACCCAAAGAGTAAGAAATACTGAAAAAGTGATCACCGGTAAAACCCAAGAAGAGTGTAACACCTTGGGCCTTTAATACCCCTCCTTTCAAAAACCCCATAACCTAGCCACACTACAACCCGAGGAAAAGTCCCCTCAGATCAGAGAAGATTGCTTAGTCTAAACAAGTTCAAAGGAGGATGGCGACACTTGAAAAAAAAAGGTGGACAAAATAGCAAAAACTTACTCAAGGTGGTTCTGGTTCATTGTCACCCCCATTAAGGAATAGAAAAATTATTTGAGCTTGCATACCCTTCATTTCTCACCCTTAACTTAGCCTACATTACGGTCCAAAGTAAAGCCTTCTCGGATTGAGGATGAAAACTGCTTACTCCTTTGCTAAAGGCCACTTCGGTTGTCACCTAGAGAGCCCACTAGTTCAAATGAGAGATCTCCGAGAGGAAGTCGAGCGAGTGACAAGTTCTTCCTTTTCCTATAAAAGAGAGGAGAGTCGGGTCCAAAAATGGAAACCCTGGGAATGGGGCAATTACTATCTCATCACGACAAGGAAAAGGCATAATAAAGGAGGGAATCTTCAAGGAAGGAACATAAGTTCAAAATGATCAGTCCCCAGGAGACACTCGGTTATACCTAGAAAATTAGAGCCTACCTCTAGGCCTGTTCTCATAAAAGTTGTGTATACCTGTGTGCTTTGCCTGAACGCAAGCAACAATACACCCACCTTCTTTTCACATCTATTTAAAGCTTGCACGTACCCACCATTTCTTATATATGTCATGATTTTTGGACTCCTGTGTTTATATTCCTATTCATTATATTTTTGCATGCATACATTCAAAACAAGAGAAAAAGTAAAAAACCAATCATCATCTCATGCAAAAAATAATAACGATAATGTACATATAACCATCATACAATCATTATCCATAAGGGCCAACACACGGCCTCAAAACATAAACAATGCGGTCAGTCTAACAAAACTACAACTGTGTCAGCAGGAGGAAGAAGGTGCCTCAAGGAGTAGGGTCATCATCCAGGTCAAAGTCACCTATATCCAGCACATACGGGGAAGGCTGGCTGGAAGAAGCTCCAGTATCATAAGGGCCCTGACCAAGGAAAAAGACAAAAGGAAAGAAAGCCCAGCATTAGAACGCAAAGGATGCATAAAGAACAAAGAAATGATGAAGCATAAATAGCATACCCAACGGGCCTCCATCAAAGACCTGCGGGCGGTCAGAGCCTCCATCTCAACCCAATACCGATCTCGTGCCTGACAAGCTGCTAAGTACTCCTCCTCAGAAACAAAGCCTTGAGCTTGATGCCATAGCTCCACTACCTCATGACCGGTCACCTGCCCTCCAACCACCAGGTCTAACTGAGTAAAAGTGCCAATAAACCTCACCTTGAAATGAGCCTCGTAGTCCACACTAGGCGGAAGAAGGAAGCGGTCGCTAGGAACTCCAACTATGTAAGGAATCTTCACTCCGGCCCGATAAAATTCGAACATGTACAGGGGAGGATCCATGGCAACACGGAAGTCGGTATATAGTTGCCGCCATTGACGCTCACCCAAATAAGTCTCCCATGAAAAAGGGCTCCGAAAATTGACTCGCGACATAGAGAGAAGGATAAGATCTCTGATACCGGCAAACTGAGGAGATCGTCGGTAAGACGCCCAAGACACGTCCTAAGGTCTTAGCAGCTTCAGGTTAGCCCGAAGGGGGAAAAAATCCATAAGCAGGGACCACTAAACTACCTGCTGTCTGGCCCACCTCATGGCCCGCGGGAAGGCATCGGTAGCTAGTACCTCTGGTCGGTGGACAAGTAAGTACTCGTAACTCCACCATATCAAAAATGGCCAAAAACCTGTCAAGCTCCCCCCATGCCCCGGATGTCCTCACTCTCATCCCTCGTAAGAAGCTAGCAAAAGTAAAGGTGCCCCAATCCATAAAGTCCAGTGCATCCAAGTCTGCTACCAGGCTCACCAAGGATAAAGGAACCGTCGACTTATTATTATTGCAAAAGTAACTAAAGACGACGTATAACACCAATCGGCGTCTCATGATGACCTGATCAACTAGAGAGGGCTCGAGAGCAAATGCTGTCTTCCCTGGGCATAAAGGTGAAGCCGAGAAGCTCGAGCCTACAAACCTTGGCAAACCTAAAAGAAGACGAGCCTCATCTAGAGTCAGGGCCCATAAGGAAATCGGGACACCCCTAAAAGATAATCCGGTAATCATGGCCCAATCAATAGGAGTAGGCCCCAACTCAAAGCCTACCAAGTGC
This sequence comes from Euryodendron excelsum, assembly GCA_033060915.1. Classification (NCBI taxonomy): domain Eukaryota; kingdom Viridiplantae; phylum Streptophyta; class Magnoliopsida; order Ericales; family Pentaphylacaceae; genus Euryodendron; species Euryodendron excelsum. Next base: position 42,708,792 of record CM065380.1, on the reverse strand, counting down.
ATAGTCGTAGTCTCCTTGAACCACCGTTCCAATAGCCCAACTACTATTCAGTGATCAAGCCTGTCCGTCTAAAGCATCATAAAAATGCCAAAGAGAATCCGGTGAAGGAAGTCCTGATAGGATGGGACCGACACCTGCATGGCTCTCAAGGCTGAAATACTAGCCCCTCTAAAAGAACTGTGAGTCGACGATGGCATCCAATCATAACGTGCGTACAAGCTCGGATGGTAAGCCAAATCTCACAGCGGTGGGACGTCAAGGATCGCTATCTGGTCATCTGTGAAAGAAGTATCCCTCCATCTGTCACGAACAGACGCCATGCCATAGCCTATCTATGGATCAATAGCCAGATCGATGTCATCCTCAGCCCTCTCGTCCGGAGCAACCGAAGGCTACCCCATTGTAGAACTGCCACTGGAGGCCGTCCTGCTCGAAGACCGTTGAGAGCCACTACTGTCGCCCCAAGCTAAACCGCTCCTACTACTGCCTCGAGCAGAACCACTCTTATTGGCGCTGCCCTCCCCAGGCTCGATCCACGGCGCCTTCCCGTGGCGCCTCCTGTCGGAACTATCACCACCTGCCTCCAACATTCTGAAAAAAGTAACAACATGTAGAAAATTGATCAGTCACCGAATATGTATGAAAAGTAGAAAGATAAATATATTAGAAAAAAAAAAAAAAAGAAGAAAAAAAAAGAGAGAAGAAGAAACAAAAAAAAGGAAAAAAAAAAGAAAAGAAAGAAGAAAAAAAAAATAGAGAAAGAAGAAAGAAAGAAAAAGAAGGAAAAGGGGGGGGGGGAACTAAGGTCTCATCCATTTCTCTTTCTAGATTTCAAACCGGTTTCTCAGGCTTTCTCCCTCAAAAGCCCTGTTTCAAAATGTTTTCTAACAGTTTTCCAAGCTTTTTTCTCAAAAAGTTTGTTTCTAAATTTCAAACCAGTTTCCTGGGCTTTCACCTCAAAAGCCCTGTTTTTAAATGTTTTCTAATGGTTTTTTGAGATTTTTCAGTAAAAAGTCTCATTTCTAACTTTCAAACTGGTTTCCCAGGCATTCTCCTCAAAAGCCATGTTTCTAAATGTTTGCTTACAGGTTTTCCAAGCTTTTTCCTCAAAAAGTTTGTTTCTAATTCTCAAAACGGTTTTCCGAACTTTCCCCTTAAAAGCCTCATTCCAAAATTTCCTAACCGGTTTCTCGAGCTTCTCCTTCAAAAGCCCTACTTCAAAGTCTTCAACGGTTTTCCAAGGTTTTTCCTCAAAAAGTTTGTTTCCAACTTTCAAACTAGTTTTCTGGGCTTTCTCCTCAAAAGCCCTATTTCAAGATGTTTTCTAACAGTTTTTCCCGCTTTTTCCTCAAAAAGCCTCGCTTCAAATTTTTCTAACCGGTTTCTCGGGCTTTCCCTTCAAAAGCCCTATTTTGAAGTTTTTAATGGTTTTTTGAGCTTTTCTCCTCAAAAAGTTTCATTTCTAAATTTCGAATTGGTTCCCGGGCTTTCTCCCTCAAAAGCCCTGTTTCAAAGAATTTCAAACCGGTTTCACAGGCTTTCCCCACAGAAGCCCTACTTCAGAGTCTTCAACGGTTTTCCAAACTTTTTCCTCAAAAGTTTGTTTCTAAATTTTAAAGCGGTTTCCCAGGCTTTCTCCTTCAAAAGCCCCGTTCCAAAATTTTCTACGATTTTTCTAAATTTTGAATTTTTTTCAGGTTTTCTCCTTCAAAAACTCTTCTCCTAAAAATTTTTGAAATTTTGGTTTCTCCAGGCTTTTTCCTTTAAAAGCCCAATTCTCAAAAGAATTGCTTTTTCAAAAAAATTTTAAATTCTTAAAGGCTCAATACCTTTTGAAAATTTTGGCCGGGTTTTGCCTTAAAAAGTCACTACCTGAAAATTCAACTAGCCACAAGCACAGTCTGAGGTATCTCAAACCTTCAATCACGTCAATCAAAACAATCCCATTCTCCACAATACACGTCCTTTTCTCAAACATAATTTTTAAACCAGATTTTTTGGTCTTTCTAAATCTTCCGGTTGCATTTTTGTTTCCAAAAATTCCATGAAAATTCCCAAAATATTCAAGAATATAACCACAGTTTTACAAAAATGTCCTATAATTTTTCAACCTTTAACAAGATCCATTTCCTAATTTTTCTCAATTTTTTCTATTTTCGTAATTTCTAAAAATTCAAAAATTTAAAATTTTTCAACAAATTACGTATTCTACACATTTTTCTAAGACTCCTAGTACAAAAATCACATACAAATGCATAACATCCGGACCTATAAAAACATTTTTTCCAACCCTACAGAAAATCTATTTTCATAAATGGGCAAAATCACCCCAAACACACTCAAATCTTCACCAAATCGCAAAAAAAATTCACCCATTGTATTCTAAACGTCCTAAAACATATACTTACACTAATCATTTGCAAAAAAATGGAAACATATGCATCAAAATCGACAAAAATTCAAAAAAACTACCCTTTGGGTTCTCCAGTGAGAAACGAGTTTTTCGGCGAGAATCCGACAACGGTGATGACTTCCGGCAAGTACCCAATGTCTCCCAACACTCCTCTAACGATTCACGGTTGAAATCCCTCGAAAAACCTTCAGAGAAACTCTCAAATCACCCACAAAATGAAAAACACGCACTGAGCAACGCGAACCTACTCTACTTTAATACCCACGGCCTGGCGCATGTAGCAGATGCGCCAGAAGAAAATTCCAATTGACGCATATGTTATATGCGCCAGGGTAGTCTGAAGCCATGTGCATGTGCTATATGCACCCGGTCTTCGACTTCCAGCCAAATCCAATTTTTAATCCCTCGAGAGTCAAAAATCATTTTCAAGGCTTTCAAAAGCCAAAAACCCAGTTTTCAAAAATCTATTTCCAAAAATCAAATGTTCTGAGCTGTACTTTATCAAACTAGCTCTCGATCAAAATTTTCAAAAATGCAAAGTTTTTCTTAAAATTCAAAGTTTTCCAGATCAGACCCCCACAAGGAGTCCAAAACCTTTCAAACTTGCCAAGTTATCGTCCCTCACATTGCCTTGCGACCAAAAATGGATTCTTACTTTGTTATTTTTCTTCCTTCAACAAGGAAATATAGAAAAAGAGGGGCAGCTGTAAGTACCCCATTTTTGCCCGCTCAGTAATCTCTGGCCCGACCAGACTCAGTTTTCAAACATCACAACCTATACATGCCCCAAGGCAGGCCTTTCAAGCTCCAATCTAGTCAACTAGTCACTTCACAGGCCCACAAAGCCCGATTGAAGTCATAAATATCACTCAAGGCAGCTTTTTGGGACTGGGTGGTCTTGGAAACTAACGCCATCCAAGTAGCTTCCCGAGATCAGGCGATCTCGGAGACCAACACCTTATCAAATTCTAAACGGTTCACTTCTAGCGCTTGCTAGCCCGACAATGTAGAATGTCCGTCATTTGGTAGTTCTTCTAGACCAAGCATTCTTGGAGACTAACACTACCATGACAGGTAGCTTTCTAATACCAGCGTTCTCAGGAACTAACACCACTCTATGAGTAGCTCTCTAAGACTAGGCAATCTAAAGGAGCAACACCGCACAGGTAGTTTTCGGGAACCAACACCTAGGTCAATACTGGCGCCTGCTAGCCTAACTCGGTGAAAAATGACCAAACCTGCCCTTGGGCCTCCAGGCAAGTTTTGGAAAAGTTCAAAATCCCTCAAAATGGTAAGTCCACCCTTCCAAAGTGCTACTAAGCATTTAGGCATACTATGCACGCCATTCGGTCCAATTTCGGTCCCATTCTGGCTAACTTCGGTCAAAATGATTGTTTTACCCCTGAATGCCCCAACATTGCACAAATTTCACCAACAGTGAAAGACTCTTCTGGGATCATCCCTGAATGACCCGACACGCTTAACATAACACTCCGATCCATTCCTGACCATTTTTAACCAAACTTAGTCAAAATGACCATTTTGCCCCTGATAACCCGAATGCACCTCGAAACAACACCGGTCCTAGAATGTTGAATGGCGGGTCTTGCCATACACCCCTATTTAACCTAAGAAAGACCTTACAACACTAAACACCCCCTATCAGTAAAAGTTTCTTAGAGCGTCTCGCAGATGCTTCGCCAAAACTGTCTTCTCTCTCGATTCCCTAATTATAATGCACCGTCAAATGACTTGAAAAATGGGCAAATCAGAAAATTTTTGAAAGCTATTTCATAGGTCTTTCCATTGATACGGCCCAATCGGATAGATCGCTTCCCGAAGCCCCTCATAGAGTGGCTTGAAAACTACTACTTTCAACAACCCCTAGAGCGTCTCACAAACGCTCTGCAAATATTGACTTTTTTTTCTAATTCGCTGATTAAAACGCACTGCCAAACAACTTGAGAAATGCATAAATGAAGGATATCCCAAACGTATTTCTAGAGTAATTTCCATCGATACAATCCGATTGAAGAGATCACTTCCCGAAGGCCCCGATCACGCAGCATAAAAACAGTAACTCTACGGAGTGTATCACAAACGCTCCGTAGAAATGCAATTTTATGCACATTTTTGAAGATGATATCTCACACTTTCGAACACCGTTCTAACTTTTTAAAAACACGAAAGTTCATAAGAAACCCTAGGAGAACACCGTGGATGTAACCGATTTCTCCGAAACCTTTCCGGTTAGCTCAATTATCGAGACAAAGTTTAAACAAGCTCTCCCGGGGGCAGAGCATATGCTACATGTGCCCAAATTTTAATCAGATCGACCAAAGTTCGATCAACCGTCAAGATTTAGCCAATACAATGGGTGCCACATGGCAATCTTGCAATGGAACAGTACTGGCGCATGTGCTACATGCACTAGGGCAAATTTTGGCAAGGCACATGTAGCACATGCGCCAGGCTTCTCCCAGATTGCCTATAAATACATGTCTTTCCCTTTGCATATTTCAGAATTGAAATTGATAGCGAAGTGATGAGAATGCAAATGTCATATTTTTCTCCCTTAATGTTTAATCTTTTACACTTATTTGGTACCTAAAGATACTCACTAGTCTTATATTTTGACTTAGGGTGCTATGGAATGCCCAGAAAGAAGATCCTAGCTTAAAAGTGGCGAATTCGTGCGAGATTAGAAGCAGCGTTCGAAGAAGCGTTCAAACGGTCCCAATAGGCATTCGAACGGCTGAGCATGCGTTCGAACGCTACGTCGAACAGATACACGTCAAGTTCAAGTTCGAAGAGCATTCAAAAGATTCAGAGAGTATGTTTTACCATTCGAAGTGCGTTCGACGCACCATTCGAACGGTAGTTCGATGCGTTCGAAAGGTGGCAAGGGCGTTTGAACGGTCGTGAGCAACTGCAGAATTTTCAGAAGCCTATAAAAGCTAGGACTATTTTGTTTTTAGGGTTGTTGACGTTTTTCATATTATTCAAGGTCATTATTTGAGTTGTTTTCATGGTCCTGCATGGCTAAACTTTGCATCTTGGTCAAAGGAGACAGAAACCTCAGAATTAAGAATAAACTGTAAGATCTAATTTGTTTTCATTATTTGATTTATACTTCAAGTATCAGATGTTCTTCTGTGCATATTTTCATGATTGTCTTGTTTAATCGCTAGGAGGCCTACTAGTTTATTAATCATTGCAATCTACTGCTGAGTTAGATATCAAATCCGTAATTGTTTGATCCCTCTGATTTGTGAAGCAACTGAGATTCAATGATTTACTGTGTTGGGAATTATTATATCTTAGGAAGGGTATTCTACTAAATTAAATGCAGCCGGGTGTGCTTGTGTTATTTAGTTTCATCAATCTCTCTAATTCTTAAGGCTGCTAATAGATTAAACCTTGTGTACTTATCCTGGGTTGTTTAATAGTTAAGGTTAATCAGATTGCTTGTTTCTGATTAACTACGACAAAGGAGAGATAGGAAAATAATTTCGACTGTGAATATTCAATGTGTGAATCGATATGCTTGCATCAATGATCAATTGTAAATTCCGATGGTGGATGTTGACCTAGACCAAGGTTTGTTTTTCTGATTGATTTCAATACTTTAATATGAATTGTTTCTTAGTTGTGATTATTAAAATAGTTTTCATTACATCCAAAAACCCCTCTTCTTTGTTCACATAGTATAAATCGAGACTAAACACTCTTCGTGGGAACGATTCTTACTCATACTACTACATAATTGTTTTTGGGTATCGGTTTTATTTTTGGTTGTCTGCGACAGCACACCACGAAGCTCTGCAAAAACTGCTCTAGAACCTTGAATTCCTATATACATCCCACACCTCAAATACTTAGGCTAGATTTTACCTCCCCCTAGCCCATACACTTCATCTACATAGTCTTCTACACCATAGAACACCCCCTTCCAGCCCCTCAAGCACACTTAAAGCCCTCCAAGCTCAAGTCAAGACATCCATAGAAGATTGCAAGTGTATTGAAGGCAAAAGGTGGTATTTCTTTTATATTCTTGTCTTCCCCTACTCCTCTCTTCTCCCTCCTAGCCTACTTAAGCTATTCTCTATTTTAATCCTTATCTTCTACCCCCCCCCTTCTTGCATGCTTGAAGCAAGAGGGCTCTTAGTTCATGCCTAGAAAAAAGTTAGTGAGAGCTACCGTGTAGAGGGATCTCTCACTAGCCTACTTTAAGATAGTATGGCCTTAGAGCCCCTTAATTATGTGGTGTAACCTAAAGCCTTGTATGAATTCATGACCCTCTTGCATATTGCTATCTTGTTTATGTCTTGTGTGCTTCACTTTATTTTCATGTTCATAATCATGTTTTTCAAAGCTTACACTATTCTTATTTACATACCATTTTCAAGTTCAATAATCCCTTCAAAGTGGTTCTAAGAGTTGATTCCTTGAAACTTAGAATGAGGTTCTAGGAAATCATGCCTTAGAAAATCCCCCCATTAACCCCTAACTCCCATTTTTGCATCATTGCATTTCAACTTGCATAAAAATGGTTTTCAAACTCTCTAATTCCCAAGATTTCTATTATCTTAAGTTTAATGGTTGGAATGGCCCCAAGGAATCCTCTCTTGAGTGGTGTCCCTTTTATATTATCCATAGGAGCCCTAAATTGGTAGAATAGTTTCCTTCCCTTTTTATTCTTGCACAAAAATGGTTTTTAAACTCTTTGATTTCTAAAGTTTCTATTCTCTTAATTTTAGTGGTTGGAATGGTCCCATGGAACCCTCTCTTGAGTGGTCTCCATTTTCATTAGCCATAGGAACCTTAACTTGTTAGAATGATTTCCTTTAAAAATGGTTCTCAAAATCTTCCCCTCAAAAATGGTTTTCAAAAGTTCATTCTCTCCATCTTTGCATTAAAAGTGGTATTTAAAAGTTGTCGTCATTATGTTGATATTTGAAATCCTTACTCTTGTTAAGATAAATGTTATAATGGTCCTAAGAAAAGCTTCTCTGGAATGATTTTCAAACATCAACCATATAAATCATATTCTTGGCTAAAGTCAAATTTTTATGGAAATGATCTTGAAAAGGGTTGTCTACCAAAGTCCTTTGCATGATATGCTTTTTTTTCCAAAACTCTTTTCAAAAATACATAAAACCACCTTTCAAAACCATCTTCCAATCCAACCCTAGGTTAACTTGACCCTAGTTGTCCAACCCTAGGTTAACTTGACCCTAATTGCCCAACCCTAGGTTAACCTAACCCGAGTTAGTTAACCGTAGGTCACCTTACCCATAGGTTAACCAAACCCTATGTTGACCTAACCCAAGTTAGTTAGCCTTAGGTCACCTCTAACCTTAGGCCAACCCAACCTAGGTTAGTATACTTCAAGGTTCCAACTCATGGGCCTCCTTTTTAAATGTTCTTCCTATTTAAAACTACTCTCATAACCCATTTTCAAAAACCTCTTACCTTCTTGAGATTTCAAAAATCAACACCATGACCTTTTCAAACACTCCGACACTCCATCTTTAAAGTATTTCCAAAAATGTTTTCAAGAACTCACAACCTTAAGGTGTCTTTACCCCTTTCATGGTTAAGGATTTCAAGAGAAAGTGATGCATCAAGTACAACCATCAAAGTTGTCCATACTAGGATTCCAAAGCCCTAGGTGTTTTCAAAAACCACTTTCAAAAAATTTTTGAAGACAAGTTTAGTAAAATACTTCAAAACCCTACCACCAAGGCTTTCAAAATAAGACTTCAAAGTATTTTCAAAACTCTCTTGAGTTATTTCAAAACATTACCAAAACTCCACCAAGTTATTCCAAAACATTTCAAAACACTTCAAAACGTTATTTCAAGAGCACTTTTCAAAAATATTCAAATCCTATTCCAAAAACACTCCAACATCCGATTTCAAAACTCTCAAGTTCTCTTTTTTCAAAGACCACAAAGTGTCTTCAAACTTTTTCAAAAAATCATAAAGTGTCTTTAAAATTTTCCAAAGACCTCAAAGTGTCTTCAAACTTTCCAAAGGCCCCAATGTGCGTCTTTTCATTGGGCCCTTGCCTGAACTACGAATGACCTAATTCTCGCCAAATGAGATACGTATGCAACCTAAAATGGTGCAGTCATAACTTCTATTTCAACTTAAATCCCCTTTTCAAAAATTTCTATCAATTCAAAGTTCCATTTCTAACTCCTTCAAAACTCCCATGCCTTCAAACTCCTTCCAAACTTGCATCAAGCATCATTCATCCAAAAAGTGATACCAAACCCCGTTTTCAAAACTCTAAAGTGGATATTAAGTGGATAATGGTAACCGGTTATTCTAGTGAGCGAAGAAAGTGTGATTAGACATATAGGTACTGAAAGGGCGGGGTAAGGTGATGATCTTAGAATATCTTCCCTACACATAACCAACCCCCAAACCATAGATTTCTGTTTTCGAATGACTACAATGGAGTTATTTTACAAAATAGCTTAAAACTTTGTAAAGATTGCCAAACAACTTATTTTCTCAAAAACCCTTTCTTGGGGGAAGTTTTTCAAACTCTTTTTTAAAAACCCTAAATTTAATCTTCGGATTAACACTTAGTTTTAGGTGACCTAATTCACCTTAGTCAAGTTAGGTGGCGACTTCTATTTTTCTAAAAAGCTCTTAATCAAACCAATTTCAAGTTTAAATCTAGTTGCACCTGTCCTTTTAGGAGGATAAGTTCTAATAACAGAGTTCCGTGCTTTTTCTTGAGCTGAAAGGACTCGATCCAAAAATTGGGACGCAACACATAGGATAATTCAATAATATTCATATACCTCCATAGTAATCCTTGAAGATCTTAGGTAGATCTTCACAATTGCATCCAAATAGAAGTTTAGCCACTTGAATTCATCATGGAAAACATATAGAAATATAGAGAAAACATGAGAATCTATAGATCTTGTATTAAATTGAAATAAAAGTAGTGTTTGGTTACTAAGAAAATAAAAGAAAGTACAAGAAAGTCGAAAAAATCTATTCTCTCTCTACAATGCTTTCCAAATATAAACTATCTCTAAGAAAACTAAGTACAAAAGTTGAGCACCCTCCCAAAATTGGCTAAAATCTTATTTATAGGCACAAATAGCATAGGGGCTCTATAGATCGTGCGCACGGTTGATTAGGCATGTGAACGGTTAGCCTTTGGATTATAAGCACCCCATTTTTGACTGCTCGGCAGTCTACACTCCGTCCAGACTTGTGTTCAAGTTATTGTGGGCATATTCCAATCGAAACCAACTTTCTAAGTCCAAATCCCGTCTATCCATCACTTCACAGGCCCACAGGCCCAAATAGAGGCAAAATAACCAAAATGCCCTTGGGGGCATTGTTAATTCCAATCTCTCTCTCTCGACAGTTGATTCCTCGAGACGGTAAATCTACTCCAATCAGGCACGTCTTTTCAAAGACGATAAGACCCCTTTCCAATTTCAATCCCTCTCTCAAGACAGTTCATTCCTCGAGACGGTCCGGCACGTTTTTCAAAAAAAATCTCTTCGAAATGGTAAGTCCCTTTAAACCTGTCGACTGGGACGAGACCCCAAGTCCCCTAGATGGTAGAACGGTCCACCTTTGGCGCCTGCTAGCCTGCCAATGCAGAAATATCTGTTTAGGCACGCCTTCCGATAAAATTGACTTCTCAAGAGCTAAGTCCCTTTAGCAGCTTCCCGAGATCAGGCAGTCTCAGGAATGATCGCGAACCGTCAGAGTAGCGGAAATACTAGCAAACAGGTTGGTATAAGGAATTGCCAACAAACCCCTGTGTCACGACGACCGCCGTTAGAGTAACGGAAACACTCAAAACCCAGGTCAACACCAGTGCCTGCTAGCCCACTTCGGTGAAGAATGACCGAACTGCCCCTTGGGCCTTTTCTGAGACTTTTCGGTCAAGATAACCATTTTGCCCCTAGGCATCTGAATGCCCCGGGAACCATACCGGCTCTGGGTATCAAACTGGTAACCTCCCGAGAATACTTCTTATAGTATTCTCAACCTTCTTCTACCTTTCCGGATCATTCCGAGTTAGTTCCGGCCAACCTGGTACAAAATGACCGTTTTGCCCCTGTCTCCTTTTCCGACCACATCGGCTCTGGGTATCAAACCAGTAACCTTCTGAGATTGCTTTTTATAGTGTTCTCAACCTCCCTTTACCTTTTTGGATCATTCCGAGTCAGTTCTGACATACCCGGTACAAAATGACCGTTTTGCCCCTGGTGGGCCAGTCTCCTTTTCCGAACACACCGGCTCTGAGAATCAAACTGGAAACTTTTGGAAACATTCTAAATAATGTTTCCAAATCTCGAGTCTTCTTCCGGGACATTCTGAGTCCGTCCCGGTAGCTTTCCAGCCCAATTGACCGTTTTGCCCCTAAAGGCTCGATTAACCCTTCCGACACATACTATCCTCATTTCTCAAGTCAAATACCTCCAGGACACTATTCTAAGTGTTCTTGCTCTTTTCCAGCCTTTCGGGTCATTCCTGGCCTCTTTAAATCATTCCCAGACTTTCCGAAGTCACTCCTAGTGAAGCTAGGCTAAAAATTGCATGGTAGTCACTAGTACAGGCGCCCAAATCTAGTCAAAGGTACGTTGCTTGCCGACCTTAAACATTTCCTAAATGACTAGAGTGGCGCCAGTGTAATATTTGGCTTGGCGCCAATGCATTCCTCTCTCTATAAATACAGAGCCTCTTCCAGCGTGAAAGAGGTTTGAAAAACTCAGTCTAAAAACACCAATATTCGATATACAGAGCTCGAACACTCCCTAAACTCTAGCTTCCTTAGGTTTTCCAAACTTTAGCCACCATACACTAAACCTTAGCCTTCTATACCCTCATACACACCTCCATACACTTATACACTAGCCTTGAGCCTCCTTTGAAGACTTGAAGTGTTGCAACTCGAAGCTTTCGAAGATCAAAGAAGAATCCTCGAAGATCAAGACGAAGACTAACGTGAAGCAAAAACCGAAGAAAAACAAAGCGTGCAAAATAAAGAAGACACAAGGTAGGCTTCTTATTTAAATTTTTGCACTTCCCCCTTCTCTCTTCTCTCTCCTAACCCACTTGGGTTTTCTCTATTTTAATCCCCCATCTCTTTCCCCCCCTTTCGTTGCATGCTTCTTGAAATAAGGAGATTTCCGGTCCATGTGTAGGATTGGACTATTGGGGGGTCACCGTGTCGGGCATTTTTTTTTAGTCTAACCGGAGACCATATGGGTTCGGCCCCCTTGATTATGTGGTGAAGCCTTAATCTTGCATGTTCACGACCCCGAATTTTCATTGTGCATATCATGATCTTGCATCTTCCAAAAACCATTTTCAAACTCGTTTTCAAAGCTTGCATTAAACTTGTCAAAATTGCATCAAAATATCCTTTTTCAAAACATGTTTTCAAAATCACAATCCTAAGGTGATTCTAGCTTTTTCATGGCTAGGGTTGCTTGAGGAAAGTGTTACATTCAAAGTGACCAATATGGTCCATATTTTCAACCCTTGTTGTTTTCAAAACCACTTTCTTAAAGTGGTTCTAGCCTTCTTATGGTTAGAATCGCTTTAGGAAGGTGAGATGTTTTTATACTTTCTAAAATACTCTATTTTCAAAAATCTCTTTTCCTAAAACCTCATCTTTCAACGTGCTTTCCAAAAACTCTTCTTTCCAAAGTTGTTTTCAAAAACTCCCTCCAAAAATCTATTTTTCAAAACTTCCTTTTTCAACTCCTTTCCAAAATCCTCTCCCCAAAATCCACTTTCTAAAAACGCTCCCCAAAAATCTTTCCAAAAACTCTCTCCAACAATCTTCTCCCAAAAAATCTTTCTAAAAACTCTCTCCAACAATCTTCTACCAAAATTCACTTTCCTAAAAACTCTTTCCAAAATCTTCCCTCTAGAAACTCCTTTCTAGGATTCCTTCCAAAAACTTGTTTCCAAAAAAACACACTTTCCAAAAAACCCTTTTTCTTGGTGCCCAAGTCAAGCCCTAGAACCCACAATTAGAAAACCCTAATTTTTTTTCCAAAAACATGGTTTTCAAACTTGCCTTAAAACACAAGTTTTCAAAACCTCTTTTCTACGTCAAAACTACAGCCTTTCAAATCTAGGGTTTCTAAAACTTCCTCTTTCCAAATCCTTGTCAAATCAAATCTTCCCCTTTAGGAAACTAGGTCTTATCCTCCGTTTTTTTTTTGAAACGAAATCAAACCTTCCCTTTTAAAAACAAAATCCAATCCCTTCCTAATCCAAATCTTTCTTAATTCAAATTCTTCCTAATCTTAAGTTTCTAAAACTTGAACTTGAAAATCTTTCCTGAATTTTAAAACTCAAAATCTAAATCTTTCATAATTCAACTCTCTCCTAATTTCCTACCCTTCTAAACCATAAGTTTCCTAAAACTTCCAAATCTTCCCTTAAACATTAAGTTTTCAAATCTTTCCTAATTCAACCCTTTCCTAATTTTACCCCTTTCTAAATCTTAACTTTCCAAATCCAAGTTTCGAATCTTTCCTAAACTCAACCTTTTCTAATCTCAAGATTTTCTGAAACTAAAACTCTAAAAACTTTCTAAATCTTAAACTTTCCTAAACTTTAAATCTTTCCAAATTCAAAGCTTTCTAAACTCAAAACTTTCTTAATTCAAAACTTTCTTAAGTTGAAACTTTTTTAATTCAAATCTTTTCTAAATCTTTTCTAATTTAAAATCTTTCCAAATTCTAAGCTTCCTAAGTTCAAAACTTTCTTAACTTGAAACTTTTTCAATTCTAAACCTTTTTTTAAACAAAACTTTTCTTAATTCAAAACATTTCTAAATTCAATACTTTCCTATTTCAAAACCTTTCTTAAAATAAAACTTTCTTAATTCAAAATTTTCCTAAGTTGAAACTATCTTAATTCCAAAACTTTCCTAAGTTCAAACTTTCTTAATTCAAAAAATTTCCTAAAACGAAACTTTCCTAATTCTAATTTTTCTCCAATCTTCCAAGTCTAAGTGTTCAAGTCAATTCTTCTCTAAAATCTTTCCAAATCAAATCCAATCCTTTTTTTCTAAGTCTCAAGTCTTTCTAGGTTTCCTAAAACCACGTCTTTCAAAATCAAATTTTTTCAAATCTTTTAATCAAAGTTCAATCTTTCAATCTTCCAATCCAATTTCCAATTCAATCTCTTTCTTCCAATCATACCTTCTATCGGACTCTTGTTCGAACTACGACTGACCTGATTCCTCCAAAAGGATACGTAGGCAACCCTCATGGGTGCAGTCACAACATTTTTTAAATCTCAAATTCCACAACATTTTTCAAATTTCTATTTCTACAATTTCTTTCCAATCTCCAATCCTACAATTTTCTTCAAGTTTCCAATTCTATGATCTATTTCTATCTTCAATTTCAATTTCAATCTTCAAATTCAAGCAATTTCTTTTCAAATCTTTTTCCAAATCTACTTTTCTAATTCTCTTTTCTTGCGCTTGCATATCATGCATCATGTTAGTTTCTTTTCAAACATTCTTTTTCAAGAGTGGATAGGATTGAACAATAGTTAGTTAAAGACTCTCGTAGGTGAATTTAGGGTACATTGACATGTAGGTACCGGAAGGGCGGGGTAGGTTGATGGCTTAGTGCGTCTTCCCTACACGTAACCAACCTCCGAACCTAGGATCACTGATTTCGAAAGACCAAAAGGAGTTATTTTTCAAAAAGGGCTAAATGTTTTTTAAAGGTGGAAACAACCTGTTTTTTTAAAAACCCTCTATTGAGGAGATATTTTTAAAATTGTTTTCCAAAAACCCTAAGTGTAGTTTTTGGATTATGCTTAGTTTTTAGGTGACCTAACTCACCTTAATCAAGTTAGGTGGCGACTCCAAACTTTTTCCAAAAAGCCCTTTATTCAAACTTAGTTTCAATTCAAACCTAGTTGCACTTATTCTTTTAGGAGGGTGAGTTCTAACGAGAGAGTACAACATTTTTCTCGCTTGTGTGAGTATTCCTCGAGTGCGAAAAATCTGGGCGCGACATGGATGCCTTTACCCTAAACACCCCCTTTTGAAGTTTGGTCATTCTCTGCAAGCGTGAGCATGGGTGGAACTATCGTGTGCACGGTTGGTTAACTGTGTGAATGGTTAACTGACTGGTGCGCATGGTCAAATAATCGTTTCCCCACCCCCCCCCCCCTCTCGAGCTCCTTTTGATCCATTTTAAGCTCAAAACCTGAAAATCAAACCATTAAACATTGTTAAGGGCATTATTAAGCTAAAACAACAGTATAAGTAATCTAACCAGACTAACTAAAACTATTTAGGGACTAAGGATTACACCTTTGGAGTGTAACAATCTCCTCAATATACACTTTAGCATACTCATTTAGAGTATAAGTAGTTTTAACTAGTAAGAAATGAGCTAATTTGGTCAACCTATTAACAATCACCTGTGTAGAATCAAATCCAGTTTGGGTCCTTGGTAATCCCACCACAAAGTCCATAGTAATGTGCTCATATTTCTACAGTGGAATAAGAAGAGGTTGCAACAAACCTGCAGATTTCTGATGCTCTACCTTTACTTGTTGACAAGTTAAACATTTAGACACAAACTCTGTAATTTCTCTTTTCATACTAGGCCACTAATAAACTTTTCAGAGATCTCGATACATCTTGGTACTCCTCGGATGCATAGCATACAGAGATTAATGCGCCTCCTCAAAATCTCATTCTTCAAAGTTAAATTGTTTGGTATACAAAAGGGAGTCCCAAACATCAAAGTACCTTCTTCCTGAATAGTAAAGTCAATGCTTACCCCTTCCTTCACTTGCTTTTTGAACTTCTCAAGTTGTAGATCTTATAATTGTAATTCCCGGATTCGATCAAATAACAATAGTCTTACTCGGAATTGTACTAACACGGCATCAACTCCCTTCATCTCAAATTCGACCCCCAAAGAAGTAAACTTCGCAAGCAATTTTGTTCGATAACATTGAATACATGCCAATTTCCCTGAAGATTTCGAACTCCAAGCATCAACCATAACATTGGCTTTCCCCAGATGATAATGAATATCGTATTCATAATCTTTAATCAATTCCATCCACTGCTGCTGTTTTGCATTCAAATCTTTTTGAGGAAACAGATATTTTAAACTCTGATGATATATGAATATCTTGCAAGGCTCACTATATAGATAGTGTCTCCACAATTTCAAAGCAAAAAACATTGCTTCCAGCTCCAAATCATGAATAGTTCATTTCGTGAGTCTTCAACTGTCTAGAAGCATAGGCAACAACGCTACCTCTTTGCATTAACACACTACCAATACCCTAATGTGAAGCATCATTGTATGTCACAAAGTCTCTTTTTCCTAAAGGAATAGTCAACACTGAAGTTGTAGTCAACTTAACCTTCAATTGATGATATCTGGATCTCAAATCATCTTGGAGAATACTTTGGCTTCTTGCAGTTGATCAAACAAGTCATCAATACGCAACAAAGGATATTTGTTCTTCAATGTAACCTGATTTAGCTGCTTATAATCAATACAAAGTCTTATGGTTCCATCCTTCTTCTTTACAAAGAACTTAGGAGCTCTCTATGGTGATACACTGGGTTGTCTAAACCCTTGGTCAAGTAAATCTTGTAATTGAATTTTTAATTCTTTTAACTCTGATGGTGCCATTCTATAAGATGTAATGGAAATCAAAATAGTTTCCTATAACAATTCAATGAAAAGCTCCATTTCTCTGTCAAGTACAATCCTTGGAAGCTCATTTGGAAACACATCTACAAAATCTCGCACTATAGGAATATTTGACAGCTTCCATTCTAATTTAGTTGTATCAATCACATGAGTTAGGTATCCCTCACATCCCTTTTGCAACAATTTCCTAGCTTCTAAAGCTAATATTAGACACGTTGGAACCACAACCCGCTCATCTTGGAATTTCAACTCTAATTCATTCAGTATTCCAAAAATAACTTTCTTTTTGAAACAGTCAATGGAGCCATGATAAGATGATAACTAATCCATACCCAATATCATATCAAAGTCATGAATCACCAAAGAAATCATTTTTTTTTCCCAATTTTCAACATACAGTCTTTATACATTACT
Organism: Euryodendron excelsum; assembly: GCA_033060915.1. Classification (NCBI taxonomy): domain Eukaryota; kingdom Viridiplantae; phylum Streptophyta; class Magnoliopsida; order Ericales; family Pentaphylacaceae; genus Euryodendron; species Euryodendron excelsum. The sequence goes on along the minus strand of CM065380.1, from coordinate 42,692,247 downwards.
TCTACCAACACCACATCCTCCACATGTGTAGAAACAAGTAAATGTTGTGTCATGAATGTACGCGGTCTATGTAGATACTCATTAAATGCAATATAAACAAAAGAATGTGTAGATTTAGCATCTAACAATACATAAGTATCCTTATTAGCCACATATATCATACATGTTACCACTGTAGGTATTGCCTGAGCATTCCGCTGGGTCATAGCATATACCCATGCCTGAATTTACAGTTTATAAGTAGTCTCACGTTACAGCGAGGATGATGATAACACCTCTTTCTCAATTTCCACTTGATGGTTCTTTTTGTGCCATTCTCACTACATCAATTCAGGGTTAGTACACAATATATATGACCCACATACTTTTACCAACTTAAATAGACACAACAACACCCTACAGTCTACTACAACTCTAAATACCGACTCAAAACATAGCCTTAGTCTTAAACCTTGGCCTAAACCACAACTTCTATCTTAGTTGACACCAACTCAACTATAGAATTGTGGTTTTAAACCTCAGCTATGATTCCAATTTGTCACACCCACTTTTAAGCAAGCGTCATTAACACCTTCTTAGGGTGGATGTGATTGCATATATCACCAACCTGCAAGCGAAACTTTACAACAATTTCAAAGATAGAAATCTTAAGAGGATAACTAACATTATTATATAAATAAACCATTCTATAATCCTTTACATATACATCATAAAAAGAACTATTAAGTTAAAACCCATAATAATTACAAACCAAATGTAAATAAACTCCAAAAACTCTAAACTCTAACTTATTTAATGTCATCTTTAGATTAATTGTATACATTTTAGTGTGTGATTACACTAATTGAGAAGTTTGATTAGCATGTTTTAATGAGAGCATGCCATGGGGGGATTATCATATTTTTTTTTTTAATGAGAGCATACCATGGGGGATTATCATATTTTTTAGCATGATTAGTGGACTTAATCCATGAATAATTAGTTTAATTAATCTTTATGTTTATTATATGTTAATGATGATTAATTATCATAAGTGTGATTAATTATGTTAATCATGTGTATTAGTGAAGCAAGAAAGTGTAAGTGTGTGCTTCACCTAATTGTAGTTTGTGCATTAGATGCGTGCTTCATCTAATGGGAGGTGTGTGCTTTTTGCTAGCATACGTGTGCGTGCGCCATGTGTAGCTATAGATACAAATTATATCTATAGTTATCTTCAAGCTAAGGGGGGAGAGAAAAGAAAGAAGCTTGTTAGTATTTTGTGTTTGGCAAAAGAGAAAGTGAGAGTTCTTGGAGTTTATTTACATTTGGTTTGTAATTATTATGGGTTTAATTTAGTAGTTCTTTTTATGATGTATGTATGAAGGATTATGGGATATTTTGTTTATATAATAATATTGTTTATCCTCTTAAGATTTCTATCTTTGAGATTGTTGTGAGATTTCGCTGACAGGTTGGTAACCTGTGCGATCACACTCACCCCAAGATGACATTAATGACATATGTTTAGGAGTGAGCATGACATCCTTGGTGTATATTCACAATTGCATCTAAGTAGATGATTAGCTACTTGATTCCATGATAATATACTCGAAGAAAACTGAAGTGTTTGGTTATAAAGAAAGTAAAGGAAACTGCAAAAAAATAAAAGAAAATTACAAGTTCTATCTCTACACTACTCCTAAGTATAATAAATCTAAGAAAACATAATTAAAAATGATGAGATCCCCCCAAATTTGGGCACAAAATGGCATTAAATAGGCTTAAAAGAAAAACAAAACTGCTGTCTACTGTGCGCACGGTCTTCCTACAGTTGGTTTTACACCAAAATATGCTCTTTGAATATTCAAAAACTGTAGGACCATGCACACGACACTGTTCACCATGCGCACAGTTACTATTCATCCTTAAGAAGCACTATTTGTCCATGCGTATGGTTACTATTCACCGTAAGAAACATTATTCATCAGTGCGCACAGTTACTATTCACAACATTTTTTTATTGTTGTCTAGCTTGCGTCAAATTGTTCCAAATTAAGCCCAAAACCTATCCAAAGCAAAAGAATGTAAGGTAATACTAAAATTTAACTAAAAAAGACATACAAAATCTTAAATTAAGACTAACAAAGAACAAATTAAGGTGTTATAATTAACTTTTGAAGTCTAATCACTTCACTACTTTCCTTCTTCCCTTCACTGCTTTTTTCATTCAACCACTCTTCATTTTGTTGGTTACTTTACATTCTCAACAAACATTCAATAGCTCCATTAGATAAGGTATGGTGATTATGTATAGGTAAGAGTGAAATTGTCATTCCAATTAGCTAATGAGGGCTTTTATGTCATCAAACATGTTACAGAGGGTAAAATAAGCATATGACTATGTGTTTTTACTTTACGTCAGTTCTTCATGTTAGCACAACAGACAACCGTTACACGGAAAGGAGAATCTATTATAAATATTTATAAAGTAAGGGAGGTCGGTGTGATTATTAAATATTTAAGGAAAGTGTGCTTAATTACTTAAATGTAGAAAGAAAGTCAGTGTAATTTACCCTAAAAATATACCCAAACTCAATCATTCAAAAGAACTTTAACATGAGTTTTTTTTAATGTTTGTAATCTGCGTATTATATGCCAATTTACTAACTAAGCGGTAGTCTTAAAAATTTGGGGCCTCCAAATATGACGGATGACACATAATAAAATATTAACATCTTTATAGAACTCTTTTTTATTGAACTTTTTTTTGGTTCTTTTTTGGTAATTTCAAATTTGTAAGTGTTGATTTCTTGTGAAGTATTGTTCATAAATACGCATGTGTGCAACTATAAAAATTTTGGGAAAGAAATTTTTTTTCAAATGTAAATAATTTTGAATGGCAAGAGGTGAAAACTGAAAAGTTGAAGTTCCAAGACTTTCCCTCCAAAAGGAGAAAAAAAAAAAAAACAAAAAACAAAAAGTATATACATATACATATATATAGATATATATAACGTAAATATGATCATTCTTATTCTCCTCCAGTTCGAAGCTATATATCGACATTCGATAAGCTTCATAGTTTCCACTGCAAATTGGAAAAGCTATAATACAGTAGTCAGTAGTACTCTCGGATCACATAAGCAGAACCCAAAAGCCTTTACCCTGCAATGCGTCTACGTTTTTTAACAGACACTCTCAGAACAACGCCTTCAGCTTCTATTCCAAACCCTAACCCAAAAACTTTTCAATTCATCAGAACCACCCAAACCCTAGAAACTCCTTCCAAACAAAGCAACCCGTCAAATGAACTCGCAGATTCATCAACACCTATATCCATGTCAGAGTCCTTCATGGTGGAAAAGATATTGTGGAATCTAAAGCAAGGCAAGTTCAATTCGCCTCATAGTTATGTGTTTCAATTAAATCCCTCAATTGTTGTTGATGTTCTTTATCGATGCCGTGAAAATTTGCAAATGGGTCAGAGGTTTATTGATTTAATTGCCAGTAGACATCCGAGTTTTAAGCACTCGTCTTGTTCGCTGAGTGCTGCGATTCACATATTGGTAAGGAGTCGGAGGATGTCCGATGCCCAGGCTTTGATTCTTCGGATGGTTAGGAAGAGTGGTGTTTCGCGGGTTGAGATTGTTGATTCATTAGTTTCAACTTATCGGAATTGTGGTTCGAATCCGCTTGCTTTTGACTTGTTTATTAGGACTTATGTGCAAGCTAGGAAGTACAGGGAAGCCACGGAGGCGTTTTGGTCATTGAAAAGTAGGGGTTTTTGTGTCCCTTTAAATGCTTGTAACAGTCTTCTTGGAGGGCTTGTAAAGGTTGAGTGGGTGGACCTGGCATGGGAAGTTTATGGGGAAATTGTTAAAAGTGGTATTGAAGTGAATATTTATACCCTAAATATCATGGTTAATGCGTTGGGTAAAGATCGGAAAATTGAAAATGCAAAATTGTTTGTTTCTGAAATGGAAGAGAAAGGAATTTTTCCTGATATTGTGACATATAATACTCTAATTAATGCATATTGTCGTGAAGGGCTTTTAGAAGAAGCTTTTGAGTTAATGAACTCAATGTCAAGTAAGGGTTTGAAACCTTGTCTTTTCACTTATAATGCAATAATAAATGGTTTATGCAAGAATGGAAAATATGCTAGAGGAAAGGAAGTTTTGGAGGAAATGTTGCAGATTGGGCTATGCCCAAATGCTACGACTTACAACGCGCTGCTTGTTGAGTGTTGTAGGAAAGAGAATATCTCGGATGCTGAAGGAATTTTTGATGAAATGTCGCGTAGAGGTGTTGTTCCTGATTTAGTCAGTTACAGCTCACTTATTGGATTGTTTTCAAGGAATGGGCATCTTAATCGGGCGTTAGCATATTTAAAGGGTATAAAGAGCGTTGGCCTGGTACCAGACAATGTGATTTATACTATTCTTATTGGTGGGTTTTGTAGAAATGGACTCATGTTGGAAGCTTTAAAGATGCGGGATGAAATGCTGCAGCAGGGTTGCTTTCTGGATGTGGTTACTTATAATACTATTTTGAATGGGTTGTGCAAGCAGAGGATGCTCTCTGACGCTGATCAGCTTTTCAATGAGATGGTGGAAAGGGGTGTATACCCTGATTTTTGCACTTTCACCACACTTATATGTGGATATTGTAAGGATGGGAATATGAACACAGCTCTAAGCTTGTTTGGCTCAATGCTTCAGAGGAATCTCAAGCCTGATGTTGTAACATACAATACTTTGATTCATGGGTTTTGCAAGGAAGGTGAAATGGAAAGAGCTAATGGGTTACGGGTTGATATGATTTCCAGGAGCATCTTTCCTAATCACATCACATACAGCATTCTGATAAATGGATTTTGTAGTCAGGGTCAAGTATCTGAGGCATTCAGATTGTGGGATGAGATGGTTGGAAAAGGAATTGAGCCCACTGTTGTGACTTGTAACACTGTAATAAAAGGATATTGCAGGTCTGGGCATGCAGAAAAGGCATATGAGTTCCTGAAGAAAATGACTTCCAAGAGACTTGTTCCTGATAGCATTACTTACAACACTCTTATACATGGATTTATAAAAGAAGTCAATATTGACAATGCACTGGACTTGGTTTATGAAATGGAAAACCAAGGACTATCATCTGATGTTGTTACGTACAATGTGATTCTGGATGGTTTTTGCAGAGAAGGTAGAATGCAAGAAGCCAACTTGGTATACAGGAAGATGATTGAGAGGGGTGTGAATCCTGATAGATCCACGTTTACATCAATGATAAATGGACATGTTACGCAAGACAATTTGAAGGAGGCATTTCATTTCCATGATGAAATGCTGCAAAGGGGTTTTGTGCCTGATGATAAATTTTAATTCCTTCACTTTTGTAGTCATTACAAGCTTTGACATACTGAATTGTGCCTGCTGATGGATTTCAATTGCTCCAGTGTTGCAGCTGTTATGGTCATGAGACTCGTGATATACTGACTTCTTTGAGCTGCTTGACTCATAAGGTGGGATTTATAGTCTTTAAGTCTTCTGCTCAAATTTATCTTATAGAACCACAGTGTCTATTTTGGAGTCTTGTTTTCATTTATGAAAACACCAAAGCTACAGAACTGGATTAATTTTATCTTAACCTGGCTTATTTTGGATTACATGTGATAATATGGTACCAACTTCTATTCTAGGTAACCTATACCTTTATTTACTTAAATTTTGTGATTCTGTAGTTTAAAGTATCATTATTATCCTACAGGGGATTTAGGAGCTACGATTGGTAGTTTGGTCATAAAAATGCGTTCCTATTACCATTAGTCATGTGAAGTACCAGATTAGATACAAGAAGACTATACAAATTGTGATCACCACTGAGGTATGAATTTCTAAATTTCTACTGGAATATTGTTGCCAAATACCTGGTTTATATTGCTTATGGTACTACTTGTGTTTCAATCTTTTACGTATTTTTATTTGTGACAGATATTTTTTCCTACGCTCTGGAAGATTAAAGCACGTGCTTGTTACAGTCTCAAGTACTGAGGATGATTATAAAGGATTGAGCTTTTGACGTTGGGACGAAGGTATGATGGTGTATGCTCATGGATACAGTTGTCAATTATTATAAAAATTTTTTTTTTCTTTATCTTAATGTTTGAAATATTTTTTAGACATTTGTGTGATCAATATTGAATTTCACTAAATGTGATGCATGCATGTGAATTTTCTCTGTGATATCTAATAATATATCAGGAAGTTTTCACTTTCTTTATATGTGGAATACAATACTGACTGCCATGGGGGCAAAGGACGTGCCATCGAGGGCCAATAGAAGTTAGATGACCTACTTCTGTTACTAATGCAATAAGCATCAGGCTATGGAATTTGTTTGTGAATGCATGTAGACTATATTGTTCATGTGTGTCCTCCTTTGCATAAATTGAGTCCATACTTTGTGATCATCCTTTAGCTTTTAAGTTGATAAAATATAAAATTTTTGTCCGTAGATGTTTACCATACTAGGCAACTGGCATCAAGCTATGAACACCACATCTTCCATGTGTGCATGTGCATGCACTAAAAGTCTGTATTACCATAAATATTTTAAGTGAAAAACAAGTGTCTATGTTATCTGAAATCCATCTCTGCTCTTTGGCCTTGTCCATTTCATCTCTATATTTTGGAAACTGCTTGCAGTTATACTAACTAGATGCCAGAGCACACACAACTCAAAAGGCATTAAAAATTGAACAAAGTAAATATATTTATATATTTTTTCCAGTCAATTTGAGTTCTCATATTTTCTGGAGAAGTAAAACGACAAAGACATCAGACTAAACATTTTGTTCCTCTATGTTTTCCTTCATGAACCAAACAGAGGGAAGCAAAAAAATGTGAAGATATGAGGGAGTCACCCTCTTTCCAGAGGCAGTGATGACTTGAACTTGTTTTCTGACTAAATTGGCGACTTAAGCAGCGATCCAAGCCAAGTCCTTGTCTACGAACGACACCTTGGAGCCCTTTTGAAGATTCATCTTTGGTTCCTGAGCACCAAAACATAACCGAAATCCCTAGAATATTGAAAAAGAAGATTTGAATTTGTAAAATCCCTAACAAGTAACAACTGAGAAAGATAGAGGTAGTAACTTATGTATCTAGGCTCTTTTCTTGGTAAGGTAATAAGTTTCTAGATAATATGGTCTATGCTTTTGTAGGAGAAAAAATTTATACCCTCTATTTTTAAAAGCTTACTGAAGTGAGAAAATGTTTGATACTGCTGATGCGTCGGACCCCATTTTACCTAACTTTAGTCTTCATATGGCCAAATGAAATGAATATATAACTTGATCTATTGGAGTATCTTGCAGGCCTAGGATAAGTGGCAATCCCATGGTATTTGAGGTTTTCTTTGATCCCTGACAGGCCTTGATTTCTTTGGAGTGAAAAAAATTGAACTTCATGAATTTAAATTACTTTGCTTCTTGAGGAACTTGCATGATTTGGAAATCCTTTTACTGATCGCTGAAACCAGTTATGTTTCTTTTTCGGGCTTGGAGAAGATCAAGCTTTTAAATTTTAATGTTTATTGCAGTGCCATATGTCAGACATTTGATATGCTCTATTTTTAATGAAGCGAATCAGTATTAATTTTCAAAAATCTGGGATGAAACTTCGGGAAGTTTTAATAGATACGGTAAGGGATTTTAGTGCCTATGCCTCCTGACACAACTTCATAATGAGAACATAGGGTGTGGTGGACTGTACTGTTCTTCTTTGTTTCTAATTGCTCTTAGCATTTTTTTCCTCCTATTATTATTATTATTTTATTAGTAAGAGTATGCTCACCCTAGCTGCTGTCCTTGTGATTCTTTATGGCTCTTTCCTTTCCTAGAATATCACTGTTGGGATTTTTCGAATGCTCCAGACGTTTTGGGAATTCCGACCTTCTAACGGAGAACAAATCTTAAAGCCTGAGCTCTGGGAATATCTTCATCTCTGAAATTCACGGGATTTATAGCTTTTAGGTTTATTCGTCTTGTTAGGAAATGGAAATTATCAAATCCCACCCTTATCCGGAATGACTCTACTGGCGAGATATTGAAATTCTGCCAATTCTTCAAATCTCATGTAGAGTGCTTCTTATCTTGACCTTTTTTCCCAAGAACCTAAGAACTATTACTAAGGAAAATGAATGGTCCAAAATACAAAGAGAAAGAAGGATGAGGAATTCTTCTTGGCTGAAAAATGTGAACAATTACGCCACCAACAGTTAACAACCCAAAACGCCCTTCAAAACCAACCCCGCAATGCTTAAGGGATAAAAGTGGTCCTTAAGATCCGTTATACGAGGCACCCTCTTCTTAGTCTACTTTCTACCTATATGAAGTGTGAAAGCATCCAAAATATCATTCATGAAGTGATCATTATCCATTGATTGGCATTCTTATGTAGTGCAGGATGAATGCGAAGAAACACTCTCTTACAAGCTTTGATGCTAAAATTAATGAGACAGCAATCGAGGGCTTTGTTTATGGCTGATTGTGGTTGCATTTTTGGTATGGTTTAGGTGGGCAGCAGTAGTAGAAGCTATGGGGCTGTCGTGAACTGTATGTACTCTATGAGCACTAACAAGGCCAGTTTATTTCGTGTCTCATAGTGAATGGTGGAATGAACAAATTTTTATGGTTTTAAATTAGGCTTTAAAAGTAAGAAAAAAGGGTAAATAAAATCTGATTTTGGGGTTTCAGAAGCTGCAAGTATAGAAAATAGAGAAAAGGACGAAGAAAGTCTAGCCATCACGCCTACATTTCCCTAGGTATTACATTTACGGTTAGGGTTGCATCGCACAATCTCAAAGATGTTTCAAAGCCTTGATTTTTTTTGTAAAACTTCTCTCCATTGAAATAGAAGCCTTATATAGCTTTATATAGATTTCTAAAGGCTTCAAATTCTGATAGGACTAAAATCCCAATTTGTTTTTCTTCTAAAACTATTAAGTCAACCAAAAAATGATAAACAAAGATGTAGTAACTAAGAAGCACGGACATGGACATGGATACGTGACATGGACATGACACAATACGACACATATATCAAAACGGCAATTTTAAAAAAATGTAGGATATGACATGACAAAAATATGTATTGACAATTTTTTATATGCTATATATGTGAATACTTTAGTTAAAGATAATAAAAATTGTAAAATAACACTAATTACGAGTAAAAATCATGTGCTCTTTAGCATAAACGTCAAATTTGGTATAACATCACATTGCTTTTATTTTATAAGTGGATTTTAAGTTATTTTCTTCCAATTTGAAACTAATTTAATGGGTGTCGAAGTGATGGACAAGATTGTCCCTTCAAGTGTCCAAAGCATGTCCGGTTCTAAAAAAATTAAAAAATTAATATCATACGTTTGGATGCGTATCTGACATGTGTCAGGGCTTATTTGATGAGTGTCGTGACAAGCACGGATGCAACACATTCTTAGAAGTTTTCGTGCTTCTTTGCCTAATAATACAGCTCGATTTGAACTATGTCCCATGTGGTCCACTACAACCCATGGCTAGAATTCCAAAATTACAAAATATTCGTAACTTAAAATTTAATAAAGTGTATATAAATTACAAGTAATAGATTATTAACTTAAAGAAGCATAAAACAGGATCTAAGAAGACTCAAAACTATATCAGGCTAGTTCCCAAGGGCGTGGCGCCTTTATATTAACTAATTTAAAAAATTTCCCTCTTCTTGAAATTTAATTTTCCTTGCTCTTTTTATGGCCTCATATCAAGGATAATTATTATCAAAACCCAAATGCTTCAGAACTCTAATATAGCTCCTTAAACTTGAGTTAATTCTCATAAATTTATGGCCAAAATCATTTATTTAAAGAAGATTGGACTGCATTGGAGGTGCCCATGTCAGATGGAGAGGGCTTTGGAAGGGGGTGGTCTAGTTTCAGGGTGGGAAGGGAAGATTGGGTCAGGTTTTGGCAACACTGCTGGTGTGGTGAAAAGTTGTTGGAGAAGATCTTCCCTTCTATTTTTTATTTTGTAGTTGCTAGAGACACTTTTGTAGCACATTACATTCGGGGAAGTAGGCAATGCATTTCGGGATGTTCAACTTAGGAGGATGTGCAAGATTGGAAGATGGATGAATATTTGGGAACTCCTGTATTTACTTTATGGAATGGGGGGCATTGGAGAAGGTCAGGATTCTTTGTGTTGGGCTGTCTCAAAGAAGGGGAGTTTTGAGGTGAAATCTTTCTCTGGGGCCTTAGTTGGAAAAAAGGGAAGCGGTTTTCCCTTGGAAAGGGATTTGGAAGCTGCCGTTTTTATAATGCGCCCCCTGAGAAGATTGTGACTATAGATAGCATGATTACGAGGCAGCAAGTCATTATCAATTGGTGTTGCCTTGCAAGCTAAGATGGGGAGTTTATATCCCACCTTCTCATGTATTCAGTGCGGTGAGGGAACCGTGGGTTTTGATGTTGGTTATGTTTGGGATGGCTTGGGTGTTCCATAAATATGTTGTTGGGGCTATGCTTTATTGGTGGGGAGGTGGGTGGGGAAGTGGAGGAGAAAAGCTTGGCTTTTTGTCCCTTTTTGTTTTGGGTATCATATGGGATGAAAGAAATAGGGCATTTTGAGGAGTTGAGGAGGAATTTTATAGATTGAAGAGTTGTCCCTCATCCTTGTCCAATTCTTAGATTTCAAAGACACTCTTGAAAAGTAGAGTGTATAGGCCTTCTTTCGAAATTTAGGAGTTCATTGGGCTTTTCTCTTTCCGTGCTTGTTGAGGTAATGGAACGGTGATTGCCCTCTTTTTTTTTTTTTATTTATTTTTTACATGGGTAGCATCCCCTTTTAGTGCTCTTCGTAAAAAATTTTGCTTATAAAAAAAATTTATCCCTCACAATTACAGCTCGGGGTACTGTTTGGAGCCCCAGATTATCTCCAAAATCTTCCCTGAAACTCTCCCATATTGAGATCTCATAAACCCCAACCTCTTCCCTACCCTTTGGCCCTATGTTACCTAGATTCAGGTATGGGTGTCAATTGCGGATTCCTTTAATTGTCATGTCCAAGGACACTTGAGCATTACTAAATTTCCTAATTTTTTAAATACTTCTTGCGCTTTTTGAAGGTACTAGTGGTTTGGCGCACGTGCCTACCACATTATCATTAAATACGTAGGGAAAAATAGACAATAGAAGATTAATATTTATTACCAATGCACGAAAAAAAGTTCAAGAATTATCCTGTTATATTTTTATCATCATCAATTCATCGATCAAGTTATGGTATATATAATCCAACAAACACATACAAGTCTTGTTTTGCATAAAATTATTATTTTTTATTATTTTTGGTTTTGTAAAATAAATAATTGCATAATATAGGGTCACTTAATAATACTTTTTAGGGGGAGTTGGGTTGTCATTTTCTTGTTCTTTTTTAATTTTATTTTTTATTTATCAACATTAGTATAGGCTTATTAGAAAATGATAACAAAATTACTCGTCCCTATTGAAGCTTAATTGTAAATACATTGTTATTTATAATCGACACTAATACCATCAGATCACCTCCTATCACATAGCTCACTCTTCAATATAACACTACCATCAAGATCAATACTCTTAAATCACCCCAACCTTACAATTGCCTCTTTGTCTACCATCGTATCGTCACAACCACCACCATTGTAGTCACACATTCGTCATTTCCAACCTCAGCATCTGTATTCTCACCAACACGACCCGCCGTTGCTTCCTTCCAATCACCACAATTACCATAATTGTAGCCACACATTCGTCATTTCCAACCTCAGCATCTGTTTTCTCATCAACACGACCCACCATTGCTTCCTTCCACGAAGTTATTCTATTCTATGGATTTAACGTACGGACTAACCTCGTAATCTGGCATTGATAAATTAAGCCTGCCATTGCTTCCTTCCATGAAGTTATTCTATTCTTTAGATTCAATGTACGGACTAATCCCGTAATTTGGCATTGATAAAATTAATTTATTTGTAAATCGACCGCCCACCATCAAACAATACCATTACCACCACCAACCATCTTCCACCTTATAGCTATCTCTCGATATAACATCATCATAATTAGCCATGGTTGTACTTGGTAATTTGGGTGCAGTTTTCTAAAACTACTATATATGAAAGGTCATCGCTTTGACTTGTGCAGGTCAGTTTTCATTTACCTTTTTTATAAAATAGTTAGAAATATTTAATACATTATTTGAATCAGTTAATTGAGATTTGATGGTACTATGGGCCCATGCTATTAAAATTGTATTTTTTAAAATCCTTTAATCAATGTTATAGCTTGAGCGCAATTCATTTGTTAATGTTCTAGTCAGCTTGGCATTGTATGTGGTGGGTCCCATTCCTTAAAGAATCATGTTGCCATCTTAGCTGCCATATGATTGGGTGAAGAGAGTGTATCAAATTGTAAGCGCCAATGAAAGAAAGAGCAACCAATGAAAATGAGGAAGGTGCAGGTGCGGCTGCTCTCAGCATGGCACAATCGTAATTATATACAAACCGAAAGGGTATGTGAGTCATTTCACCAGCTGAGAAAACCAGGTGAACTCTCCTTTTTATTATAGTGGATAGAAAATAGGATTTACAAGCTAAAATATAACATTTCATGCATAAAATGAAAGTCCTATGCTTAGTTCTATAGTAAACTCAATTACTTATACATACTTGTTAGATGCATGTCCAACTAGTCGTATTGTACTCGTATTCCATACCCCTATCCGATTGTCGAGTGTCTGGCAAGAGAATTTCAAAAATTTAAAAGAATTTAGGTATCAGAGCTTAGGCCTTTGATTTGACATCAAAACCTATCAATTGGCTGTGCCCAGGCCCTCGGACTATCAATTTTTAAATTCAGCAGCCTGAAACTCTGAAATTAGGCTCAATTTTGTTCTTCTTTATCTACAACAATAACTGTCACTTAGAACCCTGAATTGACATATTTGTTACATTTCCCATCATAAACCCTTTCATAAGGCTGCCATATTTTGTGTATTCAAAGCTGCTCTACATCAATATGTTTATGTATATGTATATGTGTGATTATATAAACACATGATATTTGAGATATGAGTTAATTGTTATACTGGTTAGAATAGTTCAGCTCTTATGTTGAGTTATGCAACCAACTTTTCAGACCATCTAGCAATGCCGATTATACCACTATTACGGATTCTGGACAGTGATCATGAGATAATAGGCCTTAAGTCTTACTTTGATTGATATTAGCATTTGGTCGTAAGCAGAGGGTTTTCCTTTATGAGGGAAAGGTTCATAAAATTTATCTTCTTCATACTGGAAAAATTCAGAGAGCAAGAACCGAGGACCATGATGAAGCTATTGGGAAAGTTTGATTCAAGGATCAATCTTTTTTGCACTTTTTGGAGTATCACTTCTTGCTATTAACTTTCATGTTCGTTACAACAATTCTTGGACTTGTGTCACTTTGTCATGCTACTTTAATAGTATATTAACAGCAAAGAATCTGCAAAAGGGAGCAATTACTTCACAAAACAATCATATATCATTAGCGAATTGAGGATGAATGGTTAATGGTGTGCTGCCTCCACTACAAAAAGCTTCTGCGAGGTCTTCTCGTTGATTCATATGTTTTGTCGGCTAAACACTGAGGGAGGTTGAGGAAAGGAGATCATTTTGCAAATTTAGTATTTTGGAAATCTCTAATCATTGGTGTTTGCAAAGAACTTGATAACTTGCACTACTGAATCCACAGCCCATTTTACTCTGATGTCTGAAGACACTTGAGACACTTCATGAAGTCTTTGTATACATGGTCATGTACCTTTTGCAGTTGCATAGAACAGAATGCCTATCTTGGCAACAACAATTACTTGATATTGAGTGCACGATCTAGAATATCTCTGAGATAATGGTGGAACCCTTTCTTGTCAAGCATGAGTATGGGTTTGGGTTTTTGAATATGAGTGCATCCACTTTGTGCAAATTATGCCAGCATCCCGTATTGGTGGGACCAATACCTTGGTCTTTATAAAAGAATTGTAGATTGAAGATTTAGGATGATGGGTTGGAGTTTGTATCCAGTTTCATAACTGAAACCAATATTTGACATCCAATGCAATCATAAAGGTATTGGCTAGAATCCGTTGATGCCCATCTATTCTAACTTTTTCTAAGCATAAAGGCAAGTGCAAATACAAAATTTTGTGACTAATTATTTGGTTTAGGGGGTGCACTATCACTATTTAATTTTTTAAGATAGCTGTAATAATTTTAATATGTTCCTGGAATTGGCTTATGCTTGTTTATTCGGGGCAGGGATACTGAATTAATACCCATTTAAGGCCTGCCGCCATACTCTTCTAAGTGCATAATGTGTCCTAAACGACCCTGTGCCTCAATTATTATATTGTTGACTTTGTGCCTATTTAGTTTCCTTTTTGGCCATGTAATGAATGAATTTAGCACTTCGGTCCTCTGGAATCACATAGCTCTGGTACCTGCAAAGTCTTCTGATCTCATACTGTGCCCCTAAAGCACCTTTGTCTGGGGATAAGTACACCCTTGACTTTGCGCTTAAACAATTAGCTTCCTTTCCCCTTCAATTGTACATGTGATGAATGAATTTTGCATTTTGGTTTCCTGCACATTTTGGTTCTCCGCAATCATGTAACTCTGAATTTTTCATTAGCTACTAATCTATTTTCTCTTTTCTGTTCTGATAACCAGATGATCTCTCTTGTTAGGTTGATAATTCCTGTAACTGACGCTGCTCTATGTGTGCTGCTTCTATTTTTCCAGGGATGTCAAGTTAGTAGGGAAGACATGGCTTTAGATGACAATTAACTTGGAAAGAATCCCACCTTGACTAATATGATGAGATCAGTCTTCTGATAATATATTTTCGAGCCAAAAATGGTTCAATTCCTTTAGATCTGTTGCAGATTCCATTACAATATGTAAGTGTGCGATATGAATGGTTGTAGAATCTCTGATTAAACATTCTTTATGTTCATCCCTCATCAAGTGAGGAACTAAATGATACCAAACAGTAATGAGATTTTGATTCCTGATAATGGCAGGCCCTTATTTGTTTATCAAATTGAAAGGCCTGAAAATAAGGACTGCATTTTTTTTTTTTTTTTAAAAGAATAGAAGCAACAGTGGTATAGAAACCCCTCCCTTTTCTTCCGCTCTCTTTTTTACCCCATGATTTACTTGTCTTTATTATAGAGTTCGGTGGTTTACTCTCATTCAGGCAATACCTGCAACAGCATTTAATGGAAAGGATTACAAAAGAGAAACAGCACAGCACCCTGAATTCCGCAGGTACTGTTGTTGCTTCGTGACAGAATTTTCAATTGTTATTCACCTTACACGTTTTCCTCTGAATTTGATTGAGGGTTCATGGGGCAGTTTGGCATTGGTTCGGGGCATAGATGCAGCCATCCTTGGATTGCAGTTTGGAGTGACAAATTTAGAAGTGACACCGGCATACATCTTATATGTAGAGGCATCCTGTTTTTCTCTCCACCGCCCGTCTTCATGAAAGTAAATATGCAACACTTTTAGCTGGTTATTTTTATTTTCTTCATATTTTCTTGCTCCAGCCACCCAAGCCTATCAATTTCCGAGACTTTTCTTCCTGATGGTGTTAACCGTTGGAGAATATGGTCTTGCCTGTTCTGACTATAGCATGCCAAATATTGCTTGCTTGCTCCACAGTGAGTAAACAAGAACTGTATTTGTTTTGATCGTAATCATTTCCTGTGTAGTGATGACTTGGAATTTTTTGAATCTCCTTGTAGTTGATTGAATAGGGTGGTAATGTAAGCTCTGCCATATAAGCCTAATGCTCAGAAAAAATTTGTAATTATGAGAGTATTGGATATACAAGAGTTGAGAGTATGTCTGTATTGCTTGTGATGTTGAATGTCCTTTGTGCATTTCTTATTGAACGTCCTTGCTATGTGTACATATATATATATATAGATGAAGCAGCTATTCTGCTGGTATAATGTAATCTTCCTCATCCTTTTATCTCCTTCAAATATTTAAAACTCATTTGTAGATAGTTTACCACAAATGATTGTGGGTATTGCAAGTCATTGATCTTGCAGTGGTATATATGAGAGGTTACATCGTGATATGCCGTTTTTCTTGCTGGTATGTATGGTGCGTTTGGATAGATAGATTTGAAATCAATGATGCATGTTAGAGTTAGTTATTAGAGCTGGATTAAAGACTTAAACGGAACGCTTGAAGTTTGAGATATTTTAATACCATTATTGTACAACTACAATTGTACACATAATAAATTTGAAATAATTGCTTTCACTTATCCATTTGAAATCTACACATAATAATGCACTCAAATCTTTACTAGCTTGTACTTTTGTAAAGAATACATGCACTTAGATCAAATTGAAGTCTTCTCAAGCAAAAAACAAAACAAAAAACAAAGACAATTAAAGATGCTGAGTATCTGAGAAGTACAGGCTTAGATTCTTGCCATTGAAAAAGGAGAGTCGTCACAGACTTGTTTCGCCCTTCTAGCTAGTTTTAATTTCGAAGTCCAAATTAATTAAGCTGCAAGCAATTCTATTGACGTCATTTGGGACTTCTCTGTACGATCATATCTTAATTATTCGTGAATGTAGTAATACTCTTCATATGATCATATGGTCGAAAAATTGCTTTGTATCTGCACCTACTATATGTATGTATATATATATACATGTGAAATAGCTACAGCAAGCATGAAATCTATTTGCTGCTAGTTGTTTGTCAAACCTATCACCCCCCCATTAACACCACAAGCGCCGGGCGTGTGGCAGTTATCTTGAGTCTATTTAATTTTGTTTTTTAATATTTTGAAAACCAAGATCTGTAGTGTGGGATTGATGGAAATAGTGTTATAATCCAAATCATGAAACTGTATTTTATTTATATATTTATTTATTATGTCGGCCATAAATCATCATCTACTTGCTTAATTGTTGACAAATACCACCCTTTTTCTCTTTTCTGTTCAGAGTCCTAAGTTCGTATATAAATCATTATGCAACGTTTTTGGCACTCCATATCTTATATTTAAATGACATCTCTAAATGGACAGGTATGTGTGAAGGTGACAAATTAATTTCTCAATGGATAACTTAACTCAATTGGTCAACTTACTATTAGTTGGCGTTGCAAATTTCTAAATGGATGAGTATAAAAGTGATAAAGGCATCGAGTCACATGTTTCAGCTAATACATATATAAATAGATATATGTTTATATAATATGATCACGTACTTTCCACCAAAATTCATATTATAAACGTATGTATTGGTACGTACTTAAAACTTTTGAAATTTCTATTTTTCTAAGCCAATTCTTCAATAATGGAGATTTTTGTATTATACTTGTAAGTGTAAATTACTATACTTATTTGCATATCATATTTTACTATGACATATATACATAATATATATACACACTTTTTTGCCATGTTTATTTATCACTTAGAGAAGAGTCGCATAATAAACTTTCTGTAATTACTTGAAATTAGCAAATCTCAAACTTTCGTTTAAAAGTCCAAAGCATAAGAAAATGTCAACTATATATGTATTTTAATGCAAAACTACCATGTCTTTGAATATTATCATATATAGCGGCAACTGTCGCTGTTGGAGTGGGTCTACGCTATAAAATTAGTCACATGGTTTGCAGTACGAAAGTAAGAGGTCAGATAGGGTGCATTTGATTGGCTTCATGCATATCCATTTTATCTCATCTACTAAAATCAAACAAAATAAGATGTATAAATCAAAAACGAAATCTAAAAATTAAAGACTTAAAAATTGATTCGTCTCACGGAAAGAAAAAAAGAAAATGCGTTCACTATTTTTGTTAGTATGATAGGTTGCATGGATGCTTTAGAAAATCATATCTCTTTGATGGTTTAACGAAACTAAAACTAGGGTTTCAATACGACACTAAAACTAAGGTTTTGATTTGACTTTCGTCACAACCCCAAGTGTACATTTTATTAAATTTCTGAAGAGTAAAGTACTTGAATAAAATTGCTGTTATCTTTTATTTTGGACATAGCATAACTAACTTAGAATGGTAACATCAACATGCGCTTGAGAGAGAGAGAGAGAGAGTAACCATGTTTTTCTTGGAATTCATTCAAATTAAGCAACAAGAAGAAAACCAAATATAGGAAACAAACGTTTCACCAAAAATTTTGGGTTTGACGAGATTGTAAAACAACCGACATGCCTTTTCTCAATTAATTTGACCCATATTTTGCATGTTGAATATACTTTGCAGTGGAAAGGCTTTAAAATTGCATTTTGTTTAAGTCCCCAATTCTTAACCAATCAAACTTTTAGATAAAATGCTGAATTTCACTTGCTTTGATATCCATGAATTGTCATACTTATATACATATATATATATATATATATATATATGTAAATCAGATTTGAACGCAACAACCATTTTATGCTCATTTCCAAATGATAGGGATTTCTTCTGGTTATAGGAGTTACTATTGCCCTATATATAACAGTACACAAAGATGCCCCATAAACATATTTTCATTTTGTATTTACATAACTTTTGCAAATAGAGTCATGTCACAAATATGTAGTGCCAAGAATTTAGGATAAGTGGAATTGAATCAACACTATATGTGGTAGTTTTTTAAAATGTGACAGTTTAATAGGTTGCCATGGGCAGCAGGATTTTCAACAGCCCAAATTGAAGAAAATCCTTATCCATTTCGAAATTACTTGCAATGTCACTTGAAGTAAATAAAAGATCATCATCAGCCATATATTTATTTGACTGGATGAGGAGTCAGGACAGCCAAGGTAATATATTATATATACCTATACCACTGGGATACTTGAAGCCATAATGTGTTAGTAACTTGATCATTGGGAACGTGGGCTTCAATGTTTGTTGGTCACCTAAGAGTTAGGCAGAAGTCTGAAGAGGTTGCCAATAAAATTAGAAGTGTTGGCTTTGATAATTTATTAGCCTGGTTGAGTAGGATATTATATAATGCCATTTGAGTCAATGGAAGTTGGTTGTCGCTCTCATATTGATAGGTAAAACGATCACCATATATAGGAAAATGTTAACGTTTCAAAAAATTTCTATAAAAAAATTACGTGACAATGGTATTTCTATAATAAAGTGTCATTATAATGAGCGTTTTGTTTTAAAATCAAAATTTTTTATTTAATCACGTTATTTTGTACAAAAATTTTATATGAATTTTTTGACTGTATCGCACTACCCGTCACAATATGGCGGTGAAAGTTAGTCCGAGCAACCTTTGTTCAAGAACTCTGGATGATTCTGCTTGGACAAATTTAAGTTCATCCAAGTTGTCCATTCATTATTAATTTTTTTTCAAACCAAAATGAACATTTGGCAAGTCAACTCTTTAGATGGACATGCGTTTAAATGAATCTAAGCTATAACGCACAGGATGACATTATCACTTGCTTATCACATGCCAAAACATGATCAATAAATACATTAGAAGGAGAAGCGATCACATTAATAGTCGAAACAAAAAGAACAAGATATCTAATTTCATGTTTTTTATTTGGGTAATATTATAGACGAATATTTATGTGTTTGAGATTATTTCATTTTAAATCAAAATATTATTTAACATTATCAAAACACAAATGCCACTTCATTTGGGTAGTGCTTTCTACTTAAAGAATTATGAAAGATTAAATTTTTTTTTCTATTTTGGTTTTGGACTTGGCTATTTTTCTATGGATGTTAAGCTTTGAAGTCACAATAATAAATCAACATGAAAAGACAAATGGTAATATTATATAATTAAAAAATTAATATAAAATTTATCATCAGAATAATATGATTGAACGAGTGTCATTTGTTTAAAAAAACACACATCAATGACTCTTAATTATAAAAATAACACTGTCACATCATTCTGATGAGATTTTCTGTACATGCATTTTGTCAAAACTACCAAATCATGGTGACTTATAGTGAATGAGCTAATTGGCTCCTAAAATAATGGGAGTAATAGTTGTGTGATGTAAGTCCCTAGCTCCTCGGTATTTTCCATGCACCCAAGGTTTTGTCCAATGTTATATTTTGTCAACACGAGGCATGAAGTTTATACATAGTTTAAGGTTAACAAAGTTTTTAGTAACATTCACCCAAACAAAACAAGTCTATGGAAACAATACCATAAAAATACACAGCGGAGTTCAAAGCCGGCAAGGCTGACCAACCGACCCCTCAAACACTAAAACAAACAAAACCAGACTTTCTCTTATTCAAAGTCAATCTTTCTCTTGTATATATATAACCAACTTCTCTCTTTTTCTCCACCCACACACCCACCTACCAGGCACTATCATAAACCCAACTTCTCTCTCTCTCTCTCTCTCTCTCTCTCATGGGCAATACAATTTCTCCATGTTGTCAAGCAAATTCGAATTCATTGGTGAAACTAATCTTTTGGGAAGGAACCACTAGGATTCTCACTGGCAAAAGGATAGCCGGAGAGATCATGTTTGAGTTCCCGGACCGTATGGTTTGCCATGCAGACTCATTCTTCATCGGTCACCCAATTCCTACGCTTGCCATCGACGATGAGCTCACTACCGGCCAAACCTACTTTGTTCTACCCCTTGATTGCTTTGCCTGCAATGTCCTTTCGGCTTCTTCTCTCGCGGCCTTAGGCTCTAGGCCTAAACGAGCCCCCATCAATTTCAAGGAGGGCCCTTTCGAATACATTAAGGGTTCAAATGGGAGAGTTTTGATCAAGGTCTCGCCGGAATTCATAACAAAGCTTATTACCAGAGGTAAGGAACTAACTGCAGAGTCTACTAGTCCTCCTAGCGATAGTTTTCTTTGTAGCACGCCGGAGTTGAAGAAGCACTTTGATCAACTGGTTGGGTCCAAAGACCAAGTGTGGTCGCCGAAGCTTGAGACCATTTCAGAATACAAGATTAGGTTTTCTCCATGCAGATTTATGGGGCTGGAACGGAAACAGAAAGAGCGCAAAGAATAGTTGTATTATTCAATGAAGAATGGTTTCTTCTTCTGGTGGAATAAGAATAGATAAAATAGAGATGCTCATCAGTATTCATTTTTTTTTGCTTAATTTTTGACATTTTGTTTATAATTTTGTAGAAAAAAAAAAATCATAGTAGATGTGAAAGGATCACTTGTTTTTGCAGATGCAGATGAACATAAAAGTAGGGTTCTTGTCCTGGATCTTGTTCGCTTATTTCGTGATATACATGAAACTGACTACCTGAATATTGAATGTCACTTCCCTTGGATATATATTTTTTTTTTCTTTTGGTTGCAAATATATTAGACTACCTTTATATAATTTGGCACTATTGTATACCTTTATCTAGCTTTTGCTTATAAATTATGGTTCTAACTATATAAATCACTGACTAGTGTGAGTTTTGAGGGCAGCTACGTACTCCAGTTGAGTTCTTGTGACCTATTACATATATATATATATAGGTGATCATATATAGTACCTACCTAAAATAGACCAGAAACTAATCTGCAGATAGAAGGCAGAAAAAACAATGTCCAGCTGACTCTATCCAATGACATGTTTCTTTAGATAATCTCCAACCTCATATATGGTAGATGACAACAATTTATGGTGGTGTTGATAACTTGATGCCAATGGCAAGGATATATGGCAAATCTTGGTCATTGGAAAGAAAGAAAATATATAGAAGAGAAGGAAATAGGAAAAGCCAACCAAAAAAAGGTCACTGATGATCATTTGATATATAATAAGCATTTTCAACTTTTCAAAGGGTACGTTAGATCATATGTAAGATTAGAGACCACGTGGGAGAGACTCCATTAGATATATAGTTGCTAATGGGGGACCTTAATCTTGTGCAAACCCTAAAAGCGTTATTGGATCTAATAAAACATCCATCCCTTCTTCACTTCCATCATTTTTTTAGCATTAATTTACTCTCTCAACATCTTGTTGATGGCTAGACTGGGGACAGTTGTGATCAGATAGTTGTCTCCTCCATTGATTAAACTTGAAGAGCTTCAATTCTGATCTTTTTCGTAGGAGTCTTGTTCTTAGTGGCAGTGCCAGGATCGATGAATCAATAAGCTCCTCATTAATAATCCATTGTGAATACTTCAATGGCTGTATCTGGTATTTGGCTCCGGAAAGAGGAAACAAAATTATTAATTGTCTGAATAAATTTCGGGTGAGAGAAGATATTATTGACTACTGTTTTCCCATGGATATTTTGTTCCCGCGATGCCATTTTTTTTCTTGATGTCTCACCTTTAAATACCCTAATCCTGTTGTGGGTTACGTATTCATTGCAAATGTCCTATTTGAAATATTGATTGCTAAAATAAAAATAAAAAAAAGAAAGAGGAAAAAAAAACTGATTAAACATGCAATACAATTTAACCAATTCCTTTTGTTAATGTTCAGAATGATACGAGGCTCCCATAAGTACGCTGGATTCATTGATCTACCACTAGGGACCTTTTTTGTTGTTTGTTTTTTAAAGTAGAAGCCTACCGCGAAAGGTGAAAGGGAGAATAAAAGGAGAGGGAATGAACAGACTTTAAATTGTTTAGGAAAGAAAATAGAAAGAGAAAGAAAAGTAAGGGGGAGTTTTTGTCCTCCGAAAGTGGATGGAAACAAGAAAGAAAAGAACATTCTCTTTGACGACTCCCTCTTTCCCTGACTACTTGACCAAACATTTGGAGAGAAAAACAAGTTCTTTTTTCATAGGGTAACCTTTCAATTGCTCTTACTTTTCTGTAGAGGCCAACATTCTATTAAAATGTACAAAATTATTCCTCCTTTTCATATGAAAGGTAAGCTAGCAACTTTAGAGGCGAAAATTCTCATGGAAAAGTTCATGTGGAAGTTCAAATGTAGGTAAACAAAACCCTTGAATTAACCTGTAAGAGTGTGATGATTCATGATCCATTGGTTGATTGGATTTTCATTAAAAGAAGGCCTACGACACACTAAATTCTCATCACACTGAGCACCTAACACTCGTTTTTATCACGACTGCTAGAGTGTCACAGCTTTTAGTGAGTTGTTTTTACTATTATTTTATTATTTATTACTCTTTTGTTTTGGCAAATTACACCTATCTTTCTTGTCTTTTGGCCTAAATATAGTACGCTATCTTTGGTTTTAAAAGGTTAGAGATTTCCAATTCTTAGATGAAACTCGGTAACATATTTTCCCTTTTATTATTTAGACATCTTTGACAACTAACATAATTTGATGACACAAACATATTACTGTAGTGTGTTGTTAATTTTACTCTTAAACTGAACCCTTACGAGCCTCACCTCATTACAGCTTATTTTTTTATTTTTTATTATTGCAGTTGAAGCTCCAACCACTATGATAGTCGAGTAAAAGGTAAGAGGTTGGGGGGGGGGGGGGGGGGGGAACAGAGAACAAAAAAATAGCAGAGAAAGTCTTTATTTTTCCCTAGGATAAATAATTATTTAGTCTCTCCAACTTTGCCTCAGATTCTATTGTCATCCTTTAATGTTGATTTCTTCTACTTCGGCCCCCCAACTTCTAAACGGAAGTTAATGTGATCGCTCATTTTAAAATAAGTTAGAAAAATTAAAAATTAATTACACTTTAACCTTTCAACTATGACTTAATATTACTTTACCCCATTCAACTAAAAATAGTTACATTTTCATCATCATAAAATTTAAATTAGAAATTTGTTGGGTCAAAATTATATAATAATTTCTAAAATAAAGAGAAAAAAACAATTTTATGGGTATGAAATGTTATTAATCATTCCAAAATTCTTAAGATAATGGCCATAATGATTTATAAAATCTTGCTTTTGTGGATCACTAATTATTAGCCCTAACAATATTTAGAAGAATTTTGAAACTACGCATATGTTAACCAGGGAGTTAGGGACAAATTTATTTTATATTGTGTCCTATAAGAAATGCTACAAGTGTTCAATTTATTTATTTATTTATTAATAGCGTTAATATGAACTTAAATTTTCATAATTTAGGGGTAAAATGTAACAACTTTTAATTTAGCGAATAAAGTAAAACTAAATCATAGTTCATAGGGTCAAAGTGGAATTAATTTTTATTTTTCCTAATTTATTTTAAAAAGACCACATTGAGTACTTTTTAAAAGTTGGAGGGCCAAAATAAAAGAAATCAAAGTTCAAGGATGACATTAGAATCTGAAGCAAAGTTAAAGGGACTAAATGATTGTTTACCCTTTTCTCTATTAGAGAGAGAGAGTAATAGATCTCTAAAGTGATAGTGAGTAGAGAGAAATTATTGCTTTTATTTTGGTTGAATCTTGACCAACAATTACATATAAAAGGATAACAAAGGATATTTACCTTCTTTGTTAGCCTCTATTATCTTGCTAACTCTGACAAAGTAGTATTTATAATTTTTAAAAATTAAGGGTAACTTTTTGTATTTAGGCCAAAAGTTTGAGGAGGTTTGTCTAATTTGTCCTCTTTTTAATTTTTACAGGTAAGCAATTTTTATATAGAAAAAAATAAATATTTGATTACACTCCAAAAGTATAATATTAATCCCTTAATTAGTGAATTGTTATCTCTAGTTTAGGTTTTAGATTAGTATTTTATCCTTAACTTATCCTGAACATGCATTCTTGATCTAATTGCAAGAAACGGAGCTTAATTGTGGAAGAAAGGGCCAAAATTGCATTCGAGCGATCACCAGGTTCCACCGAGTGCTCTGACGTTGAAAAATCCACTAATCGCTAGATTCTGCAGGCTATTTCCACCGAGCGATTTAGGAGCGCAAACTTCAGAGAGCCCATTTAATCGAGCAATTCTCGTGCGCAAGCCGAGTGATCGGTGCCTCAACCGAGCGCTCACTTTACAGAGCTCTGCTTTTGTCTTTTGTGTAAAAGGTTGTTGGAGGCAAATTTTGAGGCGTTCTTAGTTTTGAACTTATATTTTTTTTATGTATAGTTTATATTTGGAGAGCATTGTAGAGAGAGAAATTTATTTTCTTTCATTTTTCTTGCACTTTTCTTCATTTTCCTAGCAACCAAACACTAGTTTTCTCTTACTTTAATACAAGATCTATAGATTCTCATCTCTTCTCTACATTTCTACATGCTTTCTATGATAAGTTCACGTAGCTAAATCTCAATTTGGGTGCAATTGTGAAGGTTTGGCAAGGATTTCTATGGAGGTATATGAATTTCATTGAATTATCCTATGGTTTCTACTTCTTTTCTTAATTAGGTTTAATTTCATAAGAAAACTTACATTCATAACACAATTTGGTGAATCCTATGCACAATTCTTCAATTGGCATACGGATTTCACAAATCTAAGGTTTGTCTCTAAGATTCTATAGATTGATTTCAAATCTAATCCCAATTGAAAGGGAATTCAAGGTTTTATTGTCAAAATCTTTTGAATCAAGGATCCATGGAGTGATCCTTGATTTGAGTTAACAAACCTCCATTGGAATTCTTGTGGAACTTGGTGAATTGGAACAATTACATTCAAATCCTTCTTTAATTGCCTTAGAATCTCAATTGCTTTGCTTTATTGATCAATTAGTTGTTCAATTGCCTTTAATTTCATTGCATTGGTAGTTTAGAATCAACCTATCTCAAAATCCATAAAATTGATTTCATCTAATTTGCAATCCAAGTTAGGTAGTCCATTGTGAGTTTTTATCCATTTCTATATTTGAATCAATCCCTTGGGAAGAACGATAATCGAAGAATAATTGGTAAACTACGACGCGAACCCATATGCTTTCGGGAGAATGACAAAGTTTTGGCGCCATTGCCGGAGATTAGAAACACAAAGCTAATTTTGGATGAACTTTGAGTTTAAATTGAAAATAAGTGGAATTGATCACCACCTCGAAGGAAGCATCTACGGCTTAGGCCCAAGGGTATATCCTTCATCCCTTTTATGTGAATACTCATGCTAGATTTTTGGTTATTATGTTTGTAATTTGTTTTGTTTGATTTGTGTAATTGTATTGCATATAGCTAGGAGCCCAATTGGTGGCATAATTTGGAGGATAGTTTAGTGTGTTATAGTTTTGAATTGGTGGTATTGTTTTTACATGTGGAGATTGGAAGATTTGAATTGAATAGAAAAAGCCGTTGTTCAGCAATAGCATTGAGAAAAAGCTGTTGTCTGGCCATATATATATGCTCGTGTATGATGTGTTGCTAGGATCTAGACATCTCATTTGTTGCATTTATTTGCACGCCATCATTCATATGTGATATATACGGACGTCCTGTGAGGCTTGAGAGTTCTAGTTCTTCCTCATCTCCTTGAGAACCTACTCCCAGACTTTCCTTAGTTGTCAATCTTAGTTTTACACCAACGACCAATATTAACGAAGGAGGGCTACCTGATATCTTTCCCCCAAATCTCATTAGCATACCTCATATCCCCAATCCAAATTTGAACGCAGACCTTGATCTTCAACCAAACCCTCCGAAAGGAATTCCTAATGTAGTAGGGGGCAATGACTTTGACCAAGGGAGCAACCATGGCGACATGACAACTCCCTAATATTGGACCTTGAGAGATTACATGAATTCTCTTAGGCATGCTCCGAGCTCTTGTATTATTTTTCTCCTTCATTACACTACATTGAATATTCATCCGGGGATGATGCAACTGTTACCACAATTTAATGGAATGGAGTCCGAATGACCATATGCATTTACAAAAGAATTTGAAGATGCTTGCTCCCTAGTCATGGACAACTCTTAATTTTCTTCCTAAAACTCTTCCCTTTTTGTCTAAAAGATACAACTAATTCGTGGTTTAATTTGTTAAGACCGTTGTTAATTCTTGGCAAGCACTTCAAGGGGATTTTTTGAAGAAATTTTTTTCGAAAAATTGAACGGAGGCGTTTAGATGCCAAATTTTGCAATTCTCCCCCATGTTAGGAGAATCATTTTTTTAATGTTGGGAATGCTTCAAAGACCTTCTAATTTCTTGCTCACACCATGGTTTCAATTAAATGGCATATCATTAACATTTTTTATGCATCTCTTACACCCCAACTAAAACAATTTGTGGAGACAATATGCGTGGGAACTTTCATGGATAAGCAACCTTATAAAGTTTATGCCTATTTTGACTACCTCTCAAACTTGGCTCAAGATTTAGCTATCACCGGGACCCAAAATCTCTTAGGTCGAGCCAGTCAACAAGGAGTAAAATATCAATTGAAATAAGTAGACAATGTTAATGCTAGGCTTACAACTTTGACAAAAAAATTAGAAGCTTTAGAAGTGAAGAGAGAGAACGCGGTTGAGATAGAGGAAATTAAGTAGGTAAGTTGTGTTTTGTGTGAGACCAAGGATCATGACCCTTCATCTTGTCTAGTCATCTCGGGGAGTTAAGGAGGTGTTGTATGTCCAAGTTAATGCCATTGGTCAATACCAACGAGGAAGGGGTAATCCTTATAATCCCGGGTAGATGGATCACCCAAATTTCTCATGGAAGAGTGAGGGGATTTCAAACACCCAATCATATCAAGGAGGATTTCAAAGTAACCTGATGGCTGACAAAAGAAAGCCTAGTGATGATAACGCAATCTAATGGAGTCGGACCCAGCTCAAAGCCCACGAAATGAAAAGTCCCCATCTCACCAAACTATCTCTCTATCAAGGCCAAAACTAGCTGGTAGTTTAGACTATTCATCTGCAATCCTATGAAAGCCCCAAACCTGATCTCTGTAAGAAATGCACGGTAGGACGGAGTAGCTCACTACATGGTGCCAAACACTTGGTGAATAGCCCCTCTGAATGCCGTATGAACCCTGGGAGGGGACAAATGCTATCGTGAATAAACGCTAGGGTGATGAGCTAGGTCTCCCAATGGTTGAGTATCTGATACCTCCAAATCCCCCATATCCGCCTCTGTTTGCCTCCTCTTGATAAAAGCCCTCCCATAACCGATTGTAGGACCTCTAAGGCTAGGTGCCTCATCATCTGCATCCATTTTCCCTTAAAATATAGGCTCTACTGGGGGAAAATGATCGAATGGAGGCATACTCTCACTCCTACTCTCGCCTGAAGAAGCCTGACTAGCTGACCTGCGGTTACCCTTGGAATGACTAGAACTGTTGGCAGAATCAGTGCGAGCTCCCTTTTTGAGTTGGCGTCTCAGCTCAGAACCACCATGATCGGTATCTACCATCCTGAAAATCAAATCAAGGTAAGGGTATCAATATACGATACATACAACTCAAAAGAAAAAGAAGTACGAAAAAAGAAAAGAAAGAGAAGGAAAGGACGAAGTAAGTCTCGTTCTCCTACCTCCAGTGGAGTTTACTCCATCATAATACACACCTTTTAGGTTTCCTAAAATTTTTCCTTCAAAAGTTTATTTCAAGATCAATTCTAAGGTTTCTTAAACTTTTTCCTTCAAAAGTTTAGATCAAAATCAAAATCCAAAGTCAATTTCGAAATCAAATTTCAAAGTTTTATTTCAAAAATCAATTCTCTAGTTTTTCAAACTTTTCCTCCAAAACGTTTCCCTCAAAAATTTTTATTCAAAATCAATTTCAAAGTTTTTTTAAAACTTTTCCTTCAAAAGTTTTATTCCAAATTGAGTTTCAGGTTTATGAACTTTTCCTTCAAAAAAATAATAATTCTAAGTCACACCGAGTTACTTAAGGTCTTCTTTGCAAAAAAAAAAAAGCCCCATCCTCAAAGGTTTTATTTCTTTTTTCTTCAAAAAGATTTTATTTCAAAAATTTCTAGCTTTTTTCTCATTTTGAGAAATTTCGGCAGAGTCCCATTTGTAAGTGGTCCCTACAACGCTTAAAACTCTGCAATAAAACACAAACTGTGCACTCCGCGGCATCCCAATCACATAGCACTAACATACATAAAGCGATTTGTGCACATTCTCAAGGTTTTCGAATATTCAAACAAGCGTTTCTATTTTCCAAAAATCCAAGGGTTTTCAAAATTTTTGCACAATCTTTAAAAAATACTTCAAATATTTTCTAAAATATTCTCATATTTTTCTAAATACATAACATGAACAATTCAATCAAAATTTTAATTTTCCCTATTTTCAAGCATTTTTCTATTTTTTTTGAAAAACCTAACATTCAAAAAGTTTTAAAAATTAACAAATCTCTCCACAAAAATCCTAAACATGTTTCTAAGACATTCTATTAAAAAATATTGCAAGAAAATAGAAAACCCAAGCCCGTAGGTGCAAAACCCTTACTTGGAAACATACAAAACTATCCAAACTCAATCAAACGGGTATCAAAATGCAGAAACAATACCACCAGAGTGTTCAAAACATAATAAAACATAGATTTCAACTATTCACACGACTCAAACGGAGTTCTACACATTAAGATCAACACAAAAGAAAAACTCACCTCTTGGAGTTCTTTGGCGAAATCTTCTTCTCCGATCATAGTTCTGACAACGGTGATTAGTTTTGGCTACTCTCCGCCATCCTCCATACTCACCCCTTCAATGTTCAAGAGTTTCTCTATGTCAAAGCTTCAGAAAAAGCTCTCAAAACCCAAAAATCAAGCAAAACCCATAAGCCCCGAATGAGAGGCTGTTGAGTTTCTAAATCCTCAGGTGGCGCTAAGGTAAATTTAAGCTTAGCACCACTCCTAGAGGCACCATAGGCGAATTCTGGGCAATTTTCCTTTTTGCCCGCCAAAATTTGGTTTTAAATGCCCCCTTGGGCTAATCTACAATTTTCAAGCTCCCATCTTCAAAATTTTCCAACTTCAATCCTCCGATGGCCCAACGGTCAACATGAGACTCTGACTTTATCATTTTCTGCCTTCAACTAGTAAAGATAAAAAAAGAAAGGTAGCTATAAGCACCTAATTTTTGCCCGTTCGGTAATCTCCGGCTTGACCGGACTCACATTAAAAACCAACACGGACACATTCAAACCCAAACCAGCTTTCTCGACTCAATCCATTTAATCAACTACATCGCGGGTCTGCCAGGCTCAATAGAGGCAAAATGACCAAAATGGCCTTGGGGCATTGCTCGATCCAATTCTAGTTGGCATGTCTTCTTAAAGACAGTAAGTCTGTATATCAACCTTAATTCTAGTCAAGATTAGTCAAACTCAATCTGGCATGTCTTTCGAGATAGTTGATCCCTCAAACGGTAAGTCCATCCAACATGCCACGTTTACAGAGAAAACATAAAATCCCTCGAAACGATAAGTCCCTTCATACCCATCGATGGGGATAGAACTCATATGCCTGAGATGGTAGAGCGGTTCACTTTTGGTGCCAACTAGCCTGCTAACGTAGAATGTCCACTATTCGGCATATCGATCGGGAAAGCACCTAAGGTCCTAAGGCGATAAGACCATCTAGAAACTTCCCGAGATTAGGTAGTCTTCGGAATGAATGCACACTATTAGTGGAATGAAAACACTCACAAACATCACAATCTTCAGAGTGATGAAAACACTTACAAATAGGTCAACATTGGGAATGCTAAAAAACCCCCTATGTCACGGGACCAAACATGCCTCTTGGCCGCAACATGTTTACCTAAGAATGAGATACCTTTGGAAATCAACTCATCACACACCGTCAAAGTAATGGAAGCACTCAAAACCTAGGTCAACATTAGCCTCAATCTGGTGAAAGATAACCAAAATGCCCCGGGGGGCCCCACCAGTGCGTTTTTTGAAAAAGTTCCTAAGACCTTAGAGTGGTAAGTTCACCCTTCTAAAATTGTCCTAAAGATAATCTAGCACGTTCTAGTGCCTTCCAGTTGTTTTCAGATTGGTTCTGAGAGTATCCAGTCAAAATAACCACTTTGCCCTAGGCATCCAATCGCCTCCGGAAACCATATTGGCTTTGGGTATCAAATTGGTTACCTTCCCAGGATGCTTCTAATAGTATTCCTAATCTTCCAGTATCTTTTCGGACCATTCTGGGTCCATTTCGGTAAATTCAGTGTGAAATAACTGTTTTGGCTCCAGTGGGCCAATCGCCTTTTCCAACCACATCGGCTCTAGGTGTCAAACCAACACTCCTTTGGAGCACTCTTAATAGTGTTTCTAACTTTTGAGTCTTCTCACAGTCAACCCCGGATCGATCTTAGTGTTTCTCGAATCGAATGACCATTTTGCCCTTGGTGGGACAAGTCACCCTTTTCAACCACTCCGATTTTGGTTATCAAGTCGGTTACCTCTGGAGAACTCCCATCTATTCCCGGTTGAGTCTTGTTACTCGAAACCTTTTGGATCATTTTTAGACTTTTCAGAGTCATTTCTAGTAAAGTCAAGCCAAAAATTGTATGGTGGTCACTAGGATAGGCACCCGAATCTTCTGCCTTGCCTCCCAAGGGTTAAAGATCTATTTCTTGCCGACCTAACAACTTTCCTAAGGGGGTGGCACCACTAGTAGTGGCACCAAGCCAAAATTAAGCTTGGTGCCACTACAATAGGCGCCAAGCCCAATTTTGGCTGCTTATAAATATAGGCCACCCTCCACTGCATTCTAGGTCAAAAAATAGCTCCAGAAATGATGCCTCTCTGAAAATAGCCTTTGAGTTTTTCCAAAACCCTAATTCCTTAAATCTTCTCTCCAAACCCTAGCCTCCATACACTCTAAACACCTATACACTTGCCTCCTATCACCATGAAAGCTCAAGTGTTGCATATTCAAAGTTTGAAAAGTTTAAGCAAGTCCTCCATTGAAGCATTCAACCTAATAAGAAGAAAATGTAGGGTTCTATTTACTTTAATGTAATCCACCTCTCTCTCTTCTCCTCCTAGTCCACTTGGACTGTTCTTTATTTTGATCCCCATCTTCTACCCCTTCTTCTTGTGTGCTTGAAACAAAGGATCTCTTGGTTCATGCCTAGGAAGGCCTTGGGGGAAGTCACCGTGTCGGAGACTTTCTTCGAGTTTAACCTAAGATAGTGTGGGTTTGGCCCCCTTGATTATATGGTGGAATCTAGCCTTGTATGTCCACGCCCCTATTGCATTGTGGTTGTTATGTTCATACATTGCATTCAATATCGCGTTCAAAAGCTTTCTTTAAAACTTGCATTTAGAAAAGTTATTTTCAAAACCACAACCCTAAGATGATTCTAACTATTTCATGATTAGGGTTGTTTTAGGAAAAATGTTATACTCAATGAGACCATCAAGGTCCATATTAGGGTTTCAAACCCTAGTTGTTTTTAAAATTATAACCCTAGAATGGTTCTAGTCTTCTCATGATTAGAATCGTGTTAGGAAAGTGAAATATTTAAGAGATTTTCAAAAGTCTATATTCAAACCTTTCTAAAATAGTTTTGCAAGTCCACTTCCTAAAAATTATTCTCAAAGATTTATTTTTCAAAAACTTTGAGTCTTGAATTCCAAGTCAAAACCCTAGAGTCTATATTTAGAAAACCCTGAGTTTCTCATGTAAAACCATAACTTTCTATTTCTATTAAATCATAGATTTTCAAAACCATTTTCTACATGAAATCATAGATTTCCTAATTCGAAATCACATGAAATGATAGATTTCAAAAACTAAAGCTTTCCAATTTCAAGTCAAATCAAATCTTGTCCAAATAGGAAACCAAATTAAATACCCTATTTCTGGAAATAAAATCTAATATTCTGTTTTAGGAAATAGAAATCAAAACTTTTCAAATTTCAATTTTTCCTAATGTCAATCTTTCTTAATTTCAAAACCTTCCCTTTGCAAACTTTACAAAGACAAAACCTTCCTTTTCAATTGAAATCCAATCTTTCCAATTCAAATGCATTGCATAAACTCTAGGTCCTAAGATTGCTTAAATCCAACTGACCTCAAACTTAAGTCAAAACTTTTCAAATTCAAATTTTTTTAAATCAAATCTTTCCAAATTCTGACTTACCAAATCTCAAATTTGAAAATTTCTTGATTATAACCTTTCCTAAATCAAATCTTTCCGAAATCAAGTCGTTTTTAAAATGAAAACTTTCCTAAACTAGAATTTTCCTAATTTAGGAATTCAAAACTTTCCTGAAATCGAGCTTTCTAAAATCAAAAATTTCAAGTTTTAATCAAACATTTCTATTTTAATTGCATGATTAAACCCTAGGTTATCTAAACCCTAGGATACATAAGCCCTAGTTGAACCCTAACCCTAAGTTAGGAAACTTAAACTCTTTTCTAAATCTTAAGTCTAAATCAAGATGGTTTTAAAACCCCAATTCAAGTCAATATGATTTTGAAGTTCAATTCAAACTTTTCAAGACAAATTCAAGTACTTTTTCAAGGCTCAATGTCAAATCCAAGTTTTATGATGAAGTCAACTCCAAGTTTGATTTCAAAAATCAAAGTCAATTTTAAATCAAAGTTCAATTTCGATTCTTCCAATCAAAATTCAAATCAAAACCTTTTCAAGTCAAACTTTCCAAAGGCCATGAGGTGCCTTTTCAAATCAAACAAGGCTCCAAAGTCTCTATTTTCAATCGGACCCCGAGTTTGAACTACGACTGATCTAATTCCCAACAAAGGGATACGTAGGCAACCCTCATGGGTGCGGTCACAACCTTTTTCAAAATTGCAATATCCTTTTTCGAAGTCTCTCTCCAAATTTAAATTTTTTTCATACATTTGCATATCATGTATAACATCATCCTTAAAGTGATGATGCAAACCTCTTTCTAAAATTCTTAAAGTGGATATAATTGGACATTTAGTAACCGGAGATTCTAAATGAGTGAACCTAGGGTGATAGGATATGTAGGTACTGCAAGGGCAGGATAGGATAATAACCTAGTACATCTTCCCTATATGTAACCAACCCCTGAACCTAGAATCACGATTTTTAAAAGACTAAAACGGAGTTATTTTCAAACAAAAGAGGGCTTAAATATTTTCAAAGGTTGTC
This sequence comes from Euryodendron excelsum, assembly GCA_033060915.1. NCBI lineage: Eukaryota > Viridiplantae > Streptophyta > Magnoliopsida > Ericales > Pentaphylacaceae > Euryodendron > Euryodendron excelsum. Next base: position 42,658,248 of record CM065380.1, on the reverse strand, counting down.
AAATAACATGTTTTCTTAAAATCCTTTCAAGGAGAAGTTTTTTTTTTTTGTTTGTGTTCAAATGTTTTTCAAAAACCCTAAGCTTGATCTTTGGATTATGCTTAGTTTTAGGTGACCTAACTTATCTTAACAAAGTTAGGTGGTGACTCCAAATATTTTTCCTAAAGCCCTCATTCAAATCAATTTCTAATTCAAACCTAATCACACTTGTCCTTCTAGGAGGATGAGTTCTAACGAGAGAGTACCGTGTGTATTTTTTATATTCGAGTGCGAAAAATTAGGGTACGGCAGCTGGCGACTCCATTAGGAATGCTTAGAGGGTTAAGCCAATACCATGTCCTTCTACCCTTCATTCATCTTGAATCTTCGATTAACTCGTCCAATCCTATCCACTTCAAAATTTTTAAAGTTGTTTTTAAAAAATGTCATAGCTTGCATTCAATTCAGATTCAATCATTCTATCTTGCATTAAGTTTGTCATCAAGGTATTGACTTTTTGCATTTATTTTGTAGGTGGACCATGTTCATATTTACTTTTATTGTCCATATAGATTGCCATGAATGACAGGATGAAATGGATAAGATGGTTGGGAGTTTTTGGGTAGCCCTTTTCTTCGTTGGGACTCGCCTAGTGGGGTGAAGAAAAGTGAAGCCAATAAGGAAGTAGGTGCGGAGGGAGAGAATTGTGAACAAGAAAAGAAGAGTGAAAAGGAGAATAGTGAGTTTGTGTCTAGAGATGAGAAAGCCTTGAGGGAAGAATGTGAGGCATTGGCCCATGCCCCTTTCCCTCAAAGTGTGGTTAAGCTAAAGAATCACTCTTTAAGTTTCAAGATCTATAAGATGTTTAAGCAAGTCAAGATAAATCAAACTCTCTTGGAAGCAATCAAACAATTGCCCTCTTATGTAAAGTTTTTGAAAGATTTGTGCACTGTTAAGAGGAGGTTAAATGCTAGAAAGAATGACTTTCTTGCCCAAAATGTCAACTCCATTGTCCAAATTAAAACCCCACCAAAATACAAGGACCTGGAATGTCCCACAGTTACTTGTATTATTGGAGACCATAGGATTGAAGGTTGCTTACTCGATCTAGGGTCAAGTGTGAACCTATTGCCATAGTCAGTGTATGGGAAATTAGGTCTAGGAGAACTTAAGCCTACTAGACTCACACTTCAACTTGTGGATAGGTTGACTAAAGCACCTAGGGGGTAAAGGAAGACGTATTGGTGCCAGTGGAGAAATTATACTATTTCATAGATTTTGTTGTCTTGGACACTCAACTAATTGTAGACCACAATATACAAAGTCATATACTGGTCATCCTTAGTCGTCCCTTCATAGCCACATATGATGCCATCATCTATGTATAGGGTAGTCTTTTGAAGTTGTCTTTTGGCAACATGACCGTCGAGTTGAACATGTTTAATATGGGGAAGCAACCAACTGAGTGTGAGGCTATTAGGGAATTAAATTTTCTTGATACTCTCATCCAAGATCATTTCAAGAGGCATTACGTAGAGGACCCATTAGCTAAGTGCTTATGTTTAGCGAGGGTCTAGTTTACTTGGAAGATGAAGAGGAGGGGGTCGGTGAAGAGGTTAGTGAGCTAGAGGTAGTACCCGTCATGGTAGTGGGTAAATGGACCCCCACTTTTGAACTTTTAATTCATAACCCTATTGAACCTCAACCATTAGAACTCAAAGCCCCAATACCCGAAAGGAAACCATTGCCTTCCACTCTTAAATATTTATTAGGAGAGGGTGAGTTTTATCCAGTAGTTATATATTCATGTTTATCGGAGCCTCAAAAAGACAGTTTGTTGAAGGTGCTCAAGAAGCACCGAAAAGCCAATGGTTGGACGATCACCGATCTTCACAGGATTAGTACCCTTGTGTGTACCCATCACATTTACCTTGAAGAAGGGGCTAAATTAGTGCATCAAATGAAATGACAATTGAATCCAACCATGAAAAAGGTTGTGAGAGGAGATGTTCAAAAATTGCTTGATGCGGGTATCATTTATTCCATATCCAACTCTAGTTGGATTAGCCTAACTTAAGTTGTCCTTAAGAAATCCAAAGTGACAGTAGTGCGAAATAAGAACAATGAGTTAGTACCGACTCGTATTCAAACCGGTTAGCTTATGTGTATAGACTATTGCCATCTTAACGCCGTCACTAGCAATGATCATTTTCCCCTTCTCTTCCTTGATCAAATGTTCGAACGTGTAGTGGGGAGGGCATATTATTGTTTCCTTGATTGCTATTCTGGATATTACCAACTAGAAATAGCCATGGATGACCAGGACAAAACAACTTTCATATGTCCTTTTGGTACATTCGCTTGCAAGCGGATGCCCTTTGGGTTATATAACGCTCCCGCCACTTTCCAAAAATACATGATAAGCATCTTTAGTGGTATGGTAGAGAGGATTTTAGAGGTCCTCATAGATGATTTCTCCATTTATGGGGACACGTATAAACAATGTCTAACCAATCTAGAATCTGTGCTCAAGCAATGTGAGGAGAGTCATTTAGTTTTGAATTGGGAGAAGTGTCACTTTATGGTGACACAAGGCATAGTTTTAGGCCACATCATTTCCGGGAGGGGTATTGAGGTAGATTTCGCCAAGGTTGAGTTGATTAAAATACTATCTAACCCTAGGACCATTAAAGATGTGTGATCCTTTCTTGGGCACACCAGTTTCTACTAGCATTTCATTTAATCTTTTAGTGCCATCTCTAGGCTTTTATATGCCCTATTGGGGCAAGTTACACCATTCGAGTGGACTCCTTCCTGCCAACTTGCATTCGAAAAATTGAAGAATCATTTGACCGCGGCTCTTATAATCTAACCTCCAGCTTGGAGCCTACCCTTTGAGCTTATGTGTGATGCTAAGCCAGGGAGCCGTTTTGGGCCAAAGGAAGGACAAGAAGCCTCGTATGCTTCACTATGCTAGCAAGACATTGAATGAAGCCTAAGTGAACTACACCACCATCGAAAAAAATTGTTAGCTATTGTTTTTGCTTTGAGCAAGTTTTGTTCCTACATGGTGGGCTCATTAGTGATTGTTTACCCTGATCATGCTGCCCTCAAATACTTATTGTCTAAACAAGATACTAAGCCTAAGTTGATTCGATGGATTCTTCTTCTTAAAGAATTCAACCTTGAGATTAAAGACAAGAAAGGGGTAGAGAACGTGGTTGCGGACCACCTTTCTCGACTTCCCTTTGAGGCTCCCACCATTGATGAATCTCCCATTAAAGAGACCATCCCCGATAAACAACTCATGCTTCATCAAGCCATAACACACACTCTCACTCTATGGTATGCCGCTGTGGCCAACTATTTGGCCACCAAGGCCATTCCTTCTCATTGGTCTTCCTTGGACAAAAGGAAATTCTTTCGGGTTATGATGCAGTTTTTACAATGAGCCATACTTATTTAAGTATTGCTTGGATTAAGTAGTTAGAAGGTGTGTGCCAGATGAGGAGTTCAATAGTGTGATGACATTTTGCCATTCTTATGCTTGTGGAGGACACTTCTCCTCTAAGAAGACCACGGCTAAGATTTTACAATGTGGTTTATATTGGCCTACAATGTTTAGGGATACCTATGCATTTTGTTTAGCATGTGATAGATGCCAAAGACTATAACTCTTTCTTGACGGCACATGATGCCTATTTCTCCCATTATCATTTTAGAGATTTTTTATTGTTAGGGAGTTAAATTCATGGGGCCTTTTTTGAGTTCCTTTGGCTATCTTTTCATCTTGGTTACCATTGATTATATGAGTAAGTGGGTCGAAGCCATAGCCGCTAGGACCAATGACCATCAAGTGGTCCTCAAGTTTTTGAAAGAGAACATTTTCTTTCAGTTTGGCTTGCCCCGAGCCATCATTAGTGACGGGGGCTCCCATTTTTGTAATCAGCCTTTTTGCTTCCTTGATGTACAAGTATAATGTGGTTCATAAAGTTGGACTCCTTTACCATCCCCAAACCTAAGGTCACGTTGAGTTGGTAAACTAAGAGATCAAGAATATCCTTGAGAAGACCGTCAATCCTAATAGAAAGGATTGGTCTTTTCGGCTACTTGATGCTTTGTGGGCCTATCACACGACCTATAAGACTATACTTGGTGCTTCCCCTTGTAGGCTTGTTTATGGGAAGGATTGTCACCTTCCAGTTAAGATTGAGCATAAAGTCTTTTGGGTAATTCGCCAATGTAATGAGAGCATTGATGAAGTGGGAATCCATTGTAAGCTCCAACTCAATGAGTTTGAAGAGCTTAGAAATGACATATTTGAGAATGCTAAGATTTCTAAGGCTCAGATGAAGGCCTTTTATGACCAACATATCTTAAGGAAATCTTTCAAAATTGGTCAAAAGGTCATACTTTATGATTCACATTTGCATCTATTCCCGGGTAAATTGCGAAGTAAGTGGTCGGGCCCTTATCAAGTCAAGGAAGTGTTTCTTCATGGGGTGGTTGAAGTGCCAAACTTCACCAATGCTTCATCTTTCAAAGTTAATAGGCAAAGATTGAAACCTTACTTTGAGCCTTTTCAAGGTGAGATTGATTGTGTGGATCTCTTTAATCCACCAAGCTTTAGTTGATTATGATTTATAAATGATACTTAGTTTAGGAGTAGGATCTTTTATTTCCCTTTTTCTTAGTTTTGTTTGTGGCATCTTTTAGTTAATAGGTAGAGTGTGATCGGTTTCTCTTTGGGTTACCCATGCTATTTTAGTGCTACACTTTATTGTTTATTAGAGATGTCATAATTTTTTTTGTTTTACCTTAGTTTTGTCTTTTTCTTCTTTTGGTTGTTTGTAGTTTTCAAGAGTTGGTAGTTTGGCATTTGAGAGCGGAGAACCTTTTGGTACTTTCTCTATTAATTGAGCTTTTGCTAGTTTGTCCTTTGGGGAAGCTTTTGGTACTTCCTCCATTAATTGAGCCTTTGTCTTGGCTCGGTGCCTTATTGGAGAATGGGAGGTATCCAATGCAGCATTTTGGAGTCTTTATATTCTTAGGCAAGTGAGTTGCTTTTCATGCCATGTTCATTTCTCTTGCTTCACGATTCTTCGTTTCTTTTTCCACTTCTCCATCTTCATGGCTTCTAAAGGTGACGGCAAGACCAGCAAGCCGACTGTTGTCAAGGAAGGCGAGATTAATCCCAAATATGGGGCTGTTTTGAAGGCCCTTATCCATGTTACCGAGTTGGGTCTCCAGGAGGAGCACGTCATGGAGGTGGCTTGCTTGGTGGCACCACATCTTCTCGATGACTCTTCTCGTTCCACTCTTACCCTTCCTACAAAATTTGAGATGCCAAAGGCAAGCTCCTTTGGCCCGAAGAATAAATAATTGCACAGCCTTTTGGAGAGTGGTAGTTAGAGGTAGGGTTATTATAATAGTTACTATTTCTATATCTTTGTTGCTCATGCCATTTTTCTTTTGTCATTGTACTTCTCTATGTTTTGCAATAAAATATGGATTGGTTTCTGTGGCTTTGTTCTCTTGCAATAGGGATATTTAGGATGGTTTTTGTTCTTAGTTGATAGTTTGTAGTTTGTTGTTAGCTTATATAGTGTCTTGTCCAGGAAAACTTGAAAATTTTCAAAAAATTCTAGGATTTTTGCTCAGCTAAGCAAATCAAGAAAGCAGTCCGAGTGATCAGTTGTATAGCAATCGCATGGCCGATCAATCGGTGATGTCATGCGAGCGCTCAGCCATAACAACAACGTTTGGACTCCTAAGAGCAGTTCTTACTGCACCTAGCAAAGGTAAGTGTAAGTGAGTGATTGACCGAGTGATTGTTTAGACAAAAAAACATTGGGTGGGCTAGAGAGCACACGGTTTAAGTAACCAAGCCCTCGGTGATGCAATTTCTATAAAAAGGCGAGTGCTCTCCTCTTTTTTCACGAGTAATCAGTTGTAAGAACCCTTTTCTTTGAAGGAGAGAGAGAGAGAGAGAGAGAGAGAGAGAGAGAGAGCTATTTTAGAGTGGCGAAGCTCTTGCTGGATCATCTCGGTGGACCCCACTTTAGTCTTTCTATTCCTAGCTCTCTGTTGTGCCTGATTTTTTGCACTTGAGAAAAACACATAAGTGAGAAAAATACGATACTCTCTCATTAGAACTCATTCTCCTAGAAGGATGAGTGTGACTAGGTTTGAACTTGAAATTGATTTCATTAAGGACTTTTGAAAAAGATTTGGAGTCACCACCTAACTTTGTTAAGGTGAGTTAGGTCACCTAAACTAAGTGCAATCCGAAGATTAAACTTAGGATTTTTGAAAAAGGTTTTGAAAACTTCCTCAAGAGAGGATTTTTAGAGAAAACATATTGTTTGATAACTTTTGAAAAGATTTAAGCCCTTTTTGAAAATAACTCGATTTTTGGTCTCTTGAAAATAGTGATTCTAAATTCAGATATTGGTTACGTATAGGGAAGATGCACTAGGCTATCACCTCAGATTCCTTGCGGTACCTACATGTCTATTCACCTCAGATTCACTCAATTAGAATCTTCGATTATTCAATGCTCAATACTATCCACTTTCAAAAGAATTTTAGAAAGAAGTTTAATACGATGCATGGTATGCAAGTGCAAGAAAAAGATTTGGTTTTGAAAATAGATTTAAAGCTTGAAAAAGGTTGTAAAAATCAGAAACTTGAAAAAGGTTGAGGAATTAGAAATTTAAAAAAGGTTATAGAATTAAAAATTTGAAAAAGGTTGGGGAATTAGAAATTTGAAAAAGATTGTGACTGCACCTATGAGGGTTGCCTACGTATCTCTTTGTTGGGAATCAGATTAGTCATAGTTTGGACTCGAGGTCCGATTGAAAATTAAAACTTTGAGGTCTTTGAAAAATTTGACTTAAAAATTTTTTAATTGAATTTTGATTGGAAGATTGGAAATTGAACTTTGAATTTTGATTTAAAATTGAACTTGGAGTTGACTTTGATTTGAAATTGAACTTGAAATTGACTTTGATTTGAAATTGAACTTGAGGATTTGAATTGATTTTGATTTGGAAAGATTGAACTTTGAAGGAGAACTTGAACTTGATTTGAGAAAGATTGAGTTAAGCTTTGAAAACATCTTGACTTAGACATGGAGTTTGAAAACCAACTTGGTTTAGAAGAAAGTTTTTAGAAAAGAGTTGAAGTTTCCTAACTTTAGGGTTAGGGTTGAACTGTGGTTTAGACATCCTAGGACTTAAGTAACCTAGGGTTGAAGCATGTATTTGAAATAAAGAGGTTTGATTTAGACTTGACAAGTTTGATTTTAGAGAGTTTCAAATTAGGAAAGTTGGATTTTGGAAAGGATTTGATTTGATTATAGAAACACTTTATTTAGAAAAGACTTGTAGGGATTTGACTTGATTATTTGATTTGAAAGAATTTAGAAAGTTAGGGTTAAGGAATGATTGGATTTTGGAAAGCTTTAAATTAATAAAATTTCAAAATAGGAAAGTTTCATTTTAGGAAAGTGCCAAATTAAGAAAGTTTCATTTTAGGAAAGTTTTATTTTAGGAAAGAATTGATTTTGAAAATATTTGAATTTGGAAAGTTTTGAACTTAGAAATATTTGAACTTTGGAAAGATTTGGAAGTTTGAATTTAAGAAAGATTTAAAAGCTTAAAATTAGGAAATGTTTGAAAGTTTAAAATTAAGAAAGATTATAATTAGGAAACATTTGATTCCTATTTCTTAAAGTGAAAGATTAGATTTTATTTTCAAAAATAGATGATTTGGTTTTGTTTTCAAAATTAGAATATTGGATTTGACACGGAATTGGAAAGGTTGAGTTTTGAAAATCTTGGATTTGAAAATCTATGATTTGAGGCAAAATTAGAAGTCATGATTTTAAGAAGGGAACTAGAGTTTCCTAATCATGGTTTGTATGGCTTAACTTAGACTTCAAGATAAAGAGTTTTTGGAAAGTAAATCTTTGAAAAGAGTTTTTTTTTAGAAAGTAGATTTGCAAAACTATTTAGAAAGAGATTTGAATATGGACTTTTGCAATCTGCATGAATATTTTACTTTCCTAAAACGATTCTAATCATAAGAAGATTAGAACCATTTTAGGTTTGTGATTTTGAAAACAAAATAAGGTTTGAAATATGGACCATAACGATCATATTGAATATAACACTTTCCTAATACAACCTTAACCATGGAATGGCTAGAATCATCTTAAAATTGTGAGTTTGAGAAAAACAATTTAGGGTTTACACCAAAAAATTTGGACCTTGATAATCACATTGAATATGACACTTTCCTAAAACAACCTTAACCATGGAATTGCTAGAATCATCATATGAGTGTGATTTTGAAAAGAAGTTTGAAAGAATGAGATTTTAATTGCAAGTTGTGAAAGAGAACTTTGATGCAAGTTTGAAAATGACTTCGAATGCAATTTTGATTGCAATGCATAAACATGATAACTACAATGTAATAAGGTCGTGAACATACAAGACTAGATTTCACCACATAATCAAGGGGACCGAAATCACACCATCAAAGGTTGAACTAGAAGAAAACCTCCAACACGGTGACCTTTAACAGTCCTTCCTAGGCAAGAATTGGAAAGTCCCTTGTTTTAACTATGCAAGAAGAGGTGGTAGAAGATGGAGATTATAATAGAAGAAAGCCCAAGTGGGTTAGGAGAGAGAAGTGAGAGGGGGGATTATATAAAAGTAAATAGAAAACCAACCTCGTATTCTTCTTGCTTTGATTGCTTGATTTGCTTTACTTGACTCGAATTTTAAAGGCTTTGAAGATGTAACACTTGATCTTCAATGGATGTTTTGAGGCTTGTGTTTGAGTGTATAAGGCGTATGGAGGCTAGGGTTTGAGTGTATGTAGGCTACGGTTTGAAGAGACTTGAGAAAATTAGGATTTGGAGAGACTTCGAGCTTTGTTTTTAGAGAGATAGAGTTTCTGGACTGAATTTGCAAACTCTTTTTACGTAGGGGGAGGGTTTGTATTTATAGGCAATTAAAATGACCTTGGCACCTGTTGCAGTGGTGCCAGGGTAAAATTTCCATTGGCGCCACTAAGAGTGGTGCTAGGCCATTTATTGGCTTAGTGGTGCCAGCCACTTAGGAAAGTTTTAGGGGGGCAAGAAACATATTTTTTGACCCATGGGATGCAAGGCAAAAGATTTGGACGTCTGTCCTAGTGACTACCATGTAATTTTTGGCTTGGTTCCACTAGGAGTGACTCTGAAAACTTTGGGAATGATCTGGAAGGTCGGGGATGGACAGAAACCCTTGAAAGAGTATCCCAGAGGTAACGGACTTAAGAAACAATGCTAGAACAATTGCATAGGTTGCTGGCCCACCAGGAGAAAAACACTGAAATGGACTCGGAGTGACCCATGAGAAGACTTAAAGGTTGAAAACACTATCAAAAGTGTTCCAAGGAGTTGCCGGTTTGATACCCGGAGCCAGTGTGGTTGGAAAAGGCGATCGACCAACTAGGGGCAAAATAGTCATTTTGCACCAGGCTTATCGGAATAGACTTAGAATGATCTGAAAAGGTGCTGGAAGGTTAGGAATACTATTAGAAGCATTCTCCAGGGATAATCAATTCGATACCCAGAGCAGGTGTGGTTCCCAAAGGCGATCGAATGCCTGGGGATAAAATGGTTATTTTGATCGGATAGTCTCAAAATTAATCTGGAATCGACTAGAAGGTAGTTGGATGTGCCGGATTGTCTTTGGGACAATCTTAGAATAGTGGACTTACCGATCTTAGGACTTAGGTACTTTCTCGAGAAGCATGACTGTCGCGTCTAGATTTTTCGCACTCGAGGAATACACACGCAAGTGGAAAAAATGCTGTAATCTGTCGTTAGAACTCATCCTCCTAGAAGGATGAGTGCAACTAGATTTGAATTGAAATTGATTTGATTAAGATCTTTTGGAAAAAGATTCGGAGTCACCACCTAACTTGAATAAGGTGAGTTAGGTCACGTAAAACTAAGCACAATCTAAAGATTACACTTAAGGTTTTTGAAAAGGTTTGGAAAAACTTCCTCAAGAGAGAGATTTTAAGAAAACGGGTTGTTTTGGCAACCTTTGAAAAAACGCAAGCCCTTTTTTGAAAATAACTCCATTTTTTGGTCCCTCCAAAAGAGTGATTCTAAGTCCAGGGGTTGGTTACGTGTTGGGAAGACACACTAAGTCATCACCCTACTCCGCCCTTGCAGTACCTACATGTCTATTCACCCTAGATTCACTCGTTAGAGTCTTTGATTAATAAATGTCCAATACTATCTACTTTAAAAAATAATTTTTAGAAAAAAATTGACATGATGCATGATATGCAAATACAATAGAAAGATTTGATTAAAAAATAGATTTGAAAAGAACTTGATTTGATGTTGGAAATAGATTTGAAAAGACAGATTTGAAAGAAAGATTTGATTTGAAAAGAAGAATTGAAGTTTGAAATTGGAAAGAAAGTTTTGGAAATTGAAATTGAAGATTTGAAAATAGATTTTTGGAATTAGAAGTTTGAAAAAGATTGTGGAAATAGAAACTTGAAAAAGGTTGTGACCGCACCCATGAGGGTTGCCTATGCATCCCTTTCGGGAGTCAGGTTAGTCGTAGTTCGGACAATAATCCGATAAAAAATAGAAGGTTTGATTTAAAAAAGATATTTTGATTTGAAAAATGGTTTGATGTGAACTTAGAATAAAAGATTGGAAATTGGAATTTGGAATTGAAAAGATTGGACTTTGATTTGGAAAGATAGAACTTAGAAGAAGGATTTGGACTTGTTTTGGAAAGATAGAGATTTAGGAAACCTAGACTTAAGAAAGATAGGATTTAGGAGGGACTTGAGATTAAGAAGGATTTGACTCGAATGTTGGACTTGGAAGATTTGAGAAAGATTGAAGTTAGGAAAGGTTCAAATTAGGAAAGTTTCAAAATAAGAAAGTTTCATTTTAAGAAAGATTTCGAATTAGGAAAGTTTAAAATTGAAAAGGTTTTGAAATTAGAAAGTTTTAACTTAAGAAAGTTTTGAATTTAAAAAGTTTTGGATTTAGAAAGATTTGAAATTAAGAAAGGTTTGAATTTAGAAATATTCAAAATTTGAGTTTTAGAAATACTTGAAATTAGGAAAGGTTTGATTTTGAGAAAGATTTGAAAATTTAGATTTGGAAAGTTAAAATTAGGAAAGGTTGGAATTATAAAGATTACGAAGCTTAAAGTTTAAGGAAAGATTTGAAAGTTTAAGTTTTGAAAACTTAAGGTTTAGGAAGATATGAGATTAGGAAGGAATGGATTTTGTTTCTAAAAGGAGGCAATTTGATTTTATTTCCAAAAACGGAGGATTGGATCTAATTTCTTAAATGGGAGATTTTGATTTGGCATGGAATTAGAAGGGAAAGTTTTAGAAACCCTAGATTTGAAAGTTTATGATTTGATGCAGAAAATAAGTTTTGGAAATTGATGTTTTTGATATAAAAAAGGAGGTTTTGGAAACCTAAATTTTAATGTAAGATTGAAAATCACGTTTTAGGAAAGAAAACTAGGGTTTCCTAATCATTGATTCTAGTACTTGACTTGGGCTCCAAGGTTAAGAGTTTCTTGGAAAGTAAAACTTTTTGGAAAGGAAGATTTTTGGAAGGAGATCTTAGCAAAGAGTTTTTAGAAAGTAAACTTGAGAAGAGTTTTAGAAAGGAGATTTTGGAAGGTAAAACTTTGAGAGAGTTTTTGGAAAGAGAGGCTTTAAGAAGAGAGCTTTTTAGGAAATGAATTTTTGAAAAGAGTTTTTGGGAAGTAAACCTTTTGAAAGGAGCTTCTAAGAAAGAAACTTGAAGAGTGTTTTTTTAGAAAGTAAAACTTTTTAAGGAAGTTTTTGGAAAGGAGTTTAAAAAGAAGTTTTAGAAAATAGATTTTTTGAAGGGAGTTTTTAGAGAACAATTTTGGGAAAGCATTTTTGAAAAAGAGATTGGAGAGAGCTTTTAAAAAGCATGTTGGAAAAGAGATTTTAGGAAAAGAGATTTTTAAAAAGTGAGTTTAAAAAGAGATTTTAGAGATGATTTGAATGTGGACTTTTACAAGCCTCTAAAAATATCTCACTTTCCTAAAATGATTCTAACCATAAGAAGATTAGAACCATTTTAGGATTGTGGTTTTGAAAACAATAAGGATTTGAAAATATGGACCATAGTGGTCACTTTAAATGTAATACTTTTTTAAAACAATCCTAACCATGGGAAGGCTAAAATCACCTTAGATTGTGATTTTGAAAATAAGTTTGAAAAAGAAAACTTAATGCAAGTTTTAAAAAGAGTTTTGATGCAAGTTTTGAAAATAAGTTTTGGAGAGATGCATGATCATGATATGCACAATGCAAATTGGGGTCGTGAACATACAAGGTTAAAGGCTTCACCACATAATTGAGAGAGCTGAACCCACGTGATCTCCAGTTAGACTAAGAGAAAGCCCTCGACATGGTGACTTTCAATAGTCTAATCCTATACATGAATCGGGGAGTCACTTGTTTCAAGCATGCAAGAAGGGGGGGGGGGGATAGAAGATGGGGGATTAAAATTGAAAAAAACCCAAGTGAGTTAGGAGAGAGAAGAGAGAGGGGGAATTGCATAAACGTAAATACGAAACCTACCTTGTGTCTTCTTTTATTTGCTTTGCTTTATTCGCTTTGTTTTCTTGCTTTGCTCTGGTCTTTGCCTTGATCTTTAAGAGCTTATTCTGATCTTCAAGAGCTTTTACGTCGCAGCACTTCAAGTTTTCAATGGAGGTTTTAGAGGCTAATATATGAGTGTATGTATGCTATAGTTAAGTATATAGAGGCTAGGGTTTGAAGAACCTAAAGGAAACTAGGGTTTGGAAGGACCTAAAGGAAACTAGGGTTTGGAAGGACTTCGAGCTCTGTATATCGAAGAGCAGGGTTTTTGGATTGAGTTTGCGGACCCTTTTCACGCTAGAGAAGGCTCAGTATTTATAGACAGAGGATTGACCTGGTGCCTGTTGCAATGGTGCCAGGAAAAATTTCTTTCTAGTGCCTAGTGGCGCCAGCCACTTAGGAAAGTTTTAAGGTCGGCAATCAATGTATCTTCAGAAGATTTGGGCACCTGTACTAGTGACTACCATGCAATTTTTAGCTTGCCTTCACTAGGAGTGACTCCGGAAGGTTCGGGAATGATTTAGAGGGCTGGAAAGGGACAGGAACCCTTTGAATAATGTCTCAGGGTAGTAGACTTAAAGAATGATGTCAAGATGTGTCCGAGAGGTTGACCAGGCCATTAGGGGCAAAACGATCAATCTGGCCGGAAAGCTGCCGGGATGAACTTGGAATGTCCCGAAAGAAGACTCAAGGCTTGGAAACATTAGCTAGAATGTCCCAGGAGGTTATCGGTTTGATACCCAAAGTCAATGTGGTTAGAAAAGGAGACTGGCCGACTAGGGGCAAAACGGTCATTTTACACCAAGTTTGCTAGAATTGACTCGGAATGATCCAAAAATTCATCAGAAGGCTGGGGATACTATCAGAAGCATTCCCAAGAGGTTACCGATTTGATACCCAGAGCTAGTGTGGTTCTTAGGGCACTCAGATGTCTAGGGGCAAAATGGTCATTTTGACCAAAAGGTCTCGAAATTGGCCCGAAACCGACTAAAAGGCACTTAATCATGCCGGATTGTCTTTAGGACAATCTTGGAAGGGTGGACTTACCGTTCTAAGGATTTAGGTACTTTCTCAAGAAACGTGCCGAAAATGGTCCTAAGGGCAGTTTAGTCATTTTTCACTAGAGTGGGCTAGCAAGCACTGGTGTTGACCTAGGTTTTGAGTGTTTCCATCACTTTGATGACGGTCCCGTGACATAGGGGTTTGTTGGCAATTCCCAATATCAACCTATTTACGAGTGTTTTCGCCACTCTGACGGTTGCAATGTTTACGAGTACTTCCGTTATTCTAACGGGTTGCGATCATTCCAGAGACTACCTGATCTCGGGAAGCTGCTAGGTGGACTTATTGCCTTAGGAATCAACTTTCTCGAAAGGTGTGCCAAAAAGGACATTTTTTCATTGGCGGGCTCGTAGGCGGCAAAGGTAGACCGTTCTACTATATCAGGGACTTGGGGTCTCGTTCTGGTCGACGGGTTTGAAGGGACTTACCGTTCTAAAGAGTTCTCTCAGATAATGTACCAGATAGGATGGACTTACCACCTTGAGGAATTAACTTTTCGAAAGGTGTGCCGAATTTAATTACAATTAGAATTAGACTTGAAATTGGATTTTGAGATAAAAACGGGGACTTACCATCTTCAAGAAGACGTGCCCACTAGAATTGGACCGAACAATGCCCCAAGGGCATTTTGGTCATTTTGCCTTTGTTTGGGCCTGGTGGGCCCATGAAGCGATTGATTGACTGAATTATGTTTGAAAAACTTATTTGAACTAGAATATGTTCATATTGACTTGAATACAAGTCTGGACAAACTGAAGACTCCTGAGCGGGCAAAAATGTGGTGCTTACAGTGACAGAATGGCCCAAGGGGCAATTTTGTCATTTTTCACCGGAGTGGGCTAGCAGGCACTAATGTTGACCTAGGTTTTGAGTGTTTCTGTCACTCTGATGGTGTGTGACAAGTTGATTTCCAATGGTATTCCGTACTTCGATAAATGTATCATGGCCAAGAGGCGTGTTTGGTCCTGTGACATAGGGGTTTTGTTGGCAATTTCCAGTGTCGACCTTTTTGCGAGTGTTTCCGCCACTCTGATGGTTACGATGTTTGTGAATGTTTCTATCACTCTGACGATGTGCATTTATTCCAAAGACTTTCTGATCTTAAGAAGTTGCTGGATGGACATATTATCTGAGGGATCAACTTTTTTGAAAGACGTGCCGGATAACAGACATTCTACATTGGCGGGTTAGCAGACACTAGAAGTGAACCGTTCTACCATCTCGGTAAATGTGCTGAATAGGATGGACTTACTGTTTGAGGGATTATCTTTCTCAAAAGACGTGTCGAGTTGAGTTTGATTAGTCTGAATTGAAATTGAAATTGAAATTGGAATTGAGGTTGAAATAAGGACTTACCGTCTTTAGGAAGACGTGCCAATTGGAACTAGATTGAGCAATGCCGCAAGGGCATTTTGCTTCTATTGGGCTCGGTGGGCCTGTGAAGCGATTGATTGACTGGATTAAGTCTGGAAAATTGGTTTAGACTTGACTATGTCTTTGTCGGTTTGAATGTGAGTTTGGTCGGGCCAGAGATTGCCGATTGAGCAAAAATGCGGTGCTTACAGTTGCCCCTCTTTTTCTGTCTTTGCTTGTTGAAGGCATAAAATGATAAAATAAGGGTCCCATGTTGATTGCGAGGTAATAGAATGGACTAGAGTAGTTAGAATTTGGAATTTTAAGTCTGAAAACTAGATTGTTTAGATTTTTAAAATCAGGAATTTTCAAAATTTGATTTTGAAATTGCTTTTTGAAATGGATTGATTTGTATTTGAATTGAAAGAGTTTGGAAAACCTTTGAAACTTGGAACAAAACTTTTGAGGAAAAAGTTTGAAAATCTAAAATTTTGAAAATTTTGAAGAAAGGAGTTAGAAAACCTAGAAAAGTATTTCTGAAATGAAACTTTTTGAAGGAAGAAGTTACGAAAACCTAGACCATATTTTTCAAAATAAAATCCTTTTGAAGGAAAAAGAGATAAAACCTTTGAGTGTGGGGCCTTTTTGGAAAAGAATACCCCAAGAAAACTGGAAGAAATTTTTCAAAATAAGAAAAGAGTTGAAGATTTTTTTTGAAATAGGATCTTTTTGGAGAAAAAAGATAAAACATTTGAGAGTGGGACCTTTTTGGCAGAGAAAATCCCGAGAAACTCGGCCGAAATTTTTTCGAAATGAAGAAAGAGGTGAAATTTTTTTAAAATAAATCGTTTTTAAGGAAAAAGGAGATAAAACCTTTTAGAGTGGGGCCTTTTGGTAGAGAAGACCCTAAGAAGCTTGGATAGGATTTTGAATTAAAAATTTTGGAAGGGAAAGTTTAGAAAATCTTGACATGGATTTTTTTATAAAACTTTTTGAGGAAAAAGTTTAAAGAAACCTAAAAATTGACAAAAATTTTAAAGAAAACGTATGGACAACCTTGAAAATTGATTTTGAATAGAATTTTTGAGGAAAAATTTTAAAGAACCTTTGAAGTAGATTTTGAATAAGACTTTTGAAAAACTTATAGAATGGATTTCGAATAAGACTTTTTGAAGGAAAAAAGTTTTAGAAAACCTTAAAATGGATTTTGAATAGAACTTCTTGAAGATAGAATTTAGAAAACCTTAGAATTGACAAAAAATTTGGAAGGAAGAGTTTTGAGGATTAAAAACTTTGAAAATCTTTGAGGATTTATTTTGAGTAAGACTTTTTGAGGCAAAAAGTTTAGAAAACCTTTGCCTTGAATTTGAATAAGCAATTGATAAAATTTTGAAAAGAAGAGTTTTGAAAAACCTTGCAACTTGATTTGGAATAGAAACATTTTGAAAGAGAGGCTTGAAAAATCTTTGAAATGAATTTTAGATAAAACCTTTGAAATTAGATTTTGATACTAACTTCAAATTTTGATTTTGAAATAACTTTGGAAAGGGAAGGTTAAGAGACCTTAGGAATTAATTTTTGAGATAAACTTTTGAAGGGAAAAGGTTAACAAACAATTTTGATTTGAAATTTGGACAAAACGTGTAGGAAATTCATTTTGTCAAGTAAAAAGTATAGAAAATTCATTTTGACTCGAAATTTGAACTCTTTGAAGACAAAAAGTATAGAAAATTCATTTTGACTCGAAACTTGAATTTTTAAGACAAAATGTATAAAAAATTCATTGTGACTCGAAACTTGAATTTTTGAAGACAAAATATATAAAAAATTTATTTTAACTTGAAATTTCAACTCTTTGAAGACAAAATGTGTAGAAAATTCAGTTTGACTAAAAAATTTTATTTATTTATTATTTCATTCTTCTTTTTTTATGTGTACCGCTTACCTGTTTATGAAACTTTACCGTATCTCTTTTTCTTCTGGCATGACTTCAGGATGGCTGATGCGATAGACGATGATCTGCATAAGAGGTAATGACGAGATTTGCTTTGGCCTAGAAGAGGACTAGTGCTACTAATGAGGAGGGGGTCGCTTTGCTTGGGATACTGTAAAAGATGCCCTAGATGAGGTTGTTGGAGATGTTGAGACTATCCCTGCTGGACCTGATGCTAAGGTTGAGATTGAGGTAGCTTTTTGAGGGGGCCCATGGTGGAACTACTGGTTTGGAGACTTCTTGGCAAAACTAAGCGCAGGGCGCCATGGGATACTGCTTCATGCGTGTGACTCTCTAGCCTTGGAATTTGAAGGAGAGGACATTGGTCAGTCTTTGGTTGGGATCTCTTAGGGTTCAAATGCAAGGTGTTTGCTTGACTGTTGAATTCTAATTTTGGCAGATATGATGGGATTCTTGTTGACATGTCTCTGAGAGGGGTAATGCTTTTCTTGAGTTAACTTCTAGGAGGAGTGAAGTCACATTTGACTGGTTTGTTTCGAATGGATCAACTGGTTTGGAAGGGAGGTGTATGGTGGGGTATTGCCCTAGTTTTCATAGTTTGGAAAAGGATTGTTCAAAGTTGATTGGGAGGTCGAGGGTGGGTCATTGCCCCATTCCCTGTTTCTTGTAGGCTATGGAGGGCAGGATCATGGCTCAAGCTATTGGGGCTGGATCCATTGGTTGAGTGGAGTAGTTTAGGAGCAGCATAAATATTTTAATCTTTTATCTAAGAGGGCTGTAGATAGTTTAGGCTCTTATCTAGGATTTATGTTAACTTACTGGCCGAGTTGAAATCAGTTGCCCCAAGTTGATTTACAAAAGATTCAGTAGTGTGTTGGAGATCGAAAGATTGAGACATTGGGATCATTAAGTTATATAGTGCATGGGGACATTCCTTATGGAGTCAGAGAATTGGTTTGATGATGACTGGTTTATGTGGTTTGCTAAAATGGATTTCTTGTGAATTCAGATGTGATGGAGACTTTGGGCTTCTGACTTGCCCCAGTTGGGTTGTACTTTGGATGGCTGGATGCTTTGGATAGCTGAACACTCTAGATAGTTGAATGTTTTGGATGGATGGATATTAGACCTGTCAAGTTGCGACATCAAGATGTTAGGGTTGATGACACCTTGGATCCTGAGAAAACTTAAGAAGATGCCCCTTGCACTTGTACCTATCTTAGTATTTTGTTAGCAATATCAAGATGTAACAGACTAATCTTAATAAATGACTTATGATATTCATGCTAATTGCTTTGCCATGTTGAGTTTAGAAATTTGTTACCAATGCAAGTTTCCCACAGGTTGGCATCTCTTGACCCATTGTTGAGGCGTGAGATTTTGCTGTTTTACTGAGGCCATTTTATTAGTGCTATTTAGACTGCTGATCGGGAGATGTGGCTCTCTCTTTTTTTTCTCTCATTTAACCATTATTACCACCTGTGCCCTTACAAATTTTCATAGATGCCGGTTCTACTATTTTTGTACATCAGCGCCCATTTTTGAGTTTACACTACATCGGTAATTTTGTATTTTGCCATGGCCCTATTCTTTTACCCATAGTTTGCCAGAGGGTTTTGACTATGTCCTTAGGCCATACTTTTTCCTTTGATTTCTCTCATTGATGCTGATGAAGACGACTCCTTGTTGAATGAAAATAGAAGTATTGAGCGCTTTGATTTCGAAGAACAATTGATGATGAGATCTATTACTGATGGAAGTCGCTCCATTGGTTAAAAATTGTTCGTGTTCCTTTTGACATTAAGCCTAGAGTTGAGTTGGAATTTCTGCTAGATAGAGCATTTTCTAATGTAATCATCTTCCTTTGAAGAGCAATAATAGCAATGACAGATCCAAAAGGTCTATATTTTGGACTGTAATGTGGGCTTAGTTATGAGGTATTTAAAAGGAAAGGATAAATACTTAAAACATTTTGCTTTTACTTGGCTTTTAAGACCTATGATCATCTTGGATAGCTAAGACTCTTTCTCTCTCTTATGTTGCTCACTCTCTATTTCCTTTTTTTTTTTTTTTTTTGGATTCAAATATACCCTAATTATGGTGTTTCCTTTGCTAGATCTTCACATCTTGTATTTTTTTTTTCAACGATCCTAGCTCTGTTACTTTAACGGTATGGTGTTCTTATAGATTTTCACCAGGTCGATAGTTTTTGTATCTTGCCATGCCTCTTCCTTTTTACTCACAGTGTCTTTTAGAGTTTTCATTGTGTCCTCGAGGTCATGCCTTTTTTTTTTTTTTGACTTTCCCTCTTGGGCACTCCTTAAACCTATATCCGTTCTTTATTTTCCTTATCCTATTTACTCTGTCTCGACCTATCGTAGGAGGTGATCATTAGGTCGGGTTTTTCGAAGGAAAGTGCTAGGCTTAACTGCGTTTTGCAAAGGGATACTTTTTAACTGTACGGTAAAGGAATTGAGAGCCTCTCTTCATTTCAATCATTGCTGTCATTGCTCTGTTAAAGTTTTTGATTGCATATAGTAGTGCTTTACCTAATCTGAGTTGATGAGTGCTTTAAGGATTTCTTCTTCTGTTTTTGCTAGGATCAATTCTCTTCTTTATAGTTGGAGTTGAACTTGCCTTTGGCTTTTTGCTAACTTAAAAGTATCTTTTTAAGACCAATCTCCCTTTCTTTGAATTGGCGGGACTTGACTTTTGTGTTGAAGGATCTGGCAATGCATCCTTAATAGCCTCGGGCATGGTAGATGGCTACCATTCTCTTTTCTTCTCAGAGGCAAAGTTGTTCACACCACTTTTTGAGCTAGTTTGCTTCAATGAGTTGAATTCCTATCAGGACTCGGAGAGAGAGGATTTTTAGTTTGACTAGTAGGACTGTCTCTTTGCTTTAGACCAAGGAGAATGGCAGTGCCCCAGTTGAGATTTTGATTGAGCTTCTACGCGCCATCAACGTAAAGGATAGCTGCTCGTGTCAATCCTTGTGGTTGTCATTTTTCTTGCGAGGGATTCTGTCGAAGCTTTTTCTTTTGCTGCTTTAATGGTTCCATTTGCTTGTGGATAGTAGGCTGCCAAGTTATGGGGATTGATCTGGAAGGTTTGACAATATTTTTCCATTGTGTTGTTATTGAGGATGCTTGCATTATCTGTATTGACGGAGTCGGGGAGGTCGGGTCTGTAAAGGATGTTTGGAAGTCTTTAGGGTCAAAAGATGCCATACGTTGGATACCCTGCAAGTTTTGTTTTTCTGAAAAAGATTTTAGCATGACAAATATAGCATTTCATGATCAAGAGTCATTTATTTTAGAATAACCCATTATGTATTTGATATTTTCATGATACTTTGATAAGTTAAAATCAATGGGTTCCTCTTGTAGCCTTTACCAAGGCCTTCAGGGTCTAGGAGTATGAAAGGCGGTCCAATTTACTAACTTTTATCTAATGCTACTTGAGAAAGATAAGCTGATGTTGAAGGACCAATGCCTAGGGCCGAGGCATCTTTTTTGTGGAACAAGCATGATAGTGAGTCCTCTGGGATTTGAACGGATTTATATGGATGGTAGACTGCTGATCGCTGTCTGCTGCTTAATAGTTCAATTTTGGGTTGATCCTTTTGCTTAATCTCCTTCAGAGGGGGACAATATCCCATCCTACGAGTATGATGCTGATCGTTGAATTGTTGCAGATGAAGATCACCTTATAGTTGTGTCCCTAGTCCTTTCCTCATGTTATATGCCTCTACTATTGAGGTGGTCAGCGACCATGTTCTTAACTGTCGAATGATTGAAATGAGCCAAATCTTTTTGGGTGGTTTGAAAGCTTGAAAGTTGGAGGGTTCTGTTGTGGCAATGCATGGGATTGATAAAACTTTTGCAAATCATGAAGTCTTCTTCTGCATGGATGGTGATTATCGGGACATGGCATGGAGGTAATGTCTTGTAGATAGATGTCCAGTTCTTCTTACTCTTCAATATAGTTTAGGCCTCTTCCAATAACTGGGCTCATCCTTGCATGAGCTTGAATTGAGTGGGATGCTGGAGAGGTTTCTATGAGTTCAGTTGTGCTCTTTGATATGAAAAAAGAAAAAAAAAATTAAAATACAGTTAGCATGTGGAGTTGGAGGTTTTATGCAATGTATGACCTATAGAGGTCCTTTCTTTGAGGGAATCTAGGCATAATGATGAGTCCATTTGGAGGTGGGATTTTGCTCCTATTATGCAATACAATACCTCTTCGGTAAAGGCTGGTTGATGATTCTTTGTTTGGGCAATCCCGCCTCCATGGACGGAGAGGGATTTGGGCCCCTCTTGAGACATTATTCTATGCATGCCATGAATCCTTAGGATTGAGGAACCCTTAGGAGTTTTGGTAGGTTTGATTAACATGAGATTGAATTGCTCTTTTCTCTTTACGTTTGATTAATGTAAGCACCCCATTTTTGATCGCTCGGCAGTCTACACTCTGTCCAGACTTGTTTTCAAGTCATTGTGGGCATATTCTAATCGAATCCAATTCTCTAGTTCCAAATTCCGTCTTTTCATCGCTTCGCGGGCCTGTCAGGCCCAAATAGAGGCAAAATGACCAAAATGCCCTTAGGGGCATTGTTATTTCTTATTCCAATTCTAATCCCTCTCTCGAGACAGTTTATTCCTCGAGACGGTCCGAGTAGCGAAACTACTCACAAAACCGTTAGAGTAGCGGAAATACTCACAGAACCGTTATAGTTGCGGAAATACTCACAGAACCGTTAGAGTAGCGGAAATACTCATAGAACCGTTAGAGTAGCGGAAGTACTCACAGAACCGTTAGAGTAGCGGAAATACTCACGAAACCGTTAGGGTGGCGGAAACACTCAAAACCTAGGCACATCTCTTCGGAGACGGTAAGACCCCTTTCCAATCCCTCTCTCGAGACAGTTTATTCCTCGAGACGATCCGAGTAGCAAAACTACTCACAAAACCGTTAGAGTAGCGGAAATACTCACAACCCCGTCCGAGTAGCAGAAATACTCACAAATCATCAACCCCATCCGAGTAGCGGAAATACTCACACCGTTAGGGTGGCGGAAACACTCAAAACCTAGGTCAACACCAGTGGCTGTTAGCCCACTTCGGTGGAAAAGGACCAAACTACCCTTAGGACCTTTTCCGAGACTTTTCGGTCAAGATAACCATTTTGCCCCTAGGCATCCGAACGCCCCGGGAACCACACCGGCTCTGGGTATCAAACCGTAACCTCCTGAGAATACTTTTTATAGTATTCTTAACCTTTCTTTACCTTTCCGAATCATTCTGAGTTAGTTCCGGCCAACCCGGTACAAAATGACCGTTTTGCCCCTGGAGGGCCGGTCTCCTTTTTTGACCATACCGGCTTTGAGTATCAAACCGGTAATTTCCCGAGAATACTTTACCTTTCCGGACTATTCCAAGTCAGTTCCGGCCAACCTGGTACAAAATGACCGTTTTGCTCATGGAGGGCCGGTCTCCTTCTTCGACCATACCGGTTTTGAGTATCAAACCGGTAATGTCCGGAGAATAATTTTATAGTATTCTCAACCTTCCTTTACCTTTCCGGACCATTTCGAGTCAGTTCCCGCAAACCCGGCACAAAATGACCGTTTTGCCCCTAGTGGGTCGGTCTCCTTTTCTGACCACGCCGGCTCTTGGAATCAAACCGGCAACCTCTGGGAACATTCTAAATAATGTTTCCAGATCCCAAGTCTTTTTCCGGGACAATCCGAGTTCACCCCGGCAGTTTTCCGGTTCGGTTGACTGTTTTGCCCCTAAAGGCCCGGTCGACCTTTCCGACACATCCTATCCTCACTTTTCAAGTCGAATACCTCCAGGACACTATTTTAAGTGTTCCTGCTCCTTTCCAGCCTTCCAGGTCATTCCCGGCTCCTCCAAATCATTCTCGGACTTTCCGGAGTCACTCCTAGTGAAGCCAGGCTAAAGTTTACATGGTAGTCACTAGTACAGGCGCCCAAATCTAGTCAAAGATACGTTGCTTGCCGACCTTAAATCTTTCCTAATTGGCTGGCGCCACTAATAGTGGCGCCAAGCCAAAAAATGGCCTGGCGCCACTACTAGTGGCGCCAGTGTAAATTTTGCCCTAGCGCCACTGCAACAAGCGCCAAGCTTATCCAACTTCTATAAATACAGAGCCTCATTCAACGTGAAAGGGGTCTGCAAACTTAACCTAAAAATCCTATATTTCGATACACAGAGCTCGAGCACCTCCAAAACCCTAGCCTCCCTAGGTTTTCCCCAAACCCTAGCCACTATACACAAACCCTAGCCTCCTATACACTCATACACTCCCCCATACACTCATACACTAGCCTTCAACCACCCTTCGAAGACTTGAAGAGCTACCATCCAAAGTTTGAAGACAACCCTTGAAGACTGAAGAAGAAGATCAAGACGAAGACCGAAGACCGAAGACAACGCGGCGCACAAAATAAACTAGATACAAGGTAGGTTCCCTATTTAATTTTCTGCACTTCCCCCCTCTCTCTTCTCTCTCCAACCCACTTGGGTTTTCTCTATTTTAATCCCCCATCTCTTTCCCGCCCTTTCTTTACATGCTTGAAACAAGGGGATTCCCGGTCCATGTGTAGGATTGGGCTATTGGAGAGTCACTGTGTCGGGGGCTTTCTTCTAGTCTAACCAAAGACCACGTGGGTCCGGCCCCCTTGATTATGTGGTGAAGCCTTAGCCTTGTATGTTCATGACCCCAAATTGCATTGTGCATATCATAGTCTTGCATCTTCCAAAATTCGTTTTCAAAAAGTTGTTTTCAAAAATCGTTTTCAAACTTGTTTTCAAAATTGCATCAAAAGCTCTTTTTCAAAAACATGTTTTCAAAATCACAATCCTAGGGTGATTCTAGCCTTTCCATGGCTAGGGTTGCTTTAGGAAAGTGTTACATTAAAAGTGACCTTTTGGTCTATATTTTCAAATCTTGTTATTTTCAAAACCGCTTTCCTAAAGTGGTTCTAGCCTTCTTATGGTTAGAATTTCTTTAGGAAAGTGAGATGTTTTTACACCTTCTAAAAACTCTCTTTAAAAATCTCTTCCTAAAAATCTCTTTTTCAACATACTTTCCTAAAACTCCCCTCTTCAAAATTGATTTCAAAAAGTCCCTTCCAAAATCTATTTTTCAAAACTCCCTTTTTCAACTCATTTCCAAAATCCTCTCCCCAAAATCCACTTTCTAAAAGCCTTCCCCAAAGATCTTTCCAAAAACTCTCTTCAACAATCTTTAACCAAAAACCTTTCTAGAAAAACTCTCTCTAAAAACCTTTCTAAAAAACTCTCTTTCCAAAATTTTCCTTTTAGAAATTTCCTCTCTGGGATTTTCCTTCTAAAATCTACGTTTCTAAAAACACACTTTCCAAAACTCCTCTTTAAAATCTTTTTCCAAAAACTCCTCCCTAGGATTCCTTTATAGAAAAACTCGTTTCCAAAAGCGTATTTTTCAAAAAACTCTTTCCTTAGAGCCCAAGTTAAGCCCTAGAACCCACAATTAGGAAACCCTAATTTTCTTTCCAAAAACATGATTTTCAAACTTTGGCCCAAACCTAGGTTTCCAAAATCTCTTGTTTTCACATCCAAACTATACATGTTTCCAAAATCTCTTTTCTACGTCAAAACTATAATTTTCCAAACCTAGGGTTTCTAGAATCTCCTTTTCCAAATCCTTGCTAAATCTTATCTTCCCTTTAGGAAACCGAATCAAATCCCCCCATTTAGGAAACTAGATCCCGTCCTTCGTTTTTGGAAACAAAATCCAACCTTTCTCTTTTAGAAACCAAATCCAATCCCTTCTTAATCCAAACCTTTCCTAATTCAATTCCTTCCTAAACCATAAGTTTCCTAAACCTAAACTTTAAACCTTTCCTTGAATTTCAAAATCCAACTCTTTCCTAATTCAAATCCTTCCTAAACTTCTACTTTCCTAAATCTTAAGTTTCCAAAACTTGAACATAAAAATCTTTTCTAAATTTTAAAACTCAACTTTCAAATCTTTCCTAGTTCAATCCTTTCCTAATTCTACCCCTTTCCAAAATCTTTTTCAAATCCAAGCTTTCAAACCTTTCTTAAACTCAAACCTTTCCTAATCTAAAGATTTCCTAAAACCCTAAAACTTTCTAAATCTTAAACTTTCTAAATTTCAAATCTTTCTAAAATCAAAACTTTCTAAATTTGAAGCTTTCTCAAGTTAAATCTTTCTAAACTTCTAAACTTTCTAAATTCTAAATCTTTCTAAAACTTCAACATCTTTCCAAATCCAAAACTTTCTTATTTTAAAAACTTCCTTATTTTCAAAACCTTTCCTTTTTTAAAACCTTTCTTAAAATGGAGCTTTCTTAAGTCAAAACTTTCTAAACTCAAAGCTTTCTTAATTCAAAACTTTCCCTTTTCTTAATTCAAACATTTCTTAAGTTGAAAACTTCCCTTTTTCAAACCTTTCCAAAAACGAAACTTGCCAATTTTCAAAACTTCCCTATTTCAAAACTTTCCAATTTTAAAACTTTCCTGAAGTTGAAAACTTTCTTAAACCAAAAACTTTCCTAATTCAAAACTTTCCAAAAATGAAACTTTCCTAAATCGGGCCCTTCCTAATTCAAACCTTTCCTAAATCCAATCTTTCTTAAATTCTCAAGTCTTTCCTAGGTCTCTTACCTTTTCCTAAGTCTAGGTTTTCCAAACCTCCATCTTTCCACAACCAAGTCTTTCCAAAATCAATCTTTTCAAATCCAAGTCCAACCTTCTCAATTTCAAATTCCAATCTCCTCTTCTAATTTCAAGTCAAATTCAATTTCCAATTCAATCTTTCTCTTCCAATCTAACCTTCTATTTTCAATCGGACTCCTGTCCGAACTACGACTAACCTGATTCCCTCAAAGGGATACGTAGGCAACCTTCATAGGTGCGGTCACAATACTTTCCAAACTTTCAATTCCACCCTCATGGGTGCGGTTTCCACAATCTTTTTCAAATCTCAAATCCCACAATTCCTTTCAAATTTCAAACTCCTCAACATTTTCCAAATCTCAAATTCCAATCTATTTTCAAAATTTCAATTTCAAAATTTCTATTTTCAAATTTCTACTTTCAATTTTCAAAATTTCCAATTTCAATTTTCAAATCAAATCAATCTCTTTTTAAATCTATTTTTCAATTCTCTTATTTAGCACGTGCATATCACGCATCATATTAGTTTCGTTTTAAACATTCTTTTTCAAAGTGAATAGGGTTGAATTATAGTTAGTCGAAGACTCTCATAGGAATCTAGGGTAGATTGACATGTAGGTACCGAAAGGGCAGGGTAGGGTGATAGCTTAGTGCGTCTTCCCTACACGTAACCAACCTCCGAACTTAGAATCATTGTTTTCGAAAGACCAAAAAGGAGTTATTTTTCTAAAAAGGGTTAAATGTTTTCCAAAGGTTGCCAAACAACCTGTTTTCCTAAAAAACCCTCTCTTGAGGATGTTTTCCAAAATCGTTTTCTAAAAACCCTAAGTGTAGTCTTCAGATTATTCTTAGTTTTTAGGTGACCTAACTCACCTTAATCAAGTTAGGTGGCGACTCCGAATCTTTTTCAAAAGCCCTTTATTCAAACCTATTTTCTATTCAAACCTAGTCACACTCATTCTTCTAGGAGGGTGAGTTCTAACGAGAGAGTACAACATTTTTCCCGCTTGGGTGAGTATTCCTCGAGTGCGAAAAATCTGGGCTCGACAATTAAATGCATGAGAATGCAATGACTTGAGTTTCTTGAAACTCTTATCCCGAAATAGATATGGATGCACGAGCATAATGATAGTGGATATGTAAGCAGCGTGATAACAGTAAATGAATGGTTTAGAATAACCTGTTCTTATCTTGCTTCTGCTTTCGATTTTCTTGGTACTTGGAGACGAGGGTGAAGGATAGAAGATAAGAAACAAAAGATAAGTTAGTATCTTGATTTAAAAGTTTTTATGCAATGTATGTCTTAGGGGTGCCCCTATTTTGAGAGGGGGACTAAGCTTGATGAGTTGGCTCACTTTTTGGAGATAGGAGTTTGCACTTATATGTAGATACCATACCATCAATTTGAGAGCATACATTCATCCATTCATGTAAAATAGAAGGGTACATTGAACTTTGAGTTTAAAATACAAGAGAATCGAAGTACATTTTAATAGGGGAAGGGAGGACATTTTCCTTGGGACTTTCACCTATCTACTTTTATATTTGAAATCCTAAACTACTCTTAAGTCTTCAGATTCATCTTCGTTGAGTTTGATGTTGAGGAGGTCATTGAGGGACCTTATTATTTGGTTGCCCTTTATCTTCTTAACAACCTTATTTCCGTGAGCATAGAGGGATTGGGGCCGCTCTCTATGAAATGACTTGAAATGTATGTCATGAGCCCTTAAGGTTGCATGAGAACCCTTAGGATTTTAGTAGGTTTTATACATGGGAGAGTGATCTTAGTGTCACTCTCTATGGGTTGATCATATGCATGAGAATGTAGTGACTTGAGTGACTTTGGAACTCATATCTTGACATGGAGTATTAAATACATGTATGTGTATGCCAAGAATATAAAGAGAGAGAGAGGATGCAATTGTAAAGTAAATATATATGCATGAGCATTTATACAAGTATTATAACAGCAGAATTAGACAAGGATAAAGAAAAGTAAAGCAGTTGCCCTTTCCTCCGTGGTTTTGAAATTGACGTGCGTGTCTTAAATCTGGCAGAGGTTCAGCTATGCATGGTTTTTACATGAGCATGAGGTTAAGGGTTTATTAATGCTTCTTAAGAAGACTCGGTTCCTAGATCTTTAAACCTAGGCCCACTCCCCGAGGTAGTGCCATTACCGGTTGGTGATCTGAGCGAGGGAACCTTCAAAAGGCCATAGGCTAAGAAATTGACAAATCATCCACCCACAACCAATCTACCGTTCCCCCTTCTAACTAAAAGGGTCGTAACCAAGTAATAAAGCAAATATGTAAATGCGAGTGCACGTGCAGTGTGTGTGAAATTTTAAAAAATCAAGGAAAGGGCCTAACAACTCCTATTCATCCTGTCCATTCTATCCTATTTATTCATGACATACATGGCAGTTAACATGACATAAAATAAAATGTGAACAAAGGTCCACCTACAAAAAAAAGATGCAAACAGTCAGCACTTGGATGAAAAACTTAATGCAAGATAGAATAATTAAATGTAATTTGAATGCAAGTGATGACATGTTTTCAAAAATAGCTTTGAAAAGTTTGAGTTTGAAAATTTGAAATGAATAGAATTGGACAAGTTAATCGAAGACTATAGATGAGTGAAGGGATGAAAAGACATGGTAATAGCCTAACCCTCTAAGCGTCCCCAGTGGAGTCACCAATTGTCACGCCCTGGTTTTTCGCACTCGAGAAAACACACACAAGTGAAAAAAACATGGTACTCTTTCGTTAGAACTCATCCTCCTAGAAGGACGAGTGTGACTAGGTTTAAACTTGAAATTGATTTGATTAAGGGCTTTTGGAAAAGATTTGGAGACACCACCTAACTTTGTTTAGGTGAGTTAGGTCACCTAAAACTAAATGCAATCTGAAAATTAAACTTAGGGTTTTTAAAAAACATTTTGAAAACTTCCTCAAGAAAGGGTTTTTAGAGAAAACAGGTTGTTTGACAACTTTTGAAAAGATTTGAACCCTTTTTTAAAATAACTACGTTTTTGGTTTCTCGAAAACAGTGATTCTAGGTTTAGAGGTTGGTTACGTATAGGAAAGATGCACTAGACTATCACCCTATCCTGCCTTTGCGGTACCTACATGTCTGTTCACCCTGGGTTCACTTAATTAGAATATTAGATTATTCAATGTCCAATACTATCTACATTGAAAAGAATTTTAGAAAGAAGTTTGACATGATGTATGACATGCAAGTGTAAGAAAAAGATTTGATTTTGAAAATAGATTTGAAGCTTGAAAAAGGTTGTGAAATTAGAAATTAAAAAAGGTTATGGAATTAGAAATTTGAAAAAGGTTGTGACCGCACCCATAAAGGTTGCCTACATATCCCTTTGTTGAAAATCATGTTAATCGTAGTTCGGACTCAGAGTCTGATTGAAAATAGATACTTTGAGGTCTTTAAAAAGTTTGACTTAAAAAGGTTTGAATTGAACTTCAATTAGAAGATTGGAAATTGAATTTTGAATTTTGATTTAAAATTGACTTTGATTAAAAATTGAACTTGGATTTAAAATTAAACTTCAAAATTTGAAATTGATTTTGATTTGGAAAGATTGAACTTTGAAGAAGAACTTGGACTTGATTTGGGAAAGATTAGGTTGAGCTTTGAAAATATCTTGACTTAGATTGGAGTTTGAAAACCATCTTGGTTTATAAGAAAGTGTTTAGAAAAGAGTTGAAACTTCCTAATATTAGGGTTAGGGTTGAACTAGGGTTCAGACATCCTAGGACTTAGGTAACCTAGGGTTGAAGCATGTACTTGAAATAAGAAAGTTTGACTTTAGAAAGTTTCGAATCTAGAAAGTTGGATTTAGGAAAGATTTGGGAAGATTTGATTTGATTATAGAAACACTTGATTTAGAAAAGACTTGTAAGGATTTGACTTGATTATTTGATTTGAAAGAATTTAAAAAGTTAGGGTTTAGGAAAGATTAGATTTTGGAAAGCTTTGAATTAGGAAAGTTTCAAAATAGGAAAGTTCCATTTTAAGAAAGTGCCAAATTAAGAAAGTTTCATTTTGGGAAAGAATTGATTTTGAAAAGATTTGAATTTAAAAAGTTTTGAACTTAGAAAGATTTGAACTTTGGCATCACCACGGGCTCTCCAAAAAAGCTACCTCAACCTCAACCTTAGTATCAGCTCCGGCAGGGATAGTCTCAATATATCCAACAGCCTCATTTAGGGCATCTTTTACAGTAGCCTTAGTAAGGCGACCTCTCCTCATCAGTAGCACTAGTCCTCTTATCGAGCAAAGTAGATCTCGTCATTGTCTCTTGCGCAGATCATCGCCTCCTACATCAGTCATCCTAAAGACATGCCAAAAGAAAAGAGATACGGTAAATTTCATAGACAAATAAGAGGTACACATAAAAAAGAAGAAGGAAATAATAAATAAGATTTTTTTGAATTAAAATGAATTTTTTATATATTTTGTCTTCAAAGAGTTCAAATTTCGAGTCAAAATGAATTTTTTATATATTTTGTTTTTAAAAATTCAAGTTTTGAGTCAAAATGAATTTTCTATATATTTTCTCTTCAAAAATTCGTGTTTTGAGTCAAAATGACTTTTCTATACTTTTTGTCTTCAAAGAGTTTAAATTTCGAGTCAAGATAAATTTTCTAGACATTTTGTCTTCAAGAATTCAAGTTCCAAGCCAAAACGAAGTTTTTATACTTTTTACTTAACAAAATGAATTTCCTACACATTTTATTCAAGTTTCAAATCAAAATTGTTTCTTAACATTTTCCCTTCAAATGTTTATCTCAAAAATTAATTCCTAAGGTCTCTTAATCTTCCCTTTCCAAAGTTATTTAAAATCAAAATCTAAAGTTAGTGTCAAAATCCAATTTCAAAGGTTTTATCCAAAATTTATTTCAAAGATTTTCTAAGCCTCTCTTTCAAAAGGTATCTATTCCAACTCAAGTTGCAAGGTTTTTCAAAACTCTTATTTTCATGGTTTTATCAATTGCTTATTCAAATTTAATTCAAAGGTTTTCTAAACTTTTTCTCTCAAAAAGTCTTACTCAAAATCAATTCTCAAAGATTTTCAAGGTTTTCAATCCTCAAAACTCTTCTTTCCAAAGTTTTTGTTAATTCTAAGGTTTTCTAAATTCTATCTTCGAGAAGTTCTATTTGAATTGAAAGAAGGAGATTTTTAAGGCAAGTTTTGAAAGAGAACTTTGATGCAAGTTTGAAAAAGATTTCGAATGCAATTTTGAATGCAATGCATGAACATGATAACTACAATGTAATAGGGTCATGAGCATATAAGGCTAGGTTTCACCACATAATCAAGGGGGCCGAACCCACACCATCAAAGGTTGAACTAGAAGAAAGCCCCCACCATGGTGACCTTCAACAGTCCTTCGTAGGCATCAATTGGGAAGTCCCTTGTTTCAAGCATGTAAGAAGAGGAGGTAGAAGTTAAGGATTAAAATAAAAGAAAATTCAAGTGGATTAGGAGGGAGAAGAAAGAGGGGGGATTATATAAAAGTAAATAGAAAACTAACCTCGTATTCTTCTTACTGTGATTGCTTGGTTTGCTTTACTTAACTTGAACTTTGAAAGCTTTGAAGATGCAATACTTGATCTTTAATGGATGTTTTGAGGCTTGTGTTTGAGCGTGTAAGGTGTATGGAGGCTAGGGCTTAAAGAGACTTGAGAGAATTAGGGTTTGAAGAGACTTTGAGCCCTATTTTTAAAGAGACAGAGTTTCTGGACTGAATTTGTAAACCCTTTTTATGTAGGGAAAGAGTTTGTATTTATAGGCAATTAAAATGACCTTGCTGCCAATTGTAGTGGCGCTAGGAAAAATTTTCATTGGCGCTACTAGGAGTGGTGCCAACCACTTAGGAAAGTTTTAAGGTGGCAAGAAATGTAACTTTTGACCCTTGGGATGCAAGGCAAAAGATTTGGGCGCTTGTCTTAGTGACTACCGTGCAATTTTTGGCTTGGCTTCACTAGGAGTGACTCTAGAAGGTCCAGAAATGATCTAGAAGGCCGGGGATCGACAGGAACCCTTGAAAAAGTATCTTGGAGGTAACGAACTTAAGAAACAAAGCCAGAATAGTTGAAAAGGTTGACTGGCTGACTAGGGACAAATCGGTCAATTGAACCAGGAGAACACTAGAATGGACTCGGAGTGACCTGTGAGAAGACTTAAATGTTGGAAACACTATCAAAAGTGTTCCAAGGGGCTACTGGTTTGATATCCAGAGCCGGTGTGGTTAGAAAAAGGCAATCGGCTCACCAGAAGCAAAACAGTTATTTTGCACCAGGCTTACCGGAATAGACTTAGAATGATCTGGAAAGGTGCTAGAAGATCAGGAACACTATTAGAAGCATTCTCAGCAGATAACTGATTTGATACCCAGAGCTGGTGTGGTTCTTGGAGGCAATCGGATGCCTAGGCAAAATGGTCATTTTGACTAAATGATCTCCGAATTGATCTAGTATTGACTAGAAGGCACCTGGTCGTGTGGGATTGTCTGTGGGACAATCTTAGAAAGGTGGACTTACCACTCTGAGGACTTACATACTTTCTCGAGAAGCATGCCAGAAGGGCCCAAGGGGCAGTTTAGTCATTTTTTACTAGAGTGGGCTAACAGGCACGGTGTTAACTTAGGTTTTGAGTGTTTCCGTCACTCTGACGGTGTGTGACAAGTTGGTTTCCAAAGGTATCCCATCCTTCGGTAAACATGTTATAGCCGAGAGGCGTTTTTGGTCCCGTGACATAGGGATTTCATTGGCAATTCCCAATGTCGACCTGTTTGTGAGTGTTTCTGCTACTCTGACAGTTGCGATGTCTGTGAGTGTTTTCGTCACACTGACAATGTGCATTCATTCCAGAGACTGCCTGATCTTGCAACCTGCTGGATGGACTTATCGTCTAAAGGATCAACTTTCTTGAAAGACATGCCAGATAATGGACATTCTACATTGGCGGGCTAGTAGCCGCTAGAAATGAACCGTTTTACTATCTCAGGGACTTGGGTTCCCTCTCGGTCGACAGGTTTGAAGGGACTTATCGTTTCGAAGAGTTTTCTCAATAAACGTGTCAGATAGGATGGACTTATCGTTTAAGGGATTAACTTTCCCAAAAGACGTGCCAGTTTGAGTTTGATTGGTCTGGATTGGAATTGAAACTGGAATTGAGGTTGAAATATGGACTTACTGTCTTTAGGAAGACATTCCAACTGGAATTGGACCAAGCAATGCCATAAGGGCATTTTGGTCATTTTGCCTTTATTGGGCCCAGTGGGCCCACGACGCAATTAATTAACTAGATTGAGTCTGAAAAACTGGTTTGGACTTGAATGTGTCTGTGTCGCTTTAAACGTGAGTCTAGTTGGGTCGAAGATTGTCGAGTGAGCAAAAATAGGGTGCTTACACTCTCCTATAGGTATTCCTAGCTCTCTTTTTCCTGTCTTTTCATTTCTTTTATTGTTTTAGGAGTTAGGAGAGTCGCATTATGTCTCTTTTGCCCTTGTCTACTACAATGGCTGGTAGTGGACAAGCTTCGGGGAGGGATTAGAGGTTACTCGGGCTAGGGTGTAGCAAGTGCATAGAGGGGCCTAGGTGCCTCAGTACGATAAGTCCTGTTTTGTTAGTCTTGATGCTTAGAGAGCTTTTGATCAGCTCTGGAGCCGGATGGGCACTGTTTTAGAGTAGTGTTGGACCCTGACTTAGTTTGCTGTGGATCCTTATCTTTGGCTTGAGCCTATGACCCAGCGTCGTTGGTTAGGGTTGGCCAGATTCAAGGGCCAGTGTCAAGCGACACTCGTTATTGAGTTTATGGTCAACATCTCTATGACCTCTGAGGTTCTAGGATAAGAGATTATTAGGTCTTGGGTTAAGGGTAGGGATTTTGTGACTACCCCCGATATCATTACTAGATTTTTTGATCTACCGAGGGTTGCTGACCCTTAGTTTAGGCATGATGGGATAGGAGCTCCCGATTATGAGATGATGGTTGTCGAGGTGCTAGCTTCTTGTGAGACCTAGTTTACTTCACAGATATTCAAGAGGGTACTTGCTCTTAGATATCAGCCTATTTTTCTCTAGTCTTATTGCACTCTTTTTCCCCTCAGGCGGACTGTAAAGTGCAGTAGATTTAGGGGTCACTTGTTGTGGGTGAATGGGTAGGGTAGAACCATCGATTTGCCCCATTTTCTCTTTATGGCACTCTTGGCCAGTACCCAGTTGGCGACTACCCAGGAGAGCATCGATTTTAGATGTTTTATCACTGCGATGATAGGGCAATCTGGAGTTGAAATTTTGTCCAACATTGTTACGGAGACCTCGAAGAAGGACATTGATTTTTCTTAGGGGAACATATCATCTAGACAGCTCAAGGGTATTCAGAGGCAAGCTTAGGAGGTAGTTTAGGCACCTCAGCAGCAGCAACCCCGCCTCCTCCACCAGAGCAGTAGGAACAGGAGCAGGAGGGTCCCAGTTTAGCCACACTTCTTCAGCAATAGAGTCAGTTGATGATGCTGTATTCTTAGACTCTTGCTGCTATTTAGGAGTAGTTAGCAGCCCCTTAGTGGATGGTTGTCAATCAGCAGCAGGAGTGGACTCAGTGGCAGATGGCTATTTCATCCAGATTGGATGCTCAAGACACTACTATAGTTGCTCTCTCGACCCAATTGATTTCCATTCAGCAGTAGCAGCAGAGTTATTCCACTAGTGTTCAGGAGATCATCCGACAGATAAGACATCCACCATTAGAAGATGATGATTTTTCCCATTCTTGCAAAGTTTAGATGCACATTGTACTTGCATGTCATATCATTTCATACCATGTTGTATCTAAAACTCAATTTTCATCATAATGGAGCTATATTTTGAGCATTGTTGTATATCTTTCGTTGTATCACCTTTATCTCTTATGTATGGATTATACAGCTATAGGTGCGACATGGTGTTTTCATATCTTCATCACTTGTATATTTTGACAAAGATTTGGGTATTGTATGGTCTTAGTATCGTCCTTTTATTGTTTTAGCATATTTATTCATGTACTTTTCATATTAATTTTTAGTTATTCATGGTGGATGTGTTGATTCTCTATTCCCGAGATACCATAGCACTACCTGTGAAAGTGCCACTTGAGATTAGAAGATAGGAATCTTTGCATATATCTTAACTCAAGTTGATGTTGATTCACTCTTTATACCTAGTACTTGGTGAAGTTGCTTCATTCATGCTTTAGTAAAGGGGATTACATCATTATGCACAATCATTCTTTACAACTCCATTTGTTATTATCTTTTGCATTTCCATCCTTATATTAGTGGAGATTTTTACCTCGTGAGTTTTAGAGCATTTATCATCTTTTGGAGTGATTGCATTTACTCGATGATTAATTCTTCACCCTCGTTTTCTTTAACTGCTTTATTATGCTTGCATTTGATTCATGAGTTGAGCATTAATCTTGATGTTGACACTTATACTCTATAAAATACTTTGGTTAAGTACTTTGGGATATGATTCTAGACTCTTATTCTTCTTGATAGAATGAGTTTTCCATTATAAGCATTAATCTTGATGTTGACACTTATACTCTATAAAATACTTTGGTTAAGTACTTTGGGATATGATTCTAGACTCTTATTCTTCTTGATAGAATGAGTTTTCCATTATAAATACATATGCTCCTTTGACCCTTTGTTTATCCCTTTTTCTTCATTCTTTTGTTATTATAATGCCAGCGATACTTCCTCTCTTATTTCTTGCAAAAGGGATGCCTATGTAAGAAAAGGAGTGTGTTGTAAAAGTAGAAAGAAAACAAAGAAAAAAAAGAGATTGATTTGGGGAGTTGAATAGGAAAAGAGCATATTGTGGAGTTGAAAATATTGAATGAAAAAAGGGAACATTAAAAGAATGAAAACAAAAGAAGTAAAAGAAATAAATAAAGAAAAATAAAATAAAAGAGATGTTATCAAGTTTGAAGAAAGGAGCAAAATGCTTGGAAGAATGTTTTAAGTTAGAAAAGCGGAAGAGTTGGAATTGTTTAGTCATTCATCATTTCGTATCTTGATCACACATGGCTTGATTTATTTCTATCCTTCTTCATCCTTATCTCTTGCACCTTCTAAGCTACCTTTCTTCCCAAAAGGGCTTAGTTGATCCTAGTTGTGCGTGATTGAGGTTTTCATTAGAGTATAAGCCAGTCTTTGTCAACTTCTTTAAATCAATGCTTAGCCATGAATATTCTTTAAAGAAGCTATGCTAGGTTGATACACTTATACCTTTTCGGTTGTTGTAATTGGTATGTTCACTTGATTTTCTTTTACATTTACTCTATTATTGAATATTCCATTGTGAGAACCATGTGGGTCTTGATTTGTGAGTGCATGCACAGTGAGGTATTGAATGAAAGCTTAAAAGGTTTGGGATTATTGGAGTGTGTTTCATTTAAAGTTATATAGTATGATTCTTTACCCACATACTTGAACCTCTCTTTCGTATGAGTGATTGCATATCTTTGCATGTGTTAGGGGATAAGAGTGATATCTAATGTTAGCTTGAGTTGGATTATGCATGATTTCCTTATTCTTATCTCTAATTACAATTCATAAAGGAATGTTTATGGGTATCATCACTAGAAACCCTCATGAGACATCACTCGTCCACTAGGGGTAACCTAGGGGTTTAATGCCGTGACTCCTATGAAAGTAGAGATTATCTTGTGTAAATACTTGTTTTAGTTGTAGATTTTGCTAAGAACTAGCAAAAAGCTTAGTTTTTTTTTTTGGGGGGGGGGGGGGGGGGGGGGGGGGGATGATTACACTTCAAAAGTGTAATCTCAATCCCTTATTAGTGGATTGTTATCCTTAGTTTAGATTTTAAATTAGTATTTTATCCTTAAATTGTCCTAAACATGCCTTCTTGATCTAATTGCAGGAAATGGAGCTTACTTGTGAAAGAAATGGCCAAAATTGCATAACCGAGAGATTGCCCATTACACCTGAGTGATCGACCGAGTGATCGCCAAATCAACTAAGTGATCGTCGAGTTCCACTGAGCGCTCTAATGTCAAAAAATCCTGGGATCGCTAGATTCTGTAAGCCATTTCCACTGAACAATTCAAGAGCGCTAAACTTTAGAGACCTCATTTAATCGACTGATTCTCATGAGCAAGCCAAGCGCTCGGCCCTATTGATTGGTGCCTCAATTGAGCACTTGCCTTATAGAGCTCTACTTTTGTCCTTCGTATAAAAGGCTGTTGGAGGTGAATTTTAAGGAGTTCTCAGTTTTATACTTAGATTTTTTTTAGATATAGTTTATATTTGTGGAGTATTGTAGAGAGAAAAACTTATCTTCCTTCACTTTTCATTATTTTCCTAGCAACCAATCACTAGTTTTCTCTTACTTTAATACAAGATCTATAGATTCTCATGTCTTCTGTACATTTCTACATGCTTTTTATGATGAATTCAAGTGGCTAAACCTCAATTTGGGTGCAATTGTTAAGGTTTGTCAAGGATCCTCAAGCATTTCCATGAAGGTATATGAATTTCATTGAATTATCCTATGATTTCTACTTCTTTTCTTAATTGGGTTTAATTTTATAAGAAAATTTAGATTCATAACACAATTTGGTGAATCCTATGTACAATTCTTCAATTAGCATAGGGATTACACAAATCTAAAGTTTTTTTTTCTAAAGTTCTATAGATTGATTTCAAATCTAATCCCAATTGAGAGGGAATTCAAGGTTTTATAGTCAAAATCTTTAGAATCAAGGATCCATGGAGTGATTCTTAATTTGAGTTAACAAACCTCCATTGGAATTCTTGTGGAACTTAGTGAATTGGAACAATTGTATTCAAATCCTTCTGTAATTGCCTTAGAATCTCAGGTGTTTTGCTTAATTGATCAATTAGTTGTTAAATTGCCTTTAATTAAATGCATTGGTAGTTTGGAATCAACCTATCTCAAAATTCAAAAGATTTTTGGTTTATTTTTGTTACTATTAAATTCGATTTCATCTAATTTGCAATCCACATTAAGTAGTTCATTATGAGTTTTTGTTCATTTCTATTTGAATCAAATTCTTGGGAAGAATGATAACCAGAGAGTCGTCGGGAAATTATGACCTGAACCCCTACGGTTTTGGGAGAACGATGAATATTATTATGAACCTCAAGATACAACACTTAAGGGTACATACTCTCAGGAGAGAGAACATATTCAAAAGTTAGCCTAAAATATTGACTTACAACCCAACTGGCTAGGGAAAGACAGAAATAGGCTTCATATAAAATGCTCACCACACGAAGAAACACACTAGATCAATCCCAAGTTACAGGTAAATGAAACAACAAATGTTATACTTATAGAGAATTTCAATAAAAAATTCCTCTAGAATGATATGACAAGGAGATTTTTACATATACGAACCGTTATGATAAATATTTGGTTTTAAAATAAAGGGCTAAAATTTTGGATTTTGAATAGAGAGCTTGAAAATGTGTTGTTTACTTAGTCGAATAATGAAGTGTCAGTGAGATTCAGAAGGTACAATGTAATGCTTGCAACTCAAGGTCAAAGAAGTACAAATAATTAACAAAAAAAATGCAATTTGATAACTTCAATGGGGCAACTGCCCCATAGAGACGAAGCTCAAGATGGGTAGAGATTGAATGAATAACAACTCACCCGTAGTTTGTAAATGCTTAGTTTGTTTACATTATATACATTGTACATCACCCCTACCAGGTGAAGTTATGTTGAGTTGGGTCTCTACAGATGACAA
This sequence comes from Euryodendron excelsum, assembly GCA_033060915.1. NCBI lineage: Eukaryota > Viridiplantae > Streptophyta > Magnoliopsida > Ericales > Pentaphylacaceae > Euryodendron > Euryodendron excelsum. The sequence continues at coordinate 42,619,688 of CM065380.1, read as the reverse complement.
CAATGACTAGTATCTACCATATATGTCAATTGGTTACAAAGTTTTTGAAGCTGATAGTTTTAATTTTTTTTAAATTTGATTTTGTTCAGAAACATAAAATTCTTGTGTCGTACTATTATTGGTTCTTTTTAATTTTTTTTTATCTTGTAAACTTCTTAAATATTATTCATTGATTGTTATGGTAAAATTTTCATATTTTACCATAACAATCAATGAAGAGTGTTATAAAATAAGAAAGGGAATACATGGAGATGTTTAACCATTTATCATTTCATGCCTTGATCACATATGATTTTATCTACTTGCATCCTTCTTTACCCTTACCTTATGTATCTTTCATATCACCCTCTTTATCTTATAAAATCTTAGTTGATTTGAGGTTTTATTAGGATATAAGTCATCACTTGTCAACTACTTATGATTAATGCTCAACTATGGCATTTCTTTCATGAAGCTATGTTAGAATTAGCTTGTCAACTACAAGATCCATGTGGATGTTTTTTTGAGAGTGTATGACCGGTGAGGCATTGAATCAAGGTTTAAAGGTTTGGGAATGCATAAGTGTGTTTCATTTAAGTCATATAGCATGATTATTCACCCACACTCTTGAACCTCTCTTTGGTATGAATTGTAGCATATTCTTGCATGTGTTAGGAGTTCGAAGTGATATTTAATGTTAAATTGAGTTGGGTTATATGCTTATCCTCCTTATTATTATCTCTATTTGCAATTCACAAAGAAATGTTTGTGAGTGTCATCACAAGAAACTCTTACGAGACACCACTCGTCCACTAGGGGTAACCTAGGAGTTTTAAGGCTTGATGCATAGGCTAATGCATCCGTGACTCCTACGAAAGTGGAGATTATCTTTTATGTATAGTTTGTTCTAGTTTAGATTTCTTCAGGGACTAGTCAAAAGCCAACTTGGGGGTGTGATTAAACTCCAAAAGTATAATCCTATAGCCCAATTTAGTTGGTTGTTAGCCCTAGATTAGATTTAATAAATGCTTTATTATTTAGTTTGATTCCTAAAGCTACTTTATCGAACCTTGTGTAGGAAATGGAGCTTAAAAGGATCAAATTGAGCAAAATTACAAAAGAGTGTTCAAACGGAGGAGTCCACCGTTCGAATGCCCAACCCAGCCATTCGAACAGTCCAATGTTTGAACGGCCATTCGAATGGTCGTTGGAGATATAGAGAGTTCATTTTACCATTCGAATAAAGTTTGATAGTGTGCGAAAGAAAAGAGGAGATTCAGAGAGGTGCAAATATCATTTGATAGCCGTTCGCTGGTGTATGAACGGTAGACCTGGGCAATCGAACGGTCGATGGTCCACTATTTTCTTCAACTATTTAAAGCAGCTTTGGCTGACTTGTAGAGAGTGCCAGCAGTTTTATGGTTTCTATAGCTCGTTTTTAGGGTTTTTAGAGAATTTCTAGAGATAAATTGTGTATATTTCTTGTATTTTCCTTGATTTTCTTGTATTCAAATACTTAGATTTACATTTCAATGCAAAATCTTTACTTTTTCATATTCTTGTCCATGGATTTTAGTAGCTAAACTCTATCTTGAATACAAATGTGAAAATTGGCCTAGGGTTTTTAAGCTTTCATGGAAGTATAATGCTTTTCATTGAGTTCATTGAATATTACTTGTATTTATTTCAATAGAAACCTAGATTGCTTAGAAAACTTACATTTAAAACTTTGTTGAGTAATTTCTATGCACAATCTTAGGGTTGGTATAGGGATTGCATAAATCAATGAATTGAATTTATGGCACTTTAATTAGTTGCAAGTCTAGACTCTATTAATAATGACTCCTAATTTACATAGTCAAAATCTTTTGAATCAAAGGTCCACGGAGAGACCTTTGATTTGAATTATATGTATGCCTCTATTGAAATCTTATAGAGTCTTGGTCAATTGAAATATTTGCATTCAAGCCCCTTTCCATTTTATCAATCACATTTTGTTTGTTGTTAATCGCTTTAATTAGTGTAATCAAACCAAAATTTCAAAACCCAAAAGATTTTTGGTCCTTTTGTTACTTAGTTTCAATTCACACGATTGTAATTTTTTCCAAAGTTGCATAAAGCTTAGATTGAGTGTCCATAGACTATATTGGGCTTGGTCTTTGAAAGACTCGACATCTGGTACTCACCGGGTTTATACTTCATCACCAACTAAATCTTGTAGTTATATATTGTGCACAATTGGAAGCAATTCACTTGCTGACTGTTTTCGTCACTCTAATAGCTTAAGCATTTGGGAATGTTTTCGTCACCCCAAAGGGGTGGTGTTGGTTCTAGAAACCGTGATCTCAGGGAACTTATCTGACGCCAAGGTGCATAACATACATTCTACATTGGCGGGCTAACAGGTGCCAGAAGTGAAACATTTAAAGTTTGTGAGTGTTTCTGTCACTCCAACGATGGTGATTGGTTTCTGAGACCGCTTGGTCTTGGAAAGTTGCCTGAACTGCCCAAGGCATTTGGGCCCTACGAGTCCTAAAAGTAACCAATTGACTGAAGTGGAGTTTGAAAAGGCGATTTGGGTTTGATAGTGTTGTAATGTTTTATTGGAAGATAGGTTGGACCGGAGATTATTAAGCTAGAAAAAATGAGTGCTTACACATACATAAATTTTAGCGAGTCAACAATTCAACAACTAGACAATTCGTAGTTACATATTATATTAAAATTAAAAACACAACTTAGCATCAATTAAATCCAAAACAACAATTCTTTAAATAACATAATAAAATAATTAAATAAATTCAAATGCTCAATACTTAGACAATTTAATATTATATAAGTATGAAATATGATGACATGTTTGTATTTGATGAAAAAAGTCTAAAAAAATGCCCCTTAGTCAAGGAGAAAAAAAAAAGGTATGATATTGACAATACAATATATGTCATACTGTTCATATTTATGTACATATGCATTTGCTTTATTTAAATTTTAGAATCCTATATTGGAAATTTGAAGATATATTGCTCCAATTATGAACTATTTTGTACGAAAATAAAAATAAATAAAAACTGACAGTGTTACCAAACGGCCCCTTAGAGCGTGGGGATTTAGGTTTATCTCTGTATATTTGGGCTTTTTCTAAATCTAGTAAATAAAATATTGAATGTATATGCGTATTCTTAAGATTAAAATAGAGAGTTGTGATTGTGTATTTATTTGATTAAATAATTAATAATTACTAAAATTTAGTAAGAAATTTATTTTTTAATTTCTGCTAAATGGTAGTAAATTCAGTGTGGCAAAATAGTAGTGTTGCTAAACTCAGTGGGGGCAAATATTAGTATTAGTAAACTCAGTAGAGGCAAAGGTAGGTGTTGATAAATTCAATGTGGACAATGCACTATATTATAACCTTTGAATAAATAAATATCAATAGAATTTTCAAAAAAAGTAGTGAAGGTTGCCAAGTCAATGCCCCATTGGCTCCTTACTTCGTCTGCCCTTGGCCGCCACCCACTACTGCCACCGCCACAGTGTCACCAAAAGCCAAAAAATGTATAATAAATATTATATAATTTTTTATAACTTTTTTTTTTGTATAATATTACATGTAATTTATATATTATATATTAAAATTCTACTACATTGCATTCTAGTATTATTAATTGAACTTATCAAACAATAGAACGAGAATGATCATTCCATTCTCATTTGGCAAACAAACAAAAGAATGAGAATGATCATTCATTGCATTTCATTTAATTCCATTTTCATGCCATTCTTATGTACCAAACATAGCCTAAGGGCCCACATTAATAATTTTATAAGTCACATATTTTGGTGAATTATCTACTAAGCCTATTTGATAGTGATATATATATAGCTACTTAAAATTGAAATATTACTCAAAAAGAAATCAAAATTTTAAATTAGGGACATTTAATTTATCACCAAATATCAATATACTTAATAAAGTTTGATTTTTAAATTTATCTTAGTGATGAATTTTTTTTGTAAATTGTTAACTTTAAAAATCAATACCTAAGCAAACACTCATCTGCACCCTTAAAGGCAATACTTGAGTGTAGTTATATCAAACATTCTTTTGAATCTAATGATAATTTTTTAAGAACGTTTACTTAAAATTTTAGAAAGCACGAATTAAGAAAAATATAGCTTTGTTATTGCTCATAATTAGATTCGGCTAACATTATGTTTTGTTTTCTATAAATTATGAATGCTTGTTTAAATTATACTTGGAAATATTAATCACAAAAAAATCATTGACTTTTGCTGATTAATATTTCCAAGTATAATTTATAATTTATAGAAAACAAAACATAATGTTAGCCGAATCTAATTATGAGCAATAACAAAGCCATATTTTTCTTAATTCGTGCTTTCTAAAATTATAAGTAAACGTTTTTAAAAAATGATTGTTAGATTCAAAATAATGTTTGATAGAACTACACTCAAGTATTGCCTTTAAGGGTGCAGATGAGTGTTTACTTAGTTATTGATTTTTAAAGTTAATAATTTACAAAAAAGTTTCATCACTAAGTTAAATTTAAAAATCAAACTTTATTAAGTATATTGATATTTGGTGATAAATTAAATATCCCTAATTTAAAATTTTGATTTCTTTTTTAGTAAAATTTTAGTTTTAAGTAGTTATATATATATATATATATAGCACTGTCAAATAGGCTTAATAGATAATTCACAAAAATATGTGACGAATAAAATTATCAATGTAGACCCTTAGGCTATATTTAGAACAAGGCAATGACATGAGAATGGAATGGGATGAAACGGAATGAATGATTATTTCCATTCTTTTGTTTGTTTGCCAAATGGCAATAGAATGATCATTCTCATTCTATTATTTGGTAAGTTCAATTAATAATGCTAAAATGAAATGTAATAGAATTTTAATATATAATATATAAATTAGATATAATATTATACATAAAAATTATATAATATTTATTATACATTTTTTTGGCTTTTGGTGACACTATGGTGGTGGCAGTAGTGGGTGGCAGCTAAGGGCGGACGAAGCAAGGAGCTAATGGGGCACTGACTTGGCAACCTTCACTACTTTTTTAAAAATTTTATTGATATTTATCTACTCAAAGGTTATAATATAGTGCATTGTCCCCATTGAATTATCAACACCTACCTTTGTGTCCACTAAGTTTACCAATACTAATATTTGCTCCCATTGAGTTTAGCAACACTAGTATTTTGCTCCACTGAATTTACTACCATTTAGCAAAAATTAAAAAATAAATTTCTTACTAAATTTTAGTAATTACTCATTATTTAGCCAAATAAACACACAATCACAACTCTCTATTTTAATATTAAGAATATGCATATACATTCAATATTTTATTTACTATATTTAGAAAAAGCCCAAATATATAGAGATAAACCTAAATTTGCACACTCTAAGGGGCCACTTGGTAACACTATTAGTTTTTATTTATTTTTTATTTTCGTACAAAATAGTACATAATTGGAGCAATAGACCTTTTTATTTCCAATATAGGGTTCTAAAATTTAAATAAAGCAAATGTTTATGTACATAAATATGAACATTATGACACATATTGTATTGTCAATATCTTACTTTTTTTTTTCTCCTTGACTAAGGGGCATTTTTTTGGAATTTTTTCATCAAATGCAAACATGTCATTATATTTCATACTTATATAACATCAAACTAAATATTGAGCATTTGAATTTATTTAATTATTTATTTATTTTATTTAATAAATTGTTGTTTTGGGTTTAATTCATCATAAGTTGTGTTTTTAAGTTTTAGCATAATATGTAACTATGAATAGTCCAATTATTGAATTGTTGATTCGCTAAAATTTATTTATGTGCAAGCTCTCATCTTTGCCAGCTCAGTAATCTTCAGTCCAATCTATCTTCTGGTAAAACATTACAATACTATCAAACCCAAATTGCTTTTTCAAACTCCAGTCCAGTGAATTGGTTGTTTCTTGAACCTGTAGGGTCTGATTGAAGCCAAAAAGACCAAAATGCCCTGGGCAGTTCAAGCAGCTTTCCAAGACCAGGTGATCTTAAAAACCAATCGCCATCGTTGGAGTGATGGAAACACTCACAAAATTTAAACGGTTTACTTCTAGCGCTTGTTAGCCCGCCAATATAGAATGTCTATTATGCCCCTTGGCATTATGTAAGTTCTCTGAGATCAGGCAATCTTTGGAACCAACACCACCCTCTCGGAGTGACGAAAACACTCACTAGGTGAATCACTTCCAAATGTGTGCAGTATATAACTGCAAGATTCAGTTGGTGATGAAGTATAAATTCAGTGAATACTGGATGTCGATTCTTTTGAAGATCAAGCCCAATATAGGTCATGGACACTTAATTGAAGCTCTATGCAACTTTGGACGGAATTACAATTGTGTGAATTGAAACTAAGTACGAAAAGGACCAAAAATCTTTTGGGTTTTGAAAATTTGGTTTGGTTACACTAATTAAAGGGATTAACAACAACTAAACAAAATGTGATTGATAAAATGGAAAGGAGCTTAAATGAAAATATTCCAATTGGCCAAGACTCTACAAGATTTCAATGGAGGCATACATATAACTCAAATCAAAGGTCACTCCGTGGACCTTTGATTCGAAAGATTTTGGCTACGTAAATTAGAAGTCATTATTAATAGAATCTAGACTTGCAACTAATTAAAGTTCCATAAATTCAATTTATTAATTTGTGCAATTCCTATACCAACCCTAAGATTGTGCATAGAAATTACTAAGCAAAGTTTTGAATGTAAGTTTTCTAACCAATTTAGGTTTCTATTGCAATGAATACAAGTAATATAGAATAAACTCAATGAAAAGCATTATACTTCCATGAATGCTTGAAAACCTTAGGCCAATCTTCACATTTGTATTCAAGATAGAGTTTAGCTACTAAAATTCATGGACAAGATCATGAAAATGTAAAGATTTTGCATTGAAATGTAAAGATTTTGCATTTGAATACAAGAAAATCAAGGAAAATACAAGAAACATACACAATCTATCTCTAGAAACTCTCTAAAAACCCTAAAAATGAGCTATAGAAACCCTAAAACTGCTTGCACTCTCTACAAGTTGGCCAAAGCTGCTTTAAATAGCTAAAGAAAAACAGGGGACCATCGACCGTTCGAACGCCCATGTCTACAGTTCGCACGCTAACGAATGACTAACAAATGGTATTTGCACCTCTGTGAATCTCCTTTTTCCTTTTGCATACCATCGAGCTTGATTCGAATGGTAAAATGAGCTATCTAAATCTCCAATGACCGTTCGAATGTTGGACTGTTTGAATGGTTGGGCTAGGCATTTGAACAGTGGACTCCTCTATTCAAACGCTCCTTTGCAATTTTTCTCAATTTGATCATTTTAAGCCCCATTTCCTGCACAAGGTTTGATAAAGTAGCTTTATGAATAAAACTAACTAATAAAGCATTTATTAAATCTAATCTAGGGCTAACAACCAACTAAATTAGGCAATAGGATTATACTTTTGGAGTATAATCACACCCCCCAACTTGGCTTTTGGCTAGTCCCTAGCGAAATCCAAACTAGAACAAACTATATATAAAAGATAATCTCCATTTCGTAAGAGTCACAAATGCATTTAGCCTATGCATCAAGCCTTAAAACCCCTAGGTTACCCCTAGTGGACGAGTGGTGTCTCGTGAAAGTTTCTTATGATGACACCCACAAACATCCCTTTGTGAATTGCAAATAGAGATAAGAATAAGGAGGATAAGGATATTACACAACTCAATCTAACATCAGATATCACTCCTAACTCTTAACACATGCTAGAATATGCAACAATTTATAGCAAAGAGAGGTTCAAGTGTGTGGGTGAATAATCATGCTATATGACTTAAATGAAACACACTTATGCATTCCCAAACCTTTAAACCTTGATTCAATGCCTCACCGGTCATACACTCTCAAAAAAACATCCACAAGGATCTTACAATAGCGTACTCGAAATAAGAGTAAATATAAAAGAAAGCAACGGAGCATGTTAATTACAAAAACCATAAAGATATAAGTGTATCAACCTAACATAGCTTCATGAAAGAAATGTCATAGTTGAGTATTAATCGTAAGTAGTTAACAAGTGATGAATTATACCCTATTAAAACCTTAAATCAACTAGGATTTTCTAAGATAAAGAGGGTGATATGGAAGATACATAAGGTAAGGGTAAAGAAGGATGCAAGTAGATGAAATTATATGTGATCAAGGCATGAAATGATAAATAGTTAAACATCTCAATCTATTCCCTTTTTTTATTTTATAACACTCTTCTCATTATTTCTACTTTCTATATTTTCTTCTCAACTTTGTAGCGCACCTCTTTCTTTTATTCTTTCTTCTCTTCTTCTTTTCTTTTGATTGTCCCTTTTCATTCAAATTTTCATATTTTCTCAATTTGCTCTTTTTTATTAAACTTCCCCCATCAACATATTTCTTTAGTTTTCTTCCTTTTCTCATTGCTTTCAAGTGGAAAACAATAGCTCATTTCATCAATAAAGACTCTCCAACTCACTCCAACTTGCATACAGATAAGAGACAAGAGATCATATAAAGGGGGATTAAGGGAAACAATAACTTTTCATGAAAAAACATGGCTTGCAAGGAGAAAGATGGCCTAGAATCATGTCCAAAATACCTAATTATAGAATTAAAAAAAGGTATAAGGGTCAGGTTTCTTGATCAATACTCAACTAATGAACCAAATGAAAATACAATGAAGCTATTGAAGAAAATGAGGGTGAAGAATTAGTCATTGAGTAAATGTAATCACTTCGAAAGATGATAAATGATTTAAAGCTCACAAAGTAAAAATATCCACTAATATAATAATGGGAATGCAAAAAATACCAACAAATGATGTCATATAACATGATTGTGCACAAAGAAGTAATCCCCTCTACTTTAGCATAAATGCTGCAAGCCTATAATGTGTTAGGTGTAAAAAGTGAATGAACATTAACTTAAGTCAAGATATATGCAAAACTCCTATCTTCTAATCTCAAATTGCACTTTCAAAAGTGTTGCTATGTGTAAGCACCTCATTTTTGCCCGCTCGAGAATCTTCGATCGGACTAGACTCATATTCAAACTGATACAGACACATTCAAGTCTAAACTAGCTTTCCATACTCAATCCAATAAATCAATTGCTTCACGGGACTGCTAGGCTCGATAAAGGCAAAATGACTCAAATGTCTTTAGGGCATTGCTCGATCAAATTCTAGTTGGCACGTCTTCCTAAAAATAGTAAGTCCCTATGTCAACCTTAATTCCAGTTCCAATTCCAATCAAGACCAATCAAACTCAATTTGGCACGCTTTTCAAGAAATTTGATTCTTTAGATGGTAAGTTCACCTAGTCTGACACGTTTATTGAGAAAACTCCTTAGAATATCTGTTATCTAGCACATCTTTCGAAAAAGTTGATCTCTCCGATGATAAGACCATCTAGCAGCTTCTCGAGATCAGGCAGTCTCCGGAATGAACGCACACTGTTAGAGTGACGTTAATACTCACAAACATTGCAACTGTCAGAGTGGCAGAAACACTGGCAAACAGGTCGACATTGGAAATTGTCAACAAACCCTTTATGTCACGAGACCAAACATGCCTCTTGGCCGTGGCACGTATATCGAAGGACGAGATATCTTTGAAAAATAACTCATCACACACTGTTAGAGTGACGAATATAGTCAAAACTCGGGTCAAAACCAGTGCCTACTAGCCCACTCCAATGAAAAATGACCAAATTACCCCTTGGGCCCTTTCGACACGCATCTCGAGCAAAAAATCTAAATCCTTAGAGCGGTAAGTCTACCCTTTCAAGATTGTCCCAAAGACAATCTGGCATATTCATATGCATTCCAGTCAGTTTCGGATCAGTTCCAAGGCCATCTAATTAAAATGTTTGTTTCGCCTTTAGTTGGCCGGTCGCCTTTTCTAACCACACTAGCTCTGGGTATCAAATCGGTAACCTCCTGAAGATGCTTTTAATAGTATTCTCGACCTTCCAACACCTTTTCAGATCATTCCGAGTCTGTTCTGGTAAGTTCGGTACAAAATGACTGTTTTGCCCTTAGTGGGTTGGTCGCCTTTTCCAACTATACTGGCTCTGGGTATCAAACCGGCAACCCCTCGAAATGCTCTTAATAGTGTTTGTAACCTTCAAGCTTTCTTACATGTCACTCCGAGTCCATTCTGGTGTTTTTCTAGTCCAATTGATCGCTATGCCCCTAGTGGGCCAATCAACCTTTTCAAATATTCTGGCATTGCTTCCCAAGCCAATTACCCCTGAGACACTCTCTCGAGGGTTCCCATCTATTCCTGGCTGAGTCTGGTTACTCGGAACCTTCTGGATCATTCCCAGACTTTTCAGAGTCACTTCTAGTGGCGCTAATGGAATTTTTGCCCTGGTACCACTACAACGGCGCCAAGGTGTTTTCCATTGCCTATAAATACAGATTCTCCCCCTATGTAAAAAGGATCCACAAACTCAGTCCAAAACACTGTCTCTCTAAAATAGAGCTCGAAGTCTCTCAAAGCCCTACTTCTCTCAAGCCTCTTCAAGCCCTAGCTTCCATACACTCAAACCCTAGCCTCTATACACCTTATACACTCAAACATAAGCCTCAAAGCATCCATTGAATACTCAAGTATTGCAACTTCAGCTCTCAAGATTCAAGAAAAGCAAAACAAACCAAACAATCAAAGCAATAAGAATACGAAGTTGGTTTTCTATTTATTTTTATGTAATCCTTCCTCTCTCTTATCCCTCCTAACTCACTTGGACTTTTTTTTTTCTATTTTAATCCCCATCTTCTACATCCTCCTCTTGCATGCTTGAAACAAGGGATTGCCCAGTTCATGCCTGGAAAGAATTATTAAAGGTCACCACGCTGGGGGCTTTCTTGTAGTTTAACCTTTAATGGTGTGGGTTCGGTCCCCTTGATTATGTGGTGAAACCTAGCCTTGTATGTTCACGACCTTATTGCATTGTGCATTTCATATTCATACATTCATTTAAAATTACTTTCAAAATTATTTTCAAATTTGCTTCAAAGTTGTTTTCGAACTTGCATTCAAACTCTCATTTTTCAAACTTGTTTTCAAAATCACACTCATAGGATGATTCTAGCCATTCCTTGATTAGGGTTGTTTTAGAAAAGTGTTACATTCAATGTGACCATCAATGTCCAAATTTTGGGTGTAAATTCTAAAATTGTTTTTATCAAAACCACAATCTTAAGATGATTCTAGCCATTCCATGGTTAGGGTTGTTTTAGGAAAGTGTCATATTTCATGTGATCATTATGGTCCATATTTCATAACCCTAGTTGTTGTCAAAATCATAACGCTAGAGTGGTTCTAATCTTTTTATGGTTAGAGTCGTTTTAAAAAAGTGAGATATTCAAGAGACTTGCAAAAGTCTATATTCAAACCTTTTTTCAAAATAGTTTTACAAATCTACTTCCTAAAAATTCTTTTCAAAGATCTACTTTCTAAAAAATCTTTGTCTTGAAGTCCAAGTCAAGCCCTAGAATCCATGATTAGGAAACCCTAATTCCTTTCTTAAAATCATGACTTTCTATTTTGTCTCAAATCATAGGTTTCCAAAACAATTTTCTACATCAAATCTTAGATTTTCAAAACTCAACCTATTCAATTTCATGTCCAATCACATCTTCTAATCTACGAAATCAAACCAAACCCTCCAATTTTGGAAACAAAATCAAATCATTAATTTTTGAAAATAGAATCCAATCTTCTACTTTAGGAAATAAGAATCAAACCTTTCCTAATTCTAATATTTCCTAAACTCTAACTTTTCCTAATTCTAATATTTTCTAAACTCTAATCTTTACTAATTCTAATCTTTCCTAATTTCAAACCTTTTCAAATCTCTCAACTTTCTAAATTCAACTTGTCAAATCTTTCCAAATTCAAAAACTTTCTTAATTTCAAACTTTTAAACCTTTCTATGTTCAAATCTTTCCAAATTCAAAACTTTCTAAAATCAAATCTTTTCTAAAATGAAAACTTTCCTAATTTGGAATTTTCTTAATTCAAATTTTTCCTAATTCAAAGCTTTCCAAAATCCAATTTTTCCAAACTCTAATTTTCCAAATTCTTTTAGAATCAAATATTTCAAATCAAATCTTTTCCAAACTTTCCAAAGTCAAAACTTTCTAAATTTGAAACTTCCTAAAATCAAACATTTCTAATTCAATTGTATACTTTCAACCCTAGGTTACCTAAGTCTTAGGATACCTAAACCCTAGTTCAACCCTAACCGTAGGTTAGGAAGCTTTAACTCTTTTCTAAACCAAGATAGTTTTCAAACTTCAATCTAAGTCAAGATGTTTTTAAAGCTCAACTCAATCTTTCCAAATCAAGTCCAAATTCTTCTTTAAAGTTCGATCTTTTTCAAATCAAAATCAATTTCAAATCCTCAAGCTTTCAAATCAAATCTTTCAATCAAATCCTTTCAAATCAAACTCTTTTCAAGTTAAACTTTTCAAGAACCTAAAAGTGTCAATTTTCAATCGGACCACAAGTTCGAACTACGACTGACCTGATTCCCAACAAAGGGATACGCAGGCAACCCTCATGGGTGCGGTCTCAACCTTTTTTAAATTTTCAATTCCACAACCTTTTTCAAGTTTCCAATTCCACAACTTTTTTTTTCAAGTTTTCAATTTCTATAATCTTTTCCAAGCTTCAAATCCTCTTTTCAAATCTATTTTCAAAATCGAATTCTTTTTCTTCTACTTGCATGTCATGCATCATATCAAATTTCTTTTTAAAATATTTCAAAGTGGATAGAAGTGGACGTTTGTTAATCGAAGATTCTAAATGAATGAACTTAGGGTGAAAAGACATGTAGGTACCACAAGGGCAAGATAGGGTGATGATCTTAGGATATCTTCCCTATACGTAACTAACCTTTGAACCTAGAATCACTATTTTTAAAGACCAAAACAGAGTTATTTTTCAAAAAGGGCTTAAATCTTTCCAAAGGTTTCCAAACAACCAATTTTTCTTAAAAACCCTCTCTTGAGGAAGTTTTCAAAATCTTTTTAAAAACCCTAAATTAAAATCTTCGAATTGCACTTAGTTTTAGTTGGCGACTCCAAACTTTTTTTGAGAGCCCTTAATCAAATCAATTTCTAATTCAAACCTAGTCGTATTAGTCCTTCTATGAGGATGAGTTCTAATGAAAGAGTATCGTGTTTTTCCTGCTTGTGTGTATTTTCCCGAGTGCAAAAAATTGGGATGCGATAGTTGCGACTCCGTTGGAGACGCTAAGAGGGTTAGACCATTATCATGTCTCTTCACCCTTCACTCATCTAGAATCTTCAATTAACTCGTCCAACTCTATCCACTTAAAATTTTGAAAATCAACTTTTTTAAAGCTGTTTTAAAAAATATACATTCTATTCATATCCAATCATTCTATCTTATATTAAGTTTGTCATTCAAGTACTGACGTTTTGCATCTTTATTTTTGTAAGTGGACCTTTGTTCATATTTTGATTTTATGTCATATTAAGTGCCATGTATGTCATGAATGAATAGGACGAAATGGACAAGATGGATGAGAGTTGTTGGGCTCTTTCCTATGTTTTTCAAAATTCCACACAGACACTGCACATGCACTTGCATTTGCATTCTTGTATTCTTTACTTGGTTACATCCCTTCTAGTTAAAAGGGGTAACGGTATATTGGTTGTGGGCAGATGCTGTGTCAGCTTCTTAGCCTACAGCCTCTTGATGGTTCTCTTGCTTGGATCACTAACCTATAATGGCATCACCTCAGGGAGTGGGCCTAGGTTTGAAGATCTGGGAACCAAGCCTTCTTAGGAAGCATTAGTAAACCCTTAACCTCATGCATAGTCGAACCTCTGCCGGATTTAAGACATGCACGTCAATTTCAAAATCATGGAGGAAAGGGCGACTACTTTACTTTCCTTTATCCTTGTCTAATTTTTACTGTTATAGTGTTTGTATAAATACTCATGCATACATGTTTACTTTGCAATTGCATTCTCTCTCTCTCTCTCTCTCTCTCTATACTTTATGCATACATGTTCATGCATTTAATATTCCATTTCAAGGCAAGAGTTCTAAAGTAACTCAAATCACTGCATTCTCATGCATATGATCAACCCATAGAGAGTGATGCCAAGATCACTCTCCCTTGTATAAAACCTACCAAAACCCTAAGGGTTACCATATAACCCTAATGACTCATGGCATACATTTCAAGTCATTATATAAAGAAGGGCCCCAATCCCTCTATGTTAACGGAGATAGGATTATCAAGAAGGCAAGGGGCAATCAAACATCAAGGTCTCTCAATGACCTCCTCGACATCAAATTCAAAGAAGGCAAATTTGAAAGCTCAAGAGTAATTTAGGATCTCAAAGGTAAAAGCAGAATAGGTGGAAGTCCCAAGGAAAGTGTTCCCTCTCCCCTTATTAATATGTACTTCGATTCTTCTGTATTTTAAACTCAAAGTTCAATGTACTTCTCTACTTTTTGTAAATGAATGAATGAATGAATGTATGTTCCCACTCGATGGTAAGGTATTTGCATACAGGGCCAAACCCCCTATCTCCAAAAAGTGAGCCAAATGCATCATGTTTAGTCTCCTTCTCAATAAGGGACATCCCTAGGGCATGCATTGCATAAAGCTCTCTAAATACCAAAAACTAACTTGTGGCTTGTGTCCTTTCTTTTCCTTCTTTTTCCTTCACAGAGACTACACCATAGAAAGCCACCATTGCTCCTAAGAAAGATCAGCATCCACCTAGAGACCCCATCATTACCCAACAAAGAGCTATACTAATAGCTGCCAATCCTAATGAGTCATCCTTAGTCTCTCGAAAAGAGGTTAATGAAATGAGAACCAAGATCAATAAGATGTTTAAGCTCATCTAAACTATGGCTATGAGAGATGCTGTTGTAGGCCCATTATCATCCATTTTTTTTCTAAGGACTTGCTAACCCAAGAGTTGTGCTACAATTTGATACTATAGGGAAAAACAGAGCGGATTCCAAAGGGGCTAATACTAAAGAAGGGAAAACTACACTGCTCTCGCCTGCTGTGAAAAGAACTTCCCTCGACCCTCTCAGTTTGAAAATTCAAGGGTTGAAAGACTCGCTGCGAAGCCTCCACGGCCATGACACCTTTGGGCTTGCATTCTATGACGAGCTGTGCTTCGTCCCAGACCATCCAAGACCTACCAAGTTCAAAATGCCTGATTTTCAGAAATATGATGGCACTGGTAATCTTATTGCCCACCTTTGCCTTTATGTTGGGACATTGAGTGGTCATGAAAAAATCCAAAGCTCCTTATGTAACTATTCCAACATAGTCTCACTGGATTCGCCTTGCAATGATTTGCCCAACTTTACTTAAGGAAGATTACAACTTGGATCGAGCTGGTCAACACCTTTAAAGCCTAATATCGCCACAACATAGATCTCACTTCGGACCGTTGGTCCTTGATAACAATGAGCAAATGAGATAAAGAAAGCTTCAAAAGGTATGCCCTTAGGTAGAGAGAGGCAGCTTCACAAGTCAATCCTCCTCTGGAAGAGAAGGAGTATGTGCAATTGTTCATACACACTTTTCAAGGCATATACTATGAAAAGCTTTGCACAAGCGTGAGAAAAAGCTTCTTCGAATTTATCATGCAAGGGGAGATGACAGAGCATGGTCTCAAGACGGGGAGGATTATAGATCCCTATGCAAAAATTAGAAAAAGTTTTGTCAACATAGCCAAAGAAGTGGCTACTGGAAGGGGAGTAAATAAGAAGGAGAGTGAGGTATAAGCTATCTTGCCCATTCAACCACCCTAATACTGTCCACCACTTCAATCTCGCCCTATCCTACCTATGCCCACTTTAACTGTGCCAGCACAAGCATCTAACTTTGGCCCTACTGGGGCATGACTTAACTTCAATAGGCCGGCTTGACGCATTTGTACCTTCGATACCTTAGCCTGCACCCAAACCGAGGCCTACCATAACCTACTAAAGAATAACATACTAAAGCCCATACTGGCCTGTCCATTGCCAAGCCTTCTACCTCCAATATTTAATGGCACCCTCACTTGTAAGTATCATTCGGGAGGCCAAGGGTATGACACCGAGAGCTGCTTCTCCCTCAAACACAAAATTCAATACCTGATAGATAATAAGATCATTGACTTACAACCGGTGAACCCTACTCCTACCCCTAATGTAATCACAAATCTTTTGCTAGACCACACTATTTTACTAGAGAAATAGAAGAGGAGGGTAAATTGGAGGTGATCATGGTCAAAGATTATGAAGGGAATTGGGAGACTGATAAAGAGAACTACTGGGAGGAGGAATTCCCACCATACCCGATCTATCTCTATGATCTTAGTGAAGTACATCCTGCAGATTGGTTGATTAAAGAGCCAATACTTGTGGAGGAGGACCTTGCCAACGACATGGCCGTTGATGGTTGGGGTGATGAGTTCCTACACCTTAGGTATGTCGCAGCCGAGCGCCACCTATTGGAGAACCCCTAGCCCGCGAGTGAGTTTAACTACTAAGACATGGTCTAAGAACTGGAAGAGCTAAAAACACCTATAAAGCCATTCGAATTGAAGGGAGGCAAGCTAGCCAACCTATTTATTGAAGAAACCGAGAAGACAACAAAGGAAAACAAGGGGGATAATGAAGCTAATAACTGCACCATCACCGTCAACACACTTAGAGCCCTAGAAGAAGTCTTTGCCTGCCTTGCCTTGGCTGGGGATTGCAATGATGGATGGAGAGTCAAAAATGTGGGCATCCTCCCAAAACCCTACTGAAAGGGATTCTCTTCAAAAGCGTGTAAGAGAGGCGTATTCTCACCTACTTTCTTTCTATTCCTTTTGTTTTCTATTTATATATGCATTTCCATTCTTATAAGAACTTTATGCTTTTCATTGAAATGATAAAAATATAGTTTTTCATTCAATTGTTGTTGTCATGTATTTTTGTGAATGGTGAATGGTGAATGCTTCCTAAACAAGGGGTGCGTTCTAGCTTATAGAGGACCTGACTTGAAAGGTATGATAGCATGGTTAACTACTTGCTGAATGATCAACTTTTCAAAAAGAGAGAGGATGAGGATGAGTGAGAAAACCACCCAAAAGCAGCACTTAGTGCCCATTTGGTAGGGCTTAAAAGCCAAGTTTTTTTTTAAGCTTGCTAGTAAAAAAGCCAAGTTTTTCTAGCTTTTTTTGTTTTTCTGATTTTAGTTTAGATAAAAATAAACAAAAAAGCAAAAATGCCAAATTTTTTTGGCTTTTTTGCTTATAAGCTTCAAAAAAGCCAGTGAAAAAGCTGGTGCCAAATGCAACCTAACAAGACGCCGGAGCTAAGCGATGGGTAGCTAGATTATCAAAAGGAAGAGGAGTCATCTTTCATTTTTCTCAAAAAAAAAATGTATATCCTCTTTTCTTAACTTATTAGTGCCTCGTAGAAAGTGAAAGATTCCTTGACAACCCTGATCCAAACTATCCCCCCACATTAGGGTAGACAAATAATTGAGGACTCAACAAAGAATGTCACTCATCTTCTATCAAGCTGAAGCAATGTGAAGGCTCTGTGGATCAAACAATCTAGTTCAAAATGAAAATATGCCCTCATTTCATTCTCCATACAGTTAAAAGCAACCATTGTGAAACCCATTGAGCCAGTTATATTTCTTTTCAAGAGAACCCTAACCTAAGGATCACCGCCCTCAATGGGTTAGAATGAAATACTAAGGAAAAAATTTGAAAGAAAGGAAAGTAAGAAGTATTCACCTCACAAATAGAAAGAAGAGAGAAAGCAAAAAGAAAGAGTTATCAAGGAGTAAGTAGCCTTAGAAAGAAAGAAAAAAAGAAGAGATTTATTTCATGCCAGCTTGAGCAACATACAGTAATGGCAAGAAGGGAAAATCTAAAGGTGATCCTAAGTGATAAAGAAGCCCAGTAGAAGCAATAGGTTTGAGCCTTTAATATTTCATACAAAAACTCGAAACCATGCCCATATTACAACCCTATTAAAGTCCACTCTGATTGAAAAGGGATTGGTTGATCCAAACGAGCCAGACATGTTGCTGAGACAAATGAAGGATGGAAGGGGACCAAACCCCACTGGAAGACCAACCAAAGATGGTATGGATCTAAACTCTACTGAAAGCAATATCAAATTTGAGCCTGCATATCCTGTTAATTCAAAACCCATAACTTTGCCTGTATTACGATCCTAAAATAAAGCCTCTTCAGATTGAAAGATTGGCTGCTCATTGCTCTACCAAAGGTCAGGTAAGTTGTTGCCAAAGCCCCGAGTGTTGAGAGTTCAAGCCAAATGATCCCAGACACTTGTCGCGCCTAGATTTTTCGAACTCAATGAATACGCACACAAGCGAGAAAAATACTGTACTCACTCGTTAGAACTCATCCTCCTAGAAAGATGAGTGCAATTAGATTTGAATTGAAAATTAATTTGAATAAAGGGTTTTTGAAAAATAATTTGGAGTCGCTACCTAACTTGATTAAGGTGAGTTAGGTCACCTAAAAACTAAGCATAATCCAAAGATTACACTCATGGTTTTTGAAAAAAGGTTTTTTTTTTTTTTTAAATACTTCCTTAAGATAGGATTTTTAAGAAAAGAGGTTGTTTGGCAACTTTTGGAAATATTTAAGCCCTTTTTTGAAAATAACTCTATTTGGTCTTTGAAAATAATGATCTAAGTTCAGAGGTTGGTTATGTGTAGGGAAGACGCACTAAGCCATCACCGTACCCAGCTCTTGCGGTACCTATATATCTATTTACCCTAGGTTCACCAATTAGAGTCTTCAATTAATATATGTCCAAAACTATCCACTTTAAAAAAGAATTTTTAGAAAAAAATTGACATGATGCATGATATGCAAGTGGGAGAATAAGACTTTGATTTTGAAAATAGATTTGCAAAGAACTTGATTTGATTTTGAAAGAAAGATTTGGAAATAGAAATTTGAAAATAGATTTTTAGAATCGGAAGTTTGAAAAAAGTTATAAAATTGAAAATTTGAAAAAGGTTGTGGAATTGGAGATTTGAAAAAAGTTATGACCGCACCCATGAGGATTAACTAAGTATCTCTCTTTGGGAATCAGGTCAGTCGTAGTTCGGACAATAGTCCGATTGAAAATAGAAGATTTTGATTAGAAAAAGAAATTGAGTTGGAATTTGGATTGGAAGATTAGGAAAGATTGGATTTAGGAAAAGTTCGAATTAGGAAAGTTTCAAATTAGGAAAGTTTCGTTTTTGGAAAGTTTCATTTTAGGAAAGATTTCGAATTAGGAAAGTTTAAAATAGGAAAATTTCATTTTAGGAAAGTTTCATTTTAAGAAAGATTTTGAATTAGGAAAGTTTAAAATATGAAAGGTTTTGAAATTGGAAGGTTTTGAATTTAGAAAGTTTTAACTTAAGAAAGTTTCGAATTTAGAAAGTTCTAGATTTGGAAAGATTTGAAATTAAGAAATGTTTGAATTTAGAAAGATTTAAAGTTTGAGTTTTAGAAATACTTGAAATTAGAAAAGGTTTGAGTTTAAGAAAGATTTGAAAATTTAAATTTGGAAAGTTAAAATTTGAAAAGGTATGGAATAAGGAAAGGTTAGAATTAGGAAGATCAAGAAGCTTAAAGTTTAAGGAAAGATTTGAAAGTTTAAGTTTTGGAAACTTAAGGTTTAGGAAGGAATGGGATTAGGAAGGATTGGATTAGGAAATATTTGGATTAGGAAAGATTGGGATTCCTATTTTCTAAAACAAAAGATTGGACTTTATTTCTAAAAGGAGGTGATTTGATTTGATTTCCAAAAACGGAGGATCGGATCTAATTTCCTAAATGGGGAGATTGCATTTGGTTTCCTAAAACAGAAGGTTTAATTTGACATGGAATTGGAAAGATGAAGTTTTGAAAATCCTAAATTTTGGGGTAGAAAATAGGATTTGAAAATATATAATTTTGATGTAGAAAATAGGATTTAGAAACCTAAAGTTTGAGGCCAAAATAAGAAACTAAAAATTATATTTTTGAAAAGAAAATTAGGGTTTCTTAGCCATGGCTCTAGGGTTTAACTTAGATTCCAAGAAAAGAGATTTTGGAAAGTAGAACTTTTGGAAAGAAAGATTTTTGGAAGAAGATCCTAGAAAGGAGTTTTTAGAAGGTAAATTTGAAAGGAGAGTTTTCGGAAAGGAATTTTTAGAAAGAGTCGGTTTTTAGAAAGTGAATTTTGAATAGTGCTTTTTAGAAAGGAGTTTGAAAAGAAATTTTGGAAAATAGATTTTTTAAAGGGAGTTTTTAGAAAGTAATTTTTAAAAAGCAATTTTGAATTGGAGATTAGAGAGAGTTTTTAAGAAATTTTATTGCAAAAGAGATTTTAGAAAAAGAGATGTTTAGAAAGTAAGTTTAAAAAGAGATTTCAAAAGGATTTGAATATGAACTTTTGCAAGTCTCTAAAAATATCTCACTTTCTTAAAATGATTATAACCATAAGAAGATTAGAACCATTCTAGGATTATAGTTTTGAAAACAATAAGGATTTGAAAATATGGACCATATTAGTCACTTTTAATGTAACACTTTCCTAAAGCAACCTTAACCATAGAAAGGCTAGAATCACCTTAGGATTGTGATTTTGAAAATAAGTTCTGAATAAGAAAATTTTAATGCGAGTTTTGGAAATAGTTTTAATGCAAGTTTTGAAAATAAATTTGGAAACAAATTTTGGAGAGATGCATGATCATGATCTGCACAATGCAAGTTGGGGTCATGAACATACAAGGTTAAAGGCTTCACCACATAATCAAGGGGCTAAACCCACGTGGTCTATGGTTAGACTAAGAGAAAGCTCCCGACACGGTGACTTTCAATAGCCTAATCCTACACATGAACCGGGGAGTCCCTTATTTCAAGCATGTAAGAAAGGGAGCATAGAAGATGGGAGATTAAAATAGAAGAAAACCCAAGTGGGTTAGGACAGGGAAAAGAGAGGGGGAAATTGCATAAACGTAAATAGGAAACCTACCTTGTGTCTTCTTTTATTTGCTTTGTTTTTCCTACTTTGTTTCAATCTTCGCCTTGATCTTCAAGAGTTTGTTCTGATCTTCGAGAGCTTTTATGTTGCAGCACTTCAAGTCTTCAATTGAGGCTTTCGAGGCTAGTATATAAGTGTATATGAGTGTATGTATGCTAGGGTTAAGTATATAGAGGCTAGGGTTTGTATATGGAGGCTAGGGTTTAAAGAATCTAAAGGGAACTAAGGTTTGGAAGGACTTCGAGTTTTGTATATCGAAGAGCAGAGTTTTTGGACTGAGTTTGTGGACTCTTTTCATGCTGGAGGAGGCTCGGTATTTATAGACAGAAGATTGACCAGGCGCCTGTTGCAGTGGTGCCATGCCAAATTTTTGCTTGGCGTGGCGCCAGCCACTTAGCAAAGTTTTAAGGCTAGCAAGCAACGTATCTTCAGAAGATTTAGGTGCCCGTACTAGTGACTACAATGTAATTTTTTGCCTAGTTTCACTAAAAGTGACTCCGGAGAGTCTAAGAATGATTTAAAGGACCAAGAATGGCCCAGAGGGCTAGAAAGGGACAGGAACCGTTAGAATAGTGTCCGAGGGATAGTAGACTTGAAGAATGATGCCAAGATATGTCAGAGGGGTTGACCGGGCCATTAGAGGCAAAACGGTTACTTGGGTCGGAAAGCTACCGGGATGGACTCGAAATATCCCAGAAGAAGACTTGAGACTTGAAAACATTAGCTAGAATGTTCCAGGAGGTTACCGGTTTGATACCCAGAGCTGGTGTGGTTGGAAGAGAAGACTGGCCCATTAGGGGCAAAATGGTCATTTTGTACCAGGTTTGCCGAAATTGACTCAAAATGACCTAGAAATGTATCATAAGGCCGAGGATACTATCAGAAACATCCCTCGGAGGTTACGGGTTTGAAACCCAAAGCCAGTGTGGTTCCCAGGGCGCTCGGATGCCTAGGGAGAAAATGGTCATTTTGACCGGAGGATCTCGAAATTGGCCCAAAACTGACTATAAGGCACTTAAACATATTGTATCGTCTTTGGGACGATCCTGGAAGGGTGGACTTATCGTTCTAAGGATTTAGGTACTTTCTCAAGAAGTGTGCCGAAAATGGCCCTAGGGGCAGTTTGGTTATTTTTCACTGGAGTGGGCTAGCAGGCATTGGTGTTGACCTGGGTTTTGAGTGTTTCCGTCAGTCTAACGGCAGTCCCGTGGCATAGGGGTTTGTTGGCAATTCCCAATGTCGACCTGTTTACGGGTGTTTTCGCCACTCTGACAGTTGCGATGTTTACGAGTATTTTCGTTACTCTAACGGGTCTCAATCATTCCAGAGATTACCTGATCTTGGCAAGCTACTGAGTAAACTTATCGCTTGAGGAATCAACTTTCTCGAAAGATGTGCCAAATAATAGACATTTCTTTATTGGCGGGCTAGCAGGCGCCAAAGATGGACCGTTCTACTATCTCGTAGACTTAGGGTCTCATCCTGGTCGACGGGTTTGAAGGGACTTACTGTTCCTAAATTTTTTCTCAAAAAACGTGTTGGACAGGATGGACTTACTGCCTTGAGGAATTAACTTTCTCAAAAGGTGTGCCAGATTTAATTGGAATTGGAATTGGACTTGAAATTGAATTTGAGATTAAAATGGGGACTTACTGTCTTCGAAAAGACATGCCCACTGGAATTAGACCAAGGAATGCCCCAAGGGCACTTTGGTCATTTTGCCTCTATTTGAGCCCAATGGGCCCGTGAAGCGACTGATTGACTGGATTATGTTTGAAAAACTGGTTTAAACTTGGAATATGTCCATATTAACTTGAATACAAGTTGGATGGACTGAAGACTGCCGAGCAGGCAAAAATGGGGTGCTTACAACACTAACCCAAAATAGAACGTCGAAGTTGATCAAAAGGATGAGAAAGGTGCAAAATGCTATCATTCAGTCAAGGTAGGGTTGAGCCAAAGGAAAGACCAAACCCCTAAAAAAGAAGAAGTTGCCATTTCAAAGATGCAGAGCTTGACGGCATCCCATTCATTTTATTAACCAGTGTATTCCTCACATGTGTATACATTTGTATAAAAATTTCGGCATGAGCTTCTCATACACAAGACATAACTCCCTGTAGAAACAGTCATTAATGTAGTTTAATATCATCCCTAGAGCATGTAATAAACATACATCATCAACATTATCCTTGTTCATGCATCTGTTCATATATCTAACTATTTAAATTATAAAAACATCCACCCCTATTCATGCATCAATACATATATCTGGCTATCTGAATCATAAATATCCATTCTATTTGAAATTACAATTAAACTATCTACCAAAAAATGCATGTCTAGGACATGGTGAACAAGAGAAGCTGGGCCTGTGACAAATGGCATCCATTAAAGGTCAAAGTCAATGTCTGGGTCAAAATATAAAAAACTTGACTCAGGAGGAGACAGCCGACTACTAAAAGCACCAGCGTCCTATAAGAAAGAAAGAACCTGAATCAGTAAACCAGATGAATAACTAAACGCCAGTGTGAGACCCTAATATCATAATTTCATAATTATCCATCAAGGCGTGACGAAGTTCCGTAGCACACTTTTAAGCTATTGCATTGCATTGGGAACTTAATTAAGGGTATCATATGGTATTTCTAATGCATGATTTCAGTTCTATGGTTTGTTTGGGGTGTCTACATTATGTTTGATTATTTTTGCAGAATTATACATTAAGTTTTCAAAACTAACATGGTTATAGTGATAGGAACTAAAGGAGGTCAAGAGCCTTCAACGTCAACCAAAAAGTGATCTTTGGTGTAGTATGTGTTGTAAGCACCCCATTTTTGACCGCTCGGCATTCTATAGTCCATCCAGACTAGAGTTCAAGTCAATATGGACATATTCTAGAATTTTAGTCTTAATCCAGTCAATTCATCGCTTCGCGGGCCCACTAGGCCCAAATAGAGGCAAAATGCCGAAAATGCCCTTGTGGGCATTGTTCGGTCCAATCCCATAGGCACGTCTTCCCGAAGACAGTAAGTCCCCTTTTCCAATTCTAATTCCAATCCCTCTCTTGAAAAAGTTCATTCCTCGAGATGGTAAGTCTATCTTGTTCGGCACGTTTTTCAAACAAAGTTTCTTCTGAACGGTAAGTCCCCTCAAACCCATTGACCAGGACGAGACCCCAAGTCCCCTAGATGGTAAAACGGTTCACCTTTGGCACCTGCTACCTTGCTAATGCAAAAATGTCCATTTCAGCACGCCTTTCGAAAAAGTTGATTCCTCAGGCGCTAAGTCCCTTTAGCAGCTTCTCGAGATTAGGCAGTCTCGGGAATGATCGCTAACCGTCAGAGTAGCGGAAGTACTCGCAAACATCGCAACTATTAGAGTAGTGAAAATACTCGCAAATAAGTCGATATAGGGAATTACCAACAAACCCCTATATCACGGGACCGTCGTCAGAGTGGCGGAGAAACTCAAAACCCAGGTCAACACCGGTGCCTGCAAACTCACTTCGGTGAAAAATAACCAAACTGCCTCTAGGGCCATTTTCGGCACGTTTCTCGAGAAAATACCTAAGTCCTTAGAACGGTAAGTCCACCCTTCCAAGATTGTCTTAAAAGCAATCCGGCATGATTAGGTGCCTTCTAGTCAGTTTCGAGCCAATTCCGATACTTTTCGGTCAAGATGATCATTTTGCCCCTAGACATCCAAGCGCCCCGAGGACCATACCAGCTCTGGGTATCAAACCGATAACCTCCCAAGAATGATTCCTATAGCATTCTCAACCTTTCATTACCTTTCCAAATCATTCCAAGTCAGTTCCGGCAAACCCGGTGCGAAATGACCGTTTTACCCTTGGTTGGCCGGTCGCCTTTTCCAACCATACCGGCTCTGGGTATCAAACCGGTAACCTTTGGGAACATTCTAAATAATGTCTCCAAATCTCGAGTCTTCTTCCAGGACATTCTGAGGCCGTCCTGGTAGCTTTCCGGCCCGATTGACCGTTTTGCCCCTAATAGCCCAGTCAGCCCTTCAAACAATTCTTGGCATCCTTTTTCAAGTCAAATACCTCTAGGACCCTATTCTGAGGGTTCCTGTCCCTTTCCGGCTTTTCGGGCCATTCTTGGTTCCTTAAATCCTTTCCGGACCTTTCGGAGCCACTCCTAGTAAAGCCAGGCTAAAAATTGCATGGTAGTCACTAGTACAGGTGCCCAAATCTTCTGAAAATATGTTGCTTGCCGACCTTAAAACTTTCCTAAGTGGTTGGCGCCACTAGTAGTGGCACCAAGCCAATATTTGGCCTGGCGCCACTCCTAGCGGCGCTAGAAGGTTTTTTAGTCTGGTGCCACTGCAACAGGCGCTAAGTCATTCTTCTCCCTATAAATACAAAGCCTCTTTCAGCATAAAAAGGGTCCACAAGCTTAGTTTGAAAACCCTACTTTTCAATACACAGAGCCCATAGCCTCCCAAAACTCTAGTCTCTTTAGGTTTTCCAAACCCTAGCCTCCTATACACTCATACACACTCTTATACACTCATACACTAGCCTCCAAAGCCTCCATTGAAGACTTGGATTGCTGCAACCACGAAGCTTTGAAGACTGAAGACAAGCTCTTGAAGATCAAGACAAAGACTGAAGCGAAGATTGAAGTAAAGCAAGAAAAATAAAGCGCGCAAAGCAAAGCAAAATAAACAAGACACAAGGTAGGCTTTCTCTTTAAGTTTACACATCTTCCCCCTCTCTTGTCTTTACTAACCCACTTGGGTTTTCTTCTATTTTAATCCTCCATCTTCTTCCCCCCCCCCCCCTTTATTGCATGCTTGAAATAAGGGATTTCCCGATCCATGTGTAGGATTAGGCTATTGGAGGGTCACCGTGTCGGGGACTTTCTTTTAGTCTAACCAGAGACCACGTGGGTTCGGCCATCTTGATTATGTGGTGAAGCCTTTAAACTTGTATGTTCATGACCCCAACTTGCATTGAGTATATCATGATCTTGCATTATTCTAAAATTCATTTTCAAACTCGTTTTCAAAACTTGCATTAACATTGTTTTCAAACTTGCGTCAAAACCTTTTTTTTCAAAACTTGTTTTCAAAATCACAATCGTAGGGTGATTCTAGCATTTTCATGGTTAGGGTTGCTTTAGGAAAGTGTTACTTTTTAAAGTGACCATTATGGTTCATATTTTCAAAATCATTGTTTTCAAAATCACTATCCTAAAGTGGTTCTAACCTTCTTATTTTTATAATCGTTTTAGGAAAGTGAGATATTTTACATATTTTCTAAAAAATCTTTCCAATCTCCTTTCCAAAATTGTTTTCAAAAACTCCCTCCAAAAATCTATTTCTCAAAACTTCTTTTTAAACTCTTTTCCAAAACACTCTCCTCACAATTCACTTTCTAAAAACGCTCCCTAAATCTCTTTCCCAAAAACTCTTTTCAACAATCTCCTTCCAAAAATCTTTCTAAAAACTCTCTCTTTAAAACTCACTTTCTAGAAACTCCTCTCTAGGATTTCCTTCAAAAAATCTTCCTTTCTAAAAGCTCACTTTCCAAAAATCTTTTTTCTTAGAGCCTAAGTTAAGCCCTAGAGCCAACAATTAGGAAACCCTAATTTTTCTTTCCAAAAACATGGTTTTCAATCTTGCCTTAAAACCTAGGTTTCCAAAATCTCCTTCTTTATATCTAAATCATAGGTTCCCAAAATCCATTTTCTACATCAAAACTATAGTCTTCCAAATCTAGGGTTTTTAAAACTTCACCTACCAAATCCATGCCAAATCTAATCTTCCCTTTAGGAAACCAAATCCAATCTCTCCCTTTAGGAAACTAGATCCAATCCTCTGTTTTTGGAAACAAAATCAAACCATCTTTTTTGGAAACAAAATCAAACCATCTTTTTTAGAAACAAACTCCAATCCCTTGTTTTAGGAAATAGGAATCTCAATCCTTCCTAGTCTAAACCTTTCCTAATTCACTCTTCCTAAACCATAGGTCTCCAAAACTTAAACTTTTGAATCTTTTCTTAAATTTTAAGCTTCCAAATCTTTCCTAAACCAACCCTTTCCTAATCTTGACCTTTCCAAATCCTAAACTTCCTAAATTCTAAAATTTCCTAAACTTCAAATCTTTCCAAATTTAAAACTTTCTAAATTCAAAACTTTCTTACTTTCAAAACCTCCCTATTTCATAACATTCCAAATTCAAAACTTTCCAATTTCAAAACTTTCCTAAAATGAAATCCTTCCTAAATCGAAACATTTCCTAAACCAAAGCTTTCCTAAAATGAAACTTTCCTAATTCAAAACTTTTCTAAAATGACACTTTCCTAATTCGAACCTTTCCGAATGCGAACCTGTCCGAATTCGAACCCTTCCTAAATTCAATCTTTTCTAATCTTCCAAGTCCAACATTTGAGTCAAATCTTTCTTAATCTCAAGTCCAAATCCTATCTTCTTAAGTCTAGGTTTCTCAAAACTCCATCTTTCCAAAACAAGTTCAAATCTTTCCAAATCAAAGTCCAATCTCTTTCATTTCAAATTCCAATCTTCTATTCTAAATTCAAATCAAATCCAAATTTCAATTTAATTCATTTTTTAAATCAAATCTTCTATTTTCTATTGGACTCTTGTCCGAACTACGACTGACCTGATTCCTCAAAAAAGATACGTAGGCAACCCTTATGGGTTGGGTCACAACTTCTTTCAAATCTCCAATTTTACAATCTTCTTCAAGTTTTCAATACCATAATCTATTTTTCTAATTCCAAATTTCTATTTCCAAATCTCTATTTCCAATTCCTAAAACTTTCCAATTTCAAATCTATCTTTTCAAATTTCTTTTTAAATCAAATCAATTTCTTTTCAAATCTATTCTCTAACTCTCTTTTTCTTGCACTTACAGATCATGCATCAGGCCTTTTTAAACATTCTTTTCCTAAAGTGAATAGGATTGGACATTTGTTAGTTGAAGACTCTCATAGGTGAATTTAGGGTGAATAGACATGTAAGTACCGCAAAGACGGAGTAGGGTGATGGCTTAGTGTGTCTTTCCTACACGTAACCAACCTTCGAACGTAGGATCACTGTTTTTGAAAGACCAAAATGGAGTTTATTTTTAAAAAGGGCTTAAATATTTTTCAAAGGTTGCTAAACAACTTCTTTTGTTAAAAACCCTCTGTTAAGGTAGTATTTTCAAAATCATTTTCAAAAACCCTAAGTGTGATTCTCGGATCGTGCTTAGTTTTTAGGTGACCTAACTCACCTTAATCAAGTTAGGTGGCGACTCCAAACTTTTTCTAGAAGCCCTTCATTCAAATCAATTTTTAATTCAAACCTACTTGCACTTATTCTTCTAGGAGGATTAGTTCTAACAAGAGAGTACAATATTTTTTTCGCTTGTGTGTGTATTCCTTGAGTGCGAAAAATCTAAGCGCGACAGCTAGCGACTCCACTGGGGACACTTAAAGGGTTAGGTCGTAGTCATGTCTCTTTACCCTTCACCCATGTAGAGTCTTCAACTAACTTGTTCAATCCTATTCACTTTAAATTCTCAAAACCAAAATTTCAAAATTGTTTAAAAAAAAAAGAAACGTGCATTTATTTGTATTATCTTGTATTAAGTTTGCCATCTACCTACTAACTCTTGCATTTTTTGTTTAAATCTTATTAACTGCTATGCATGAATGTGATGAACAAGATGAATGGGAGTTGTTGGACTCTTTCCTCTACTTTCAAATATCACACACACACTGCATGTGCACTTACATTCTGTATACTTACATTTGTACCCTGATATTACCCTTCTAGTTAGAAAGAGGGAACTGTATATTGGTTGTGGGTAAGATGCTGTGTCAGTTTCTTCGCCTACGACCTCTTGATAGTTCCCCCGCTCGGATCACCAACCGATCATGGCATCACCTTGGGGAGTGGGCCTAGGTTTGAAGATCTAGGGACCAAGCCTCTTTAGGACGCATTAGTCAACCCTCAACCTCATACTTATATAAACACCTTGCATAGCTGAACCTCTGTCGGATTTAAGACACGTGCACCATTTTCCAAAACCATGGAGGAAAGGGCGACTGTTCTTACTTTCATTTATACCTGTTTATTCCTGTTGTTATAATGACTGTTCTTACTGTTATAATGATTGTCTAATTGCTCATACATGCATATGTACTTCAGCTGTGTTCTGTTTCCTTATACTCTATGCATCCATCTTCATGCATTCTATATTCCATGTCAAGACGAGAGTTCTAAGTAAATCAAGTCACTGCATTCTCATGCATATGATCAATCCATTGAGAGTAACACCTAGGTCACTCTCCCTTGCATTAAACCTACTCAAATCCTAAGGGTTCCCACATTAACCCTAAGGATTCATTGCATGCATTATAAGTCACCTCATAAGAGGAGCCACAATCCCTCTATGCTCACAGAGATAGGATTGCCATCAAGACAAAGGGCAATCGATCAACAAGGTTATTCAGCGACCTCCTCAACAGCAAATCCAACGAAGGCGAATCCAAAGACTCAAGAGTAGTTTAGGTTTTCCTTTGTAAAACTAGATAGGTGGAACCCCAAAGGAAAATGTTCCCCCTCCCCCATTAAAATGCATTTTGATTATGTTGTATATTAAACCTAGAGTTAAATGTATTTCTTTATTCCCCATAAATGAATGGACGGAGGAATGCACACATGAATGAGGGTTCCCATTTGATGGTAAAGTACTTGCATACAGTGGCAAATCTCCGATCTCCAAAAGTGAGCCAATGCACCATATGTAGTTTCCCTCCTAAAGAAGGGCACCCTAGAACATGCATTGCATAAAGACTTGTCAAGACAAAACACTGACTCTTTTCCTTTGTTGGTTTCACGTACCTCTCCTTATTCCCCCTGTCTTACAGGCCAAAAGCTAAGAAGCGCCCATGGAATCGCTTACTCTCGATACCTTAACTCTACTACTAGTGGAGGCAAAAGGAGTCAGATAGACCAAAATGGAAGGCATACTTTCTTCACTCTTATCCCACGCAACCCATGAGCAAGTAGAGTCCTCGCAAGCCCAAACCCATGATGGACGAAAAAAGATGAAGAAGGAAGACCAAGACTATGCCCCGACCATAGCTCGCCAACAATCTCCATAGGTCATGTGTCGCATTCTGGCATCTCTCAAACTAACTTTTAACCACACCCCTGAATCCTATAATCTATCCTATGAGTACCAGTCCCATCGGCTAGGACTTGACATTAGAAATTGTCCCACTTTAAAACATAAAACCTGAAGCTCCTCCAATTCCCAAACCACTAATCCAATAATCGTTGCACCAGAACTTGATCCCCACCCTTCTAGGTCATCTAGGATACCTAGGCAAATGAGACCAAAAGATCGAGTTTTCACTAAACTTGCCTATACACGAACCACAATATACTTTGGTCTCCTAGCCGCAGGATATCTAAAACCTATACCCCCTCGACCTCGACCTAATCCTCTGCCACCTCATTTTAACCCAAAGGCGTATTGCGAGTACCATTCAGGTGGCCATGGACATGACATCGAAAAATGCTGGACCCTCAAACATAAGATTCAAGACCTGATAGACAACGAGATCATCGGTTTACGACCAGCGAATCCTTCCTGAACTGTCACTACAAGCCCTCCATCGGATCCCACTATCAATGTCATTACAAAGTTTGGTAACAATAAGGTTTATTTTGCTGCATGCCAAGAGATATATTACAAGGATGTGGAGGAAATGGAATACGAAGATACGAAGCAGTGTCATGCTTGGTTACGGTCTAACCCCGATAACATACCGGTCCCCGAAGACGAACCCGTATATGAATCTGTGAAGAAGATTGGCTAGGAGCTGTCCAAACTAAGTGAGAAGAATCCCCCATTGTGTACACCTGAGGAACACCGAGCCACAGTTGGACGCCAGAGCGGAAAACCCCGGGCTTGATCTATCAAGCTGGAAGAAGACGAGCTACCCAATTGGCTTGTTAGAGAAACTACGGAGCAAACAAATGATGGCAAGACGGTCAAGAAAGTTGACAATTACATCATTGCCACCAACTCACTTGGAACTTCAGGAGAAGCATCTACCTGTCATACCTTGGCTGAAGATCTTGTTGCGCCCAGATTTTTCGCACTCGAGGAATACACACACAAGCAGGAAAAATGCTGTACTCTCTCGTTAGAACTCACCCTCCTAGAAGAATGAGTGCGACTAGGTTTGAATTGAAAATTGATTTTGAATAAAGGGCTTTTGGAAAAAATTTCGAGTCGCCACCTAACTTGATTAAGGTGAGTTAGGTCACCTAAAAACTAAGCATAATCCGAAAACTACACTTAGGGTTTTGGAAAACGATTTTGAAAATATCTCCTCAAGAGAGGGTTTTTAAGAAAAACAGGTTGTTTGGCAACCTTTGAAAAACATTTAGCCCTTTTTAGAAAATAACTCCTTTTGGTATTTCGAAAACAGTGATCCTAGTTTCGGAGGTTGGCTACGTGTAGGGAAGACGCACTAAGCCATCACCCTACCTCGCCCTTTCGGTACCTACATTTCAATCTACCCTAGATTCACCTACGAGAGTCTCCAACTAACTAATGTTCAATCCTATCCACTTTGAAAAAAATGTTTAAAAAGAAATTTAACATGATGCATGATATGCAAGTGCAAGAAAAAAGACTTGATTTGAAAATAGATTTCAAAAGAATTTGATTTGATTTGATTTGAAAAGAAAGAGATAGAAGTTTGAATTTGGAAAAAAGATTTTGAAAATTGAAATTGAAGATTGAAAATAGAAATAGGTCATGGAATTGGAAACTTGAAGAAAATCGTAAGATTGGAGATTGGAAAGAAGTTGTAGAAATAGAAATTTGAAAAATGTTATAGAATTTGAGATTTGAAAAATGTTGTGGAATTTGAAATTTGACAAATATTGTGGAATTTGAGATTTGAAAAATGTTGTGCCTACGTATCCTTTTGGAGGAATCAGGTCAGTCGTAGTTTGGACAAGAGTTCAATTGAAAATAGAAGAGTTGATTGGAAGAAAGAGATTGAATTGGAAATTTGATTGGAAGATTGAAAGATTGAACTTTGATTGGAAGATTTGAAAAGATTTGATTTTAAAAGACTTGGTTTTAGAAAACCTAGAAAGACTTGAGACTTAAAAAAGAAGGATTGAACTTGACTTGGAAAGATTTTAAAGAAGAATTGACTTGAATACTTGGACTTGGAAGATTAGGAAAGCTTGAAATTTTGGAAAGATTCGGATTAGGAAAATTTTGAAATAGAAAAGCGTCATTTTAGGAAAATTTTGTTTTAGAAAAGTTTCGAATTAGGAAATGTTCATCATAGGAAGGTTTTAGATTTAGGAAAGTTTCAACTTAGGAAAGTTTGGAATTTGGAATGTTTAAACTTAGGAAAGTTTTAAATTTGGAATATTTTGAAATACGGAAGTTTTGAAAATTGAAAAGTTTAGAAAACAAGGAAGTTTTGAAAATAAGAAAGTTTTGAGTTTAGAAAGTTTTGGATTTAGAAAGATTTGAAATCTAGAAAGTTTAAGATTTAGAAAGTTTTAGAGTTTTAGTTTTAGAAAATCTTGAGATTAGGAAAGGTTTGAATTTAGGAAAGATTTGAAAACTTAGATTTGGAAAGTTAAGGTTTGGAAAGGGTTAGAATTAGGAAAGTGTTGAATTAGGAAAGATGTGGAAATTGAGTTTTAAAATTTAGGAAAGATTTTTGTGTTCAAGTTTTGAAAACTTAAGATTTAGAAAAGTAGAAGATTAGGAAGGAATTGAGTTAGGAAAGAGTTGGATTAGGAAGGGATTGGATTTCGTTTCTAAGAAGAAGTGTTTGATTTTGTTTCCAAAAACGGAGGATTGGATCTAGTTTCCTAAACGGAAAGATTAGATTTGGTTTCCTAAAGAAAAGATGGGATTTGGTTTCCTAAAGGAAAAATTGGAATTTGGTTTCCTAAAGAGAAGATTGGAATTGACAAGGATTTGGAAAGGAAGGTTTTAGAAACCCTAGATTGGAAGGCTCTAGTTTTGAAGTAGAAAAGAGATTTTGAAAATGTGTATGGTTTGGATGTGAAAACAAAAGGTTTTGGAAACCTAGGTTTTAAGGCAAGTTTGAAAACCATGTTTTTGGAAAGAAAATTAAGATTTCCTAATTGTGAGTTCTAGGGCTTGACTTGCGCACCAAGAAAAAGGATTTTTGGAAAGTGCGTTTTTGGAAACGAAGATTTTTAGAAGGGAACCCTAGAGAGGAGTTTCTAGAAGGAAGATTTTGGGAAGAGTTTTTAGGAAAGTGAATTTTGGTAGAAGATTGTTGGAGAGAGTTTTTGGAAAGATTTTTTTCTAGGGAGCGTTTTTAGAAAGTAGATTTTGGGGAGAGTATTTTGAAAAGGAATTTAAAAAGAAGTTTTGAAAAATAAATCTTTGGAGGGAATTTTTTGAAAACAACTTTGGAAATGAGAGTTTTAGGAAAGTATGTTGAAAAATAGATTTTTAGGTAAAGAGACTTTTGAAAAGAGAGTTTTTAGAAGGTATAAAAATGTCTCACTTTCCTAAAACGATTCTAACCATAAGAAGGCTAGAACTACTTTAAGAAAGTGGTTTTGAAAGCAACAAAGATTTTGAAAATATGGACCATATTGGTCACTTTAAATGTAACACTTTCCTAAAGCAACCCTAGCCATGAAAAAGCTAGAATCACTCTAGGATTGTGATTTTGAAAACATGTTTTGAAAAAGGAGATTTTGATGCAATTTTGTAAACAAGTTTAATGCAAGCTTTGAAAACGAGTTTGAAAACGGTTTTTGGAAGATGCAAGATCATGATATGCACAATGCAAATTTGGGGTCGTGAACATACAAGGTTAAGGCTTCACCACATAATCAAGGGGGCCGAACCCACGTGGTCTTCGGTTAGCCTAAAAGAAAGCCCCTGACATGGTGACCTTCCAATAGTCTAAACCTACATACGGACCTAGAGTCCCCTTGTTTCAAGCATGCAAAGAAAGGGGGGGGGGGAAAGAGATGGGGGATTAAAATAGAGAAAACCCAAGTGGGTTAGGAGAGAGAAGAGAGAGGGGGAAGTGCAGAAACGTAAAACGAAAGCCTACCTTGTGTCTTATTTATTTTGCACGCCTTGCTTGTCGTCGATCTTCGTCTTCAATCCTCAAGAGTTGTCTTCAATCTTCAAACTTCAGATTGCAGCTCTTCAAGTCTTCAAAGGAAGGTTGGAGGCTAGTGTATAAGTGTATGGGGGTGTGTATGAGTGTATAAAAGGCTAAGGTTTAGTGTATGGTGGCTAGGGTTTGGAAAACCTAAGGAAGCTAGGGTTTAGGGAGTGTTCGAGCTCTGTATATCGAATTTTAGGGTTTTTAGACTGAGTTTGCGGACCTTTTTCACGCTGGAAGAGTCTCTGTATTTATAGAGAGAGGAATGCACTAGCGCCTGTTGCAGTGGCGCTAGGGCAATTTTCCTCTTGGCGCCACTCCAGGCCAATTCTTGGCTTGGCGCCACTGTTAGTGGCGTCAGCCAGTTAGGAAAGTGATTAGGTCGGCAAGCAACATATCTTTGACTAGATTTGGGCGCCTGTACTAGTGACTACCATACAATTTTCAGCCTGGCTTCACTAGGAGTGACTTTAGAAAATTCGGGAATGATTTGAAGAGGTCAGGAATGACCCGGAAGGCCAAACAAGAGCAGGAACACTTAAAATAGTGTTCTAGAGGTTTTTGACTTGAAAAATGAGGATAGGATGTGTCGGAAGGGTTGACCGGGCCTTTAGGGACAAAATGGTCAATCGGGCCGGAAAGCTACTAGGACGGACTCGAATTGTCCCGGAACAAGACTCGAGATTTGGAAACATTATTCAGAATGTTCCCAAAGGTTTCTGGTTTGATTCCTAGGGCCGGTGTGGTCGGAAAAGGTGACCGGCTCACTAGGAGCAAAACGGTCATTTTGTACCGGGTTTGCTGGAATTGACTCAGAATGATCCAAAAGGACAAAGAAAGGTTAAGGACACTATAAAAAGCATTCTCAGGTAGTTATCAGTTTGATACCCAGAGCCGGTGTGGTTAGAAAAGGAGACCAGCCCACCAGGGGCAAAACGGTTATTTTGTATCGGGTTTGCTAGAACTGACTCAGAATGATCTGAAAGGATAATGAAAGGTTGGGAATACTATAAGAAGTATTCCCGGGAGGTTACCGGCTTGATGCCCAGAGCTGATGTGGTTCCCGAGGCATTCGGATGCCTAGGGGTAAAATGGTCATCTTGACCGGAAAGTCTCGGAAAAGGCCCAAAGGCAGTTTGGTCATTTTTCACCGAAGTGGGCTAGCAGGCACCGATGTTGACCAAGATTTTGAGTGTTTCCGCCACTCTGACGACGGTCATGTGATACAGGGGTTTGTTGGCAATTCCCTCTATCGACCTGTTTACGAGTATTTTTGTTATTCTGACGGTTGCGATGTTTGCGAATATTTTCGCTACTCTGACGGTTCGCAATCATTCCCAAGATTGCCTGATCTCGGGAAGCTGCTAAAGGGGCTTAGCTCCTGAGAATCAACTTTCTCAAAAGGCGTGCCTAAACGGACATTTCTGCATTGGCAGGCTAGCAGGCATCAAAGGTGGACCGTTCTACCATCTAGGGGACTTGGGGTCTCATCCCGGTCGATAGGTTTAAAGGGACTTACCGTTTCGAAGAGATTTTTTTCGAAAAACGTGCCAGATCGTCTCGAGGAATAAACTGTCTCGAGAGAGGTATTGGAATTGAAAAAGGGTTTTATCGTCTTCGGAAAGACATGCCTGATTTGGAACTGTCTCGAGGAATAAAATGTCTCGAGAGAGGGATTGGAATTGGAAAGGGGTCTTATCGTCTTCGGAAAGACGTGCCTAATTTGGAATTGGAAAGGGGACTTACTGTCTTCAGAAAGACGTGCCTAATTTGGAATCGAAAAGGGGACTTACCGTCTTCGGAAAGACGCGCCTGGTTTGGAATGGATTTATCATCTCGAGGAATCAACTGTCTTGAGAGAGGGGTTAGAGTTGAAATTGGAAAAGATAATGCCTCTAAGGGCATTTTGGTCATTTTGCCTCTATTTGGGCCTGGTGGGCCCGCGAGGCGATGAACAGACGGAATTTGGACTTAGAGAGTTGGTTTCGATTAGAATACATCTATATTGACTTGAGTACAAGTTTGGACGGAGCGTAGACTGCTGAGCGGTGAAAAATGGGGTGCTTACAGCTGCCCCTCTTTTTTTTGTCTTTGTTTGTCAAAGATAGAAAACAATAAAAGTAAGAGTCCCATGTTGACCGCGAGGCAGTTGGAGGGACGGACATTGGGAATCTTTCGACAATGGGGGTCGAAAACGGATAGCGGGCCAAAAAGGCCTTTGAAAATGAGATTTGGCGGGAAAGGGGGCAAAGCTGGCCAGAATTTGCAACTGGCGCCACTAGCAGTGGCGGCTTTGGCAGAAAATGCTTGGCGCCTCTGCTAGTGGCGCCAGGCTTGGAGTTGAAACCATAAAATTTCTAGTTCGAACAACTGCGACATTTTGGAGAGTTTTCGCAAATCCGAGAGACTTTGCATGAAAATCGACTTGAACCTTGAAGGGGCACTTCTTAGAGACCACGGGTGATTGCTGGAAGAAGACCACGTCGTCGAAAAAGTCACCGGAAGAGAAGATTTCGCCGGAGAACTTCCAAAAAGTGAGTTTTCAAATTTTGTTGATTATGATGTGTAGAACTTCATTTGAATCATGTGAATAGTGGAAATTACTGTTTTGATGTGTTTTGAACATGATGGTGATATTATATTTGTATTTTGGTACTTGTTTGATTGAATTTGAGTGACTTTTCATGATTATGCAAAGAGGGTTTTTTGCAGGAATAATAAATTTGTTCCTACAAGCTTAGGCATTGGGTTTTTTAGCTATATTTTTGTGCAATGTGCCTTAGAAAAATGTATTTAACGCTGTATGAAGTTTTGTGATTTTTTAAAAACTCGGTGAATTTTTAATTTTTTGAAAAATAGGAAAATACTTAGAAAATTTAGAAAAATGAGAAAACTCAAGAAATTGATGGGATTTTTGAAGTTTAAAATTTGAAAAAGGTAGGAATATTTTTGGAAAACATTTGTAAGAATCTTATGGAATTTTAGGATATTTTTGAAAACCATTGATTTATTGAAAAAATAAAACATGTGTTTTGAAAATTTTGAAACATTGAAAAGTGTGCACGGGTGCTGATGTCATGTGATTGTGACCATGTGAAGTGCACGTTTTGTGTTAATGTCATGGGTATTGTAGGGGCCATTTTCAAAGGAAATTGTGTCGAAAATTTTAGAAATTAGGGGAAGAGTTAGAAAAAGTTTTTAGAAATAAAGTCTTTTTGAAGGAAAAAGAAAGAAAACCCTTGAGATTTGATTTGAAGTTAGAAAATCAAGATGTGTGAAAAATTCGTTTTTGAGTTACCATTTGAAATCTTTTTATTTATTTATTTTAGTTTGTGTTAGTTGTTTATTTCATTTTACGTTATTATGTCCACTGTCTGCTTGATATTTTAACACTTCTCGCCTTGGCTTACCTTTTCAGGATGGCAGATGCAGCTTTGAGTCGACTGAGAGCTTGGCACAGTAGCTACCCTCCGGATGAGCAGGATATCTTTCGCCAGTCCTTTGGTCGGGTGGCTTCACTTCTATCAGTGCATCTCATTCTCGGGCTCATGGAGGCGGTGATTCCCTTCTGGTAGCCTGACTTGTCTCTTTTTCGCTTTGGGGAGTGCAAGCTTACCCCTACTCCTCATGAGTATGGGTTTCTTCTTGGTTTTCGAGATGTTTCTGCCGACATTGTGGGACTCCTCTTTCCGGATGGTTGTATTACAGTGGTTTCGTCCCAGCTCGGATTCGGACGCGCAGTTCTTTTGTCTTATTCTTTGCCCCAGTTTCCTTATGTCCCAGCAGAGTTCCTCTTTTCGCGTTTTAAGTTTTCCACGAGTATGCGGGTTCATTCAGGTGAGTGGCACACTTCCTAGGATTGGGCTGTTTCTCGTATGGTTATTTTGGCCTTACTTCTGCTGAACTTCTTGGTGTTCCCACAAGAAGATGATTTAGTGGACTGTCGACTCTGTGCACCACTCGCCTTGATCCGTAAGGGGCATTCCTATGCTCCTATGATTGTAGGGGAGACCTTCGTGAGTCTTACGAGATTCCAGCAGACCATTGACGCTTGTTTTCGGGGATGCGCTACTCTCTTCCAGCTCTGGGCGATTGGACACCTGTTTGTTACACCTTTGTTCCAGTATACATGGTATCATGAGCTTGACCATATACATTCCCTGGCGAGATCTCAGGGTGTCATGGCAGATGAGGGGAGATTTCCGTAGACCGTTGCATCCTAAGCAGACTACCTCTAGAGTGTAAGCACCCCATTTTTGACTGCTCGGCAGTCTACACTACGTCCAGACTTGTGTTCAAGTCATTGTGGACGTATTCCAATCGAAATCAACTTTCTAAGTCCAAATCCCATCTGTCCATCGCTTCGCGGGCCCGCCAGGCCCAAATAGAGGCAAAGTGACCAAAATGCCCTTAGGGGCTTTGTTCTTTCCAACTCCAACTCCAACCCCTCTCTCGAGACAGTTGACTCCTCGAGAGGGTAAATCTACTTCAATCAGGCACGTCTTTCTAAAGACGGTAAGTCCCCTTTCCAATCAGTCTCTCGAGACAGTTTTTTCCTCGAGACGGTTCCAAATCAGGTACATCTTTTCGAAGACGGTAAGTTCCCTTTCCAATCCCTCTCTCGAGACAGTTTATTCCTCGAGACGGTTCCAAATCTAGTACGTCTTTCCGAAGACGGTCAGTCCCCTTTCCAATCCCTCTCTCTCGACAGTTTATTCCTTGAGACGATTCCACATCAGGCACGTCTTTCCGAAGACGGTAAGTCCCCTTTCCAATCCCTCTCTCAAGATAGTTTATTGCTCGAGACAGTTCTAAATCAAGCACGTCTTTCTGAAGATGGTAAGTCCCCTTTCCAATCCCTCTCTCGAGATAGTTTATTCCTCGAGACGGTCCCAAATTAGGCATGTCTTTCCGAAGACGGTAAGTCCCCTTTCCAATCCTTTTCTTGAGACAGTTTATTCCTCGAGACGGTTCCAAATCAGGCGCGTTTTTTCGAATATGGTAAGTCCCCTTTCCGATCCCTCTCTCGAGACAATTTATTCCCTGAGACGGTTCCAAATCAGACACGTCTTTCCGAAGACGGTAAGTCCCTTTCCAATCCCTCTCTCGAGACAGTTTATTCCTCGAGACGGTCCCAAATCAGACACGTCTTTTTGGAGACGGTAAGACCCCTTTCCAATCCTTCTCTCAAGACAGTTTATTCCTCGAGACGGTCCGAGTAGCGGAAATACTCACAAACATCACAACCGTTAGAGTAGTGGAAATACTCGTAAACAAGTCGATATAGGGAATTACCAACAAACCCCTATATCACATGACCACCGTCAGAGTGGCGGAAACACTCAAAACCCAGGTCAACACCAATGCCTGCTAGCCCGCTTCGGTGAAAATAACAAAACTACCCTTAGGGCCATATTTCGGCACGTTTCTTGAGAGCACACGTAAGCCCTTAGAACGGTAAGTCCACCCTCCTAAGATCATCCCAGAGATGATCTGGCATGATCAGGTGCCCTTCAGTCAATTTCGGGTCAATTCAGAGGCTTTTCGGTCAAGATGACCATTTTGCCCATAGGCAACCGAGTGCCTTGGGAACCACACCGGCCCTAGGTATCAAACCGGTAACCTCCCGAGAATGCTTCCTATAGTATTCTCAACCTTCCTTTATCTTTTCGGATCATTCCAAGTTAGTTATGCCAAACCCGGTGCAAAATGATAGTTTTGCCCCTGGTGGGCCGGTCGCCTTTTCCAACCACACCGGTTCTGGGTATCAAACCGGCAATATTTGGGAACTTTCTAAATAATGTTTTCAAATCTCGAGTCTTTTTCCGGGACATTCCGAGTCCATCTCGACAGCTTTCCAACCTAGTTGACAGTTTTGCCCATAGCGGCCCGGTCAATCCTTCCAGTACATCCTATCCTCATTTTTCAAGTCAAATACCTCCGAGACACTATTCTAAGTGTTCCTGCCCTTTTCCGGCCCTTCAGGTCATTCCCAGCCTCTTCAAATCATTCCCGGACTTTCCGGAGTCACTACTAGTGAAGCCAGTCTAAGAATTGCATGGTAGTCACTAGTATAGGCGCCCAAATCTTCTAAAGATACGTTGCTTGCTGACCTTAAAACTTTCCTAACTGGGTAGCCCCACTAGCAGTAGCGCCAAGCCAAGAAACGGCCTGGCGCCACTCCTAGTGGCGCCAAAAGGAATTTTGCCCTGGCACCACTACAACAGGCGCTAGGTCTATTCCATCTCTATAAATACATAGCCTCCTCTAGCGTGAAAGAGGTCCGCAAACTCAGTCTGAAAACCTTAATTTTCAATACACAGAGCTCGTACACTCCCAAAACCCTAGCTTCCCTAGGTTTTCCAAACCCTACCCACCATACACTAAACCCTAGCCTTTTATATACTCATACACACCCCCATACACTCATACACTAGCCTTTAATCCTCCTTTGAAGACTTGAAGAGCTGCAATCTAAAGTTTGAAGACAACTCTTGAAGATTGAAGACGAAGATTAAGACGAAGACCGAAGACCGAAGACCGAAGACAAGCAAGGCACGCAAAATAAACAAGACATATGGTAGGCTTTCTCTTTAAATTTCCGTACTTCCCCCCTCTCTCTTCTCTCTCCTAACCCACTTGGGTTTTCTCTATTTTAATCCCCCATCTCTTTCTCCCCTTTCTTTGCATGCTTGAAACAAGGGGACTCCCGGTCCATGTGTAGGATTAGACTATCGGAGGGTCACCGTGTCGGGGGTTTTCCTTTAGGTTAACCGGAGATCACGTGGGTTCAACCCCCTTGATTATGTGGTGAAGCCTTAGCCTTGTATGTTCACCACCCCAAATTTGTATTGTGCATATCAGATCTTGTATCTTCCAAAAATCATTTTCAAACTTGTTTTTAAAGCTTGCATTAAACTTGTTTTCAAAATTGCATCAAAATCTCTTTTTCAAAACATGTTTTCAAAATCACAATCCTAGGGTGATTCTAGCTTTTCCATGGCTAAGGTTGCTTTAGGAAAGTGTTACATTCAAAGTGACTTTTATGGTCTATATTTTCAAATCTTGTTGTTTTTAAAACCACTTTCTTAAAGTGGTTCTAGCCTTCTTATGGTTAGAATCGCTTTAGAAAAGTGAGATGTTTTTATACTTTCCAAAAAACTCTCTTTTTAAAAATCTCTTCCTAAAAATTTCTTTTCCAACACGCTTTCCTAAAACTCTCCTTTCTAAAGTTGTTTTCAAAAACTCCCTCCCAAAATCTATTTTTTAAAACTCTTTTTTTTTTTTTTAAATTCCCTTCCAAAATACTCTCCTCAAAATCTACTTTTTAAAAACGCTCCCTAAAAATCTTTCTAAAACCCTTTCTTCCCAAAATCTTCCTTTTAGAAACTCCCCTCTAGAATTTTCCTTCTAAAATCTTCGTTTCTAAAAACACACTTTTCAAAAACTCCTTCTCTTTAAAATCTCTTTCCAAAAATTCTCTCTTCAAATTCACTTTCCAAAAATTCCTCTCTAGGATTTCCTTCCAAAAACTTCATTTTCAAAAACGCGCTTTGCAAAAACTCTTTCCTTAGAGCCCAAGTCAAGCCCTAGAACTAACCATTGGGAAACCCTAATTTTCTTTCCAAAAACATGGTTTTCAAACTTGCCTTAAAACCTAGGTTTCCAAAACCTCTTGTTTTCTACATCAAAACTACACATGTTTTCAAAATCTATTTTCTACGTCAAAACTATAGCCTTCCAAGTCTAGGGTTTCTGAAACTTCCCCTTTCCAAGTCCTTGTCAAATTAAATCTTCCCGTTTAGGAAACTAGATCCTATCCTTCGTTTTTGGAAACAAAATCAAACTTTCTCTTTTAAAAACAAAATTCAATCCCTTCCTAATCCAAATCTTTCCTAATTCAACTCCTTCCTAAACTTCTCCTTTCCTAAACCCTAAGTTTCCAAAACTTGAACATAAAAATCTTTTCTAAAATTCTAAAATTCAAATCTTTCTTAATTCTACCCCTTTCCAATTCTCAACTTTCAAAATCTAAGTTTTCAAACCTTTCCTAAATTCAAACCTTTCCTAATTTCAAGATTTCTAAAATTCAAACTCTAAAACTTTCTAAATCTTAAACTTTTCAAATTTCAAATCCTTCTAAACTCAAAACTTTCTTATTTTCAAAACTTCATTGTTTTCTAAACTTTCCAACTTTCAAAACTTTCTTAATTTCAAAACTTTCCTAATTGAAAATCTTTTTAAAATTCTAAACTTTCCAAATTCAAAACTTTCTTAACTTGAAACTTTCCAAATTCTAAACCTTTCTTAATCTAAACTTTTTCTAATTCAAAACGTTTCTAAATTCAACACTTTCCTATTTCAAAACCTTTCTTAAAACGAAACTTTCCAATTTCAAAACTTTCCTAAGTTGAAACTTTCCTGTTTCAAAAACTTTCCTAATTCCAAAACTTTCCCAAAATGATACTTTCCTAATTCAAAACTTTCCTAATTCCAAT
This sequence comes from Euryodendron excelsum, assembly GCA_033060915.1. Taxonomy (NCBI): domain Eukaryota; kingdom Viridiplantae; phylum Streptophyta; class Magnoliopsida; order Ericales; family Pentaphylacaceae; genus Euryodendron; species Euryodendron excelsum. Next base: position 42,576,834 of record CM065380.1, on the reverse strand, counting down.
CTTTCTCCAATCTTCCAAGTCCAACATTTGAGTCCAATCTTTCTTAATCTCAAGTCCTTTCTAAATACTCTCTTTCCTAAGTTTAGGTTTCCTAAAACCAAGTCTTTTAAAATCAAATCTTTTCAAATATTCCAATCAAAGTTCAATTTCTCAATCTTCCAATTCAACTCCTTTTTCAAATCAAACATTCTATTTTTAATCGGACTCTTGTCCGAACTACAACTGACCTGATTCCTCTAAAAGGACACGTAGGTAACCCTCATGAGTACGGTCACAACCTTTTTTCAAATTTCAAATTCCTCCACAATTTTCAAATTTTCAATTCCACAACATCTTTCAAAATTCTATTTCTACAATTTCTTTCCAATCTCCAATCCTACAATTTTCTTCAAGTTTTTCAATTCTATCATCTATTCCTATTTTCAATCTTCAATTTCAATTTTCAAATTCAATTTCAATCTTCAAATTCAAACTTCTATCTCTTTCTTTTCAAATCAAATCAAATCAAATCTCTTTTTAAGTTTATTTTCTAAGTCAACTCTCTTCTATTGCACTTGCATATCATGCATCATGTTAGTTTCTTTTCAAACATTCCTTTTCAAAGTGGATGGGATTGAACATTAGTTAGTTAAAGACTCTCATAGATGAATCTAGGGTAGATTGACATGTAGGTACCGAAAGGGCGGGGTAGAGTGATGGCTTAGTGCGTCTTCCCTACACGTAACCAACCTCCGAACCTAGATCATTAATTTCAAAGACCAAAATGAGTTATTTTTCAAAAAAGGGCTAAATGTTTTCTAAAGGTTGCCAAATAACCTGTTTTTCTTAAAAACCCTCTCTTGAGGAGATATTTTTAAAATTGTTTTCAAAAACCCTAAGTGTAGTCTTCGGATTATGCTTAATTTTTAGGTGACCTAACTCACCTTAATCAAGTTAGGTAGCGACTCCAAATCTTTTCCAAAAGCCCTTTATTTAAATCTATTTTCAATTTCAAACCTAGTCACACTCATTCTTCTAGAAGGGTGAGTTCTAACGAGAGAGTACAGTATTTTTCCTGCTTATGTGAGTATTCCTCGAGTGCGAAAAATTTGGGCGTGACAACTGGCGACTCCACTGGGGACACTTAGAGGGTTAGGCCGTTAGTCATGTCTTTTTACCCTTCACCCATGTAGAGTATTCAATTAACTTGGTTCAATCCTATTCTCTTTAAATTTTCAAAACCAAATTTTCAAAATTATTTTCAAGAAACATGCATTTATTCATATTGTCTTGTATTATGTTTGTCATCCACATACTAACACTTGCATCTTTGTTTTGTAGGTGCACTTTTTGCTTAAGTTTTATTAACTGCTATGCATGAATGTAATGAACAGGATGAATGGGAGTTGTTGGACTCTTTCCTCCACTTTTAAAAATCACACACACTGCATGTGCACTTGCATTCTGCATACTCGCATTATTATCCTGATATGTCCTTTCTAGTTAGAAAGGGGGAACGGTATATTGGTTGTGGGCAAGATGCTGTGTCAGTTTCTTTGCCTATGGCCTCTTGATGGTTCCCCCGCTCGGATCACCAATCGATCGTGGCACTACCTCGGGGAGTGGGCCTAAGTTTGAAGATCCGGGGACTGAGCCTTTTTAGGACGCATTAGTCAACCCTCAACCTCATACTCATATAGACACCATGCACAGCCGAACCTCTGTCGGATTTAAGACACAAGCACTATTTTCAAAACCACAGAGGAAAGGGCGACTGCTCTTACTTTCATTTATACCTGTATATCCCTGTTGTTATAATGTCTGTATTCATACTGTTATAATGCCTGTCTAACTACTCATGCATACACGTTTACCTTGCTATTGCATACTCTCTCCTTATACTCTTTGCATACCCAGGTTCATGCATTCCATATTCCATGTCAAGACAAGAGTTCCCAAGTAACTCAAGTCACTGCATTCTCATGCATATGATCAACCCATTAAGAGTGACGCCAAGGTCACTCTCCCTTGCATTAAACCTACCTAAACCCTAAGGGTTCCTGCGTAACCCTAAAGATTCATTGCATGCATCCCAATCCATTTCGTAAGAGGGGCCCCAATCCCTCTATGCTCACGGAGATAGGATTGCCATGAAGACAAAGGGCAATCAATCAACAAGGTCTCTCAGTGACCTCCTCGACATCAAATCCAACGAAGGCGGATCCGAAGACTCAAGAGTAGTTTAGGTTTTCCCTTTGTAAAAGTAGATAGGTGGAAGTCCAAAGGAAAATGTTCCCGCTCCCCCTATTAAAATGTATTTCAATTCTTTTGTATCTTAAACCCAAAATTTAATATACTTCTTTATTTTTATGAATGAATGCATGGATGGTTGAAGGTTCCTACTTGATGGTAAGGTATCTGCATACATGGGGCAAATCCCCTATCTCTAAGAGTGGGCTAATACATCATGACTAGTTTCCCTCCTTGAAAGGGGCACCTTAGAGCATGCATTGCATAAAGACTTGTCAAGGTCAAACATTGACTCTTTCCTTTTGTTGGTTTTAAGTACCTCCCCTCGTTCCCCAGTCTTACAACCATGGAATTGCTTGCTCTTGATACCTTAACTCAATTACTAGCAGAGGCAAGAGGAGTCAAGCATAAGATGACCGAAATGGAAGGCATGCTTTCTTCACTCTTATCCCACGCAACCCATGAACAAGCAGAGTCTTCGCAGGCCCAAACCCATGATGGACGAAAAAGGATGAAGAAGGAAGACCATGACTATGCCGCCACCATTGCTTACCAATGACCTCCTCAGGTCGAGGGCCTTGCTCGAATGCCTTCCAAACCAACCCCTAACCAAACACGAGGATTATATAATCTCTCCTTCGGATATCAACCCAGCCCTTTTGGCCCTGCCACAAAAAATTATCCCATTTTGAAACATAGAACCCGAACCCCTTTCAATTCCCGAACCATCAACCTAGTCGTGACCTCACCAAAACTTGGTCCCCAATCATCAAAAACATCTGCAACACCTCCTCGGCTTAGGCGAACAAGGGGGAAAAAGCAGATGTTTACTAAACTTGCGTGCTCACAGACCATGGCTTATTTTGGCCTCCTAGCAGCTAGATATCTGAAACCTATACCTGCTCGACCCCAGCCCAATCCTCTGCCTCATTACTTCAAATCTACAGCAAGCTGTAAGTATCATTCGGATAGCCAAGGACATGACACTGAAGATTGTTTGACCCTTAAGCATAAGATTCAGGACCTGATAGATAACAAGATCATTGGGGTACGACCAGCAAATCCTTCTCCGAACAACCCTACAAACCCTTCACTCGACCGCACCGTCAACATCATTACAAAGTTTGGTAACAACAAGGTTTGTTTTGCTGCATGCCAAGAGATATATTACAAAGATGGGGACGAGATGGAATGCAATCATATGGAACAGAGTCATATTCGGTTACGATGTGACCCCGATGTCGCGCACAGATTTTTCGCACTCGAAGAATACTCACCCAAGCGGGAAAAATAGTATACTCTCTCGTTAGAACTCACCCTCCCAGAAGAATGAGTGCGACTAGGTTTGAATTGAAAAATAGGTTTGAATAAAGGGCTTTTGAAAAAGATTCGGAGTCGCCACCTAACTTGATTAAGGTGAGTTAGGTCACCTAAAAACTAAGCATAGTCCGAAAACTACACTTAGGGTTTTTGGAAAACAATTTGAAAATATCTCCCCGAGAGAGGGTTTTAGGAAAACAGGTTGTTTGGCAACCTTTGGAAAACATTTAGCCCTTTTTAGAAAAATGACTCCTTTTGGTCTTTGAAAACAGTGATCTAGGTTCGGAGGTTGGTTACGTGTAGGGAAAATGCACTAAGCTATCACCTTACCCCGCCCTTTCGGTACCTACATGTCAATCTACCCTGGATTCACCTATGAGAGTCTTTAATTAACTATAGTTCAACCCCATTCACTTTGAAAAACAATGTTTGAAAACTAATTCAGCATGATGCATGATATGCAAGCAATAGAAAAGAATTGAAAAATAGATTTGGAAAAAGATTGATTTGATTTGAAAATAGAGTTGAAGAGATGTAATTGAAATTGGAAAATTTGAAAATTGAAAATAGAAGTTTGAAAATAGAAATTTCGAAATTGGAATTTGAAAATTGATTGGAATATGAAATTTGGAAAGATTTTGGGAACCGCACCCATGAGGGTGGAATTGAAAATTTGAAAGTGTTGTGACCGCACCTATGAAGGTTGCCTACGTATCCCTTTGGGGGAATCAAGTCAGTCGTAGTTCGGACCGGAGTCCGATTGAAAATAGAAGGTTGGATTGAAGAAGGAAATTGAATTGGATTTGAAATTAGAAGAGAAGATTGGAAATTGGAAATTGAGGACTTTGACTTGCTTTGGAAAGATTGATTTGGACTTGTTTTGGAAAAGAGAAGGTTTAAGAAAACCTAGACTTAGGAAAGAGAATTAGGAAAGGTTTGACTTGACTTGGAAGGTTTAGGAGATTAGGAAAGGTTGGATTTAAGAAATGTTTGAATTAGGAAATGTTCGATTTAGGAAAGTTTCGAATTAGGAAAGTTTCATTTTTGGAAAGTTTTCGAATTAGGAAAGTTTCATTTTTGGAAAGTTTTCGAGTTAGGAAAGTTTTGAATTTAGGAAAGTTTCAACTTAGGAAAGCTTTGAATTAGGAAAGTTTTCAAATTAGGAGAGTTTCGAAATTAAGAAAGTTTTGAAATTAGGAAAGTTTTGAATTAAGAAAATTTTGAATTTAGAAATGTTTGAAAAAGGGAAGTTTTGATTTTGGAAAGTTTTGAAAACAAGGAAGTTTTGAAAATACGAAAGTTTCGTTTTGGGAAAGGTTTGAAAAAGGAAAGTTTTCAGTTTAGGAAATGTTTGAATTAAGAAAGTTTTCAACTTAAGAAAGTCTTGAATTAAGAAAGTTTTGAATTTAGAAAAGTTTTAGATTTGAAAAGATTTTGAAGTTTTGGAAAGTTTAGAATTTGGAAAGATTTGGGTTTAGAAAGATTTAACTTAAGAAAGTTTCAAATTTAGGAAGCTTAGAATTTTAGAAAGATTTGAAATTTAGAATGTTTAGGATTTAGAAACTTTTAGAGTTTAAATTTTAGAAAGTCTTGAAATTAGGAAAGGCTTGAGTTTAGGAAAGGTTTGAAAACTTAGGTTTAAGAAGTTAAGATTTGAAAAGAGGGTAGAATTAGGAAAGGGTTGAATTAGGAAAGATTTGAAAGTTGAGTTTTTAAAATTTAGGAAAGATTTTTATGTTCAAGTTTTGGAAACTTAAGATTTAGGAAAGTGGAAGATTAGGAAGGATTGGAATTAGGAAAGATTTGGATTAGGAAGGGATTGGATTTGGTTTCTAAAAGAGAAAGGTTGGATTTTATTTCCTAAAACGGAGGACGGGATCTAGTTTCCTAAACGGGGAGATTGGATTTGGTTTCTTAAAGAGAAGATAGGATTTGACAAGAATTTGGAGAGGGAAATTTTAGAAACCCTAGTTTTGGAAAATTGTAGTTTCGACGTAGAAAATAGGTTTTGGAAACATGTATAGTTTTGATATAGAAAACAATAGGTTTTGGAAACCTAGGTTTGGGGCAAAGTTTGAAAATCATGTTTTTGGAAAGAAAATTAGGGTTTCCTAATTGTGGGTTCTAGGGCTTGATTTGGGGCTCTAAGGAAAGAGTTTTTGGAAAGTGTGTTTTTAGAAACGAAGGTTTTTCTAGAAAGGAATCCTAGGGAGGAGTTTTTGGAAAGTGAATTTAGAAAGAGAGTTTTTGGAAAAAGATTTTAAAGAGAAGGAGTTTTGGAAGGTGTGTTTTTAGAAATGTAGATTTTGGAAGGGAAATCCTAGAGGGGAATTTCTAGAAAGAAGATTTTAGAAAGAGGGTTTTTGGAAAGATTTTTGGAGAGAGTTTTTAGAAAGTGGATTTTGAGGAAAAGATTTTGGAGAGGAGTTGAAAAAGAGAGTTTTGAAAAATAGATTTTGGAAGGGAGTTTTTGAAAATAATTTTGAAGAGGAGAGTTTTAGGAAAGTATATTGAAAAAGAGATTTTTAGAAAGAGGGATTTGGAAAAAGAATTTTTAGAAGGTGTAAAAACATCTCACTTTCCTAAAGCAATTCTAACCATAGGAAGGCTAGAACCACTTTAGGAAAGCGGTTTTGAAAACAACAAGATTTTGAAAATATAGACCGTATCGGTCCCTTTTAATGTAACACTTTCCTAAAGCAACCCTAGCCATGGAAAAGCTAGAATCACCCTAGGATTGTGATTTTGAAAACATGTTTTTGAAAAGAAGATTTTGATGCAATTTTGAAAAACAAGTTTGAAAACGGTTTTGAAAACGAGTTTGAAAACGGTTTTTGGAAGATGCAAGACTATGATATGCACAATGCAATTTGGGGTCGTGAACATACAAGGTTAAGGCTTCACCACATAATCAAGGGGGCCGGACCCACGTGGTCTTTGGTTAGACTATAAGAAAGCCCCCGACACGGTGACTCTCCAATAGTCCAATCCTACACATGGACCGGGAATCCCCTTGTTTCAAGCATGCAAAGAAAGGGGGGGAAAGAGATGGGGGATTAAAATAGAGAAAACCCAAGTGGGTTGGAGAGAGAAGAGAGAGGGGGAATGCGGAAATTTAAATAGGGAGCCTACCTTGTTTCTTGTTTATTTTGCGCGGCGTGCAGTCTTCGGTCTTCGGTCTTCGTCTTGGTCTTCTTCTTCAGTCTTCAAGGGTTGTCTTCAAGCTTTGGATGGTTGAAGGTTAGGGTATGAGTGTATGGAGGAGTGTATGAGTGTATAGGAGGTTAGGGTTTGTTTAGGGTGGCTAGGGTTTGGAGAAACCTAAGGAGGCTAGGGTTTTGGAGGTGCTCGAGCTCTGTATATCGAAATATAGGATTCTTAGGTTAAGTTTGCAGACCTCTTTCACGTTGAACGAGGCTCTGTATTTATAGAAGTTGGACAAGCCTGGCGCCTGTTGCAGTGGCGCCAGGGCAAAATTTATACTGGCGCCACTAGTAGTGGCGCCAGGCCATTTTTTGGCTTGGCGCCACTACTAGTGGCGCCAGCCATTTAGGAAACAATTAAGGTCGGCAAGCAACGTATCTTTGACCAGATTTGGGCGCCTGTACTAGTGACTACCATGTAAATTTTAGCCTGGCTTCACTAGGAGTGACTTCGGAAAGTCCGGGAATGATTTGAAGGAGCCGGGAGTGACCCGGAAGGCCGGAAAGGAGCAGGAACACTTAAAATAGTGTCCTGGAGGTATTTGACTTGAAAAGTGAGGATTGGATGTGTCGGAAAGGTTGACCGAGCCTTTAGGGGCAAAACGGTCAATCGGACCGAAAAACTGCCGGGACAGACTCAAACTGTCCCGGAAGAAGAATTTGGATCTGGAAACATTATTTAGAATGTTCCCAGAGGTTGCCGGTTTGATACCCAGAGCCGGCGTGGTCGGAAATGGAAACCGGCCCACCAAGGGCAAAACGGTCATTTTGTACCGGGTTTGCCGGAACTGACTCGGAATGGTCCGGAAAGGTAAAGGAAGGTCGAGAACACTATAAAAAGTATTCTCGGGACATTACCGGTTTGATACCCAGAGCCGGTGTGGTCGAAAAAGGAAACGGCCCTCCAGGGGCAAAATGGTCATTTTGTACCGGGTTGGCCGGAACTGACTCGGAATGGTCCGGAAAGGTAAAGGAAGGTCGAGAACACTATAAAAAGTATTCTCGGGGCATTACCGGTTTGATACCCAGAGCCGGTGTGGTTCCCGGGGCGTTCGAACGCCTAGGGGCAAAATGGTCATCTTGACCGGAAAGTCTCGAAAAAGGTCCTAAGGGTAGTTTGGTCCTTTTCCTCCGAAGTGGCTAACAGCCACTGGTGTTGACCTAGGTTTTGAGTGTTTCCGCCACTCTAACGGTGTGAGTATTTCCGCTACTCGGACGGGGTTTGATGATTTGGGAGTATTTCCGCTACTCGGACGGGGTTGAGTATTTCCGCTACTCGGACGGGGTTGATGATTTGTGAGTATTTCCGCTACTCTAACGGCTTTGTGAGTATTTCCGCTACTCTAACGGTTTTGTGAGTATTTCCGCTACTCTAACGGTTCTGTGAGTATTTCCGCTACTCTAACGGTTCTGTGAGTATTTCCGCTACTCTAACGGTGTTGTGAGTAGTTTTGCTACTCGGACCGTCTCGAGGAATAAACTGTCTCGAGAGAGGGATTGGAAAGGGGTCTTATCGTCTCCCAAGAGACGTGCCTGGATTGGAACCGTCTCAAGGAATAAACTGTCTCAAGAGTGGGATTGGAAAGGGGTCTTACCGTCTCCAAAGAGACGTGCCTGGGTTTTGAGTGTTTCCGCCACTCTGACGGTTTTGTGAGTGTTTCCGCCACTCTGACGGTTTTGTGAGTGTTTCCGCCACCCTAACAGTTTTGTGAGTGTTTCCGCCACTCTGACGGTTTTGTGAGTGTTTCCGTCACTCTGACGGTTTTGTGAGTGTTTCTGCCACCCTAACGATTTTGTGAGTGTTTCCGCCACTCTGACGGTTTTGTGAGTAGTTTTGTTACTCGGACCGTCTCGATGAATAAACTGTCTCGAGAGAGGGATTGGAATCGGAATAAGAAAGGACAATGCCCTTAAGGGCATTTTGGTCATTTTGCCTCTATTTGGGCCTGACAGGCCCACGAAGCGATGGAAAGATGGAATTTGAAACTAGAGAATTGGATTCGATAGGAATATGCCCAAAATGACTTGAAAACAAGTCTGGACGGAGTGTAGACTGCCGAGCGGTCAAAAATGGGGTGCTTACACCCGATAAAATGCCGACCCTCGAAGACAAACTCGCATATGAATCTGTGAAGAAAATTAAACAGGAGCTGTCCAAACTAGGTAATAAAAATCTCCCATTGTGTACACCTGAGGAGCATCGAGCCCCAATTGGAGGCCAGAGCAGAAACCCCGAGCACGACCTATCGAGCTAGACGAATACGAGTCGCCCGAGTGGTTTGTTAGAGAAACTCCGGAGCAAACAAATGAAGGCAAGACAGTCAAAAAAGCTGACAATTACATCATCACAGCCAACTCACTTGGAACTCCGAGAGAAGCATCTACCTATCCTGCCTTAGTTGAAAATCTCAACTGTGGATGGAATGCAGACGAGGGCACAGGCCCAAGACCTTACTAAAAATGGATTCCTTGCACAAGTGTACAAGAGAGGGGTGTTTTCACCCACTTTCTTTCTATCCCTTTCACTTTCTATTTCTAAATTAATGTTTACATTTTCTTATTGCTTAAGAACTTTATGCTTTCCGTAAAAATAATAATAATAATCAAATGACAGTCTTTTATTCCATTGTTGTTGTCTTGTCCTCCCTGGGAATAGTGACTATTTTCTACGCAAGGGGCATGGTTTATCTTATGGAATGATCCAACTTGAAGGGTTGATAGCATGAGTTAACCAATCACCAAATGATCAGCTTTCCAGAGAGAGAAAGGATAAGGATGAGTGAGAATACTACCTAAAGGCAGCACTTGCAGGACTCCGAAGCCAAGCGATGGGTGGCCAGTTTATCAAAATGAAGAAGAGCCATCTTTCATTTCCCCACATATAAATAAAAGAATAAGTAACTAAATAAATAAACAAATGTGCTCATATTCCCTTTGCTTAACCCCTAGAGCCTCGCAACAAACGAAGTTTTCTTTGTCAACCCCGATCCAAGACTGTCCTCCCCACACTGGGGCAAACAATAGTTTGAGAACTCTAGGAATAGTATCCACCCCCGTTGTGCTAAGGCAGCAACGAAAGCTCTATAGATCAAGCAATCTAATTCAAAGTGAAGAGAGGTCCTCATTTCATTTCCCATACTGTCAAAAGCAACCCCTTGCCAAACCTGTTGAGCTATTCATCTTTTTCTTGAGAAAACGCCAACTTAGGGATCACCACCCACATTGGGTAGATTGAACCGCCAAGGAAAAGGTTTAAAGAAAAAGGGTCAAAGAAATGTTCGTTCCATGAAGAGGAAAAAGAGATAGAAAGGACAAAGCAAAGGAAAGGAGTTACCAAGAGGCAAGAAGCCAAAAAAAAAAAAAAAAAATCCTTTAAGGAAAGGCCTAAAGAAAATCATGATTAAGTCATCTTCAAAGGCATAATAAGAGGATTGAAAGAAAAGAAAGTCATGTTTATCTCAAGAAGTATATAGAAAGGGTGAAAGAACAAGGTCATTGTCACCCTGAGAAGTATATGGTTAAAAGCAAGAAGGAAATTTAAAGGTGATCCTAGGTTACGAAGAAACCTAGTAGAAACAATAGGTTTGAGCCTTTACCCTTTTTCTTGCAAAACCCCGAAACCATGGCCTACATTACAACCCTATAAAAGTCCCCTCTGATTGAAAGCAGATTGCTTGATCTAAATGAGCTAGATACGCTACCAAAGCTAAAGAAGGATGCTAATCCTACTGAAAAGTAGTCAAGGATGGTATGGATCTAAACCCTATCGAAAACAACATCAAATTTGAGCCTGCATATCCCGTTGTTTCTAAAACCCCCATAACCAAGCCTGTATTACGGTCCTAAACAAAGTCTCTTCGGATTGAAATGACTCGCCGCTTATCGCTCTACCAAAGGCCAGGTAAGCTGTTGCTAAAATCCCGAGAGTCGAGAGTCTCAGCCCAATAACCATATACACTAATCTTAAGACAGAGAGTTGAAGGTGATCAAAGGGTTGAGAAAGGTGCGAAATGCTATCATCCAATCAAGGTAGGGTTGAGCCAAAAAAGAGGCTAAATCCCCGAAAAGGGGGGAGTTACCAGTCCCAGGACTACAAGTCTAACAGCACCCTGTGTCATTCTATTAACATACTTCTAACCTGTACATATGTTTAAAAAAATAAAAATAAAAAAATAAATCAGCATGGGCTTTGCGCACATAGGATATAACTCCCTGTAGAAATAGAAGTCACCAACATCAACTCATATAATAAATATCTAACATCATCATACATCACATGCATCTGATCATATGCCTGGCTGTAAAGATAATAAATGTATCTGTCTATCCATGCCTCTATGTAAGCATCCCATCTTTGCTCGCTCGGCAGTCTCTGAGCTGACCAAGCTCACTTTCACATATCACATGCATATTTAGACTCTAAGCCTACCTTTTTAACTTGAATTTAGTCCATCAGTCGCTTCTCGAGCCCGTAGGGCCCACTTAAAGCTAAATGACCGTTTTGTCCTTGGGCATTCGAATGCCCCGGGAACCACACCGACTCTGGGTATCAAACCAGTAACCTTCTGAGATTACTTCTTATGGTATTCTCAACCTTCCTCTACCTTTCGAATTATTCCGAGTTAGTTCCGGCAAACCCGATGCAAAATGACCGTTTTGCCCCTGGTGGGCCGGTCTCCTTTTCCGAGCACGTCGGCTCTGGCAACCAAGCTGGCAACCTTTGGGAACATTCTAAATAATGTTTCCAAATTTCGAGTCTTCTTCCGGTACAGTCCGAGTCCGTCCCGGCAGCTTTCCAATCTGGTTGACCGTTTTGCCCTTAAAGGCCCGGTCAACCCTTCCGAAACATCCTATCCTCATTTTTCATGTTAAATACCTTCGGGACACTATTTTAGGTGTTCCTTCTCTTTTTCGGCCTTCCGGGTCATTCCCGGCTCCTTCAAATCATTCCCGGACTTTCTGGAGTCACTCCTAGTGAAGCTAGGCTAAAAATTACATGGTAGTCACTAGTACAGGCGCCCAAATCTAGTCAAAGATATGTTGCTTGCCGACCTTAAACATTTCCTATATGGCTGGCGCCACTAGTAGTGGCACTAAGCCAAAAAATGGCCTGGCGCCACTCCTAGTGGTGCCAGTGTAAAGTTTAACCTGGCGCCACTACAACGGGCACCACTATTGTCCAACCTCTATAAATACAGAGCCTCTTCCAACGTGAAAAAGATCCGCAAACTCAATCTAAAAATCCTATAATTCGATATATAGAGCTCGAACACTCCCTAACCCTAGCCTCCTTAGGTTTTCCAAACCCTAGCCACCATACACAAACCCTAGCCTCATATACACTCCTATACATCCCCATACACTCATACACTAGCCTTCAACCCTCCTTCGAAGACTGGAAGAGTTGCAATCTGGAGTTTGAAGATTGAAGGCGGCTCTTGAAGATTGAAGACGAAGATTAAGACGAAGACCGAAGAAACCAAGGCGCGCAAAAGAAACAAGATACAAGGTAGGTTCTCCATTTAAATTTCTGCACTTCCCCCTCTCTCTTCTCTCTCCTAACCCACTTGGGTTTTCTCTATTTTAATCCCCCATCTCTCTCCCCTCCTTTCTTTGGATGCTTGAAACAAGAGGACTCCCAGTTCATGTGTAGGATTAGACTATTGAAGAGTCACCGTGTTGGGGGCTTTCTTTTAGTCTAACCAGAGACCAGGTGGGTCCAGCCCCCTTGATTATGTGGTGAAGCCTTAGCCTTGTATGTTCACGACCCCAAATTTGCATTGTGCATATCATGATTCTTGCATATTCCAAAAACCGTTTTCAAAGTTGTCTTCAAAATTGTTTTCAAACTTGTTTTCAAAATTGCATTAAAATTCCCTTTCCAAAAACTTATTTTCAAAATCACAATCCTAGAGTGATTCTAGCTTTTCCATGGCTAGGGTTGCTTTAGGAAAGTGTTACATTAAAAGTGGCTTTTATGATCCATATTTTCAACTCTTGTTGTTTTCAAAACCGCTTTCCCAAAATGGTTCTAGCCCTCTTATGGTTAGAATTGCTTTAGGAAAGTGAGATGTTTTTACACCTTTCAAAAACTCTCTCTCCAAAAATCTCTTCCTAAAAATCTTCCTTTTCAACATACTTCTCAAAAACTCTTCTTTCCAAATTTGTTTTCAAAAACTCCCTCCAAAAGTCTATTTTTCCAAACTCTCTTTTTCAACTCCTTTTCAAAACGCTCTCTTCAAAGTCCACTTTCCAAAAACGTTCCCTAGGTCTCTTTCTTAGAAAAACTCTCTCCAAAAATCTTTCCAAAAACTCTCTTTCCCAAAATCTCCCTTCTAGAAATTCCCCTCTAGGATTTTCCTTCCAAAACCTTCATTTCCAAAAACGCACTTTCCAAAAATCCTCTCTCTTTAGAGCCCAAATCAAACCCTAGAACTCACAATTAGGAAACCCTAATTTTCTTTCCAAAAACATGGTTTTCAAACTTTGTCCCAAACCTGGGTTTCCAAAACCTCTTGTTTTCTACATCAAAACTATACATGTTTCCAAAACATATTTTATACGTCAAAACTATAATTTTCCAAATCTAAGGTTTCTAGAATCTCCCTTTCCAAATCCTTGCCAAATCTTATCTTCCCTTTAGAAAATCAAATCAAATATTCCCGTTTAGGAAACCAAATCCAATCCTCCGTTTTTGGAAACGAAATCAAACTTTCTCTTTTAGAAACCAAATCCAATCCCTTCCTAATCCAACTCTTTCCTAATTCAAATCCTTCCTAAACTTCCACTTTCCTAAATCTTAAGTTTCCAAAACTTGAACATAAAAATCTTTCCTAAATTTCAAAACTCAACTTTCATATCTTTCTTAATTCAACTTTTTCCTAATTCTACCTTCTTTTCAAATCTTAACTTTTCAAACCTAAGTTTTCAAACTTTTCCTAAACTCAAATCTTTCCTAATCTCAAGATTTTCTAAAACCCTAAAACTTTCTAAATCCTAAACTTTCTAAATTTCGAATCTTTCCAAATTCAAAGTTTCCTAAATTCAAAATTTTCTTAAGTTAAATCTTTCTAAACTTCCAAACTTTCTAAATTCTAAACTTTCCAAAACTTCAACATCTTTCCAAATCTAAAACTTTTCTAAACTCAAAAACTTTCTTAATTCAAACATTTCCTAAATTGAATACTTTCCTTTTTCAAAACTTCCCTAAGTCGAAACTTTCCTAATTCCAAAACTTTTCAAAAATGAAACTTTCCAAATTCAAAACTTTCCTAAATCGGACCTTTCCTAATTCAAACCTTTTTTAAATCCAATCTTTCTTAAACTCTCGAGTCTTTCCTAAGTCTCATCTTTCTTAAGTCTAGATTTCCTAAACCTCTATCTTTCTAAAACAAGTCTAAATCTTTCCTAGTTCTACTTTTTCAAATCAAAATTCAATCTTTTCAATTCCAAAAATTTCAAATTCCAATTTTCAATCCTCTATTCAAAGTTCAATCTCTCAATCTTCCAATTCAATTTCCAATTCAATCTCCTTCTTCAAATCAACTCTTCTATTTTCAATCGGACTCCGGTCCGAACTATGACTGACCTGATTCCTCCAAAAGGATACGTAGGCAACCCTCATGGGTGCGGTCTCAACATTTTTCAAGTCTCAAATTCCACAACATGTTTCAAATTTCTATTTCCATAACCTTTCTAATCTCCAATCCCACAACTTCTTTCAAATTTCAAATTCCTCCATATTTTCCAAATTTCAAATTCCAAAATCTTTCCAAATCTCCAATCTATGTTCAAATTTTCAATTTCAAATTTCTATTTTCAAATCTCTACTTTCAATTTCTAAAACTTTTCAATTTCAAATCTATCTAATTTCAAATCTCTTTCAAATCAAATCAATTTCTTTTCAAATTTATTTCCAAATCTATTCTCCAACTCCCTCTTATTTTGCACTTGCATCCCATGCATTGTTTCTTTTCAAACATTGTTTTTCAAAGTGGATAGGATTGGTCAATAGTTAGTTGAAGACTCTCGTAGGTGAATCTAGGGTAGATTGACATGTAGGTACCGAAAGGTTGGGGTAGGGTGATGGCTTAGTGTGTCTTCCCTACACGTAACCAACCTCCAAACTTAGAATCACTGTTTTCATAGACCAAAAAGGAGTTATTTTTCAAAAAGGGCTAAATGTTTTCCAAAGGTTGCCAAACAACCTATTTTCTTAAAAACCCTCTCTTGAGGAAATCTTTTCAAAACCTTTTTCAAAAAACCCTAAGTGTAATCTTCGGATTATGCTTAGTTTTTAGGTGACCTAACTCACCTTAATCCAGTTAGGTGACGACTCTAAATCTTTTCTAAAAGCCCTTTATTCAATTCAATTTTTCAATGCAAACCTAGTCGCACTCATTCTTCTAGGAGGGTGAGTTATAATAAGAGAGTACATCATTTTTCTCACTTGTGTGAGTATTCCTCGAGTGTGAAAAATTTGGGCGTAAAACTGTCTAACATAAATATAACTCAGGGACAAGGGGCAAAAGAGGATCGGAGTCTCTACAAGAGGCATCTATCATAGGTCGAAGTCAATATCATCTGGATCAAAATCCCTGAGACTCGGCATCGGAGGAGGTGGATAACTACTCGAAGCACCACCATCCTGCAGGGAAGATAGAACCAAAATTAGCTGCATACAAAAGGAACTAAGCAACAACAGAGCAAGAAGAAGCAAATAGAGAATAACCTAGCCCCCCACCACCCAGCTGAGATAATCGAGCTGTCAGGGAGGCTACCTCGGCCTGGTACTGATCCAACTCCATTTGGTACTGATCTCTCTGGTCTCTCATAGCAATAAACTCAGCCTGGGGCACGTATCCTCCGGCTCGGCGCCATAGGTCAACCACCTCCTGGCCAACAGCGTACCCGCCAACTACTACCTCAAATCGAGTGAAGGCACCGACCAAATGAGCCCCAAAGTGCACAGCATAATCTGTATTCGGAGGAAGCAGGAACTCGGCACTTGCCTGACACTCCTAATAAGGGATAGGCACTCCTGCCACCAGGGCTCCAAACATATACTCTGGCAGAGCTCTTGCTGATCGGAACTCCTCATGAAACTGTCGCCAGTGTCGCTCTCCAAGATAAGACTCCCAAGTGTCATCACTGAGAAAAGCAGCTCTTGACAGGGACAACGAGACCAAGTACCGGACTGTCTCATAATGGACTGATCCAATGAAGGGCCGCCAGGTCACATCCCTCGCCTCAATCAGCTCCAGGTTAGCCCGGAGCGTCACAAAATTGGTAATCTCCGATTGCTGGGCTACCTGGTCATCCTCAACAACTGCAGGAGGACGAACAGGAAGGTACTCGTAGCTCCACCAGACGAGGAAGGGCCAGAAACTAGTCATGCTGCCCCAATGAGAAAAAGTCCGAACCCGTATCGACCGAAGAAAGCAGCCAAAGGAAAAGGACCCCCCGTCCAGCTCAGATAAGGCTCCAAGATCGGCTACTATACTCACCAAACGACACGGCACAAGTGGCTTGTTGTTGTTGCAGAAGCAGCTAAAGATGATATACAAAACAAGTTGTCGTCTCATGATATCCCGCCTCGCAGGCGATGGCTCAGTAGCGAAGGTACAGTCATCCTGACTAATCCAAGAGACTGGGAAGGCAAAACGCTCAAGAGGAGGCAAGTCCAACAGCAAACAGGCCTCGTCCCTACTGACTGGATGTAGGGTGATCCACCGGCCGACAAAGGAGAGCCCTGTAATAATCGCCCAATCCAAAGGAGTGGGACCTAACTCGAAGCCGACAAAATGAAAAGTCTCGGTCTCCCCGAACCACCTCTCAACAAGTGCCAGTACCAAATACCGGTTTAGGCGGTTAGCCTGTAATCCCATGAAAGCGCCAAATCCGATCTCCGCCAAGAAGGCACGGTATGATGGGGCAGCCCACTGCATGGTCACAAAAACCTGATGAACAGCCCCTCTGAAAGCTGTATGTACCTGCGGAGGAGGCAAATGCTATCTAGAATACACGCTGGGGTGATAGGCAAGATCCCCGAGTTACGGGACGTCTGGTATCTGCAGATCTCCCAAGTCGGCATCTGTCTGCCTATGCCTGAAAGAAGGTCTCCCATAACCGGTCACCTGATCCCCAGAGCCCGGTACCTCCTCCTCAGTATCAATCTCCTCAGCGAAAGCTTGCTCAACCAGAGGAAAAGGGTAGACAGGTAGCCTACTCCCCTGCCCATTCTGACTGGAGGAAGATCGTCTGGTAGATCGTCGACTACCTCTAGATCGACTAGAGCCGCCAGTAGAATCCGTCCGGGCCGTCTTCCCCAAGCGGCGTCTCCTCTCAGAGCCGTCATCACCCACTTCTGCCATCCTGGAAAGGTAAGCCAAGGTAAGAGACGTTAACATGCCATACATGCAATTCAAATAATAGTAAAATAAAATAAACAACTAACACAAACAAAACAAATAAAGGATTTCAAATAACAAATCAAAAACAAAATTTCTAAACATCTTGATTTTCTAATTTTCAAATCACATCTCAAGGGTTCTTTGTCTTTTTCCTCCAAAATGATTTTGTTTCTAAAAACTTTTTCTAACTCTTTCCCTAATTTCTAAAATTTCGGCAGAGTTCCATTTAAAAATGGCCCCTACAACACCCATGACATCAACACAAAAAATAAATTGTGCACTTCACAACGTTACAATCACATGACATCAGCACTCGTGCACACTTTTCAATTTTTTAAAATTTTCAAAAACACATGTTTTATTTTTCCAATAAATTCATGGTTTTCAAAAATGCCTTAAAATTCTTCAAGATCATTTCAAATGTTTCCCAAAGATATTCCTACCTTTTTCAAAATTTTAAACTCTAAAAATCCCATCAATTCCTTAAGCTTTCTCATTTTTCTAAATTTTCTAAGTATTTTCCTATTTTTCAAAAAATAAAAAATTCACCGAGTTTTCAAAAAATCGCGAAACTTCATACGGTTATTAAACACATTTTTCTAGGGCACATTGCACAAAAATATAGCCAGAAAATCCAATGCCCAAGTTTGTAGAAACAAATTCACTATTCTTGCAAAAAACCCTCTTCACATATTTATATATAATCACTCAAATTCAATCAAACAAGCACCAAAAAGCAAAAATAACATCACCATCATGTTCAAAACATATCAAAACATCAAGTTCCACTATTCACATGATTCAAACAAAGTTCTACACATCAAAATCAACAAAATTTGAAAACTTAGTTTTTGGGAGTTCTCCGGGGAAATCTTCTCTTCCGGCGACGTGGTCTCCTTTCGGCAATCACCCATGGTCTCCAAGAAGTGCCGCTTCAAGGTTCAAGTCAATTCTCACGCAGAATCTCTCGGATTTACGCGAATTCTCCACAATGCCGCAGCCATTTGAACTAAAAATTTTCTGGTTTTAACTCTAAGCTTGGCCCCACTAGCAGAGGCGCTAGGCATTTTCTGCCAAAGGCACCACTGCTAGTGGTGCTAGTTGCAAGTTCTGGGTAGCTTTGCCCTTTTTCCCGTTAAAATTCGTTTTCGAAGGCCTTTTTGGCCTGTTATCCGTTTTCGACCACCGTTGTCGAAAGATTTCCAATGTCCGTCCCTCCGACTGCCTCACGGTCAACATGGGACTCTTACTCTTATCGTTTTCTTTCTTTGACAAGCAAAGACAGAAAAAGAGGGGCAGCTGTAAGCACCCCATTTTTGACCGCTCGGAAGTCTACACTCAGTCCATACTTGTGTTCAAGTCATTGTGGACGTATTCCAATCGACACCAACTTTCTAAGTCCAAATCCTGTCTGTCCATCACTTCGCCGGCCTGCCAGGCCCAAATAGAGGCAAAATGACTAAAATGCCCTTAAGGACATTGTTCTTTCCAACTCTAACTCAAACCCCTTTCTCGAGACAGTTGACTCCTCGAGAGGGTAAATCTACTCCAATTAGGCACGTCTTTCTGAAGACGGTAAGTCCCCTTTCCAATCCCTCTCTCTCGACAGTTTATTCCTCAAGATGGTTCCAAATCTGGCACGTCTTTCCGAAGACGGTCAGTCCCCTTTCCAATCCCTCTCTCGAGACAGTTTATTCCTCAAGACGGTTCCACATCAGGCACGTCTTTCCGAAGATGGTAAGTCCCCTTTCTAATCCCTTTCTCGAGACAGTTTATTCCTCGAGACGATTCCAAATCAGGCACGTCTTTCTGAAGACGGTAAGTCCCCTTTCTAATCCCTCTCTCGAGACAGTTTATTCCTCGAGACGGTCCCAAATCAGGCATGTCTTTCCGAAGACGGTAAGTCCCCTTTCCAATCCCTCTCTCTCGATAGTTTATTCCTCGAGACGGTCCCAAATCAGGCACGTCTTTTCGCAGATGGTAAGACCCCTTTCCAATCCCTCTGTCGAGACAGTTTATTCCTCGAGACGGTTCCAAATTAGGCACGTCTTTTCGAAGATGGTAAGTCCCCTTTTCGATTTTTCTCTCGAGACAGTTTATTCTTCGAGACTGTTCCAAATCAGGCACATCTTTCCGAAGACGGTAAGTCCCCTTTCCAATCCCTCTCTTGAGACAGTTTATTCCTCGAGACAGTCCCAAATCAGGCATGTCTTTTCAGAGACGGTAAGACCCCTTTTCAATCCCTCTCTCGAGACAGTTTATTCCTCGAGACAGTCTGAGTAGTGGAAATACTCACAAACATTACAACCGTTAGAGTAGTGGAAATACTCGCAAATAGGTCAATATAGGGAATTGCCAACAAATCCCTGTATCACACAACCATCGTCAGAGTGGCGGAAACACTCAAAACCCAGGTCAACACCAGTGCCTGCTAGCCCACTTTGGTGAAAAATGACCAAACTGCCCTTAGGGCCATTTTTCGACACGTTTCTTGAGAGCACACCTAAGCCCTCAGAACGGTAAGTCCACCCTCCTAAGATCATCCTAGAGATGATCTGGCATGATTAGGTGCCTTTCAGTTAATTTCAAGGCTTTTCGGTCAAGATGACCATTTTGTCCCTAGGCAACCGAGTGCCCCGGGAACCACACTGGCCCTGGGTATCAAACCAGTAACCTCCCAAGAATGCTTCCTATAGTATTCTCAACCTTCATTTATCATTCCGGATCTTTCCAAGTTAGTACTGGCAAACCCGGTGCAACATGACAGTTTTGCCCCTAGTGGGCCGATCGCCTTTTCCAACCACACTGGTTCTGGGTATCAAACCAGCAACCTTTGGGAACCTTCTAAATAATGTTTCCAAATCTTGAGTCTTCTTCCGGGACATTCCGAGTCCATCTCGACAGTTTTCCAGCCCGGTTGACAGTTTTGCCCCTAACAGCCCTGTCAATCCTTCTAGCACATCTTATCCTCATTTTTCAAGTCAAATACCTCTGGGACACTATTCTAAGTGTTCCTACCCTTTTTCAGCCCTCTGGGTCATTCCCGGCCTCTTCAAATCATTCCCGGACTTTCCGAAGTCACTCCTAGTGAAGCTAGGCTAAGAATTGCATGGTAGTCACTAGTACAGGCGCCCAAATCTTCTAAAGATACGTTACTTGCTAACCTTAAAACTTTCCTAACTGGCTAGCCCCACTAGTAGTGGTGCTAAGAAGAATTTTGCCCTAGCGCCACTGCAACAGGCCCCAGGTCTATCCCATCTTTATAAATACAGTCTCCTTTAGCGTGAAAGAGGTCCGCAAACTCAGTCTGAAAACCTTAATTTTCAATACACAAAGCTCGTACACTCCCAAAACCCTAGCTTCCCTAGGTTTTCCAAACCCTACCCACCATACACTAAACCCTAGCCTTCTATACACTCATACATACCCCCATACACTCATACACTAGCCTTCAATCCTCGTTTGAAGACTTGAAGAGCTGCAATCTAAAGTTTGAAGACAACTCTTGAAGATTAAAGATGAAGATCAAGACGAAGACCGAAGACCGAAGACAAGCAAGGCGCGCAAAATAAACAAGATATACTGTAGGCTTTCTCTTTAAATTTCTGTACTTTCCCCCTCTCTTTTCTCTCTCCTAACCCACTTGGGTTTTCTCTATTTTAATCCCTCATCTCTTTCCCCCCCTTTCTTTGCATGCTTGAAACAAGAGGACTCCCGGTCCATGTGTAGGATTAGACTATCGGAGGGTCACCGTGTCGGGGGCTTTCCTTTAGGCTAACTGGAGACCACGTGGGTTTGGCCCCCTTGATTATGTGGTGAAGCCTTAGCCTTGTATGTTCACGACCCCAAATTTGCATTGTGCATATCATGATCTTGCATCTTCCAAAAATCATTTTCAAACTTGTTTTCACAATTGCATCAAAATCTCTTTTTCAAAACATGTTTTCAAAATCACAATCCTAGGGTGATTCTAGTTTTTCCATGGCTAAGGTTGCTTTAGGAAAGTGTTACATGCAAAGTGACTTTTACGGTCCATATTTTCAAATCTTGTTGTTCTTAAAACCACTTTCTTAAAGTGGTTCTAGCCTTCTTATGGTTAGAATCGCTTTAGGAAAGTGAGACATTTTTATACTTTCCAAAAAACTCTATTTTCAAAAATCCCTTCCTAAAAATCTCTTTTCCAACACGCTTTCCTAAAACTCTCATTTCCAAAGTTGTTTTCAAAAACTCCCTCCCAAAATCTATTTTTCAAAACTCTTTTTTTTTAAAAAAATTACCTTCCGAAATACTCTCCTCAAGATCTACTTTCTAAAAACGCTCCCTAAAAATCTTTCTAAAAACCTCTCTTCCCAAAATCTTCCTTCTAGAAACTCCCCTCTAGGATTTTCCTTCTAAAATCTTCGTTTCTAAAAACACACTTTCCAAAAACTCCTTCTCTTTAATATCTCTTTCCAAAAACTCTCTCTTTAAATTCACTTTCCAAAAATTCCTCTCTACGATTTTCTTCCAAATACGCACTTTCCAAAAACTCTTTCCTTAGAGCCCAAGTCAAGCCCTAGAACTAACCATTAGGAAACCTTAATTTTCTTTCCAAAAACATAGTTTTCAAACTTGCCTTAAAACCTAGGTTTTCAAAACCTCTTGTTTTCTACATCAAAACTACACATGTTTCCAAAACTTATTTTTTACGTCAAAACTATAGCCTTCCAAGTCTAGGGTTTCTAAAACTTCCCCTTTCCAAACCTATTTTCCACGAAGCATTCTAGACAGCTCCACCTCCCTGGAGATTGATGTGACGGATAGCCAGTCCTTGCGGGAGACTGTGGAGTCCCTGACCCGAGAGGGGGACGTGCTTCGGGCCCAATGTGCATACTACGAGCAGGGCCAGCCTGGATCATCAGCAGCGGGTACTTCTTCGGGTGTTCCTCCTATGGTTGGTGAGCCAATGGATCCCCGTATAGCTGATTCGTCCTCTGATGATGACGGGGAGTGATATATTTTTGCCCCTCGCTCTTAGATTTACTGATTTCTGCATTTGTAGAAAAACATACTTTGTTTAGTATTATGCCTCTTTTTGTCTTATGAATTCATGACCTCCCGTACTTTTGATGTGACTTTCCTGCATGATTAGTATAGCAACAAATTTGGGGAAAGTTAAATGAAAATCGTAGCTTAATGAAAAATAACTCCTTTTTGTTTGATTCTCTAACTCACTGATTGTCCCGCGAAAGGAAACCCCTGCTTCTTTTAACTCTAACTGGGCTAAACCGGAGAATGCCTTTCGAGACACCTTCCGACTTTTACACTGTTGCTTTCATACATTAACTTCTGGGGAATGCAGTAGCTTGAGCTATTTCTTACATCTAAATCTTTTGCTCCCAACCCTCCTTTTTTTTTTTTTTTTTTTGCTATTTTTACTACTAGTGCCCCTGAGGGTTTTCACCAGTCCCAGCTCTGTCATTTTTGCACCAAGGCGCCTTTGCAGGTTTTCGCTAGGGTTGACAATTGTGTATCTTGCCACATCCTTACCTTTTTACCTACGGTGCCCTTTCGGGTTTTCACCGCATCCTCGGGAAGCGCTTAACTTTTCTCTCTTCTTTCTCTCTCTTTCCTCAGCTTGGTCTCCGGTTTTTGTTGAGAAGCTCCTAAACGCTACTCGCATCATTCTCCAGCCAATGGCATATTTTAGTAAGCTCATTTGCACTAATCAATTTAACTCTAATCTGAGAGGGCTTCTAGGGTTTGTGGTGTGGGTTTTTTTTTTTTTTTACTTTTGAAAGAAAAGGAAAAGGCTCAAGCCTACCATTCTACTAGTGATCGCCATCAATAGTTTTTGGTTTAATAGCACTTTTTTTGCGTATTCCCATCTTTCTTCGGGTATCTCATCGCACACTTTTTTTTTTTTTTTACCAACGGTTAATACCCATGTTTGTGCGAACTTAAGGTAATAATTCAAGGGTTTTTTTTTTTTTTACGCATATCTCCAATGCCTCTACTTTGTCTTAGCATGATCACTTTGTTAGGGAATGTTCCTGAAAGAAAGCAATAGGCTCTAAGGGTTTGACAAAGGTTACATATATATGCGTTTTAATTGGATAGAAAATGAAACGAGGGCCTCTCGTCATCTTGGAATTAGATTGTTTAGTCCATAGAGATTTATCCTTGAAACACTACCCTATTAATTAGTGGAGAATGAGGAGAGTAGATTTTATTGCTTCTTCATAGAAACCAATGGTCTAACTTTCGGAATCATATGTAGTAGTGTTTGACAGCATCTAAATTTAATAGGCTAGGGAATTCTTGGCCATCCATTTCCTCCAAAACGAGAGCTCCTCCAGACAAGACCCTCTTTACCACGAATGACCCTTCATAGTTTGGAGCAAATTTCCCCTATGCTGCCTCCTGATGGGGGAACACCTTCTTGAGCACCAAATCTCCTGGTTGGAATGATCGAAGTCGTACCTTCTTATCAAACGTTCTAGCCATTCGCCTTCTGTAGCATTGAGCGTGGTAAACCGGAGCTAGCCGCTTCTCATCTAGCAGGCAGAGTTGGGCATACCGGTCTTCGATCCATTCTGCTTCATCTAGTTTGGTTTCTATTAAGATCCTTAGTGAAGGAATCTCAATCTCAACAGGAATGATTGCCTCAGTGCCGTAGACCAGCTCGAAAGGAGTGCTTCTGGTGGAGACCCTCATAGTAGTTCGGTAAGCCATCAGTGCAAAAGGAAGTTTCTCATGCCAATCTCTATAGTTATCAATCATTTTTCAGAGTATTCTCTTAGTGTTCTTATTGGCTGCTTCCACTGCTCCATTTATCTGAGGCTGGTAGGTGACCGAATTCTGGTGAGTAATGCAAAATGTTTGGCATAGCTTTGACATCAACTCGTTGTTTAGATTGGAAGCATTGTCAGTAATGAGTGACTCGGGAATCCCGTACCGGCAGATGATGTGATTTTTTATGAACCTTTCTACGACCCTCTTGGTGATGTGAACGTAAGAGACGACTTCCACCCATTTAGTGAAATAATCAATGGCGAGCAGGATGAAGCGATGGTCGTTGGAAGCTTTAGGAGTGATTGGACCAATCATATCTATCCCCCACATAGAAAAAGGCCATGGGCCTGACATGGAATGGAGCTCAGTCGGCGGTGCTTTGATCTTATCCCCATGTATTTGGCACTTGTGACACCGAAGAACATATCTAATACAATCTGACTCCATCGTTGACCAGTAATACCCTATCCGGAGAATCTTCTTTGCAAGCATGTGGCCATTCATGTGGGGACCGCAAACTCCTTCGTGCACTTCCTCCATGATAACTTTGGCTTCGATGGCATTGACGCATCTTTAGAGGCCCGAACCATGATCTCCTGAAAAGCTCATTTCCTGTCATGAAATAATGAGCTACCAAACGACAAATAGTTTTCCTATCTCGTTGTGATGCTGTGTTGGGGAATGTCTTGGCCTGGATGTACCTCTGGATGTCATAAAACCATGGTTTCTCGCTGGGTTCACCAGTTGTGTGCAGGCAATAAGAAGGGATATCCCTGGTAAAGATTTGTAGAGGGGGTATTTTAGTGCCCCTGTCGACGTTGATTGCTGCAGCTAACGTAGCAAAGGAAAACATGATGAAAATCCACGCTTCTGAATAGCTGACACAAATCTCTGACCTGTTGATGATACGGGGAAAGTTTAGCATCTCGAGTTTGGTATACGTCCTTGGATTGCTGAATAACCAAATCTGAATCGCTGAAAACAACCAGTTCGCCAATTTTCATTTCTAATGCCAATCTTAATCCCAGGATGCAAGTCTCATATTCAGCGATGTCATTGGTGTACCGTTCAAGTTGCAGCTTAACCACAATTGGATAGTGACTGCCTGCTCTTGACACTATTACTGTCTCAATGCCAGCTCCCTTTTTGTTAGTAGCCCTGTCGAAATACATCTTCCACTTGGCTCCTGCTTGCTCTTCGGATGCGTCATTAACACACAGTATATTTTTATCGGGAAATTGGGGCTCCATGGATTGATAATCATCAATAGGGTTCTCGGCCAGATAATCAGCTATCACCTGCCCCTTGACTGCTTTACGGGTAGTGAACACGATGTCGAATTTTGACAGGATCATGTGCCATCGAGCAATTCTACTAGACAGCATTGGTTTCTCAAATATATACTTGAGGGGATCCATTTGAGAGTTAAGGAAGGTGGTATGATAGAGCATGTAGTGTCGAAGCCTGTGAGCTGCCCAGGCTAATGCGCAACAAGTTTTCTTGAGATTAGAATACTTTGCTTCATACGACAGAAATTTCTTATTGAGGTAGTAAATGGCTTGCTCTTTTCTTCCCGTTTCATCATGTTGCCCCAAAACGCATCCCATGGAAGTCTCTAACACTGACATGTACATCAACAAAGGACGTCGCGGGGTTGGTGCCACTAGGACAGGGGGATTTCGAAAATATTCTTTGATTTTCTCAAAAACTATTTGACAGTTATCATCCCACTCTTTTGGAACGTTTTTCTTAAGGAGCTTGAAAATAGGTTCTCACAGGTGGGTCATTTGGGCGATGAACCTGTTGATAAAGTTTAATTTTCCTAGAAAAGATCAAACCTCCTTTTCCCCCTTTGGTGCTGGCATTTCGACAATGGACTTTACTTTGGCAGGATCAACCTCTATCCCCTTTTCATTGACTATAAACCCCAGCAGCTACCCTGAAGATACTCTGAATGTGCATTTGGCAGGATTTAGCTTAAGCTGATACCTACGAAGGCGGTCAAACACCTTCCGCAGGTTGAACAGGTGGTCTTTCCGCTGGTTGGACTTGACGATCATGTCATCCACATAGATTTTTACTTCCTGATGCATCATGTCATGGAATAAGGTTACCATGGCTTTTTGGTAGGTTGCCCCTACATTGCGAAGTCTGAATGGCATGACTTTATAACAATATACTCCCTAGGGGGTAATAAAAGCAGTCTTCTCCCGATCCTCTTTAGCCAGCTTAATCTGATTATATACCTAAAAATCGTCCATGAAGGAAAACATTCCATGATCGGCCGTGTTGTCAACAAGCAAGTCTATGTGTAGGAGAGGAAAATCATCCTTTGGACTGGCCTTGTTGAGGTCTCGAAAGTCAATGCACATCCGCACCTTGCCATCTTTCTTAGGTAGCGAGACAATAGTAGCCAGCCATTGAGGATACTCTACTACTTGCAGGAATCCTGCCTAGAATTGTTTAATCACCTCCTCCTTGATCTTCTGGCTCCATTCGGGCTTCAATCTTCTTAGCTTCTGCTTAACGGGTTTCATCTACGGGTCCAAGGGTAGTCTATGTTCCACAATGGATTCATCCAACCCAGTCTTGTCTTGATAGGACCATGCGAAAACATCCAAGTATGCACGCAATAGTTCCAATAATTCTTTGCGCTGCCATTGATCTAGGCTTGTACCGATTCTAAGCTCTTTTGGATCCCCTTCATTTGCCAAATTAACGGTTTCTGTTTCCTCAATGTTTGGGGTATTACGATTCTCATGTCTTTCTATTTGTTCCCAAATTTCCTCTGGCACCTCTTATGAAAAATTTACATCTTTTTCATTTCGCAGTTGTTGGTAATCAAACTTGGTGTTCAAGTCATCATTTATCAGGATTGGCATTCTCCGGATTAGCTGAGTAAGATATCGGATACAAGGGTCCCTGGCATAGAAAATAGTGTACAATGGATCAAACAAGAAAGGAGTATTTTTTTCATTGGTAACTTGATTTTAAAAAGTTAAGACAAATAAATTAAAAGGACAAAGTTTGTTTATGGCAAATCAGTTGCTCTGAGATCTCGCTCTAGTAAGCTGTGTACCGAAACTTGCGAGCACGGATGATGTCTTTGCTGACCCAATTATGCAACCTTTCGCCTGGCAATATCGTTCAAATGGATCCATCTTGGGTTACTCCAATGCTGGCCGTCATGACGGGGGCTTATTCTTGGACTTTTCTCTTCTTCTTATTTAATATAGATATTCCTTCCC
This sequence comes from Euryodendron excelsum, assembly GCA_033060915.1. Classification (NCBI taxonomy): domain Eukaryota; kingdom Viridiplantae; phylum Streptophyta; class Magnoliopsida; order Ericales; family Pentaphylacaceae; genus Euryodendron; species Euryodendron excelsum. The sequence continues at coordinate 42,549,648 of CM065380.1, read as the reverse complement.
CCATGTCCAACTGCTTGAATTGGTCCGAGAGTCCCGCGACAAGTTTCTTATCAGCCCTCTTCTTCCGTGCTGCTACTATTTTCTCCTTTCTTGTGGGTTCATATCCCAACCCAAAGCTGGGTTCAGCCAACAGTATTTCTACGATTTCGGGTCTTCCTTGTAAACATCTCCTTAGGCCTTTGCCTGGATGAAAACTATTTGCTTTAAAGTACCGTACTATCATTTGAGAATTCTTGGAATATTTCGGCTCCACTTGATCTTCTTTCTGTACAACAGTGATATATTCGAATGACTGAAAGCAAGAGGTAGTTCAGTGTCAGATGTAACCATATCAGCTTTGCATACAGCGAGCTCCTTTTCAGCGAAAATAGAGATTAGCTTGGAGCCCACGATGAACTTGACTTTCTGATGAAGGCTAGAAGGAATTGCACCCGCCAAATGAATCCAAGGTCTTCCTAACAGCAAATTGTAGACAGCCGGAATGTGCAAGACTTGGAATTTAATTGTGAAGGTTATTGGTCCTATCTCAACAGGCATTTCAATTTCCCCCATGGTTTCCCTCCGAGAACCATCAAAGGCACAAATGATCATACCACTATTTTTCAAGTAAGTTTGGTCCATTCCCAGCCTTTCTAGGGTAGAATACGGGCACACGTTTAAAGCCAACCCATTATCTATCAATACTTTGGCTACCATTTTTCCTCTTATTCTTACAGCGATATGCAAAGCCCGGGTATGGCCTGTTCCATCAGTCGGAATCTCGTTATCAGAGAAGGTGATGATGTTTGGGGCCATGATGAGACTCACCATGTCATGTAGATAATCTGGTGTGAAACTCTCAGGCACATGAGCATCCTTGAGGATCTTTATTAAAGCATTTCGGTGCACTTCAGAAGCGAGCAGCAAACCCAACATCGAAATATGGGCTAGGGCTTGCCTAAGTTGTTCCATGATATCGTAGTCCACCTTTCCTAAAGCTTTGGTGAATTCTGACATCTCTTGATCTGTTGGTTGGTTGGAGCATTCTCCTTCTTTATCCTTCCCCTTCCTTTTCCTTTCCACTTCAACAGAGGTGTAGAGGCGCCTTGACCGAGTCATCCCCCCTATTTCTGTTACGGGCTCTTTGGTGCCCTTATAAAGTGAGTAATTCCATGGGACGTTATGAAGACTAGGTATTGGTGTTTGGGTTATGGTGGGAAGAGTTATCCTTGGATTTATGAGCAAAGGGATTGTCACAGGTGAAGGGTTGGTGAGGACGGGTAGAGTGGTGGGTACAATTGGCTTCTTTGGCAAGACTAAAGGTAGCTTAGGTTGTATAACTCCTTGGTTGTTGGTTTGAGGTTCAGGTCGAGCCATAGCGATCATAGGTTCAGGTTCGAATAATGTAGTAAGGACAAGGTGATAATGGGAAGGGTCCAGTAAAGTTTCTATGGTTGGGTTCATGTCGAGTTGATAAGATTGCGTGGTTAGGAAGGAATGATCTTGGTATTCGGGCTCCTCTTGGGCATGAATTGTCCCTTCTGGATTGCGGTAAGTGGGTTGCATAGGGGGTTTCTGCTATCATTCCTGCTTTCCAATGGTATGTTCTCCTGAAGCTTGTGAATCATGGCCTTCACTATTATGGAGGATGTTGGACTAGTATTCATTACCTATAACAATGACGACAACAGTTACAAATTAGAGTTCGGTTCTTGGAGAATTCTATGCAATGCATGCCCTAGGGTGCCCCTCCTTAGGAGGGAAACTAATCATGATGTATTGGCCCACTTTTAGAGATAGGGGACTTGCCCCTATATGCAAATACCTTACCGTCAAGTAGGAACCTTCAGCCATCCAAGCATTCATTCATAAAATTAAAGAAGTACATTAAATTTTGGGTTTAAGATACAAAAGAATTGAAATACATTTTAATAGGGGGAGGGGGAACATTTTCTTTGGACTTCCACCTATCTACTTTTACAAAGAAAAACCCTAAACTACTCTTGAGTCTTCGGATTCGTCTTCCCTGGATTTGATGTTGAAGAGGTCGTTAAGAGACCTTGTTGATTGGTTGCCCCTTGTCTTCATGGCAATCCTATCTCCAAGAGCATAGAGGGATTGGGGCCCCTCTTATGGAATGGATTGGTATGCATGCCATGAGTCCCTTAGGGTTACGTGGGAACCCTCAGGGTTTGGGTAGATTTAATGCAAAGGAGAGTGAACTGGGTGTCACTCTCAATGGGTTGATCATATGTATAAAAATGCAGTGACTTGAGTTACTTGGAACTCTTGTCTTGACATAGAATATTGAATGCATGAACATGGGTATGTAAAGAGTACAAGGAGAGAGAATGCAATAGCAAAATAAACGTGCATGCATAAGTAGTTAGACAATCATTATAATAGTAAGAATACAAGCATTATAACAACAGGAATAGACAGGTACAAATGAAAGTAAGAGCAGTCGTCCTTTCCTCCGTGATCCAGCAGAGGTTCGGCTATACATGATGTCTATATGAATATGAGGTTGAGAGCTCACTCCCCGGATCTTCAAACCTAGGCCCACTCCCCGAGGTGGTGCCATGATTGGTTGGTGATCCGAGCGGGAGAACCATCAAGAGGCCGTAGGCGAAGAAACTGACACAGCATCTTGCCCACAACCAATATACCATTCTTCCTTTCTAACTAGAAAGGACATATCAAGGTAAAATGCAAGTATGCAGAATGTAGGTGCACATGCAGTGTGTGTGTGATTTTTAAAAGTGGAGGAAAGAGCTCAATAACTCCCATTCATCTTGTTCATCACATTCATGCATAGCAATTAATAAAATTTAAACAAAATTTGTACTTACAAAACAAAAGATGCAAGAGTTAGTATGTGGATGGCAAACTTAATACAAGATAATATGCATGCATTTTTCTTTTTGAAAACAATTTTGAAAATTTTGTTTGAAAATTTAAAGTGAATAGGATTGAACCAAGTTAATTGAAGACTCTACATGGGTGAAGGGTAAAGAGACATGACTACGACCTAACCCTCTAAGTGTCCCCAATAGAGTCACCAGCTGTAGCGCCTAGATTTTTCGCACTCGAGGAATATACACACAAGCGGGAAAAATGTTGTACTCTCTCGTTAGAACTCACCCTCCTAGAAGAATGAGTGAAACTAGTGTAATCACCCCATTTTTTACCGCTCGACAGTCTATACTCCGTCCAGACTTGTGTTCAAGTCATTGTGGGCGTATTCCAATCGAAGCCGACTATCTAAGTCTAAATCCCGTCTGTTCATCACTTCGCGGGCCCGCTAGGCCCAAATAGAGGCAAAATGACCAAAATGCCCTTAGGGGCATTGTCTTTTCCAATTCCCTTTCCAATCCCTCTCTCGAGACAGTTTATTCCTCTAGACGGTTCCAAATCAGGCATGTCTTTTTGGAGACGATAAGTCCCCTTTCCAATCCCTCTCTCGAGACAGTTTATTCCTCTAGATGGTTCCAAATCAGGCATGTCTTTTTGGAGACGATAAGTCCCATTTCCAATCCCTCTCTCGAGACAGTTTATTCCTCAAAACGGTTCCACATTAGGCACGTCTTTTCGGAGACGATAAGTCCCATTTCCAATCCCTCTCTCGAGACAGTTTATTCCTCGAGACGGTTCCACATCAGGCACGTCTTTTCGGAGATGATAAGTCCTCCTTCCAATCCCTCTCTCAAGACAGTTTATTTTTTGAGACGGTTCCACATCAGGTACGTCTTTTTCGAAACGATAAGTTCCCTTTCCAATCCCTCTCTCGAGACAGTTTATTCCTCGAGACGGTTTCAAATCAGGCACATTTTTTCGAAGACGGTAAGTCCCCTTTCCAATCCCTTTCTCGAGACAGTTTATTCCTCGAGACGGTTCCACATCAGGCACGTCTTCCCAGAGACGATAAGACCCCTTTCCAATCCCTCTCTCGAGGCAGTTTATTCCTCGAGACGATCTGAGTAGCGGAAATACTCGCAAACATCACAACCGTTTGAGTAGCGGAAATACTCGTAAACATGTCAACATAGGGAATTGCCAACAAACCCCTGTGTCAAGACAACCACCGTCAGAGTGGCGGAAACACTCAAAACCCAGGTCAACACCAGTGCCTGCTAGCCCACCTCGGTGAAAAATGACCAAACTGCCCATTGGGCCTTTTCTGAGACTTTCCGATCAAGATGACCATTTTGCCCCTAGGCATCTGAACGCCCCGGGAACCACACCGGCTCTGGGTATCAAACTGGTAACCTTCTGAGATTACTTCTTATAGTATTCTCAACCTTCCTCTACCTTTTCGGATCATTCCGAGTCAATTTCGGCAAACCCGATACATAATGACCGTTTTGCCCCTGGTGGGCCAGTCTCCTTTTCCGACCACACCAGCTCTGGGTTTCAAACCGATAACTTCCCGAGAATATTTTTTATTGTGTCCTCAACCTTTCTTTGTCCTTTCGGATCATTCCGAGTCAGTTCTGGCAAACCCAGAGCAAAATGACCGTTTTGCCCCTAGTAGGCCGGTCTCCTTTTCTGACCACACCGGCTCTGGTATCAAACCGAAAACCTTTGCGAACATTCTAAATAATGTTTCCAAATCCTAAGTCTTCTTCCGGGACAGTCCAAGTCCGTCCCGGCAGCTTCCCGATCCGATTGACCGTTTTGCCCCTAAAGGCCCGGTCAACCCTTCCGACACATCTTGTCCTCATTTTTCAAGTCAAATACCTTCGGGACACTATTCTAAGTGTTCTTGCTCTTTTCCGGCCTTCCGAGTCATTCCCGGTCTTCCAAACTCCTTCCCAGACTTTCTGGAGTCACCCTTAGTGAAGCCAGACTAAAAATTACATGGTAGTCACTAGTACAGGCGCCCAAATCTAGTCAAAGATACGTTGCTTGCTGATTGACAAACTTTTCTAACTGGCTGGCGCCACTCCTAGTGGCGCCAAGAGTAATTTTGCCCTAGCGCCACTGCAATAGGTGCCAGGTTTGTCTAACCTCTATAAATACAATGTCTCTTCCAGCGTGAAAGAGGTCTGCAAACTCAGTCTAAAAATCATATATTTTGATATACAGAGCTCGTGCACTTTCTAAACCCTAGCTTTTTAGATTTTCCAAACCCTAGCCGCCATACACTAAACCCTAACCTTCTATACACTCATACACACCCCCATACACTCATACACTAGCCTTCAACCCTCCTTTGAAGACTTCAAGAGCTGCAATCTAAAGTTTAAAGACAACTCTTGAAGATTAAAGATGAAGATCAAGACGAAGATCGAAGACCGTCAGAGTAGTGAAAGTACTTGTAAACATCACAACCGTCAGAGTAGCAGAAATACTGGCAAACAGGTCGATATAGAGAATTGCCAACAAATCCCTATATCACGCGACCGTCGCCAGAGTGGCAGAAATACTCAAAACCTAGGTCAACACCGGTGCCTGCTAAGCCACTTCGGTGAAAAATGACCAAACTGCCCCTAGGGCCATTTTTGACACGTTTCTCGAGAAAATATCTAAGTCCTCAGAATGGTAAATTCACCCTTCCAAGATTTTTTTAAAAGCAATTCTGCATGATTAGGTGCCTTCTAGTTAGTTTCAGGCCAATTTCGAGACTTTTCGGTCAAGATGACCATTTTGCCTCTAGGCATCCAAGCACCTCGGTGACCATACCGGCTTTGGGTATCAAACCGGTAACCTCCTGAGAATGATTCCTATAGTATTCTCAACCTTTCATTACCTTTCCAAATCATTCCAAGTCAGTTCCGGTAAACCTGGTGCGAAGTGACCGTTTTGCCCTTGGTGGGCTGATTGCCTTTTCCAATCACACTGGCTCTGGGTATCAAACCGGTAACCTTTGGAAACATTCTAAATAATGTCTCCAAATCTCGAGTCTTCTTTCGGGACATTCTGAGTCCGTCCCGGCAGCTTTTTGGCTCAATTGACCGTTTTGCCCCTAATGGCCTGGTCAATCCTTTCGACAATTCTTGTCTTCTTTTTTCAAGTCAAATACTTTCAGGACCCTATTCTGAGGGTTCCTGTCCCTTTCCGGCTTTCTGGGCCATTCCCGGTCCCTTAAATCTTTTTTGGATCTTTCGGAGCCACTCCTAGTAAAGCCAGGCTAAAAATTGCATGGTAGTCACTAGTACAAGCGCCCAAATCTTCTGAAGATACATTGTTTGCCGAACTTAAAACTTTCCTAAGTGGTTGTCACCACTAGTAGTGGTGCCAAGCCAATATTTGGCCTAGTGCCACTACAACAGGCGCCAGGTCATTCTTCTCCCTATAAATACAGAGCCTCCTCTAGCGTGAAAGGGGTCCACAAGCTCAGTCTGAAAATCCTATTTTTCGATACATAAAGCTCGTAGCAACCCAAAACCCTAGTCTCTTTAGGTTTTCCAAACCCTAGCCTTCATACACAAACCCTAGCCTCCTATACACTTATACACACTCTTATACACTCATACACTAGCCTCTAAAGCCTCTATTGAAGACTTGAATTGCTGCAACTACGAAGTTTTGAAGACCGAAGACAAGCTCTTGAAGATCAAGACGAAAACTGAAGCGAAGACCGAAGCAAAGCAAGAAAAAAAAAGCGCACAAAGCAAAGTAAAATACACAAGACACAAGGTAGGCTTTCTCTTTAAGTTTACGCATCTTTCCCCTCTCTTCTCTCTCTTAACCCACTTGGGTTTTCTTCTATTTTAATCTCCCATTTTCTTCCCCTCCTTTCTTGCATGCTTGAAACAAGGGATTTCCCGGTCCATGTGTAAGATTAGGCTATTGGAGGGTCACCGTATCGGGGGCTTTCTTTTAGTCTAACCGAAGACCACGTGAGTTCGGCCGCCTTGATTATGTGGTGAAGCTTTTAACCTTGTATGTTCACAACCCCAACTTGCATTGAGCATATCATGAACTTACATTCTTTTAAAATTCATTTTCAAACTTGTTTTCAAAACTTGTATTAATATTGTTTTAAAACTTGCATCAAAACCTTCTTTTTCAAAACTTGTTTTCAAAATCACAATCCTAGGGTGATTCTAGCGTTTTCATGGTTAGGGTTGCTTTAGGAAAGTGTTATATTTAAAGTGACCAATGTGGTTCATATTTTCAAAGTCATTGTTTTCAAAACCACTATCCTAAAGTGGTTCTAACCTTTTTATGGTTATAATCGTTTTAGGAAAGTGAGATATTTTACATACTTTCTAAAAACTCTCTCCAATCTTCTTTCCAAAATTGTTTTCAAAAACTCCCTCCAAAAATCTATTTCTCAAAACTTCTTTTTAAACTTTCTAAAACACTCCTCACAATTCACTTTCTAAAAATGCTCCATAAATCTCTTTGCTAAAAACTCTTTCCAACAATCTCTTTCCAAAAATCTTTTCAATAGCTCTCTCTTCAAAACTCACCTTCTAGAAACTACTCTCTAGAATTTCCTTCCAAAAATGTTCCTTTCTAAAAGCTCACTTTCCAAAAATCTCTTTTCTTAGAGCATAAGTTAAGCCTTAGAGCCAACAATTCGGAAACCCTAATTTTTCTTTCCAAAAATATGGTTTTCAATCTTGCCTTAAAACCTAGGTTTCCAAAATCTCCTTCTTTACATTTAAATCATAGGTTCCCAAAATCCATTTTCTATGTCAAAACTATAGTCTTCCAAATCTGGGGTTTCTAAAACTTCACCTACCAAATCCATGCAAAATCTAATCTTCTCTTGAGGAAACCAAATCCAATCTCCCCCTTTACACTACTAAAAACTGAGGTTTTTGTGACGGGAGTATTTGCGACAGCTGCTTTCCCATCACAAATACCACTATTTATGACGGGAAAATAGCCGTCACAAATGCCGTCACAAAAACTCACTTTTGCGACGTCATTTTTGCAACTACAAAGAACCTGTAGCAAATAGATGTCTTTTGCGATGGCCTTTTTTGTGACAGTAGTCTGCCGTCACAAATGTTAAATGAAACGATGTAGTTTCAGTTGGGCCTCAAAATTTCCCCTCCTGCTCTTTTCTTTTCCCCCCATTTTCACTCTCTCTTGATCAAAAACCCTAGGCACCGCATTTCTCTCTATCTCATGCAGTATCTCACTCGAACTAGGCCACCACTATCACCATCTTCAGCCTCCACCGGCATCTCCACCTTCAACCTCCAGCGCCATCGCCACTACTGCTGTTCTCCAGCAGCACCATCGTCGTTCTCCCCTGGCACCATCCCCTCCGTCACCGCCATCGCCGCCATCTACGTACCAAGTCACAGAGAGAAACAGATAGAGAAGATAAAGGAGGTGAGTTGCTCTGTTTTAAGTGTAAAGTTTTTTTCTGATCAGTGGCTTTCACGAGAGGCTCGGTTCTGCGCATTAACAAATAAATATACAGACATACATACATATACATATATATACTGGCTTATACATTTTTTTTGGTGTGATGATCATTATCCATCAAGCATTAGCTTCTATGAAGAACAAATTGAAAACTTTCTATTCCACAAAATTATCACAGAATGAATGAATGGAGTATCAAAACTGAATGGTCAATTAAAAGGAAAACAAAAAAGGAAAAAAAAATAGAAAGTTCCAATTTTGCTTCTGCACATCCTCCTCTGTTATATATGTCTACCCCTTACTTCCACCCATCAAAGGAATAAGAAATGTGGGAATCATAATAGCAGTCCCTAATGCCAAGAGGTAGTGCTGGAAGCCTAGTGCTATAGCCTCCCCTGTTTTCAAATGCTAAGTGATGGAGATGAGCAAATTTAGATATATTGATCAAAAGACAAATCAATTAGTGATTGGAGATATAGGTTCGAAATAAAACTAAAAATGAACATACCCATGAAGGGTTGGAGTCAATACAATACTCTTAACCCTTGAAGTTGGTCCACTGGAGGATGGCTTATCTCTTCTGGTTTCGGTCCATTAGTGATGTCGTGCTTTGGTTTTCATATTGTTAGGGTTTCGTTTTATGCTTAGTGATGTCGTGTTTTGGTTTTTGTAGATGGCTGTAGATAGTTGGTTCGGTTGTTTAGTTGTTTTTTAGTTAGTGGTTTTAGAACATTTCAAGTGAATTGTTATAACTACTCCATATGAGCTTTTAGAACACCTACTCATAGAGAAATTTGTGTTAAACATCTATTTTGTTATTTTTAGAGATGAATCCAGATTTATTTTGAGGTGTCAAAATTTGAAACATGAAATTTTACCTATTAATTATATTTTATATTTTTTTACACATATTTTTGAATTCAAGTATAAGGAATATATTATGATGTAAAACTAAATTTCTACGTGAAAAATAAAACTAGCTCTATTAAATCTTAGCAAAACAAGAAAAAAAAATTAATTTGTTTCTTTGTACATTTCAAGTGAATTGTTATTAAGTGAAACTTAAAGTTTATTCAATTCTCGAAAATCAGGTAATTGATTTTTGGCTACATTTCGCTACTATTTCCCTTTTTATGTAGATAAATGTGTTCATGGAGTCAATTTTAACTAAGAAAATAGTCAATCAAAAAACTTGAACACCCTATAGGAAAAAAAAACTTATTTATATAGTAATTAGCCTTGTATATATATATTCTAATTAATGTTTGTATACTTTTATTTTCAATAGTCATCATCTCTATCAAATTTTGACACATGTTTTTTTCTTTAAAAGTCTCTCCATTTGCAACAAATTAATATTGCTAATATAATAAAACATCACCTTTCACAATTTAAAATAGAGATGACTAACCACTAGATTTGTTTTTCTTTTGCTGGATTGGTACATATTAAAAGCCACACTGACTGTTGATTTTATTGGGTTACGACGTACAAGAAAAATAGGTAGGACCCAAAGTGTACTGTATAAAAAATTTTATATTTTCTTAGGTTAGAACCTTAAGAAAGTTTTAAATTTTGACGAGTGTGGTTTTTTTTACCAAAATAATGCAAAATTATAAACTTATTTCCCAAATATAAATTTGGGAAACCTTATTTTCATTGTGTCGTAAAATGCAATGTAAGATTGCATTTTATTGATTTGTGCAAATACCTGAGAAAAACACAATTGGTAATTGTATTTGTAAAAAAAACGCAATTACCAATTGCATTTTTTGCCTCGTTAAATACGCAGGCAACCCCCTCCTTGTCCCCTCCTCTTTCTTCTCTTTGCTCTATTGTTCTTTCTCCTCCTCCCCACTATTTCCTCCTCCCTGGGAGCAAGTTTTTTCCTCATTTCCAGCTATCTTCATCTTCCTCTAGGTTAACTACTTTAACCTGTTAAAGCTTTACACATTATTATAATAGTAAATATATCATTGCTAAATATAAAGTTATATTGTAGTGTAGTTTGAAGATCACAAAATTTGGTAAATTTTTTTGGCAGTCTCATCTTTGTTGCTCCCATCACTTCAGTAAAGAGCTCCCTTACTCTCTGGCTTATTAGATTCTTGTGCCACATTTATGAATAATATTGTAAAATATTTTATGGAAGATTCAAGGACAAGAGTTCATAGTCTTCAAAATTATTAGAACATGATAAAATCTAACACCTACCTCATTCAAGTGGGTCTGGTTTCATTTTGCTAACAATTAGTGTGGGCCACATCTAAGTTGGTATGGAAAATAAAAGAATTAAGGAAACCAATTGAGATCCAAACAGCCTTCAAACAACCAACAAAAAGGAAAAAAAAACACTAATTTAGAAAAAGTATACAAAAAATTTCTAACAGTATTAAAACTTGTAAAACAGAGGCCTCATTTTCAATTGTTGCTTTAGGCCTCAAATTGTCTTGAGCTGGCCCTGATTACATTTAGGTAGGTATTATCTTGTATTGCTTTGTCGTAAAAACGGTAGGGTACACGTGATAATTAATAATATCATTAACCTTTCAAAGATTAAAAAAGAAATAGAAAGCGTAATTTATTATTTCTTCTACTAGATGAGTAGAAGAAATGTTTTTAATGTGCTTAATATTGTTTATGATAGTTTGTTGCATGCATGCATATATATTTTGATTAACTCATCCATGCATGAGTTAGTTGAAGTATAAGCATATAATCTTAGACCCGTTCAAGAATCCTTATCGGAGTTGGTGGATTCGGCTATGATGAGGTGGTTCTCGAATTGTTCAGTTTCGGATAGTTTGGGAATGCATAAATCTATATGGCAGTTAGTGGCTTATCACTTGATATTGTTCATCTTTGAGATATATTTTGTGCGGCATATCCTGTTGTTCTCTGTGTGCTTACTAGATGTATGTGTATAACAATACACTTCGTCTACGTCGTGTACATGGAGAACTGTGAGGAGATGCTGCCGAATTTTTCTTAAAGATGGACGAAGTGGTTTGAGTTGCTTTATGCTATATAGGTTGTGCATTCCTGAATGGGATATGGCCACCTACCTTGTAGAAAGGAGTTGGATGGATAGGTTTCACGATGCATGGGCATATAATTTTTTTTTTTTTTATTGTGGTGGATAAGTAACTTTGTCAATATGGGCATGTACAACACTATGGATAGGAGTTGGATTGATTCTGGTGAGAGGTTATCCAGGGAATATCTAGATGGGATTCAACAATTCCTTGCATTTGCATACAAAGATAAGGTTGAAGGTTCTGTGAGATGGTGTGCTTGTAGGACTTGTTGCAATTGTTACCATAATTCACGAGAGGTTGTGTATGACCATCTTCTCAACAACAGAATGCAAAGGAACTACAAAAATTGGACACATCATGGGGAAGCCCAGCATCCTTTGCAGCATCAACAAGCAACTGACATGTTAGTGGATCCAAACATTGGGATTGAGTCTATAGATGATATGATTGGAATGGTACATTAGGCTATTCCAAATGTAGATATAACTGTTGACACTGAGGAGGGCCGGACAGGGGCAAATGTAGAAATGATAAATTTTTTCAAACTCTTGGAAGTTGCACAAACTGAATTGTATCCGGGGTGTACGAAATTTACGAAATTTTCGTTCATCGTTCGACTTCTACATATGAAAGTACTTAATCATTGGACGGATAAGTCCACAAATATGTTGCTAGATTTGTTGAGAGAGGCTTTCGTTGAGGGTGTGAATCTTCCAAAGAAATACTATGAAGCTCAAAAGATAACTGATAATTTAGGGTTCACTTATAAGACTTGGGATGCATGCCCTAACAGCTGTATGTTATTCAGAAATGAAGATGCCAATCTTGATAAATGTGCCATATGCAATAGTTCTAGATGGAAAAGAGAATGTGATGGTACTACCATATCCCGAGATAAGAAAAAGAAGCTAGGAAAACGGATGAGGTATTTTCCTCTGAAGCCAAGGTTACAGAGATTGTTTATGCCATCCAAAACGTCCAAGTCAATGAGATGGCATGCAGAGGAACGGGTAAATGATGGGAGATTAAGGCATCCTGCTGACTCGCAGGTGTGGAAACATTTCGACCTTCAGAACCCCAAACTTTGCCACTGATAATCGTAATGTAAGGCTTGGGCTAGCATCAGATGGATTAAACCCATTCAGGTCAATGAACATAGTCCATAGCACTTGGCCAGTAGCGTTGACTCCTTATAATCTACCACCTTAGATGTGCATGAAACAACCATTTTTTATTCTCTCTGTGCTTATCGATGGCCTAAAATCCCCCGGTGACAAGATTGATGTGTATATATAGCCACTAATTGAGGAGTTGAAAGAATTGTGGAATGACGGTGTACCAACATTTGATGCATCAACGAAGCAATTGTTTCAGTTGCACGCATGTTTACTGTGGACAATTAGTGACTTTCCAGGACATGCGATGTTATCAGGATGGAGTACGAAAGGTGAATTTGCTTGTCCTTGTTACAATACAAAGACTAAATCCAAGAGATTGAAGCATGGGAAAAAGTATTGCTACATGGGACATTGTCGGTTCTTACCTGATGGTCACAAATTCCGAAGGGATAGAGTATCTTTTGATGGCGCTCGAGAAGTGGAAAGGAAACCTAAAATGTTATCTGATTTAGAAATATTGCAACAACTAGAATCAGCAGGTATTCTAACTCAATATAGGAGGGATGATCTTAAGAAAAGACACAGCGTAGTGATGAAGTTCAGGATGTCATCTTCATAGACTTGTTTGGTAAAGATGGACATGGTTATTCCAGAACATACGGCACAGGCATATTGCCAACTATAGTGCACCAATAGAGTACAGGACCTTCTCAGTCTACAGCACCATCACAGCTGCCCACACAGTTGCCCGATTTAGAGGAGATTGCTCAGCATGTACTCGAGCACGTCAAGACACGGTTGATGAATGATCTCACACAATTGGTTGGCACAATCGTATCTCAGGCCATAGCATTCCAAGAAGGCGGAACTCCACATTTGGGTAGACAAGTAAAATGAATTTATTTTGTATGGTGCTTATGTATTTTATGTTGCCTTATTCGATATGGAAATGTAGTTTCATTTTATGGTATTTCTCTTATTTAGGAATTTCTCTTATTTATGCAATGAAGACGAGGGTTAATCCCTCTTCTAATGACCATTAGCAACATTAAGCCTTTAAAATGAACAAACACTATATGAAAAAGAAGGCAGAAGATCTAGCTAATTAGGGAAAATGACTAGCAGATTTACTCTTACATGACTAGCAGAAAATGACTAGTTAGTACCCACATATCTTACTAAATGAGACACGAGTTCAATAATATGTTGAGTGCCAATTGCTATTGTTAATTATTTTCATGAATAGAACATAACTTTTAAATAGATAAGCAAATTTTCTTATTTAAAAAGTTAAGATAGATAAAAATATTTTATATAAAAAGTCACTCAAAATAAATTGTAATAATGAAGAGGGTTGAAACTTAGAGGACAAAAATATTTTATCACTCAAAATTCAATACTAAATATTTTTAGCACTTAATTTTTAGTTTTATCAGATAGCCCCTTAAATTCTGTCAACTGGTAATTCTTTTAATTTGATATGATAAGACCCAAATCTACCATGTCAATGTATATAAATTTTTTGTGTGATTTTCCGGTTTGTATAGTGTTTCTTTTAGTAGAATGCCATACGTTATTTAAATTTTGTTCCTATGGTTTCATTTTATGTTTGGAGAGGGCTTTACTGAAAAAGAGGTTGTGGTAGCTTTAAAACTCTTGATGGGAAGTCTCGGTCACGTGATTCAAATTCAACTCATAATCATATGTTTAATCTCATAACTCTTGACAGGGTTTAATGATATGTTTAATCTTGAATTTATAGGTTCCCGGTGCATCTAGTGGCCACCAAGCATTACGGGAGTTTGTTGGCGACGACAACATACCTTCTAGATCTCCATTGCCTTCTACGCCACTACTAGCTTCTCCACGACCTAATGAGTAGGTACATTAGTTTTTAGATTTCAGTTATTAAATTTTGCGAGTTATCAAATTATTTTGGTTGTAGAACAAGTTAATTTATGTAGCAAGGTCTAGGCTTGAGTGACGTGTGGGAACTGACGGAATGGTCAAACGATTCTTAGTTTGAGAGCTATCAAATTTTTTCGGTTTTAGAACAACTTAAGTTATTTTAGTATTAAGTTTCGGAGATTAACGGCTCAAAATCCCTAAATGGTCTCCGAAAGGCCCCAAATTTGGTACGTAGCACGGTCTAGGCACGGGTGACGTGTGAGAACTAACGAAATGGTCACGCGACTCTCGGTTTGGGAGTTATAAATTTTTTCCGTTTCAGAACAACTTAAGGTATAAGGTGTCAAGTTTCAAGTATTAACGGCTCAAAATCTCCAAACGACCTCCGAATGGCCCCAAACTTGATACATAGCATGGTCTAGGCACTGGTGACGTGTGGGAACTTAAAGTAAATGGGCACACGACTCTCGATTTAGGAGTTATCAATTTTTTTCTGTTTTAGAACAACTTAAGTTATAAAGTATTAAATTTTGAGTATTAACGGCTCAAAATTCCCAAACGGCCTCCGAACGGCCCCAAACTTGGTACGTAGCACGGTATAGGCATGGTGACGTGTGGGAACTAACGGAATGGCCACGCGACTATCGGTTTGGGAGTTATCAATTTTTTTTGTTTTAGAACAACTTAAGTTATAAAGTGTTAAGTTTTGGGTATTAACGGCACAAATCCCCAAACGGCCTCCACATGGTCCCAAACTTGGTACGTAGCATGGCCTAGGCATGGGTGACATATGGGAATTGACGGAATGGTCACGCGACTCCCGGTTTGGGAGTTATCAAATTGTTTCCATTTTAGAACTAGTTAAGTTATAAAGTATTAAGTTTCGGATATTAACGACTCAAAATCCCCAAACGGCCTCCGAACGACTCTAAACTTGGTACGTAGCATGGTCTAAACACGAGTGACGTGTGGGAACAGACGGAATGGTCACGGGACTCTCGGTTTGGGAGTTATCAAATATTTTTCCGTTTTAGAACAACTTAAGTTATATAATGTTAAGTTTTGGTATTAACGGCTCAAAATCTCCAAACTGCCTCCGAACGGCCCCAAACTTGGTACGTAGCACGTCTAAACACGGGTGATGTGTGGGAATTGACGGAATGGTCACCCGACTCCCGGTTTGAGAGTTATCAAAATTTTTTCATTGTAGAACAACTTAAGTTATAAAGTGTTAAGTTTTAGGTATTAACGGCTCAAAATCCCCAAATGGCCTCCGAATGGCCCAAACTTGTTACGTAGCATGGTCAAGGCAAGGGTGACATGTGGGAACTGACAGAATGGTCACGCGACTATCGGTTTGAGAGTTATCAAATTGTTTGTGTTTTAGAACAACTTAAGTTATAAAGTGTTAAGTTTCGGGTATTAACGGCTCAAAATCTCCGAACGGCCTCCGAATGGCCCCAAACTTGATACGCAGCACGGTCTAGGCACGGGTCACATGTGGGACTTAACGGAATAGTCACGGGACTCTCGGTTTGGGGGTTATCAAATTTTTTTTCATTTCAGAACAAGTTAAGTTATAAAGTGTTAAGTTTCGGATATTAACGGCTTAAAATCCCCAAACGGCCTCTAAACGGCCCCAAACTTAGTATGTAGCACGGTCTAGGCAAGGGTGATGTGTGGGAACTGACAGAATGGTCACTGGACACTCGGTTTGGGAGCTATCCAATTTTTTCCGTTTTAGAACAATTTAAGTTATAAAGTGTTAAGTTTCAGGTATTAATGGCTCAAAATCCCCAAATGGCCTCCAAAGGGCCCCAAAGTTGGTATGTAGCACGGTTTAGGCACGGGTAACGTGTGGGAATAGACAGAATGGTCGCGTGACTTTCGCTTTGTGAGTTATTAATTTTTTTTCATTTTAAAACAACTTAAGTTATAAAGTGCAATGTTTTGGGTATTAACAGCTCAAAATAACCAAACAGCCTCCAAACGGCCCCAAACTTGGTACGTAGCATGGTCTAGGCACGAGTGACATGTTAGAATTGACGGAATGGTCACCTGACTCCCGGTTTGGGAGTTATCAAATTTTTTCCATTTTAGAACAACTTAAGTTATAAAGTGTTACGTTGTAGGAATTAACGGCACAAAATCCCCAAACGGCCTCCGAACGGCCCCAAATTTGGTACGTATCACGGTCCAGGCAGGGGTGACGTGTGGGAGCTGATGGAATGGTCACGCGACTATTAGTTTGGGAGTTATCAAAATTTTTCCGTTTAAGAATAACTTAAGTTATAATGTGTTAAGTCTTGGGTATTAACGGCTCAAAATTCCCAAACGGCCTCCGAACGGTCTCAAACTTGGTACGTTGCATGGACGAGGAAGGGGTGATCTGTGGAAACTGACAGAATGATCACGCGACTATCGGTTTGGGAGTTATAAAATTGTTTGTGTTTTTGCACAACTTAAGTTATAAAGTGTTAAGTTTTGCGTACTAAGGGCTCAAAATTCCCAAATGGCCCCAAACTTGGTACGTAGCATGGTCTAGGCACAGGTGATGTGTGGGATTTGACGAATAGTCACGGGACTCTCGGTTTGGGAGTTATCAAATTTTTTTCGGTTTAGAACAAGTTAAGTTATAAAGTGTTAAATTTCGGGTATTAACAGCGCAAAATCTCCAAATGGCTTCAAAACGGCCCCAAACTTGGTACGTAGCACAGTCTAGGCATGTGTGACGTATGAGAACTGACAGAATGGTCACGGGACTCTCAGTTTGAGAGTTATCTAATTTTTCCGTTTTAGAACAACTTAAGTTATAAAGTGTTAAATTTCGGATATTAACAGCGCAAAATCTCCAAATGGCTTCAAAACGGCCCCAAACTTGGTACGTAGCACAGTCTAGGCACGTGTGACGTATGAGAACTGACGGAATGGTCACGGGACTCTCAGTTTGGGAGTTATCTAATTTTTTCGTTTTAGAACAACTTAAGTTATAAAGTGTTAAGTTTCAGATATTAACGGCTCAAAATTCCTAAACAGGCTTCAAACTGCCCCAAACTTGGTACGTAGCGCAGTCTAAGCAGGGGTGACGTGTGGGAATTGACGGAATGGTCACGCGACTGTCGGTTTGGGAGTTATCAAATTGTTTGTGCTTAAGAAATTTTGTTATAAAGTGTTAAGTTTCGGGTATGAACAGCTTAAAATCCTTCCGAACGGCCCCAAACTTGGTACGTAGCACAGTCTTGGCACGCGTGACGTGTGGGAACTAACAGAATGGCCACGTGACTCCCAGTTTAGGAGTTATCAAATTGTTTCCTGTTTTAGAACTAGTTAAGTTATGAAGTGTTGAGTTTCGAGTATTAACGGCTCAAAATCCCCAAACGGCCTCCGAACGGGCCCAAATTTGCTACGAAGCAGGGTCTAGGCACGGGTGACGTGTTAGAACTGACGGAACGGTCATACGACTCCCGGTTTGGGAGTTATCAAATTTTTTCCGTTTTAAAGTAACTTAAGTTATGAAGTGTTATGTTTTGGGTATTAACAGCTCAAAATTCCCAAACGGCCTCCGAACGGCCCCAAACTTTGTACGTAGCACGGTCTAAACACGGGTGACGTGTAAAAACTGATGAAATGGTCACCCAACTCCCGGTTTGGGAGTTAACAAATTTTTTTCGTTTTAAAACAACTTAAGTTATAAAGTGTTAAGTTTTGGGTATTAACGGCTAAAAATCCCGAAACGGCCTCCGAATGGCCCCAAACTTGGTACGTAGCACTGTCAAGGCAGGGGTGACATGTGGGAACTGACAGAATGGTCACGTGACTATCGGTTTGGGGGTTATCAAATTGTTTGTGTTTTAGAACAACTTAAGTTATAAAGTGTTAAGTTTCGAGTATTAACGGCTCGAAATCCCGAAACGGCCTCCGAACAGCCCCAAACTTGGTACGTTGCATGGCCTAAGCACTGGTGACTTGTGGAACTTGACGGAATAGTCATGAGACTCTTGGTTTGGGAGTTCTCAAATTTTTTCCGTTTTAGAACAAGTTAAGTTATAAAGTGTTAAGTTTCGGGTATTAACGGCTCAAAATCCTCAAACGGCCTCCAAACGGCCACAAACATGGTGTATTGCACGGTCTAGGAACGGGTGACGTGTGGGAACTGACGGAATGGTCACGGGACTCTCGGTTTGGGAGTTATCAAATTTTTTTCGTTTTAGAACAACTTAAGTAATAAAGTGTTAAGTTTTAGATATTAACGGCTCTAAATCCTCAAACGGCATCCAAACGGCCACAAATTTGGTACGTAGCACGATCTAGGCACGGGTCACGTGTGGGAATAGACGGAATGGTGATGGGACTCTCGGTTTGGGAGTTATCAAATTTTTTCCCTTTTAGAACAACTTAAGTTATAAACTGTTAAGTTTCGGATATTAACAGCCTTCAAATGGCCCCAAACTTGGTACGTAGCACGGTCTAGGCAGGGGAGACGTGTGGGAACTGACGGAATGGTCACGCGACTGTCGGTTTAGGAGTTATCAAATTATTTGTGTTATAGAACAACTTATGTTATAAAGTGTTAAGTTTCGGGTATTAACGGCTCAAAATCTCCAAATAGCCCCAAACTTGGTACGTAGCAAGGTCTTGGTACCGGTGACGTGTGGGAGTTGACGGAATGGTCACGCGACCCCCGGTTTGGGAGTTACCAAATTGCTTCCGTTTTAGAACTAGTTAAGTTATAAAGTGTTAAGTTTCGGGTATTAACGGCTCAAAATTCCCAAACGGTATCCGAACGACTCCAAACTTGGTACGTAACACGGTCTAGGCACGGGTGATGTGTGGGAACAGACGGAATGGTCACAGGACTCTCGGTTTGGGAGTTATCAAATTTTTTCTGTTTTAGAATAACTTAAGTTATAAAGTGTTAAGTTTTAGGTATTAACGGCTCAAAATATCCAAACGGCCTCTGAACGGCCCCAAACTTGGTACGTAGGACAGTCTAAATACGGGTGACGTGTGGGAACTGACGGAATGGTCAACCGACTCCCGGTTTGGGATTTATCAAATTTTTTCCGTTTTAGAACAACTTAAGTTATAAAATGTTAAGTTTTTTATTTTAACGGCTCAAAATCCCCATACGGCCTCCGAATGACACCAAACTTAGTACGTAGCATGGTCAAGGTATGGGTGACGTGTGGGATCTGACAGAATTATCACGTGACTATCGATTTGGGAGTTATCAAATTGTTTGTGTTGTGGAACAACTTCAGTTATAAATTGTTATTTTTGGGTAATAACGGCTAAAAATCGCCAAACGGCCTCCGATCAGCCCCTAACTTGGTACGTAGCATGGTCTAGGCACGTATGACGTGTGGGACATGACGGAATAGTAACGGGACTCTCGGTTTGAGAGTTATCAAATTTTTTCTGTTTTAGAACAAGTTAAGTTATAAAGTGTTAAGTTTCAGGTATTAACGGCTCAAAATCCCCAAACGGCCTCTAAACGACCCCAAACTTGGTTCGTAGTATGGTCTAAGCACGAGTGACGTGTGGAAACTGACAGAATGGTCACAAGACTCTCAGTTTGGGGGTTATCAAATTTTTTTTTTGTTTTTTAATAACTTTAATTATAAAGTATTTAGTTTCGGGTATTAACGGCTTAGAATCCCCAAACAACCTCCAAACAGCCCCAAAGTTGGTACGTAGCACGATCTAGGCACTGGTGATGTGTGGGAACTGACAGAATGGTCACACGACTCTCGGTTTGAGAGTTATTAATTTTTTCTATTTTAGAATAACTTAAGTTATAAAGTATTAAGTTTCGGATAATAACGGCTCAAAATCTCCAAACAGCCTCCACACGGCCCCAAACTTGGAACGTAGCACGGTGTTGGCACGGGTGATATGTGGGAACTGACGGAGTTGTCACGTGACTCCTGGTTTGGGAGTTATCAATTTTTTCTGTTTTAGAAAAACTTAAGTTATGAAGTGTTAAGTTTTGGGTATTAACAGCACAAAATCCCCAAACGGCCTCCGAACGGCCCTAAACTTGGTACATAGCAGGGTCTAGGCAGGAGTGACGTGTAGAACCTGACGGAATGGTCACGCGACTGTCGATTTGGGAGCTATCAAATTGTTTGTGTTTTAAAACAACTTAAGTTATAAAGTGTTAAGTTTTGAAAATTAACGACTCAAAATTCCCAAACGGCCTCCGAACGGCTCCGAACTTGGTACATAGCACGGTCTACGAATGGGTGACGGGTGGAAATTAACGGAATAGTCACGGGACTCTCGGTTTGGAAGTTATCAAATTTTTTCTATTGAAGAACAACTTAAGTTATAAAGTGTTAAGTTTTGGGTATTAACAGCACAAAATTCCCAAACGGCCTCCGAACGATCCCAAACTTGGTACGTAGCCTGGACAAGAAGGGGTGATGGGTGAGGACTAACAGACAGAATAATCACGTGGCTATTGGTTTGGGAGTTACCAAATTGTTTGTGTTTTAGAACAACTTAAGTTATAAAGTGTTAAGTTTCAGGTATTAATAGCTCAAAATCCTCAAACGGCCTCCAAACGGCCACAAACTTGGTACGTAGCGCGGTCTAGGCAACGGTGACGTGTGGGTTTTGACAGAATAGTCACGGGACTCTCGGTTTGGGAGTTACCAAATTTTTTTCGTTTTAGAACAAGTTAAGTTATAAAGTGTTAAGCTTCGGGTATTAATGTTCAAAATCCCCAATTGGCCTCCGAACGACTCCTAACTTGGTATGTAGCACAGTCTAGGCACGCGTAACGTGTGGGAATAGACGGAATGGTCACGGTAGTCTCGGTTTGGGAGTTATAGAATTTTTTCCGTTTTAGAATAACATAAGTCATAAAGTATTAAGTTTTGGGTATTAACGGCTCTAAATGCCCAAACGGCCTTCGAACGGCCCCAAACTTGGTACATAGCACGGTCTAAACACAAGTGATGTGTGGGAACTGCCAGAATGGTCACCCGACTCCCGGTTTAGGAGTTATCCAGTTTTTTCCGTTTTAAAACAACTTAAGTTATGAAGTGTTAAGTTTTGGGTTTTAACGACTCAAAATCCCCAAATGGCATCCGAACGTCCCTAAAATTGTTACGTAGCACAGTCAAGGCAAGGGTCACGTGTAAGAACTGACCGAATGGTCACACGACTATCGGTTTGCGAGTTATCAAATTGTTCCTGTTTTAGAACAACTTAAGTTTTAAATTGTTAAGTTTCGGGTAATAACGGCAAAAAATCGCCAAACGGCCTCCGAACGGCCCCAAACTTGGTACGTAGCACGATCTAGGCACGACTGACGTGTGGCACTTGACAGAATAGTCACGGGTCTCTCGGTTTGGGAGTTATCAATTTTTTTCCGTTTTAAAATAACTTAAGTTATAAAGCGTTAAGTTTTGGGTATTAACGGCACCAAATCCCCAAACGGCCTCCAAACAGCCCCAAACTTGGTACATAGCACGGTTTAGGCAGGGGTGACGTACGGGAGCTGACAGAATGGCCACGCGACTATCGCTTTGAGAGTTATCAAATTGTTTGTGTTTTAAAATAACTTAAGTTATAAAGTGTTAAGTTTCGAGAATTAACGACTCAAAATCCCCAAACGGCCTCCGAACGGCCCCAAACTTTGTACATAGCACGATCTATGAATGGGTGATGGGTGGGAACTGACGGAATAGTCACGGGACTCTTGGTGTGGGAGTTATCAAATTTTTTCCGTTTAAGAACAACTTAAGTTATAAAGTGTTAAGTTTTGGGTATTAACGGCCCAAAATCTCCAAACGACCTCCGAACGGTCCCAAACTTGGCACGTAGCATGGACGAGGAAGGGGTAATATGTGGGAATTGACAGAATGATCACGCGACTATCGGTTTGAGAGTTATCAAATTGTTTGTGTTTTAGAACAACTAAAGTTATAAAGTGTTAAGTTTCGGGTATTAACAGCTTAAAATCTTCAAACGGCCTCCAAACGGTCATAAACTTGGTACATAGTACGGTCTAGTCACGGGTGACGTGTGGGATTTGACAGAATAGTCACGGGACTCTCGATTTGGGAGTTATAAAATGTTTTCCGTTTTAGAACAACTTTAGTTATAAAATGTTAAGTTTCGGATATTAATAGCTCAAAATCCCTAAATAGCCTTCAAACGGCCCCAAACTTGGTACGTAGCACGGTCTATATAGAGGTGATATGTGGGAACTGACAGAATGGTCACTCGACTATCGTCTTGGGAGTTATCAAAGTGATTGTGTTGTAGAACAACTTATGTTATAAAGTGTTAAGTTTCGGGTATTAACGACTTAAAATTCCCAAACAGCGTCCGAACGGCCCCAAACTTGGTACGTAGCACAGTCCTGGCACGAGTGACGTGTAGGAATTGACGAAATAATCACGGGACTTTCGGTCTGGGAGTTATTAAATTTTTTTCATTTTAGAACAACTTAAGTTATAATGTGTTAAGTTTTGGGTACTAATGGCTCAAAATCCCCAAACGGTCTCCGAACGGCTCTAAACTTGGCACGTAGCACGGTCTAGGCACGGGGGACGTGTGGGAATTGATGGAATGGTCGCGCGACAATTGGTTTAGGAGTTATCAAATTGTTTGTATTTTAGAACAACTTAAGCTATAAAGTGTGAGGTTTCGGGGATTAAGGGCTAAAAATCCCAAACGGCCTCCAAACGGCCCCAAACTTGGCAAGTAGCTCAGTCTAGGCACGGGTGACGTGTGGAAACTGATAGAGTGGTCACGCGATTCCCGGTTTGGGGGTTATCAATTTTTTTCCATTTTAGAACAACCTAAGTTATAAAGTATTAAGTTTCGGGTATTAATGGCTCAAAATTTTCAAACGGCCTCCAAACGGCGCCAAACTTGGTATGTGGCATGGTCTTGGCACGGGTGACATGTCGAAACTGACAGATTGGTCACGCGACTCCCGGTTTAGGTGTTATCAAAATGTTTCTGTTTTAGAACAACTTAAGCTGTAAAATGTTAAGTTTTGGGTATTAACGTCTCAAAATCCTTAAACGGCCTCCGAACGGCCCCAAATTTGGCACGTAGCAAGGTCTAGGCATAAGTGACATGTGTGAACTGATGGAATGGTAACAGGACTCTCAGTTTGGGAGTTATCAATTTTTTTTTATTTTACAATAACTTAAGTTATAAAGTGTTAAGTTTCAGGTATTAACAGCTCAAAATCCCCAAACAGCCTCCAAACGGCCTCAAACTTGGTATGTAGCATGGTCTAGGCATGGGTGACATGTGGGAACTGACAGAATGGCCACCCGACTCCCGGTTTGGGAGTTATCAAATTTTTTCCGTTCTAGAACAACTTAAGTTATAAAGTGTTAAGTTTTGGATATTAACGGCTCAAAATCCTCAAATGGCCTTCGAACAGCCCCAAACTTGGTACGTAGCACTATCTAGGCTAGGGTGACGTGTGGGAACTGACAGAATAGTCATGCGACTATCGGTTTCAGAGTTATCAAATTGTTTGTCTTTTAGAACAACTTAAGTTATAAAGTGTTAATTTTTGGGTATTACCGGCTAAAAATTTCCAAACGGCCGCAGAACGGTCTCAAACTTAATACGTAGTACGGTTTAGGCACGAGTGACGTTTGAGAACTAACGGAATAGTTACGGGACTCTTGGTTTGGGAGTTATCAAATTTTGTCCATTTTAGAACAACTTAAGTTATAAAGTGTTAAATTTCGGGTATTAACGGCTTAAAATCCGCAAATGCCCTCCGAACGGCCCTAAACTTGGTACGTAGCACGGTCTAGGCAGGGGCGACGTGTGAGAGCTGACAGAATGGTCACGCGACTATCGGTTAGGGAGTTATCAAATTGTTTGTGTTTTAGAACAACTTAAGTTATAAACTGTTAAGTTTCGGGTATTAATGACTCAAAATCCCCAAACGACCTCAGAACGGCCCCAAATTTGGTGCGTAGTACGGTTTAGGCACGAGTAACGTATGGGATTTGATGGAATGGTCATGGGACTCTCGGTTTGGGAGTTATAAATTTTTTTTCGTTTTAGAACAAGTTAAGTTATAAAGTGTTAAGTTTCGGGTATTAACGACTCAAAATCTCCAAACTGCCTCCTAACTTAACTGCTTAAAATCTCCAAACGGTCTCCAAACGGCCCCAAACTTGGTACGTAGCATAGTTTAGGCACCCGAGACGTGTGGAAATAGGCGGAATGGTCACGGGACTCTCGGATTGGGAGTTATCAAATTTTTTCCGTTTTAGAACAACTTAAGTTATAAAGTGTTAAGTTCTGGATATTAACGGCTCAAAATACCCAAACAGCCTTCAAACGGCCCCAAACTTAGTACATAGCACAGTCTTGACACGGGACGTGTGGGAACTGACGGAATAGTCAAGGGACTTTCGGTTTGGGAGTTATCAAATTTTTTTTCATTTTAGAACAACTTAAGTTGTGAAGTGTTAAGTTTTAGGTACTAACGGCTCAAAATCCCCAAACGGTCTCCGAACAGCTCCAAACTTGGTACGTAGCACGGTCTAGGCACGGGTGACGTGTGGGAACTGATGGAATGGTCACGCGACTATTGGTTTGGAAGTTATCAAATTGTTTGTATTTGAGAACTACTTAAGTTATAAAGTGTTAGGTTTTGGGAATTACGGGCTAAAAATCTCCAAACGGCCTTCGAACGGCCCTAAACTTGGCAAGTAGCTCGGTCTAGGCACGGGTGATGTGTGGGAACTAACGGAATGGTCACGCGACCCTCGGTTTTGGAGTTATCAATTTTTTTCCGTTTTAGAACAACCTAAGTTATAAAGTATTAAGTTTCGGGTATTAAAGGTTCAAATCCCCAAACGACCTCCAAACGGTGCCAAAGTTGGTGCGTAGCACGATTTAGGCACGGGTGACGTGTCGGAACTAACGGAATGGTCACACGACTCCCGGTTTAGGTGTTATAAAATTATTTTTATTTCAGAACAACTTAAGCTATAAAATGTTAAGTTTTGGGTATTAACGTCTCAAAATTCCCAAACGGCCTCCGAACGGCCCCAAACTTGGCACGTAGCACAGTTTAGGCACGGGTGACGGGTGGGAACTAACGGAATGGTAATGGGACGTTCTTTTTGGAAGTTATAAAGTGTTAAGTTTCAGGTATTAACGGCTCAAAATCGCTAAACAACCTCCAAATGGCCCTAAACTTGGTACGTAGCATGATCTAGGCACATGTGACATGTCGGAATAGACAGAATGGTCACCTAACTCTTGGTTAGGGAGTTATCAAATTTTTTCCGATTTAGAATAACTTAAGTTATAAAAGTGTTAAGTTTTTTATATTAACGCCTCAAAATCCCTAAACGGCCTCCGAACAGCCCCAAACTTGGTACGTAGTGCTGTCTAGGCAGGGGTGATATGTAGGAACTGACAGAATGGTCATGCGACTATCAGTTTCGAAGTTATAAAATTGTTTGTGTTTTATCACAATTGAAGTTATAAAGTGTTAAGTTTCAGGTATTAATGGCTAAAAAATCCCAAACGGCCTCAGAACGGCCCCAAACTTGGTACATAGTACGGCCTAGGCACGGGTGATGTGTGGGAACTAACGAAACTATCACGGGACTCTCGGTTTGGGAGTTATCAAATTTTTACCATTTTAGAACAACTTAAGGTATAAATTGTTAAGTTTCAGATATTAACGGCTCAAAATTCCCAAACGGCCTCCGAACGCCCCCAAACTTTGTACATAACATGGTCTAGGCAGCGGTGACTTGTGGGAGCTGAAGGAATGGTCGCGCGACTATCGGTTAGGGAGTTATCAAACTGTTTGTGTTTTAAAACAACTTAAGTTATAAAGTGTTAAGTTTTGGGTATTAACGACTCAAAATCTCTACACGACCTCCGAACGGCCCCAAACTTGGTACGTAGCACGGTCTACGAACAAGTGGCGGGTAAGAACTTGCGGAATAGTCACGGGACTCTCGGTTTGGATGTTATCAATTTTTTTCCATTTAAGAACAACTTAAATTATAAAGTGTTAAGTTTTGGGTATTAACGGCTCAAAATATCCAAACGGCCTCCGAACGGTCCCAAACTTGGTATGTAGCATGGACGAGGAAGGGGTGATATGTGGAAACTGGCAGAATGATCACGCGACTATCGGTTTGGGAACTAACGGAATGGTAATGGGACGTTCTTTTTGGAAGTTATAAAGTGTTAAGTTTCAGGTATTAACGGCTCAAAATCGCTAAACAACCTCCATATGACCCTAAACTTGGTACGTAGCATAATCTAGGCACATGTGACATGTCGGAATAGACAGAGTGGTCACCTAACTCTTGGTTAGGGAGTTATCAAATTTTTTCCGATTTAGAATAGCTTAAGTTATAAAAGTGTTAAGTTTTTTATATTAACGCCTCAAAATCCCTAAACGGCCTCCGAACAGCCCCAAACTTGGTACGTAGTGCTGTCTAGGCAGGGGTGATATGTAGGAACTGACAGAATGGTCATGCGACTATCAGTTTCGAAGTTATAAAATTGTTTGTGTTTTATCACAATTGAAGTTATAAAGTGTTAAGTTTCGGGTATTAAAGGCACAAAATTCTCAAACGGCCTCTAAACAGCCCCAAACTTGCTACGTAGCACGGTCTAGGCACGGGTGACGTGTGGGTTTTGACGGAATGGTCACGGGACTCTCGGTTTGGGAGTTATCAAATTTTTTTTCCGTTTTAGAACAACTTCAGTTATAAAGTGTTAAGTTTCGGATAATAACGGCTCAAAATCTCCAAACAGCCTTCAAACGGCCCCAAACTTGGTACGTAGCACGGTCTAGGCATGGAAGACATGTGGGAACTGACGGAATGGTCACGGGACTCCCGGTTTGGGAGTTATAAAATTTTTTCCGTTTTAGAACAACTTAAATTATAAAGTGTTAAGTTTCGGGTATTAACGACTTAAAATCCCCAAATGGCCCTAAAGTTGGTACCTAGCGTGATCTAGGCACGGGTGACGTGTGGGACTTGACGGCATAGTCACGAGACTCTCGGTTTGGGAGTTATCAATTTTTTCCGTTTTAGAACATGTTCTGTTATAAGGTGTTAAGCTTTTGGTATTAACAGCTCAAAATCTCCAAATGGCCTCCAAACTTAACAGCTTAAAATCTCTAAATGGCCTCCAAATGGCCCCAAACTTGGTACGTTGCACAGTTTAGGCACTGTCGCGCCCATATTTTTCGCACTCGAGAAATACTCACCCAAGTGGGAAAAATGCTATACTCTCTCGTTAGAACTCACCCTCCTAGAAGAATGAGTGCGACTAGGTTTGAATTAAAAAATTGGTTTGAGTAAAGGGCTTTTGAAAAAGATTCGGAGTCGCCACCTAACTTGATTAAGGTGAGTTAGGTCACCTAAAAACTAAGAATAATCCGAAGACTACACTTAGGGCTTTTGGAAAACGATTTGAAAATATCTCCTCAAGAGATGGTTTTCTAGGAAAACAGGTTGTTTGGCAACCTTTGGAAAACATTTTGCCCTTTTTAGAAAAATAACTCCTTTTTGGTCTTTGAAATCAGTGATCCTATGTTCGGAGGTTGGTTACGTGTAGGGAAGACGCACTAAGCTATCACCCTACCCCGCCCTCTCGGTACCTGCATGTCAATCTACCCTAGGTTCACCTATGAGAGTCTTCGACTAACTATAGTTCAATCCTATCTACTTTGAAAAACAATGCTTGAAAACTAACATGATGCATGGTATGCAAGTGTAAGGAAAGAGAATTGAAAAATAGATTTGGAAATAAATTGATCTGAAATTAATTTGATTTGAAAATAGATTTGAAGAGATGGAATTGAAATTGGAAAGTTTGAAAATTTGGAAATAGAAATTTGAAATTGGAAGTTTGAAAGTAGATTGGAATTTGAGATTTGAAAAGATTTTGGAAACCGCACCCAGGAGGGTGGAATTAAAAGTTTAAAAAGTATTATGACCGCACCTATGAAGATTGCCTACGTATCCCTTTGGGGGAATCAGGTCAGTCGTAGTTCGGACCGGAGTCCGATTGAAAAGAGATTGATTTGAAGAGAGAGATTGGATTGGAAGAAAGAGATTGAATTGAAAATTGAATTTGATTTGAGATTAGAAGAGGAGATTGGAAATTGAAATTGAGAAGATTGGACTTGCTTTGGAAAGATTGATTTTGGAAAGATTTGATTTTAGGAAACCTAGACTTAGGAAAGAGAAGAGACTTAGAAAATATTTGACTTGACTTGGAATGTTTAGGAAATTAGGGAAGATTGGATTTAGGAAATGTTTGAATTAGGAAAGGTTCGATTTAGGAAGGTTTTAGAATTAGGAAAGTTTCAACTTAGGAAAGCTTTGAATTTGGAATGTTTCAACTTTAGGAAAGTTTGGAATTAAGAAAGTTTTAGGTTTAAGAAAGTTTTCAAATTAGGAAATTTTTTCAAATAAGGAAGTTTTGAAAATAGGAAATTTTCGAGTTTAGAAAGTTTTCAAAAAATGAAAGGTTTTAAGATTAGGAAAGTTCCCAAATTAGGAAAGTTTTGAAAATCGGAAAGTTTTGAATTTAGAAATGTTTTAAATTAGGAAAAGTCTAGTTTAAGAAAGGCTTAGAATTTGGAAAGTTTCAAATTAAGAAAGTTTTGAATTTTGGAATGTTTCGAAAAAGGGAAGTTTTGAAAGTGGAAAAGTTTAGGAAAACAAGGAAGTTTTGAAAATAAAAAAGCTTTGGGAACAAGGAAGTTTTGAAATTGGAAAGAGTTGAAGTTTTAGGAAAGTTTAGAATTTAGGAAGATTTGGGTTTAGAAAGATTTAACTTAAGAAAGTTTTGAATTTAGGAAACTTTGAATTTGGAAATATTCGAATTTTAGAAAGTTTAGGATTTAGAAAGTTTTAGAGTTTTAAGAAATCTTGAGATTAGGAAGGGTTTGAGTTTAGGAAAGGTTCGAAAAAGTTAAGATTTGGAAAGAGGAGAGAATTAGGAAAAGGGTTGAATTTTAGAATTTTGTGAAAGAGTTTTATGTTTAAGTTTTAGAAACTTAAGATTTAGGAAAATGGAAGTTTAAGAAAGATTTGAGTTAGGAAAGAGTTGGATTAGGAAGGGATTGGATTTGGTTTCTAAAAGAGAAAGTTTGATTTTGTTTCCAAAAACGGAGGATTAGATTTGGTTTCCTAAATGGGAAGATTTGATTTAGTTTCCTAAAGGGAAGATAGGACTTAGCAAGGATTTGGAAAGGGAGATTCTAGAAACCCTAGTTTTGAAAAATTATAATTTTGACGTAGAAAAAAAGCTTTTGGAAACGTGTATTGTTTGGATGTGAAAACAAGAGGTTTTGGAAACCTAGGTTTGGGGCAAAGTTTGAAAATCATGTTTTTGGAAAGAAAATTAGGGTTTCCTAATGGTGGGTTCTAGGGCTTGACTTGGGCTCTAAGGAAAGAGTTTTTGGAAAGTGCGTTTTTTGGAAACGAAGGTTTTGGAAAGAAATCCTAGAGAGGAATTTCTAGAAGGAAGATTTTGGAAAGAGAGTTTTTGGAAAGAAGGAGTTTTTGGAAAGGAGTTGAAAAAGGGAGTTTTGAAAAATAGATTTTGGAAGGGAGTTTTTGAAAATCATTTTGGAGAGGAGAGTTTTAGGAAAGTATGTTGAAAAAGAGATTTTTAGGAAGAAAGACTTTTTGAAGAGAGAGTTTTTGAGAAGGTGTAAAAACATCTCACTTTCCTAAAGCGATTCTAGCCATGAGAATGCTAGAACCACTTTAAAAAAGTGGTTTTAGAAAACAATAAGATTTGAAAATATAGACCAAAAAGGTCACTTTTAATGTAACAATTTCCTAAAGCAACCCTAGCCATGGAAAGGCTAGAATCACCCTAGGATTGTGGTTTTGAAAACAAGTTTTTGAAAAAGAGATTTTGATGCAATCTTGAAAACGAGTTTGAAAACGATTTTGAAAACGAGTTCGAAAACGAATTTTGGAAGATGCAAGACTATGATATGCACAATGCAATTTGGGGTCGTGAACATACAAGGCTAAGGCTTCACCACATAATCAAGGGGGCCGGACCCACGTGGTCTTTGGTTAGACTAGAAGAAAGCCCCCGACACGGTAACTCTCCAATAGCACAATCCTACATATGGATCGGGAATCCCCTTATTTCAAGCATGCAAAGAAAGGGGGGGAAAGAGATGGGGGATTAAAATAGAGAAAACCTAAGTGGGTTAGGAGAGAGAAGAGAGAGGGGGGAAGTGTGGAAATTTAAATGGAGAACCTACCTTGTATCTTGTTTATTTTGCGCACCGTGCTTGTCTTCAATCTTCGGTCTTCGGTCTTTGTCTTGATCTTCACCTTAAGTCTTCAAGAGTTGTCTTCAAGCTTTAGATGGCAGCTCTTCAAGTCTTTGAAGGATGGTTGAAGGCTAGTGTATGAGTATATGGGGGAGTGTATAAGTGTATAGAAGACTAGGGTTTAGTGTATGGTGGTTAGGGCTTGGAAAACCTAGGGAGGCTAGGGTTTAGAAGGTGCTCGAGCTCTGTATATCGAATTATATGTTTTTTAGGTTAAGTTTGCAGACCCCCTTCTCGCTGAATGAGGCTCTGTATTTATAGAGGGAGGAACACACTGGCGCCTGTTATAGTGGCGCCAGGCCAAACTTCCTTCTGGCGCCACTAGGAGTGGCGCCAGGGCAAATATTAACTTGGCGCCACTAGTAGTGGCGCCAGCCAATTAGGAAACTATTAAGGTCGGCAAGCAACGTATCTTTGACTAGATTTGGGCGCCTGTACTGGTGACTACCATGCAATCTTTAGCCTAACTTCACTAGGAGTAACTCCGGAAAGTCCGGGAATGATTTGGAGGAGTCGGGAATTACCCAGAAGGCCGGAAAGGAGCAGGAACACTTAAAATAGTGTCCTGGAGATATTTGACTTGAAAAGTGGGGATAAGATGTGTCGGAAGGTTGACCGAGCCTTTAAGGGCAAAACGGTCAATTGGATTGGGAAACTGCCGGGACAGACTCGGACTGTCCTGGAAGAAGACTTGGGATCTGGAAACATTATTCAGAATGTTCCCGAAGGTTGTCGGTTTGATTCCCAGAGCCGGCGTGGTCGGAAAAGGAGACCGGCCCACTAGGGGTAAAACAGTCATTTCGCACCGGGTCGGCCAGAATTGACTCGGAATGATCCGAAAAAATAAAGGAAGGTTGAGAGTACTATAAAAAGTATTCTCAAAGGGTTACCGGTTTGATACCCAGAGCCGGTATGGTCGAAAAAGGAGATCGGTCCACTAGGGGCAAAACGGTCCTTTTGTACCGGGTTGGCCGGAACTGACTCGGAATGATCCGAAAAGATAAAGGAAGGTTGAGAGTACTATGAAAATTATTCTCAGAGGGTTACTGGTTTGATACCCACAGCCGGTATGGTCGAAAAAGGAGACCGGCCCACTAGGGGCAAAACGGTCATTTTCTACCGGGTTGGCCGGAATTGACTCGGAATGATCCGGAAAGATAAAGGAAGGTTGAGAGTACTATAAAAAGTATTCTCAGAGGGTTACCGGTTTGATACCCAGAGCCGGTGTGGTTCCCGGGGCATTCGGTTGCCTAGGGGCAAAATGGTCATCTTGACCGAAGAGTCTCGGAAAAGGTCCTAAGGGAAGTTTGGTCATTTTCCATCGAAGTGGGCTAACAGACACTGGTGTTGACCTGGGTTTTGAGTGTTTGCGCCACTCTAACGGCGGTCGTCGTGACATAGGGGTTTGTTGCCAATTCCTTATATCGACCTATTTGTGAGTATTTCCGCTACTCTAACAGTTTTGTGAGTAGTTTCGCTACTCGGACTGTCTCGAGGAATAAACTGTCTCGAGAGAAGGATTGGAGAGGGGACTTATCATCTCCGAAGAGACGTGCCTGAATTGGAACCTTCTCGAGGAATAAACTGTCTCGAGAGAGGGATTGGAAAGGGGTCTTACCGTCTCCGAGGAGACGCACCTGGATTGGAACCGTCTCGAGGAATAAACTGTTTCGAGAGAGGGATTGGAAAGGGGACTTATCGTCTCCGAAGAGACGCGCCTGGATTGGAACCGTCTCGAGGAATAAACTGTTTCGAGAGTGGGATTGGAAAGGGGTCTTACCATCTCCGAAGAGACGTGCCTGGATTAGAACCATCTCAAGGAATAAACTGTCTCGAGAGTGGGATTGGAATTGGAATAAGAAAGGACAATGCCCCTAAGGGCATTTTGGTCATTTTGCCGCTATTTGGGGCTGACAGGCCCGCGAAGCGATGGGCAGACGGGATTTGGACCTAGAGAATTGGTTTCGATAGGAATATGCCCACAATGACTTGAAAACAAGTCTGGACGGAGTGTAGACTGCCGAGCGGTAAAAAATGGGGTGCTTACAGCTGCTCTTCTTTTTCTGTCTTTACTTGTCAAAGACAGAAAACGATAAGAGTAAGAGTCCCATGTTGACCGCGAGGCAGTCGGAAGGACGGACACTAGAAATCTTTCGACAACGGGGGTCGAAAACGGATAATGGGCCAAAAAGGCCTTCGAAAACGAGTTTTGGCGGAAAAAAGGGCAAAACTGCCCAGAATTTATTACTAACGCCACTAGTAGTGGCTCCTTTGGCAGAAATGAACTGGCGCCTCTGCTAGTGGCGCCAGGCTTAAAGTTAAAACCAGAAAATTTCTGGTTCGAACAGCCGCGGTACTTTGGGGGGTTTTCGCAAATTCGTGAGGCATTGAGAGGATTCCATCTTGGAGGTTGAAGGAGCACTCCTTGGGGACCACAGATGATTGCCAGAGGGAATCCACGTCGCCGGAAAAGTCGCTGGAAGAGAAGATTTTGCCGGAGAACTTCCAAAAGGTGAGTTTTCAAATTTTGTTGATTTTGATGTGTAAAACTTCGTTTGAATCATGTGAATAGTGGAAATTAATGTTTTGATATGTTTTGAACACTTTGGTGATATTGTTTTTGCATTTTGATGGTTGTTTGATTGAATTTGAATGATTTTTTATGATTATGTGAAGAGGGCTTTCTGTAGGAATAGGGAATTTGTTCCTACAGGCATGGGTATTGGGTTTTCTGGCTATGTTTTTGTGCAATGTGCCTTAGAAAAATGTGTTTAACAAACGTATGAAGTTTCGTGATTTTTTGAAAACTCGGTGAATTTTTGATTTTTTGAAAAATAGAAAAGTATTTAGAAAATTAGAAAAAATTAGAAAATTCAAGAAATTGATGAAATTTTTGAAGTTTGAAATTTGGAAAAAGATTGGAATATTTTTGAAAATATTTGAGATGATTTTGAAAAATTTCAGGAGACTTTTGAAAACCATTGATTTATTTGAAAAATAAAACATGTGTTTTGAAAATTTTAAAAAATTGAAAAGTGTGCACGGGTGCCATTGTCATGTGATTGTGGCGTTGGAAGGTGCATATTTCGTATTTTGTGTTGATGTCATGGACGTTGTAGGGGCCATTTTTAAACAGGACTCTGCCGAATTTTTTTAGAAATTATGAAAAAAATTGGTTAAAGCTTTAGAAATAAAATCTTTTTGAAGGGAAAAGGCAGAGAACCCTTGAGATGCGATTTGGAGTTGGAAAAATCAAGAAGTATGGAAATTTTATTTTTGATTTGTTATTCGAAATCCTTTATTTGTTTTGTTTGCGTTATTTGTTTGTTTTATTTTACTGTTATTTAAACTGCATTGATGGCATATTAATATCACTTACCTTGGCTTATCTTTTCAGGATGGTAGATGGAGTTTGAGTCGGCTAAGAGCTTGGCATAGTAGTTACCCTTCGGATGAGCAGGATATCTTTCGTCGGTCCTTTGGTCGGGTGGCTTCGCTTTTATCAGTGCGGCTTATTCCTGGACTCATGGAGGCAATGATCCCTTTCTGGCAGCCGGACTTGTCTCTTTTCCGCTTTGGAGAGTATGAGCTTACCCCTACTCCTCACGAGTATGGGTTCCTTCTTGGTTTTCAAGATGTTTCTGCTGACATTGTGGGACCCCTTTTTCCGGATGGTTGTATTACAGTGGTTTCGTCCCAGCTCGGATTCAGATGCGCAGTTCTTTCGTCTTCTTCTTTGCCCTAGTTTCCCTATGTCCCAGCAGAGTTCCTCTTTTCCTGTTTTGAGTTTCCTACGGGTATGCGAGTTCATTCAGGTGAGTGGCACACCTCCCAGGATTGGGCTATTTCTCGTATGGTTGCCTTAGCCTTGCTTCTGTTGAACTTCTTGGTGTTCCCTCGAGAAGATGATTTAGTGGACTGTCGACTCTGTGCACCGCTGGCCTTGATCCGTAAGGGGCATTCTTATGCTTCTATGATTGTAGGGGAGACCTTCGTGAGTCTTACGAGATTCCAGCAGACCCTTGACGCTCGTTTCTGCGGATGCGCTACTCTTTTCCAGCTTTGGGTGATTAGTCATTTGTTTGTTACACCTTTGTTTCAGCACACGTGGTATCCTGAGCTCAATCATGTACATTTCCTGGCGAGATCTCAGGGTGTCATGGCAGATGAGGGGAGATTTCCGCAGACCGCTGCATCCTGGGCTGACTATCTTCAGAGTATGAGGTCAGGCACAGTCAGGTGGTATTCAGGGCTGGTTGGTAGGTAGTGCTTGAGAGTTCGGTCTTCCGGGAGAGCTTTCGTCCCCCTAGCAGGCCTACGAGGCAATGCCCATTTCTTTGGGATTCGGGTTCTACGACAGCTTGGTAGGAGTTACGATATCCCTTTTTTAGCTTCTGTGGCCGAGTTTACTCTTGTCTTTGAGGCGTCGATTCCTAGAGCATTGGTGGAGAAAGTTATAGACATATGGAGATCTTTGCTTCCTCACGTTGATGATGATGGTCCCTTCTCCGACATACCCCCTTCGACCGAGGCCTATCATTATTGGCTTCGACGCTACGTGCTGGGTCCTAATAGACTTGGGATCTTCTCATTGAGACTCCTTTACCTCCCGTAGGGTATACCGACTTCTTGACTGCTATGATTGTTCAGGGGCGTCGCCACAGACGGGAAAACCGTCGTCTGATACGGATGTTGCATGACCGGTTGAGGACGAGAGACGCTGAGATAGTTTTACTAGAGAGGCAGTTAGCAGCCGCCAGATCGACACATGATGACCCACCTTTGGGTGCTGCGAGGGCCCGCAGGCGGCCACGAGGCGTTCTAGGTAGTTCTCCTTCCCTGGAAGGTGATGTGATGGATGGCCCGTCCTTGCGGGAGACTGTGGAGTCCCTTACTTAGGAGAGGGACATGCTTCTGGCTAGATGTGCGGACTATGAGCGAGGCCGACCTAGGTCTTCTGCTGTTGGTACTTCTTCGAGTGCTTCTCTTGTGACCGGCGAGCCAGTGGATCCCTGCATAGCTGATTCCTCCTCTGATGACGACGGGGAGCGATATATTTTTGCCCTTCGCTCTTAGATTTGCTGATTTCTGCATTTGTAGAAAAACATACTTTGTTTAGTGTTATGCCTCTTTTATCTTATGAATTCATGACCTCCCGTGCTTTTGGTATAATTTCTCTGCATGATTAGTATAGTAACAAATTTGGGAAAAATTAAATGAGAATTGCAGTTTAATGAAAAATAACTCCCTTTTGTTTGATTCTTTGACCCACTGACTGTTTCGTGAAAGGGACCTCTGCTTCCTCTAACCCTAACTGGGCTAAACCGGAGAATGCCTTTCAAGACGCCTTTTGACTTTTACATTGTTGCTTTCATACCTTAACTTCTGGGGAATGTAGTAGCTCGAGCTATTTCTTATATCTAAATCTCTTGTTCCCACCCTCCCCCCCCCCCCCCTTTTTTTTTTGGCTATTTTTGCTACAAGTGCCCCTGAGGGTTTTCAGCAGTCCCAGATCTGTCATTTTTGCACCAAGGCACCTTTGCAGGTTTTCGCCAGGGTCAACAGTTTTGTATCTTGCCACTTCCCTACCTTTTTACCTACGGCGCCCTTTCGGGTTTTCACCGCATCCTCGGGAAGCGCTTAACTTTTCTCTCTTCTTTTTCTCTCTTTCTTCAGCTTGGTCTCGGGTTTCTGTTGAGAAGCTCCTAAATGCTACTTGCATCATTCTCCAGCCCATGGCATATTTGGCAAGCTCATTTGGACTAATCAATTTAACTCCAATCTAAGAGGACTTTTAGGGGTTATGGTGTTGGTATTTACTTTCGAAAGAAAAAGAAAAGGCTCAAGCCTACCACTCTACTAGTGATCACCTTTGATAGTTTTTGGTTCAATGGCACTTTTCCTGCGTATTCCCATCTTTCCTTGGGTATCTCATTGCACGTTTTTTTTTCCTTGCCAATGACGTTAATACCAATATTTGTGCGAACTTCAAGGCTTCTTTTTTTTTTTTTTACTATTTTCAGTGCCTCTACTGAACATGATCACTTTATTGGGGGAATGCTCCTGAAAGAAAGTAACCGGCTCTAAAGGTTTGACAAAGGTTATATATATGCATTTTAATTGGGCAGAAAATGAAATAAGGGCCCCTCGTCATCTTGGAATTAGATTGTTTAGTCCATAGAGCTTTAACCTTAAAACACTACCTTATTGATTAATGGAGAATGAGGAGAGTAGGTTTTATTGCTTCTTTATAGAAACCAAAGGCCTAGCTTTCGGAATCATATGTAGTAGTGTTTGACAGCATCTGAATTCAATGGGCTAGGAAATTCTTGGCCATGCATTTCCTCCAAAACGAGAGCTCCTCCAGACAAGACTTTCTTTACCACGAATGGCCCTTCGTAGTTTGGAGCAAATTTTCCCTATGCTGTCTCCTGATGGGGGAACACCTTCTTGAGCACCAAATCTTCCAGCTGGAATGATCGAGGTCGTACCTTCTTATCAAATGCTCTGGGCATTCACCTTCTGTAACATTGAGCGTGATAAACTACAGCTAACCGCTTCTCATCCAGCAAACAGAGTTGGGCATATCGGTCTTTAATCCATTCTGCTTCATCTAACTTGGTTTCTGTTAGGATTCGTAAAGAAGGAATCTCAATCTCAACGTGGATGACTGCCTCGGTGCCGTAAACTAGCTCAAAAGGGGTATTTCCGGTGGAGACCCTCATAGTAGTTCGGTAAGCCATCAATGCAAACGTAAGTTTCTCTTGCCAATCTTTGTAATTGTCAATCATTTTTCAGAGTATTCTCTTAATATTCTTGTTGGCTGCTTCTACTGCCCCAGTCATCTGGGGCCGGTAAGTGACCGAATTCCTGTGAGTAATGCGAAATGTTTGGCATAGCTTTGATATCAATTCGTTGTTTAGATTGGAAGCATTATCAGTAATGAGTGACTCGGGAATCCCATACCGGCAGATGATGTAATTTTTTATGAACCTTTCTACGACCTTCTTGGTGACATGGACTTAAGAGACGGCTTCCACCTATTTAGTGAAATAATCAATGGCGACCAGGATGAAGCGATGGCCGTTGGAAGCTTTAGGAGTGATAGGACCAATCATATCTATCCCCCACATAGAAAAGGGCCATGGGGCAGACATAGAATGGAGCTCAGACGGTGGTGCTTTGATCTTATCCCCATGTATCTGACATTTGTGACACCGAAGAACGTATCTAATGCAATCTGACTCCATTGTTGACCAGTAATACCCTGTTCGGAGAATCTTCTTTGCAAGCGTGTGGCCATTCATGTGGGGGCCACAAACTCCCTCGTGCACTTCCTCCATGATAACTTTGGCTTCGGCAGCATTGACACATCTTAGAGGTCCGAACCATGATCTCCTGAAAAGCTCATTTCCAACCATGAAATAGTGTCCTGCCAAACAACAAATGGTCTTCCTATCACGTTGTGTTGCCGCATCGGGGAACGTCCTGGCTTGAATATACCTCTGGATTTCATAAAACCACGGTTTCTCGTGAGGTTCAATAGTTGTATGCAGACAATAAGAGGGGACATCCCTGGTGAAGATCTGTAGAGGGGGTATTTCAACGCCACTGTCGACCTTGATTGCTGCAGCCAATGTAGCCAAGGCATCGGCGAAGCTGTTCTCTGTTTGGGGCACGTGACGAAAATCCACACTTTTGAATAGCTGACACAAGTCCTTGACCTATTGATGATACGGGGAGAGTTTGGCATCTCGAGTTTGATACACGTCCTTGGATTGCTGAATGACCAAATCTGAATCACCAAGAACAACCAATTCATCAATCCTCATTTCTAATGCCAATCTTAACCCCAGGATGCAAGCCTTATATTCGGCGATGTTATTAGTATAGAGTTCAAGTTGCAGCTTAACTACAATAGGATAATGACTGCTAGTTCTTGACACTATTACTACCCCAATGCTAGCTCCCCTTTTATTAGCAGCGCCGTCGAAAAACATCTTCCACCCGGCTGGTTCTTGCTCTTCAGATGTACAATCAACGCATAGTATATTTTCATCGGGAAATTAGGGCTCCATGGATTGATAATCATCAATGGGGTTCTCAGCCAGATAATCAGTTATCACCTGCCCCTTGACTGCTTTACGGGTAGTGAAAACAATGTCGAATTCTGACAGGATCATGTGCCATCGAGCAATTCTGCTGGACAGGGTTGGTTTATCGAATATATACTTGAGGGGATCCATTTGAGAGATGAGGAAGGTGGTATGATAGAGCATGTAGTGTCGAAGCCTGTGAGCTGCCCAGGCTAATGCGCAGCAGGTTTTCTCGAGATCGGAATACTTCGCTTCATATGGCAGAAATTTCTTACTAATGTAGTAAATGGCTTGCTCTTTTCTCCCCATTTCATCATGTTACCCCAGGACGCATCCCATAGAAGTATCTAACACTGTTATGTACATCAACAAAGGACGCCCCGGGGTTGGTGCCACTAGGATAGGGGGATTTCGAAGATATTATTTAATTTTCTCAAACACCATTTGACAGTTATCATCCCACTCCTTTGGAACGTCTTTCTTAAGGAGCTTGAAAATAGGTTCGCACAGGTGGGTCATTTGGGCAATGAACCTGCTAATAAAGTTCAACTTTCCTAAAAAAGACCGAACCTCCTTTTCCCCTTTTGGTGTAGGCATTTCAACAATGGACTTCACCTTGGTAGGATCAACCTCTATCCCCTTTTCATTGACTATAAATCCCAACAATTTCCCTGAAGATACTCCGAACGTGCATTTGGCCGGATTTAGCTTAAGCTGATATCTGCGAAGGCGATCAAACACCTTCCGCAAGTTGAACAAGTGGTCCTTCCGTTGCTTGGACTTGACGATCATGTCATCCACATAGATCTGTACTTCCTAATGCATCATGTCATGGAATAAAGTTACCATGGCTTTTTGGTAGGTTGCCCCTGCGTTGTGAAGCCTGAATGGCATGACCTTATAACAGTATACTCCCTAGGGGGTAATGAAAGCAGTCTTCTCCCGATCTTCTTTAGCCAGCTTGATCTGATAATATCCCGAAAAGCCATCCATGAAGGAAAACATTCCATGACCGGCCGTGTTGTCAACAAGAAAATCTATGTGGGGAAGAGGAAAATCATCCTTTGGACTGGCCTTGTTGAGGTCCCGAAAGTCAATGCACATCCGCACCTTGCCATCTTTCTTAGGTACCGGGACAATATTAGCCAGCCATTGGGGATATTCTACCACTTGCAGAAACCTTGCCTGAAATTGTTTAATCACCTCCTCCTTAATCTTCAGGCTCCATTCGGGTTTCAATCTTCTTAGCTTCTGCTTAAAGGGTTTCATCTGCGGGTCCAAAGGTAGTCTATGTTCCACTATGGATTCATCTAGTCCGGGCATGTCTTGATAGGACCATGCGAAAACATCCAAGTATGCATGCAAAAGTTCCAATAACTCTTTGCGCTGCCATTGATCTAGGCCCGTACCGATTCTAAGCTCCTTCGGATCCCCTTCATTTCCCAAATTAACGGTTTCCGTTTCCTCAATGTTTGGGGTATTACGATTCTCATGTCTTTCTATTTGTTCTCGAATTTCCTCTGGCACCTCCTCTTTAAAATTTACATCTTCTTCAATCCCCAATTGTTGGTAATCAAACTCGGTGTTCAAATCATCATTTATCAAGATTGGCATTCCCTGGATTAGATGAGTAGGATATCGGATGCGAGGGTCCCTGACATGGAAAATAGTGTACAATAAATCAAACAAGAAAGGGATATTATTTTATTCATCGATAACTTGATTTTAAAAAGTCAAGACAAATAAATTTAAAAGGACAAAGTTTATGGCGAATCAGTTGCTCCAGGGTCTCGCTCTAACGGGCTTTGTACCGAAACTTGTGAGCACGGATGATGTCTTTGCTGGCCCAATTATGTAACTTTTCGCCAGGCAATATTACTCGAATGGATCCATCTTGGGTTACTCCGATGCTGGTTGTCATGATGGGCGCTTCTCCTTGGACTTTTCTCTTCTTATTACTTAATACAGGTGTTCCTTTCCCCATGCTTAACTACTTGAATCGGTCCGAGAGTTCCATGACAGCTTTCTTATCAGCCCTTTTTTTCCGCGCTGCTTCTATTCTTTCTCTTTTTGTGGGTTCATATCCCAACCCGAAGGTGGGTTCAGCTAACGGTATTTCTATGATTTTTGGTCTTCCTTGTAAACATCTCCCTAAGCCTTTACCCGGATGGAAACCATTTTTTTTAAAGTACCGTACTACCATCTGAGAGTTCTTGGAATAATTTGGCTTCACCTGATCTTCCTTCTGCACGACAGTGATATATTTGAACGATTGAAAACAAGAGGGCAATTTAGTGTCAGATGCAATGATGTCAGCTTTGTATACAGCGAGCTCTTTTTCAGCGAAAATAGCGATTAGCTTGGAGCCCACGATGAACTTGACTTTCTGATGAAGACTAGAAGGAACAGCGCCCGCCGAATGAATCCAGGGCCTTCCTAACAGCAAGTTATAGACAGCTGGAATGTGTAAAACTTGAAATTTAATTGTGAAGGTTATTGGTCCTATTTCAACAGGCATTTCAATTTCCCCCATGGCTTCCCTCCGAGATCCATCAAAGGCACGGATGATCATACCACTATTTTTCAAGTAAGTTTGGTCCATTCCCAGCCTTTCCAGAGTAGAATACGGGCACATGTTCAATGCCGACCCATTATCTATCAATGCTTTGGCTACCATTCTTCCTCTTGTTCTTACGGCGATATGCAAAGCCCGAGTATGACCTGTTCCATCAGCCGAAATCTCGTCATCAGAGAAAGTGATGATGTTTGGGGCCATAATGAGACTGACCATGTCATGTAGATTATTTGGCGTGAAACTCTCGGGCACATGAGCATCCTTGAGGATCTTTATTAAAGCATTCCGGTGCACCTCAGAAGTGAGCAGCAAACCCAACATCGAAATATGGGCTGGGGCTTTCCTAAGCTGTTCCATGATATTGTAATCGACCTTTCCTAAAGCTTTGGTGAATTCTGACATCTCCTGATCTGTTGGTTGGTTGGAGCACTCTCCTACTTTATCCTTCCCTTTCCTTTTTCTTTCCACTTCAACGGAGGTATAAAGGGGCCCTGACCGAGTCATCCCCCCTATTTCTGTTACGGGCTCTCCGATGCCCTTATCAGGTGGGTAATTCCATGGGACGTTATGAAGACTGGGTATTGGTGTTTGGGTTATGGTGGGAAGAGTTATCCTTGGGTTTACGAGCAAAGGGATTGCTACGGGTGAAGGGTTGGTGAGGACGGGTAGAGTGGTGGGCATATTCGGCTTCTTTGGCAAGACTAAAGGTAGCTTAGGTCGTGTGTTTCCTTGGTTATTGGTTTGAGGTTCAGGTTGAGCCATAACGATCATGGGCTCAGGTTCGAACAACGTAGTAAGGACAAGGGGATAATGGGAAGGGTCTAGTAAGGCTCCTATGGTTAAGTTCATGTCAGGTTGATAAGATTGGATGGTTAGGAAGGAAGGATTTTGGTATTCGGGCTCCTCCAAGGCAGGAATTGTCCTTGCTGAGATTGCGGTAAGTGTGTTGCTAGCATTCCCGCTTTCCAATGGTTTGTTCTCCTGAAGCTTGTAACCTATGGCCTTCACTATTATAGAGAAAGTTGGACTAGTATTCATTACCTATAACAATGACGATGACAGTTGCAAATTAGAGTTTGGTTCCTGGAGAAATCTATGCAATGCATGTCCTAGGGTACCCCTCTTTAGGAGGGAGACTAAACATGATGTATTGGCTCCCTTTTGGAGATAGGGGGTTTGCCCCTGTATGCAGACACCTTACCGTCATGTGGGAACCTTCAGCCATTCATGCATTCATTCATAAAAATAAAGAAGTACATTAAATTCTGGGTTTGAAATACAAAAGAATTGAAATACATTTTAATAGGGGGAGGGGGAACATTTTCCTTTGGACTTCCACCTATCTATTTTTACAAAAGGAAACCCTAAACTACTCTTGAGTCTTCGGATTCGCCTTCCTTGAATTTGATGTCGAGGAGGTCGCTGAGAGACCTTGTTGATTGATTGCCCCTTGTCTTCTTGGCAACCCTACCTCCGTGAGCATAGAGAGATTGGGGTCCCTCTTATGGAATGAATTGAGATGCATGCAATGAGTCCTTAGGGTTACGTGGGAACCCTTAGGGTTGGGGTAGGTTTAATGCAAGGGAGAGTAACGTTGGTGTCACTCTCAATGGGTTGATCATATGCATGAGAATGCAGTGACTTGAGTTACTTGGAACTCTTGTCTTGACATGGAATATTGAATGCATGAACATGAATATGTAAAAAGTATAAGGAAAGAAGGTACAATTGAAATAATTATGCATGCATGAACAGTTAGACAGGCATTATAACAGTATAAATACAAGCATTATAACAACAGGTATAAATGAAAGTAAGAGCAGTCGCCCTTTCCTCCGTGATTTTGAAAACGGTGCTCGTGTCCTAAATCCGGCAGAGGTTCGGCTATGCATGGTGTCTATATGAGTATGAGGTTGAGGGTTGACTAATGCGTCCTAAAAAGGCTCGGTCCCCGAATCTTCAAACCTAGGCCCACTCCCCGAGGTGGTGCCATGATCGGTTGGTGATTTGAGCGAGGGAACCATCAAGAGGCCGTAGGTGAAGAAACTGACACAGCATCTTGCCCACAACCAATATACCGTTCCCCCTTTCTAACTAGAAAGGACATATCACGGTATGCAAGTATGCAGAATGCAAGTGCACATGCAGTGTGTGTGTGATTTTTAAAAGTGGAGGAAAGAGCCCAACAACTCCCATTCATCCTGTACATCACATTCATGTAAAGCAGTTAATAAAATTTAAACATAAAGCGCACCTACAAAACAAAGATGCAAGTGTCAGTATGTGGATGACAAACATAATACAAGATAATATGAATAAATGCATGTTTTTTTTTTGAAAACAATTTTG
Source organism: Euryodendron excelsum (assembly GCA_033060915.1). Taxonomy (NCBI): domain Eukaryota; kingdom Viridiplantae; phylum Streptophyta; class Magnoliopsida; order Ericales; family Pentaphylacaceae; genus Euryodendron; species Euryodendron excelsum. The sequence continues at coordinate 42,505,897 of CM065380.1, read as the reverse complement.
GAAATTTAGTTTTGAAAATTTAAAGTGAATAGGATTGAATCAAGTTAATTGAAGACTCTACATGGGTAAAGGGTAAAGAGACATGACTAACGGCCTAACCCTCTAAGTATCCCCAGCGGAGTCGCCAACTGTCGCGCCCAAATTTTTCGCACTCGAGGAATACTCACCCAAGCGGAAAAAATGCTGTACTCTCTCTTTAGAACTCACCCTCATAGAAGAATGAGTGCGACTAGGTTTGAATTGAAAAATTGGTTTGAGTAAAGGCCTTTTGAAAAAGATTCGGAGTCGCCACCTAACTTGATTAAGGTGAGTTAGGTCACCTAAAAACTAAGAATAATCTGAATACTACACTTAGGGCTTTTAGAAAACGATTTGAAAATATCTCCTCAAGAGAGGGTTTTTTAGGAAAACAGGTTGTTTGGCAACCTTTGGAAAACATTTAGCCCTTTTTAGAAAAATAACTCCTTTTTGGTCTTTGAAATCAGTGATCCTAGGTTCGGAGGTTGGTTACGTGTAGGGAAGACGCACTAAGCTATCACCCTACCCCGCCCTCTCGGTACCTGCATGTCAATCTACCCTAGGTTCACCTATGAGAGTCTTCGACTAACTATAGTTCAATCCTATCTACTTTGAAAAACAATGCTTGAAAACTGACATGATGCATGGTATGCAAGTGTAAGGAAAGAGAATTGAAAATAAATTGATCTGAAATTAATTTGATTTGAAAATAGATTTAAAGAGATGGAATTGAAATTGGAAAGTTTGAAAATTTGGAAATAGAAATTTGAAATTGGAAGTTTGAAAGTAGATTGGAATTTGAGATTTGAAAAGATTTTGGAAACCGCATCCATGAGGGTGGAATTAAAAGTTTAAAAAGTATTGTGACCACACCTATGAAGGTTGCCTACGTATCCCTTTGGGGGAATCAGGTCAGTCGTAGTTCGGACCGGAGTCCGATTGAAAAGAGATTGATTTGAAGAGAGAGATTGGATTGGAAGAAAGAGATTGAATTGAAAATTGAATTTGATTTGAGATTAGAAGAGGAGATTGGAAATTGAAATTGAGAAGATTGGACTTGCTTTGGAAAGATTGATTTTGGAAAGATTTGATTTTAGGAAACCTAGACTTAGGAAAGAGAAGAGACTTAGAAAATATTTGACTTGACTTGGAAGGTTTAGGAAATTAGGGAAGATTGGATTTAGGAAATGTTTGAATTAGGAAAAGTTCGATTTAAGAAGGTTTTAGAATTAGGAAAGTTTCAACTTAGGAAAGCTTTGAATTTGGAATGTTTCAACTTTAGAAAAGTTTGGAATTAAGAAAGTTTTAGGTTTAAGAAAGTTTTCAAATTAGGAAATTTTTTGAAATAAGGAAGTTTTGAAAATAGGAAAGTTTCGAGTTTAGAAAGTTTTTGAAAAAGGAAAGGTTTTAAGATTAGGAAAGTTCCCAAATTAGGAAAGTTTTGAAAATCGGAAAGTTTTGAATTTAGAAATGTTTTAAATTAGGAAAAGTCTAGTTTAAGAAAGGCTTAGAATTTGGAAAGTTTCAAATTAAGAAAGTTTTGAATGTTGGAATGTTTCGAAAAAGGGAAGTTTTGAAAGTGGGAAAGTTTAGGAAAATAAGGAAGTTTTGAAAATAAGAAAGCTTTGGAAACAAGAGAGTTTTGAAATTGGAAAGAGTTGAAGTTTTGGGAAAGTTTAGAATTTAGGAAGATTTGGGTTTAGAAAGATTTAACTTAAGAAAGTTTTGAATTTAGGAAATTTTGAATTTGGAAAGATTCGAATTTTAGAAAGTTTAGGATTTAGAAAGTTTTAGAGTTTTAAGAAATCTTGAGATTAGGAAGGGTTTGAGTTTAGGAAAGGTTCGAAAAAGTTAAGATTTGGAAAGAGGATAGAATTAGGAAAAGGGTTGAATTTTAGAATTTTGTGAAAGAGTTTTATGTTTAAGTTTTGGAAACTTAAGATTTAGGAAAATGGAAATTTAAGAAAGATTTGAGTTAAGAAAGAGTTGGATTAGGAAGGGATTGGATTTGGTTTCTAAAAGAGAAAGTTTGATTTTGTTTCCAAAAACGGAGGATTGGATTTGGTTTCCTAAATGGGAAGATTTGATTTAGTTTCCTAAAGGGAAGATAGGATTTAACAAGAATTTGGAAAGGGAGATTCTAGAAACCCTAGTTTTGAAAAATTATAGTTTTGACGTAGAAAAAAAGCTTTTGGAAACGTGTATCGTTTGGATGTGAAAGCAAGAGGTTTTGGAAACCTAGGTTTGGGGCAAAGTTTGAAAATTATGTTTTTGGAAAGAAAATTAGGGTTTCCTAATGGTGGGTTCTAGGGCTTGACTTGGGCTCTAAGGAAAGAGTTTTTGGAAAGTGCGTTTTTTGGAAACGAAGGTTTTGGAAAGAAATCCTAGAGAGGAATTTCTAGAAGGAAGATTTTGGAAAGAGAGTTTTTGGAAAGATTTTTGGAAAGGAGTTTTTGGAAAGGAGTTGAAAAAGGGAGTTTTGAAAAATAGATTTTGGAAGGGAGTTTTTGAAAACCATTTTGGAGAGGAGAGTTTTAGGAAAGTATGTTGAAAAAGAGATTTTTAGGAAGAAAGACTTTTTGAAGAGAGAGTTTTTGAGAAGATGTAAAAACATCTCACTTTCCTAAAGTGATTCTAGCCATGAGAAGGCTAGAACCACTTTAAGAAAGTGGTTTTAGAAAACAATTTGATTTGAAAATATAGACCAAAAAGGTCACTTTTAATGTAACAATTTCCTAAAGCAACCCTAGCCATGGAAAGGCTAGAATCACCCTAGGATTGTGGTTTTGAAAACAAGTTTTTAAAAAAGAGATTTTGATGCAATCTTGAAAACAAGTTTGAAAACGATTTTGAAAACGAGTTCGAAAACGAATTTTGGAAGAGGCAAGACTATGATATGCACAATGCAATTTGGGGTCGTGAACATACAAGGCTAAGGCTTCACCACATAATCAAGGGGGCCGGGACAAACTCGGACTATCCCGGAAGAAGACTTGGGATCTGAAAACATTATTCAGAATGTTCCCGGAGGTTGCCGGTTTGATTCCCAGAGCCGGCGTGGTCGGAAAAGGAGACCGGCCCACCAGGGGCAAAACAGTCATTTCACACCGGGTCGGACGGAACTGACTCGGAATGATCTGGAAAGATAAAGAAAGGTTGAGAGTACTATAAAAAGTATTCTCAGAGGGTTACCGGTTTGATATCTAGAGCCGGTATGGTCGAAAAAGGAGATCGGCCCACTAGGGGCAAAACGGTCCTTTTGTACCGGGTTGGCCGGAACTGACTCGGAATGATCCGGAAAGATAAAGGAAGGTTGAGAGTACTATAAAAATTATTCTCAGAGGGTTACCGGTTTGATACCCAGAGCCGGTATGGTCGAAAAAGGAGACCGGCCCACTAGGGGCAAAACGATCATTTTGTACCGGGTTGGCCGGAACTGACTCGAAATGATCCGGAAAGATAAAGGAAGGTTGAGAGTACTATAAAAAGTATTCTCATAGGGCTACCGGTTTGATACCCAAAGCCAGTGTGGTTCGCGGGGCATTCGGATGCTTAGGGGCAAAATGGTTATCTTGACCGGAGAGTCTCGGAAAAGGTCCTAAGGGCAGTTTGGTCATTTTCCACCGAAGTGGGCTAACAGACATTGGTGTTGACCTGGGTTTTAAGTGTTTCCGCCACTCTAACGGCGGTCGTCATGACATAGGGGTTTGTTGCCAATTCCCTATATCGACCTATTTGTGAGTATTTCCGCTACTCTAACGGTTTTGTGAGTAGTTTCGCTACTCGGACCGTCTCGAGGAATAAACTGTCTCGAGAGAGGGATTGGAAAGGGGACTTATCATCTCCGAAGAGACGTGCCTGAATTGGAACCGTCTCGAGGAATAAACTGTCTCGAGAGAGGGATTGGAAAGGGGTCTTACCGTCTCCGAGGAGACGCGCTTGGATTGGAACCGTCTCGAGGAATAAACTGTCTCGAGAGAGGGATTGGAAAGGGGACTTATCGTCTCCGAAGAGACGCGCCTGGATTGGAACCGTCTCGAGGAATAAATTGTCTCGAGAGTGGGATTGGAAAGGGGACTTATCGTCTCGAAGAGACGCGCTTGGATTGGAACCGTCTCGAGAAATAAACTGTCTCGAGAGTGGGATTGGAAAGGGGTCTTACCGTCTCCGAAGAGACGTGCTTGGATTGGAACCGTCTCAAGGAATAAACTGTCTCGAGAGTGGGATTGGAATTAGAATAAGAAAGGACAATGCCCCTAAGGGCATTTTGGTCATTTTGCCTCTATTTGGGGCTGACAGGCCCGCGAAGCGATGGACAGACGGGATTTGGACCTAGAGAATTGGTTTCGATAGGAATATGCCCACAATGACTTGAAAACAAGTATGGACGGAGTGTAGACTGCCGAGCGGTAAAAAATAGGGTGCTTATAGGCACCTGAGACGAGTGGGAATAGACAGAATGGTCAAGGGACTCTCGGTTTGGGAGTTATCAAATTTTTTCCGTTTTAGAACAAACTTAAGTTATAAAGTGTTAAGTTTCGGATATTAACGGCTAAAAATCCCCAAATAGCCTTCAAACGGCCCCAAACATGGTACGTACCACAGTCTAGGCAGAGGGGGAAGTGTGTGAATTGACGGAATGGTCACGGGACTCTCGGTTTGGGAGTTATCAAATTTATTCCGTCTTAGAACAACTTAAATTATAAAGTGTTAAGTTTCGGATATTAACGGCTTAAAATCTCCAAATAGCCTCCAAACGGCCCCAAAGTTGGTACGTAGCACGATCTAGGCACGGGTGACGTGTGGGAACTAACGGAATGGTCACGCGACTCTCGGTTTTGGAGTTATTAATTTTTTTCTGTTTTAGAACAACCTAAGTTATAAAGTGTTAAGTTTCAAATGTTAATGGCTCAAAATCACCAAACAGCCTCCACACGGCCCCAAACGTGGTACCTAGCACGGTCTAGGCACGGGTGACGTGTGAGAACTAACGGAATTGTCACGCGACTCCTAGTTTAGGAGTTATCAAATTTTTTCCATTTTAGAACAACTTACGTTATAAAGTGTTAACTTTCAGGTATTAACGGCACAAAATTCCCAAACAACCTCCAAACAACTCCAAACTTAGTATGTAGCATTGTCTAGGTACGGATGATGTGTGGGAATAGACGGAATGGTCACCCAACTCTTGGTTTGGGAGTTATAAATTTGTTCCCGTTTTAGAACAACTTAAGTTATAAAGTGTTAATTTTTAGGTATTAACTGCTCAAAATCCCCAAACGCCCTCCGAACAACCCTAAACTTGATACGTAACACTGTCTAGGCAGGGGTGACGTGTGGGAACTGACAGAATGGTTGCACGACTATCAGTTTCGGAGTTATCAAATTGTTTGTGTTTTAGAACAACTTATGTTATAAAGTATTAAATTTCGGGTATTAACGGCTAAAAATCTCCAAACGGCCTCAGAATTGTCCCAAACTTGGTACGTAGTACAGTCTAGGCACGGGTGACGTGTGGGAACTGACAGAATAGTCACGGGACTCTCGGTTGGAGAGTTATCAAATTTTTTCTGTTTTAGAGCAACTTAAGTTATAAAGTATTAAGTTTCGGGTATTAATGGCTCAAAATCCCCAAACAGCCTGCAAACGGCCCCAAACTTGGTATGTAGTACGGTCCAGGCACGGGTGATGTGTGGAAACTGACGGAATGGTCACGCAACTCCCGGTTTAGGAGTTATCAAATTTTTTCCATTTTAGAACCACTTAAGTTATAAAGTGTTAAGTTTTAGGTATTAACGGCTCAAAATCTCCAAATGGCCTCTGAACGGCCCCAAAGTTAGTACGTAGCACGGTTTATGCACGAGTGATGTGTGGGAACTGACAAAATGGTCACGCAACTATTGATTTTGGAGTTATCAAAATGTTTGTGTTTTAGAATAACTTAAGTTATAAAGTGTTAAGTTTCAAGTATTAACGGCTGAAAATCCCCAAACGGCCTCCGAACGGCCCCAAATTTGGTACGTAGTACGGTCTAGGCACGGGTGATGTGTGGGAACTGACGGAATAGTCACGGGACTCTCGGTTTCGGAGTTATCAAATTTTTTCTGTTTTAGAATATGTTAAGTTATAAAGTGTTAAATTTCGGGTATTAAGAGCTTAAAATCCCCAAACGGCCCCAAACTTGGTGCGTAGCACGGTCTAGGCATGGGTGTCGTGTGAGAACTAATGGAATGGTCACGGGACTCTTGGTTTTTTTCCGTTTTAGTACAACTTAAGTTATAAAGTGTTAAGTTTCGGGTATTAACGGCTCAAAATCCCCAGACAGCCTCCAAACGGCCCCAAACTTGGTACGTAGCACGGTCTAGGCACGGGTGATGTGTGGGAACTGATGGAATGGTCACACGACTCTCGGTTTGGGAGTTATCAAATTTTTTTGATTTAGAACAACTTAAGTTATTTTAGTGTTAAGTTTTGGGTATTAACGGCTCAAAATTTTCAAACGGCCTTTGAACCGCCCCGAACTTTTGTACGTAGCACGTTCTAGGCACGAGTGACGTGTGGAAACTGACGGAATGGTCATGGGACTCTCGGTTTGGGAGTTATCAATTTTTTTACGTTTTAGAACAACTTAAGTTATAAAGTGTTAAGCTTTGGGTATTAACGGCTCAAAATCCCTAAATGGCATCCAAATGGCCCCAAGTTAGTATGTAGCACGGTTTAGGCACGGGTGACATGTGGGAACTGACGGAATGATCACGCCACTCTCGGTTTAGGAGTTATCAAATTTTTTCCATTTTAGAACAATTTATGTTATAAAGTGTTAAGTTTTGGGTATTAATGGCTCAAAATCCTCAAACAGCTTCTGAACAGCCCCAAACTTAGTACGTAGCTTGGTCTAGGCACGGGTGAGGTGTGGGAAGTGACGGAATGGTCACGCGACTCTCAGTTTGGGAGTTATCAAATTTTTTTTCGTTTTAGAACAATTTACGTTATAAAGTGTTAAGTTTTGGGTATTAACGATTCAAAATCCCTAAACGGCCTCCGAACGGGCCCAAACTTGGTATGTAGCACAGTCGTGGCACAGATAACGGGTTGGAACTGACGGAATGGTCACGCGACTCTCGGTTTGGGAGTTATCAATTTTTTTTTCGTTTTAGAACAATTTAAGTTATAAAGTGTTAAGTTTCGGGTATTAACAGCTCAAAATCCTTGAACGGCCTCTGAACAGGCCCAAACTTGGTACGTAGCACGGTCTTGGCACAGATGACGGGTGGGAACTAACGGAATGGTTATGCGACTCTCGGTTTGGGAGTTATCAAATTTTTTCTATTTTAGAATAAGTGAAGTTATAAAGTGTTAAGTTTCGGGGATTAACGGATCAAAATCTCCAAACGGTCTCTGAAAGGCCCCAAACTTGGTACGTAGCACGGTCTAGGCACGGGTGACGTGTGAAAATTGACGGAATGGTCATGGGTCTTCTGGTTTACGAGTTAGAGCACAAAGTTCATTTTGAGTCATTGTTTTATATTGAATTGTTTATTAAAACATTGTATATATGGCTGTAAGATTTTGTAGAAGTAAGTTTACTTGGTTTTGGGCTGCCAAAACTCGAGGTTACAGAGGGACTTCTTATTTGTATAGACCCATTGTCAGAAGTGGATGGTATACTTGTAGGTCAAAATTTCTACAAAATTTTTGTTTAAAATGCGAGAAAACCTAATGCTCATTTAGAAAGACCACGCAAAGCGATTGCAACTGTGGGTGAATCAGTTGGGCGACATATTGCATGGAAATCTATTAATGTAAATTACAATTTTGTTTCATTTATTTTTTCATTAATTACATTCCTATATATATTAACAGTTTAACTAATTGTATTGTTATTATTTTATTTTCACTCAGGTTATTCTAAAAGAGTAGACAGCTGTTATTCATTTTTGGGATTGATGGAGTGGCAAGTCAATGAATGGATTGTGTTATTTTTTGTTATATTTATGTTGGACAATAGGTTGTGTATTTTGGATTAAAAAACTAGTTTGTGTGGATAATAGATTCGTAATGTATTTATTTTGAATGTATGGATGATGTAGATTTATATTATATATATTATTTGAACTTCATTTTATAAATTATATTTTTGTGGATGAATATTTTACTGATTTATGCAATTATAAGGTGAATGAGATATTTTTATTGATTCATTTTAGTGGACATAGGCTTCAGTTTTTTCATGTGGCTTCAGATGGATTGGTTGGATCGTCGATTGGTTCATGCTTTGTTAAGAGGTGGTTTGGGGAGACTGGGACTTTCCATTTTGTTGGCTTTGATCTTGGGCCGACCCCATTAGATTGGGCAATCATTATTGGGTTATCCTTTACAAGTCACCAAATTGAGCTAAGGCTCGTTGACGTGGCCGAGGTTTGTCATTTGCTGGATATACCACCTTTTATAGGGCTGTCATTCCTGCCCTTCACTACCGGCATATTCTGAATTTCAATGCAAAGCCCCACTAGCCCGCCGGGCCATTATGAGGCACCGGTTACTATTATTTGTTGTATTTAGTTATTTCTACAACAACAACAAATCCACCATCCCTCTTCCATTGGTGAGTTTAGTGGTTGATCTAGATGCCCTAACAGGTGTAGACTGGGGATCTTTCACCTTCGCATGCTTCCTTGGGTGTATGGGATGGAGGACTTCAGCCTGTTAGAGCAGTATGATTAGCTTCTGGCCTTTTTTGATTTGGTGGAGTTACGAGTACCTACCCGTTCGCCGTCTTTGGGTCCGTATGGCTGACTCTTATCCGTGGGCCTTGAGGTGGGTGCGTCGTCAAGTTGACCATCGTTCTGAGATCATGGATTTTGTCACTATTCGGGCGAACTTAGAGCAATTGGTACCGGATGACGTGACATGGAGACCTTTTATTGGTTCAAAGTATTATGAGACTATAACGTATCTTATCCCGATATCTTTGTCTAGAGTCTCATTTATATGTGCCAAGTCTTGGGAGACATATTTAGAAGAGAGGCATTGGTGTTAGTTTCAAGACGAGTTTCCAGCTGCCAATGTTCCACCCCAGTATATGTATGGGCTTTTCTGTGGGGATACTATTATACCATTGATTGAGCGTCAGTCAGGTGCTACCTCCTTACTTCTGCCTAATGTTGATTATACGACCTATTTTGCTAAGAGATCCATAGGAGGCTTGACTTCCTTTGATGTAATGGTAGGAGGTGTGGTCATAGGTCACGAGGTGGTGGATTTATGGCACCGTTCATAGGGTTATGTGCCTCCAGCAGAGTTTGCAGCCATGAAAGACCAAAGGGATCAGTATCAGGCAGAGGTGGCTACCTTATCTGCCCAGTTAGCTCGAATGGGTGGTGATTTGGTGAGCCCATTTTGTTTTCTCTTCTTTTAGATTTTTTACATTCATAGTAGCTGTATTTATCTATCACTTATGTTGACTTGGCTTTTCTGGTTCTCTTGCAGTGAGCCGGTGGCTCGCAAGTTGCCCTTGATTTGTCTCTTCTTGATCCAGTCGACTGGGGCAACTTTGATTTGGATGCACCTCCATCATGATTTGCCTTTTCATGAGTATTTGGACATTTTAGACTTTGTCAAATGATTTTTATTTTATGGCCTTTCATTTTGGTATTGTAACTTTAAAACATGATGGATATGCTGATGTTCGTGGGATGATTGGATGATATATGCAGAATGTGCTTGTGTGCTTGTTTATGCAGAAGGCGTTATTGAATGTATGCGAACCTCATGCCAAAATTTTTACTAAATAGGGATGTAGACATCATGAATGTGCACTTGTGAGAGAAAAAACCTTTTTGAATGCCCCAGACTTATATTCTTGAAAATGGGGGTATCCTTCTTGTTGTGGTTTTTACCCCTTCATCATCTATCCCCTTTTTTGGCTATAATGTGATAGCATTTTGCACCATCTTGGCAGTGATACCTTTGATGCTACCTCTTAGAGGGTTAGTGTTCAGGGATGGCTGACCTTTTCGGACATAGCTCGAGCAACAACTTTCATGACCTTAGCATAACAATAGGCAGCTAAGCCCTCAATCTGAGTAGACTTTTTTTTGGACCATAACATAGGCTGGGTTCAAGGGTTGAAATGAAAAATTTTATAGGCACAAAACTATTATCTTTAACTGAGGTTGCATAAGACCAAAGCCGCTCTTGGTAATGAGACATGCCCATGTGAATGCCATCTTGTATGTGTGTGTGTGTGTTACTATCACTTTGATCAAGCTTATTTAGACTAAACAATTTTCTTTGAACCAACAGGACTTTTCTTTGGACCATAATGTGGACCAGGTTTTGGGGTGTTTGAAAGGACAGATAAAGGCTGAAAATCCTATTTATCTCTACTTGGCTTATGAGAACCCATGATCACTTTTGGCAAGACTTTTTTTTTTTTTTTTAAATAAAAGACTTGCTCTCTTGTAAACCTCATGTCCTTTATTAGGATCCTTGGGTAATACTTGTATTTTTTTTTTTTTTTGACTTCTTTTATCTTTTCTTTCTTTCTTTCTTTTTTTTTTTTTTTTTTTTGTAGACAGCTAATCTCATGCTTGCTTTCTAGCTTCATTCTGCCCTCTCGACTTTGAGAGACGTACTCATGTTTTTGCCTTAACCCAGTGTGGGTAGTGATCATTGGGTTGGTGTTTTGAAAAAAATGCAAATGGCTCAAATGGGCTTTGCAATGGTTGTATTTTTAACTGTATGGTAGAGGAAATGAGGGTCTTTCTTCATTTCAAGAAGATTGCTTAGTCTATAAAGCTTAGTTCAAAGTTCCAACGATGTCTTTCAGACGGCAACTGTTAATGTATGGGCTCATTCACTACCAGTGTCTGCTCCAGTATGCAAAAAGCAACTCTTGTTTGGGGTTTTGATTAAGAAACACCTTCGGCTCTAGTGGGTTATGCAAAGAGAGTCATTTGCTTTTAGCAGAAGGATAGAACAATGGCTCCTCTTCCTTTTGATAGCTCCACTACCCATCGCTTAGCTCAGATGCCATTCAAGTGTTACTTTTTAGGTAAACTTCACACTCTCGAATTGGATCTGCCTTTTCTCTCTTTTTAAGGATTTCTTGCTTTGGATGGGTTGCTAATGCTATCACACCCACCAAGCAGGGTTATTGATTGAAGAGTAATTTCCTAGAAGCACTCCACCATTCATAAGAATATAGAAGAAAATTGCTATTATCTCATTCAACAAGCCTTAACATGGTACGAGTTTAAATGAAACATGCAAATTAATGACAAGAAATGTAAAATGATAGAAAGAAAGTGGATGAATTTTGGAGGACATCCCTTCCTTGCAGGCTCTTGGTCCAGAACCCTTAGTAGGGTTTGGAATTATGCCATCCTCTTCGGTGTCCAACTCATTAGGTGTAGGGCAGATGGGTGACTCCTCCAAGGGATGGTTGAGGTTAGTACGGTTATGGATCTATCCTTCCTTCATTCCTTCGTATTCTGCAAACAAGCAGGCGAGGTCGTCCTCCATAAAAACGAATGGTGCCATTGGCAATTTTGGCTCAACCATCCCCCAACCCATATATTCGTAGTTATACTCTTTTGCGGGCCATAGATTCTTGGCCAGAAGGGTTTCAGCCTCAGCATATCTTGGGTGCAGGAATTCTTCTCCCCACCCATCAGCAACATGGACCTCCTCTATGAATTCTTCAATTGACCAATCAGCGGTGGTTTCTACTCCGTTAGCCATCAGTGATGTTTTGTGCTTTGTGATGATTGGTTCTCAGGCAGCAGACGGTGCCAAGTCTTGTCCTTTCCTTGCTTTCAGAGTAATGATAAGTTGAATATGTTTTTAATTCCTGTGGAATAAGGGAAAGAGAGAGGAAAACAAAAAAGGCAAAACACAAGAAAAAATTTAGTACTTATCCCTGGAAAGCATTTATGCAATACCTACCCTAGAGGTGTCCCTATTTTTCAGAATTTAAGTATGATGCTAAGGCTCATTTTGGAGATAAGAGATTGCCCCTGTATGTAGATACCATACCAGCACCTATTTTATACATCCTGTACAACCATTCATTCAAGGAAAATAGAAAGAGCAATTTTATTTCTTTTGAGATAGAAAGCTGAAATTACATAGATTGGGGAAAGGGAATATTTTCCATGGGACTTTCCACCTATCTACCTAAACTTCTTTTCGAGTCTTCAGTTTCATCCTACTGATATCGGAAGGTTGTTGAATGACCTCGTCTCCGGATTACCCCTTATCTTGTGGCGACCTTATCTCCTTAAGCGAGAGGGATTGGGACCCCTCTTATGAAATGATTCTTGGATGCATGCCATGATCCTTAGGGTTTGGAAACTTTAGGAATTGGATAGGCTTATGATTTGAGATTGGCTCGTGAGCCATTCTCTTAGAGATTGATCATATATATAGAGTGCAAGTGGCTTAAGTTACTTAAGAACTCTTGCCTTGGGATGATTACATATGCATGAACAGTTTAATAGCATGAATGACAAGATATTGATAGCAAAGCATTCACATATGTAAACATAATAATAGTAGGAGTAAGAAAACTAAAAAGCAGTCACTCTTTCCTCCTTGGTATTTGAAAAACATGTGTCTAAAACTGGGCAGAGGTTTGGTTATGCATGGGTGCTATATGAACATGAGGTTGAGGGCTACTAAGGCTTCCTAAAAAGGTCGGCTCCCAGATCTTCAATTCTAGGCCCACTCCCTGGGGTGGTGCCATTATAGATTGGTGATTCGAGTAGGGGAACTATCTAAAGACCGTTGGTTAGGTGACACATCTGCCTACCACCAACAGTCAATATACTGTTTCCCTGTCTAACTAGAAGGTAGTTACCAGGGTCAATATTCCATGAAGCTGCATATGCAAGTGTGTGTGTGATTTTAGAAATTAGAAGAAAGAGCCCAATAACTCCTATACATTCTATCATACATAACATATATGGCAGTTTATGAGCATAAATTAAAAATGTGAACAAGGGTCCACCTACAAAAAAAAAATGCACATAGTTAGTACTTATGAGACCCTAATTCTCTTAACTTCATTCTTAGCTTGATTTCAATGTATTTTGTGAGGTGTTAATACTAATTGAGGTGCTTTTAACATATTTTAACATATGAAAGTTATAGTGAGATTTTCATACTTTTAAGTAAGATCAAGGGGTGATCAGTGGGCTTAATCTATGTTTAATTAGCTTAATTAATCACATGAATTATCTTATATTAATCATGTTTAATTAACCTAATCATGGTTAATTATGCTAAGTTGGTGATTAGCGAAGAAGGAGGAGGTGAAAGTTGGGTGTGGGTGTGTGTGTGTGTGTGAGACACCTAAGTGTGTGCTTAACCTAGTAAGGTGTGCTCTTGTGACAAGTGTAGAGTTAGATATATCTTTGTATCTAACTTGGCTGGCAAGAGAGGAGAGAGAAAAGAGGAGCTTGTGTAGAGATTAAGGTGCTTGATAGGAGAATTGGTTGGGAGCAAAGGAAGGAAAAGAAGATAATTCAAAGAGAATTCAAAGGGAAAAAGTTGTGTTCATCTTGAATTCATTAATTAAGGTAAGATTCATTATGTTCTTGTTGGTTTCATGTTATTTGCATTGATTAATGTATGATAGTATGTTTTCATCTTATTGGAGTTAGAGGGAGGTGATGGAGGAGAAGGTTAATGAGGGCTTTCATGGTGAAAGCCTTGATTCATTTTGGTGAACATGTTTTTGTTTGTGTTTGATTTTATTTATGGCTTGGTATTGTACTTTGGAGTCTTTGATGAGTTTATGTGAAGTGTTAGAGTAGGTTGGAGATGAAAAACCATGTTTGAGAAGTTTCATTTTCGAGCTAAGGTGCCGAGGGGTTGACCCTTGACCTTAGGAGTCGTCACATGAAACCTTTTACTGCAAATTTGTTTATCTCTGTCCTGAGGTGTCGACACCTGGAGGTGTAAAATGTTGACCAGCTAAGGTACATCTAGATCACCCATAGGTATTAATCTTTATATAATTTTGAATCTAAATACTTGTTCTTTTGTAATAACATTAATAGTATGTGTGGTTGGACATTGACAATTGTTTTTTATAATTTGGTCAGGTTCAGGGGAAGAAGAAGAAGTATGAGGTTCGTCTCCGTCAGAAGAAGATTGGGATACAATTTCATCTATTTTTAATTCATCATCAGAGAGGGAAGGATTATCAGAAGCATCAGAATTTAAGAATAAATGCATAAGTTGTTGTTTAAGTGTTTCATCAATATCTAAGGAATTAATTTTCTGATTCATTCGACACTGATTTTTATAGTGGCCAACTTTACCACATTTGTAACATGTGGGAATTTTTCTGGTGTGTTTAGAAACATGTTTAGGTTTAGATGGAAAAGTTTTAATAGGAGGTTATGTATGGGGTTTCTGGTAAAAAACATTGGAACTTGGTTTGGGTTTTCGAAAGAATCGTCGTGCAGAAGTAGTGCGAGGTTTTCGTCGGGAAGGGGGTATGATTTGTGTGGTATTTTCAAAACCAAATTGTTGGCAAAAGGTACCTAATTCACCTTTGGAAGTGGCTAAATCCTTTTGTAATTGTTGGTTAAGTTTGAAGTTGGTACAGAGTTCAAGACCTTGGGTTTGGATAGCATTAATTAAGTCACCATAAGTGAGTTGTTCATAAGGAACAACTCCATTGTTGTTTTCTTTGAGTTTTTCTTTGACCTTTTGAGAAAATAGTTTGGGAAGACCATCTAAAAATTTTTCTTTCCAATGTGTTTGACGACAATCATCACGTAACATAACTTTGGTTAAGAAAACATCTTTATACCAACGAAAATCTTGGAGTTTTGGACATCGAAGATTATTGAGGATTTCAGAGATAACAGCTTGGACTTTGGAAGGACGCCTTAAGAAGTGCCTAGAAATGGAAAAGATAAGGGTACTAACTGCATCTTCAATTGTTTGATTGTCTTCAGTTTTGATGGGTGTACCATTTGAATCAGTTTTGATTGCAGTAAGGATTTGAGTACGTTCAGAAGAGGTGAGAAGATGATCCCACCATCCTTTAAGATGACCAATAAAACCAACAACTAAAGCTTGAGCAACAGTAAAATCAGAAGATTTTTATTTAGTTTTGTAGGCTAAAGCAACCATTGTCATTTCTTGAAGTTTGTTAAGAATATGATATTCAGTCATACCATCAAAATTCCATTCATAAATGGTACCACCATGATAAGCAGCTTGAGTGAATTGATTTCTTTCTTCATATTGCATATCAAGAAGAGTAGGACGAGGATAATAATTTTTGGTGTTATTAGATTCATAGCGGTTTTGATATTTCCATTTTTGTCTTTTATTCTGGGTAGTATTAAGTTCTAAAGGTTGGGAATCATTCATGGTTTGTTCAATCGCTTCAACTTCAGAAAGGGTTGGTTGAGATAAAGTATTAATAGCTTTAGAAGTAGATGGAGGTGTGTCAAGTGCAGTGACAACACGGAGAACATGATCAAGTTGTGCAAGTTTGTGATCAATTTGAGAAGAAAAGTCTTGATTATTTAATTCATTTTGATGATATGAAGGGACTTCATGTGGTGTAAATAGAGGGGTTTCGGTAATAGTGCGTGTAGTGACTTGATCTTTGTTGATAAAGTTTTCTACACGAGTTAATTGGTCACCTATAGTTTTAAGTGTTTGATTTGTAAAATTATTTTGTTGTAAAATATTAGAAATGTCTTTGGCATTAGGAGGTGAAGCATCAGGCTTAGATGGTCTTCCCAAACTATTTTCTCAAAAGGTCAAAGACAAACTCAAAGAAAACAACAATGGAGTTGTTCCTTATGAACAACTCACTTATGGTGACTTAATTAATGCCATCCAAACCCAAGGTCTTGAACTTTGTACCAACTTCAAACTTAACCAACAATTACAAAAGGATTTAGCCACTTCCAAACGTGAATTAGGTACCTTTTGCCAACAATTTGGTTTTGAAAATACCACACAAATCATACCCCCTTCCCGACGAAAACCTCGCACTACTTCTGCACGACGATTCTTTCGAAAACCCAAACCAAGTTCCAATGTTTTTTACCAGAAACCCCATACACAACCTCCTATTAAAACTTCTCCATCTAAACCTAAACATGTTTCTAAACACACCAGAAAAATTCCCACATGTTACAAATGTGGTAAAGTTGGCCACTATAAAAATCAGTGTCGAATGAATCAGAAAATTAATTCCTTAGATATTGATGAAACACTTAAACAACAACTTATGCATTTATTCTTAAATTCTGATGCTTCTGATAATCCTTCCCTCTCTGATGATGAATTACAAATAGATGAAATTGTATCCCAATCTTCTTCTGACGGAGACGAACCTCATACTTCTTCTTCTTCCCCTGAACCTGACCAAATTATAAAAACGAATTGTCAATGTCCAACCACACATACTATTAATGTTATTACAAAAGAACAAGAATTACTTCTTGATGTTATAGATAAAATTTCTGATCCTCAAGTTAAAAAAGATTATTTACTCCAACTTAAACAAAGTTTAACTTCTGCTGACAAACCTACCCAAGATATTTCATTATTCAATAACCCTTATAATCTCAATGATATTCTCAAAAGATTTGACCAAACTTCTAAGTCCTCCCCTATAACTATTCAAGATTTACAAACTGAAATCAACTCTGTCAAAAAAGAATTACGTGATTTAAAACTTGAACATAATATTTCCAAAATTGATCTTGATAATCTTAAGAATTAAGTGTTATTACTTCAACACTCTTTCTCTTCTTCTAGCCAGCCTACTATTCCAAATCCTACAGATATTTTCTTACTTTCCCAAATCTCTTATCAAAAATGGAATGTCAAAATTACTATTGTTGTTAACTAAGAATTTAGATTTGACACTATTGCCCTTTTTGACTCTGGTGCAGATCTTAATTGTATTCAAGAAGGTTTGATCCCTACTAAATATTTTGAAAAAACACTTAAACGTCTCTCTGCTGCTAGTGAAACTCCACTCCAAATACAATATAAACTTTCTACTGCTCATATTTGTAATAATAATGTATGTATCGAAACTCCTTTTGTCCTTGTCAAAAACCTTTCCAGAGAAGTTATATTAGGAACACCTTTCCTTAGTCTTCTACAACCCTTTCAAGTTACTACTAAAGGTATCACTACTACTCTTAATAATAATCAAATTATTTTTCCCTTTGTAAGTCCTCCTCGTACCAAAGATCTTAATACTTTAAAAAATTTTGCTATTTCCCATAAAACTCTCAATCTTCATTCGAAAAGAGAAACACTTATTATTTTTAAAAGAGGAAAAAATTAATACTCAAATTGAACGTAGCTTACAAAATGGTACTTTGCAATTAGCCATCGGTAAATTTTTAACCAAATTACAACAAGAAGTTTGTTCTGATGTACCCAATGCTTTCTGGTCCAGGCACAAACATGTTGTTACTTTACCTTATGCTTCTGATTTTTCTGACTCCAAAATTCCTACCAAAGCTTGTCCAATCCAAATGAACCATGAACTTTTTGAATATTGTAAAAAAGAAATTCAGGATTTACTTGATAAAAAATTAATTCGCCCTAGTAGATCTCCATGGAGTTGTGCTGCCTTTTATGTTCATAAAAATGCTGAGATTGAACAAGGTGCTCCCCGATTAGTAATCAATTATAAACCTCTCAACGATGCTCTTCAATGGATTCGGTATCCTATTCCCAATAAAAAAGATCTTCTTCAACGTCTTTGTCATGCAAAAATCTTCTCAAAATTTGATATGAAATCTGGCTTTTGGGAAATTCAATTAGCCGAACAAGATCGATATAAAACTACATTTACTTTACCCTTTGGACATTATGAATGAAATGTAATGCCATTTGGTTTAAAAAATGCTCCCTCTGAATTTCAAAAAATTATGAATGATATTTTCAATCCCCATTCTCAATTCACAATTGTTTATATTGATGATGTTTTAATTTTTTCTAATTCTATTATTCAACACTGGACACATCTTGAACAATTCTTCAAAATTGTTAAACACACTGGTTTAGTTCTTTCTGCAAAGAAAATTAGTTTATTTCAAACTCGTGTCAGGTTCTTAGGACATTATATTTATCAAGGTACAATTACCCCTATTGAAAGATCTATCCAATTTGCTAATAAATTTCCTCATGAAATTAAAGATAAAAATCAATTGCAACGGTTTTTAGGAAGTCTCAATTATGTCTCTGACTTTTATCCCAATTTAAGTCAAATTGTTGCTCCTCTCAGGCAACGTCTTAAGAAAGACCCTCCTGCTTGGTCTAATGAACATACTAAAATCGTTCAAACCCTTAAGCAATATGTTCAATCCCTGCCTTGTCTCACCCTAACCAATCCTATTGCTTTCAAAATAGTTGAACAGATGCCTCTGATATAGGTTATGGTGGTATTCTTAAACAAGTCCTCAATAACAAAGAACAATTAGTTAGGTTTACCTCGGGTACCTGGAATCTTACTCAAAAGAATTATAGCACTATTAAAAAAGAATTATTAGCAGTTGTTTTATGTATTTCCAAATTTCAAAGTGATTTATTAAATCAAGAATTCTTACTTCGTATTGATTGTCAAGCTGCCAAAAATATTATTTTTAAAGATGTACAAAATATAGCTTCTAAGCAAATCTTTGCTAGATGGCAAGCTATTCTTTCTGTTTTTGATTTTAAAATTGCTTACATTAAAGGTACTGATAATTCACTTCCAGATTTCTTACTCGAGAATTCTTACAGGGAGATTCACACCATGCCTCCTAAACCAAGTCGAGATCCCGGCAAAGCCACTACTCAAACTCAACCCAAGACTAAATTTGATTTGAAGATATTGACTTGATTTTAAAAGATTTAATTTCATTTTAAAAAAGGCAAGTTTGGATTGTTTCCAAAATAGAAGGAATTAATTTGGCTTTAAATCTGGAATGTTTGAAAAATGAATGATTTTAGGGATTTGAAATGGAAGGCTTTGATTCGATTGATTTAAAAAAGAAAGTTTGGAAAAGGGAAGTTTCGATTGATTTGGAAATTGAGGATTTTACAGATTTGAAAAATGTATGATTTTAACTTGAAAAAGGGAAGTTTTTGAGTGGGCGAAAACAGGATTTTCCTAAGATTGGATTTCTAGGGTTTGACAAATGAGAGTTTTGTAAATGGTTCCAAAATCGAGTCTTTTAAAAACATGTTTTAGGGCCCAAAACCCTAACTTGGATTTTAAACATCCAAATGAATATTACATTTTGCCTAAAGCTATTCTAGCCATTGAAAGGCTAGAATTGCTTTAGGCTTGTGGATTTGAAAAACAGTAAAGACACAAAGCCAAAAATCTAGACTTTTCAAGTCCTTTTGAATGTCTCACATTTCTTGAAACAACCCTAATCATGAAAAGATTAGGATCATTCCGAGACCATGTTTTGGAAAAGAAGCAAATGTAGGCTAACGGGAACCATTTAAAAATATCACACTTTTCTAGGAGAACCCTAACCATAAAAGGGCTAGTATCCACCTAGAATTGTGGTTTTGAGAAAGCTACTTTGAAAACGGTTTTAAGGGGTAGAGAAATGACATGAATGCAAATATATGACAACAACAATAACAGCATGAAATACATAAGGTTGGGTATCACCATATTGCAAGAGGACCCTCAGGTCATGCCATAAAGCAAGTGAAGGCTAAGAAGAGAGTCCCGATCAGTAACCTCCTCTTGTTCACTCTCAACATAGACTTAACGTCCTCTTGTTCCAAGCATGCAAGAAAGGGGGGTTTAGAGATAGGGGATTAAAAAAGAGAAGAACCCAAGTAGGTTCAAAGGGAGAAGAGAAAGTGGGGGAATATGGAAAGTAAACCAGGGATTGACCTTGTCTCGTTTCTTCTTTCTTTGATAAAGGCTCGGGCCTTGGACTTGGGAAGACTTCGGGAGCTTCCAGGCAGCGGGGCGAATCATCAATGGAACTTAGAAGCTAGGGCTTAGGCAGTTCGGACTCGGACTCGGCTGGCGGGACTTCAAGAGAGAGAGAGAGGGCTCCGGGAACTGTTTGGAATAGAAAGGAAAAGTTTTGGGGTAAAATTTTTGACCCAAAACAGTGAGGGGAGAGGTTTGTATTTATAGTGCAAAAATTTATGGCTTAAAGTTGCTCATGCGCCACTAAGAGTGGTGCAAAGAAATTTAATGAGGGCTCAAAAAAAGGCTAGATATGGGGTTAGTCGATTCATAACTGATTCTGGGGGGTTATGCGCCACTATTAGTGGCACAAAGCCAAAGCCAAGCCATGCGCCACTAAAAGTGGCACAGGTTCATTTTTGGCCGCTGAAAATAAGGGCTAATCAGAAGGCTGGTTGATTTGTAACCGCCTTTGACAGCTGGTATGCACCTCTAGAAGTGGCTCAAGGCTAAAAGTTGGTCATGCTTCACTCAGAGTAAAGCAGGGAGGTTCTGGTTTGAAAAGGAAAGTGCCAGACGGCAGGACCCAACTATAAATGGAAGGGGAAATTCTGGACAGTGTCCCGGAGGTTACCGGTTTGATTCCTAGAGCCAGTATGATTGAAAAAAGTGACCGAATCGCGGTCACCTTATCCCTAGAGTTCTAGGGTTGACCAAGATTAACTGGGGTTGACTGGGTTTATTAGAGTTGACTGGGGTTGATCAGAGTTGACTGGGTTTGACCAGAGTTAACTGGGGTGTCACCGGTGTGATTTCCTAGGGCGTTTGGATGCCTAAGGGAAAAATAGTTATTTTGATCAGGAAACCTCCGGCAGAGGACTGGGGTTAACTGGATGGCATTAGACATGCCAGACCATCTAAGGAAGGCTTTGGAAGGTGGTTTTACAGGAACGAGTGTCGCGCCCAGATTTTTTGCACTCGAGGAATACACACGTAAGCGGAAAAAATATTGTACTCTCTCATTAGAATTCATCCTCCTAGAAAAATAACTGCGACTAGGTTTGAATTGAAAATAGATTTGAATAAAGGGCTTGTGGAAAACATTTGGAGTCACCACCTAACTTGATTAAGATGAGTTAGTTCATATAAAAACTATGCACAATCCGAAGATTACACTTAGGGTTTTCGGAAAACGATTTTAAAAATACTTCCTCAAGAGATGGTTTTTAAGAATACAGATTGTTTGGCAACCTTTAGAAAATATTTAAGCCTTTTTTTTTAAAATAACTCCATTTTGGTCTCTCAAAAATAGTGATCTAAGTTTAGAGGATGGTTACGTGTAAGTAAGACGCACTAAGCCATCACCGTACCTCGCCCTTCCGGTACTTACATGTCTGTTTACCCTAGATTCACTTATGAGAGTCTTCAACTAACAAATATCCAATCCTATCCACTTTAGAAAAAAAAATTTAAAAGAATGATGCATGATATGCAAGTACGAGAAAAAAGAGTTGGAAAATAGATTTGGAAATATATTTGAAAATAAATTGATTTGATTTAAAAGAGATTTGAAAAGATAGAATTGATTTGATTTTGAAAATAGATTTAAAAAAAGAGATTTGAAAAGAATTATGGAATTAGAAATTGAAAAAAGGTTGTGACCACACCCATGAGGGTTGCCTACGTATCCTTTCTGAGGAATCAGGTCAGTCGTAGTTCGGACAAGAGTCCGATAGAAAATAGAAAATTTGATATGGAAGAAGAAATCATATTGGAATTTGGATTTGATTTGAATTCAGAATAGAAGATTGAAAATTGGAGTTTGGAATTGACCAGATTAGACTTTGATTTGGAAATATAGAAGTTTAGGAAACCTAGACTTAGGAAGATAGGATTTGGACTTGAGATTATGAAAGATTTGACTCGACTGTTGGACTTGGAAGATTAAGGAAGTTGAAATTTAGGAAAAACTAGGATTAGGAAAGGTTCCGTTTTAGGAAAGTTTCGTTCTAGGAAAGTTTCATTTTAGGAAAGTGTCATTTTAGAAAAGTTTTGAAATAAGAAAGTTTCATTTTAGAAAAGTTTCAAAATAGAAGAGTTTCATTTTAGAAAAGTTTTGAAATTGGAAAGTCTTCTTTTTAAGAAAGAGTTGATTTTTGGAAAGAGTTGGATTAGGAAAAGTTTGATTTAAGAAAGATTTAGAATTTTAGAAAGTTTAGGATTTATAAAGTTTTGACTTAAGAAAGTTTTCAATTTGGAAAGAATTGAAAGTTAGAAAGTTTGGAAGTTTAGAAAGATTTGAAAGGATAGATTTGGAAATTTAAGATTTGGAAAGGTGTGGAACTAGGAAAGGTTTAGACCAAGAAGGATTTGAAAGTTCAAAGTTTAAGGAAAGATTTAAAAGTTTAGGTTTAGGAAGGTAGGAGATTAGGAAGGATTTGAATTAAAAAAGATTTGGAGTTAGAAGGATTGAGATTCCTATTTCCTGAAACAAGGGATTAGATTTTGTTTGCAAAAGAGGTGTTTTGATTTGGTTTTCAAAAACAGAGGATAGGATCTAATTTTCTAAATGAAATATTGGATTTGGTTTCCTAAAAGGAATATTAGATTGGACATGGAATTGGAAAGATGGAGTTTTGGAAATCTTAGATTTGGGAAGACTATAGTTTTGACATAGAAAAGAGGTTTTTGGAAACTTATGATTTTTTATGTAAAAGAGGAGATTTTGAAAACCTAGATTTTGAGGCGAGATTGGAAATCATGTTTTGGGCAAGAAAATTAGGGTTTCCTAATTGTTGGCTCTAGGGTTTAAGTTAGACTCTAAGAAAAGAGATTTTTCGAAAGTGTGTTTTTAGAAAGGGAGATTTTTGGAAGGCAATTCTAGAGAGGAGTTTTTAGAAAGTGAACCTTGAAGAGAGAGTTTTTGAAAAGAAGTTTTTAGGAAAGTGAGTTTTGTGAAGGGAAGTTTTATAAAATAACTTTAAAAAGGAATTTTGAAAAGGAGATTGAAGAGAACTTTTGGAGAGTATTGGAAAAGAGATTTTTTTAGAAAGAGAGATTCAAAAGAGAGTTTTTAGAAAGTATATAAAATATCTCATTTTCCTAAAGCGATTCTAACCATAAGAAAGTTAGAACCACCTTAGAATAATGGTTTTGAAAACAACAAAATTTTGAAAATATGGACTATATTGGTCACTTTAAATGTAACACTTTCCTAAAGAAACCCTAACCATGGAAAGGCTAGAATCACCTTAGGATTGTGATTTTGAAAACAAGTTTTGAAAAAAGAGATTTTGATGCAAGTTTTGAAAATGATGTTAATGCAAGTTTTAAAAACGAGTTTAAAAACAAATTTTGGAAGAATGACCTAGCGCCTGTTGCAGTGGCGCTAGGCCAAAATTCCTAGTGGCACCAACCATTTAGGAAAGTTTTAAGATCGGCAAGCAACGTATCTTCAGAAGATTTGGGCGCCTGTACTAGTGACTACTATGTAATTTTTAACTTGACTTCACTAGGAGTGGCTCCGGAAGGTCCGGGAAGGATTTAAAGGGGCCGGAAATGACCCGAAAGGCTAGAAAGGGACAGAAACTCTTAAAACAGAGTCCCAGAGGTAATGAATTTGAAAAAGGATGTCAAGGTTTGTTAGAGAGGTCGACCGAGCCATTAAGGGCAAAACGATCAACCGGGCCGTAAAGCTACCAGAACGGACTCAAAATGTCCCAGAAGAAGACTCCAAGTTTAGAAACATTACTTAGAATATTCCCAGGAGGTTACCGGTTTGATACCCAGAGCCAGTGCGGTTGGAAAAGGCGACCGGCCCGCTAGGAGCAAAACGGTCATTTTACACCGGGTTTGCCAGAATTGACTTGAAATGATCCGGAAAGATAAAGGAAGATTGAGAATACTATAAGAAGCATTCTCAGGAGGTCACTGGTTTGAGACCTAGAGTCGGTGTGGTTCCCGAGGCGTTTGGATACTTAGGGGCAAAATGGTCATCTTGACCGGAAAGTCTCAGAATTGGCCCGAAATTGACAAGAAGACACCTAAACATGCCGGATTGCCTTTAAGACAATCTTGGAAAGGTGGACTTACTGTTCTGAGGACTTAGGTACTTTCTTAAGAAACGTGTCATTGCTTATTTTTCACCGAAGTGGGCTAGCAGGCACGGGTGTTGACTTGGGTTTTGAGTGTTTACGCCATTCTGACGGCGGTCCCGTGATATAGGGGTTTGTTGGCAATTCCCTATATCGACCTGTTTATAAGTACTTCCACTACTCTGATAGTTCACAATCATTCCCGAGACTTCTTAATCTCAGGAAGATGCTAAATAGACTTAGCGCTTGAGGAATTAACTTTCTCAAAAAGCGTGTCAAAACGGACATTTCTGCATTGGCGGGCTAGAAGGCGCCAAAGGTGGACCGTTCTACCATCTCGAGGACCCGATTGACGGGTTTGAAGGGACTTACCGTTCCAACGAGTTCACTCAGAAACGTGCCCGATTGAATGGTCTTACCACCTTGAGGAATTAACTTTCTCAAAAGGTGTGCCGGATTTAATTGGAATTAGAATTGGAATTGGAATTGAAAATGGAATTGGAAAGGGGACTTACTGTCTTCGAAAAGATGTCCTTGTTGGAATTGGACCGAATATTACCCCTAAGGGTATTTTGGTCATTTTGCCTTTATTTGGGCCCGACGGGCCCACGAAGCGATTTGATTGATGAGATTAGACTTGGAAAGTTGATTTGACTCAGAATATGTCCACATTGACTTGAATACAAGCCTGGACGGACTGTAGACTGCCGAGCGGTCAAAAATGGGGTGCTTACAATGAGCTAGCAAGCGTTGGTGTTGATCGGTCTAGATCTGGTTTAGACTTCTGTCCAAAGAATTGGCACTTTCTGGGTAGACAAGTTTGAAAGGGTCATATCGCCTTAAGGGATAAACTTTCTTGAAAGTCGTGCTGGGCTGGGACGGTCTTTCGTTCTTGAGGGGTTTGTGCTTTCTCAAAGACGTGCTGAACTTGGATGGTCTTCCATTCTTAAGGGATTTGTGCTTTCTTAAAGAACGTGTCGAATTAACAGACATTCTGCATTGGCGGGCAAGCAGGTGCCAGAACTGAATCGTTCTTCCATCTCGAGGACTTAGGTACTTTCCAGAGATGAGTGTGAAAAGGGTTTTACCGATCTGAGGAATAAACTTTCCCAGTGATCGTGCCGTATTGGATTGAATGGTCTTACCATCAGTAAGAGATCAACTTTATCGAATGACGAGACAAATGGATTTGACTTTGAATGGACTATCGTTTTATGAAAGACGTGCCGGTTTGGATTGAACTGACTAATGTGGTAGGGGCATTTTAGTCATTTTGGCTCTAATGGGCCCAGTAGGCCCGCAAAGCGGTCGTTTGATTGGACTGGATATGGGAAGTCAATTTAGGCTTAGGTATGCTTGTGTTGGTTTGTGAGTGCTTCTGGTAGGGCCGGAGATCGCCAAGTGGCCAAAATAGGGTGCTAACACCAAGCTTACATGAGCATTTTTTAAACCTTGCAGGAAACCCTCTCACATAAACATGCAAAATCACCTAAACACATTCAAATCATCATCAAATCATAAAAACAATCCACCCATTGCGTTCTAAACATCCTAAAACATTGATTTACACTAATCATTTGCAGAAAAAGAGCAAATATACATCAAGATCGACAAGTTTAAAAAAAACTCACCTTTGGAGGTTTCCATCGAAATTCAAATTTTTTGGCAAGAATTCGGTGATGATGGCAACTTCCGACAAGTACCCGATGTCGCCTGATGCTTTCCTTACAAGACCTGACAAATATCCCTCGAAGATCCCTCAACCAAGCTCTCAAAACCTTTCCAAAATGATAAACCCGTAACAAAAGTTCGTGACTATTTTTGTTTTAAGAACCCTAGGCTAGCGCATCTGCTATATATGCCTAGGAAGAAGTTGAGCCTAGCACATGTAGTACATGCGCCAAGGCCATTTTTGGCCAGGCGCGTGTGCTACACGTGCCAGACTCTTCAGTTTCCCACCAAAACCAGTTTTAAATGCTCTCTAGGCCAAAAATCATTCTTAAGAGTTTTAAATCCAAAAATTAATTTTTAAACTCTTGTTCTCAAATACCCGAGCTTTCTGGACCCAAAACTTTATAAACCGGCATTTTGAAAACCCGAACCCTAAAAAAATATTCAAAAAAAAAACCCAGATGTTCCAAATTCAAAGTTTTCAAAAGGAGAAACTCACAATTAGTCCAAAGATTTTTCAAACCTTCCGAGCTGTCGTCCTTCCAATCACCTCGCGACAAAAGTGAGATTCTTACTTTATTATTATTTTTTTTTTGCCTTCAACAATCAAAGACAGAAAAAAAATTTGCCCGCTTAGGGAATTTCGGCCTCACCGAATCCAGTTTTAAACATCACAACACATACAAGCCCAGGTCGGCTCTTTCAAACTCTAATCCAGTCAACTATTCACTTTCCAAGCTTGTAAGATCCAATTGGAGTTAAAAAGACCATATTGCCCTCAGGCACTCTAGGCAGTTTTCTAAGACTAGGTGGTCTCAGGAACCAACGCCATCCAGGTAGCTTTCTAAGATTGAGCAATCTTGGGGACCAACACCTTCTCAAATTCCAAATGGTTCACTTCTAGCGTCTGCTAGCCCACCAATATAAACTGTTCATTATCTGGTAGCTCTCCAAGACCAGGTGATCTTAGGAACTAACACCACCTTACAGGTAGCTTTCTAAGATTGGGCGATCTTAGGAACCAACGCCACCCTCTATGTAGCTTTCTGAGATTGGACAATCTCAAGAACCAACACCACCCTACAGGTAGCTCTCTAAGACTGGGCGGTCTCAGGGACCAACACTGCACAGGTAGCTTTTTGAGACCAGGCAATCTCGGGAACCACCATCTAGGTCAACACTAGTGCCTACTAGCCCGACTCGGTGAAAAATGACCAAACATGTCCCTTAGGCCTCTACGCACGTCTCTGAGAAAGTTCAAAATCTGTCAAGATGGTAAGTCCACCTTTCCAAAATTTCCTTAGGCAATTAGGCGTACTCAATACGCTATCTTGACCAATTCCAGTCCCATTTCGGTTAATTCCAATCAAAAGACCGTTTTGCCCCTAGGCACAACCACACAGCACAAATTCCTCCAAACAGTAAGTACACCATCCAGGAATGTCCCCAAATAGTCTGGAATGCTTAATATGCCATTCTAACCCATCCTAACTCTTTTCAACAAATTTCAATTAAAATGACCATTTTACTCCTAGTGGCCCAAATGCGCCCTAAAATCACACTAGCCGTGGATATCAAACCAACACTCCCTAGGATACCTTGTTATATGTCCATGTCCAATCCCAAGGGGATCCCGTAATGCTAAACACTTCCAAATCAATGAAATCCCCCTGGAGCATCTCACAGATGCTCCGCTAGGGTGTTCTTTTTCTCCGATTCCCTAATTATAACGCACCGTCACATGACTTGAGAAATTTGTAAATCAAGGAATTCCAAGAAGCCTATCCATAGTTTTTTCCAGTGATACGACACAATTGAATAAATCGCTTCCCGAAGCCCCCGATCGTATGGCTTAGAAATTGCCACTTTCATAAACCCCTAGAGCGTCTCATAGATGCTCCCCTGGGATTGACTTTTCCTCCGATTCCCTGATTATGACACACTATCAAACAATTTAAGAAATGCATAAATTAAGGAATTTCCAAAAGTATTTTCAAAGCACCTTCTATCGATACAGTCCAATCGTAGAGATCATCCCCCAAAGGCCCTGATCACGTGGTCCAAAAACTGCTACTTTTCAACATTCGTGGAGCGTATCACAAACGCTGTGTAAAAATGTGTTTTCATATACGCTTCTCAAGGTGATATCTCACTCTTCTAAACACTTTTAAAGCTCCCCGAAAGTTCCTGGTTCTTGAGAGACAATAGGAGAACATTGTGGAGATGATCGATTTTCTCGAATCTTTCTTGGATTACACAATTATCAAGGCAAAGTTAACACGAAAGTTTTTAGCAGTGGAGTGTATGCAATATGTGCCTAGATTGTGATCAGATCGATCAAAACTTTGCTTGCTCCCTAAGTTAAGTCAGTACAGAGTGTGCCTCATGGTATTCAAACAATGGAACAGTACTGGCGCATATGCAACATGCCCTAGGGCAAAAATTGACTAGGTGCATGTAGCACATACGCTAGCTTTCAGCAGATTGCCTACAAATACAAGCCTCCCCCTCTGCATATTCTAGAATAAAAAACAGTAGCAAAGCTCTACAAAAATAGCCTCAGAACTCTGAAATTCTCAATACACCTCACCCTCTAAACACCTAAGTTAGATTCAACCTCCTTCTAGCATATACACTCCATCTACAAAGCTTGCAATGTCATAAAAGAGCCATTTCTAGCCCTCTTAAGCCTCTCCAAGGCCATTCAAGTTCAAGACAAGTTATCTATGGAAGCTTAAAAGTGGTTTAAAGACAAAGGTGGTATTCCCTTTTGATTTATGTCTCTCCCACTTCTCTCTTTTCCCTCCTAGTTCACCTGGACTACTCTTCTCTTTTAACCTCCATCTTCTACTCTCTTTTCTTGCATGCTTGAAAAAAGTGAACTCCTAGGTCAAGCTCAGAAGAAAGTTTGTGAGAGCCACTGTGTAGGGGGATCTCTCACAAGCCTACTTTAAGATAGTATGGCCTTAGAGCATCTTGCAATGTGGTGTAGCCTCATAGCCTTGTATGATTTCATGACCTCCTTTGCATATGTTTACCATGTTCATGTTTTGCATGCTTAGCTCCATTTTTCATGTTCAAAGTCATTTTTCAAACCTTTTAGCATTTTTAATTTCTACAAATTTTTTTTTAAAATCCATATTCAAGTGTTTTTCTAAAAACTACCCTAAGAGTTGATTTCTTGAAGCTTAGCTTGAAATTTTAGATTTCTGCCTCCGAGGGAGCCTTCCTTAAGCCCATTGACTTCATTTTGCATCATTGCATTTTACTATCTTCAAGTTACATTAAAATGATTTTCAAACCTTGCATTTCACTTTGATTTTCAAAGTTTTGCTTTCTTGAGTTTTATGATTGAAATGGTCCTCATGAAACTCTCTCTTGAATGGTCTCCTCATTTATTGACCATAGGAACCCTAGCTCACTAGAATGGTTTTCTACACCTTAAAAGTGGGTTTCAAAACAACCCTCTTCAAGAAGGGTTCTCAAAAATTCATTCTCTTTATTTTGCATAAAAATAGTTTTCTAAAACCACCATCATATGTTGATTTTCAAAAGTTTGGCTCTCTTTAAGTTAGTGGTTTTAATGGCCACAATGAACCCTCGTTGGAGTGGTTTTCAAATATCAACCATATAAACCCTGCACTTGATAAGAGCTTATTTTCATGCAATGATCTTTTTCAAACTTTATCTAACTCTTTAGAGTTGTTTTCCAAGTCCTTCACAAAACATCATGGTTTCCAAAATCTCTTTTTAAAATTTATGCATAAAGCCATTCTCCAAAAACCACTATGCCAAAATCTTAGTCCAAAACCGATTTCAAAACCACCTTCCAAAACCCTAAGTTAACCCAACCCAAGTTGGCTAAC
The DNA here is from genome assembly GCA_033060915.1 of Euryodendron excelsum. Taxonomy (NCBI): domain Eukaryota; kingdom Viridiplantae; phylum Streptophyta; class Magnoliopsida; order Ericales; family Pentaphylacaceae; genus Euryodendron; species Euryodendron excelsum. The sequence goes on along the minus strand of CM065380.1, from coordinate 42,476,318 downwards.
TTTAGGACACCTGCAAACCCTAGGTTAACTTAACCCAAGTTAGTTAACCATAGTCAACTAAACCCTAGATTAACCTAATCCTAGTTGTCCAAACCCTAGGTTAATCTAACCCAAGTTAGTTAACCCTAGTCAACCAAACCCTAGGTTCACCTAACCCTAATTAGTTAACCCTAGTTGTCAAAAACCCTAGTGGACTTAACCCTAGTTACCTTAACTAAGGTTAGTTGAACTTCAAGGCTCCAAATCAAAGGCCCTTTTCAAACCTTTTTCAATTACGAAAATCGTTTGCATGGCATGTATTCAAAAAGATTCTACTCTCTTAAGTTTTTAAAAATCAACTCAAAAATCTTTTCTAATTCTTTCATACCCTATTCCAAAATATTTTCAAGAATTCTTTAAACTTGTCTTGAAAAAAGTGGCTAAACACTTACCATTTCCACAAGCTATTTTCAAAAGTGATTTCAAAACTCAAGACTCTAAGGTGATCTTAACTCTATCATGGTTAAGGTTTCCTTAGAGAAGGTGACACATCAAGTGCGACCTTCTAAGGTCCATATAGGGTGTCGAACCCTAAATCCTCTTCAAAAATTTTTTTTTAAACATCACACTCTTGAAGTAACCCTAATCCTTCCATGGTTAAGATTGTTCAACTATAAGTGAGATATTCAAGAAGGGTTCTATAACTCTAAAATTTAAAAAAACAAAGAGAAGTCTCTACCTCCTTTTCCAAACATGTTTTCAAAACTCATAGTCCTAAAGTGATTTAGATCTTCAATGACTAACCTCTTAAAGGTGATGAAACATTAAACATGTGCTTCATAAAGTATCCAAAAAAAAACTACTTTCAAAAACTTTTCAAACACAAGTTCACAAGAGCATTTCCAACCCAAACTCTACTTCTATACAAGATTTCAAAACTTTTCCAAAACTCCCTTGAGTTATTTCAAAACCCCCTTGAGTTATTTCAAAACATTTCCAAAACTCCCTTAAGTTGTTTTAAAACACTTCCAAAACTCCCTTGAATTGTTTCAAAATATTTCAAATCTCTCTTGAGTTAATTTCAAAAACATTTAAAATCATCTTCAAACCCAATTTCAAAAACACTTCAAACATCCAAAGTCCTATTTCAAAAGCATTTTCCTAAATTCTCAGGTTCTCTTTTTTCAAAGACCTCAATGTGTCTTCAAACCATTTCAAAGGCCCCAATGTGCCTCTTTTCTCTCGGGCCCTTGCCCGAACTATGAATAACTTGATTCTCACCAAATGAGATACATAGACAACCTAAAATGGTGCAGTCATAACAAATTTCCTTTTCAAAAGTTTCTATCAATTCAAGATTTCTATCTCAAATCCTTTTAAAATTTTTATATTTTCAAACATCTTTTTCAAAACATACATCATGCATCATTCATCCAAAAAGTGATGACCAAACTCATTTTTCACAATTTTAAAGTGGATATTAAGTAGATATTAGTACTTGGTTATTCAATTGAGTGAATTAAGGGTGATTAGACATGTAGGTATTGAAAGGGCGGGGTATAGTAATGATCTTAGGATGTCTTCCCTATACATAACCAACCCCTCAATCATAGATTTCTAGTTTCAAAGATTAATCCGGAGTCATGTTTTCAAAAGGGTTTTAAACCATTTTAAAAGTTTGCTAAAAACCTCTTTTCTAAAAAACAGTCTTAAGAAGGACATTTTCAAAATGATTTTGAAAAATCTAAGTTTAGTATTTGGATTATACTTAATTTTAAGTGACCTAACACCTCTTTAACTATGTTTGGTAACGACTCCAAACTTTTTCCAAAAGCCATTGTTTAAGTCAATTTCAAGATCAAACATAATCGCACTCATCCTTCTAGTGGAATGAGTTCTAACGAGAGAGTACCGTGCTTTTTTCCGAGCCAAGAGGGCTTAGTAAAAAACCAAGGTGCGACAAAGAGGAATCATGTGCTGCCTAAAGAGGCTCCCTAGTCTTTGGCACCTATCACAAGCTAGGGAATAAGCATGGACATTCTTAAACATCGAGGGCCAATACAACCCACATTGAAGAATCTTGGCCAAAGTTTTCTTGGACGAAAAATGTCCACCCACTCTTGGGAGTGGCAAAAATCCATGACACTCTTGAACTCCTCATTAGGAATGCATCTCCTAATAACTTGATCGAGGCAATACTTGAAGAAAAAAGAGTCATCCCATGCAAAACACCACACATTCCTAAAGAATTTACATTTATCAATAGAAGACCAATGGGAAGGAATCTCACCCGTAGCTAAATAGTTAGCTATGTCAACAAACCAAGGGGTTGAAGGGTGCTCTAAAGTTTGGACTTGGAAAAGATGATCATCCGGGAAGTGTTCATTTATAGGGAGCAAATTGGTGGCTCTTCCTTCAAGTAGAAGCCTAAAGAAATGGTCTGCAACAACATTTTTAGCTCCTTTTTTATCTATAATTTTAATGTGAAGCTCTTGCAATAAGAGAATCCACTAGATGAGGCATGGTTTTGCGTTCGCCTTGGTAAGTAAGTACTTAAGAGCAACATGATTGGTGTAAATGATGACAAGTGAGCCGATTAAGTAAGACCGAAATTTATCCAAGGCAAACACCATGGCTAAAAGCTTTTTCTCAGTAGTGGTATAGTTGAGCTTCATTAAGGGTCTTACTAGCATAGTAAATGACATAGGACTTCTTATCTACCCTTTGACCTAAAATCACCCCCACGGCATAATCACTAGTATTACAAATAAGCTCAAAAGGTAAGAAGCAATCAAGCGAACGTATGATTAGGGCGGTAGTCAAAAGCCCTTTTAGCTTCTCAAAAGCTCATTGGCATGAATATGTTCATTCAAATGGGACATCTTTTGATAACAATGGGCACATGGTTCGGGAAATAGCACTAAAACCCTCGATGATACACGAGTAAAAACTGGCATGTCCAAGGAAAGACCGGATATCCTTGATATTCCTAAGGGTAGGCAACTTTTGGATGAGCTCTATCTTAGCCCTATCTATCTCAATCCTCTTAGAAGACACAATATGGCCTAACACTATACCTTGAGTAACCATAAAATGACTTCTCCAAATTAAGCACAAGATGGCTTTCCTCACATTTTTCTAATACCTTTCTTAGCTGCTCGAAACAACTCTCAAAGGTATCTTTGTATACCAAAAAATCATCCATGAAGACCTCAAGAATTCTCTCAACCATATCGCTAAAGATACTCATCATACATCTTTGGAAAGTGGCTAGTGCATTGCACATGTTGAATGTCATTTTCTTGTATGCATCAGTACCAAAAGGACATGTAAATGTGATTTTCTCATGGTCTTCTAAGACAATCTCAATTTGACTATAACCAGAGCACCCATCTAAAAAGTAATAATAAGCTCTACTGCGACCCTCTCTAGGATTTGGTCTAAGAATGGAAGGGGAAAGTGGCCCTTCCTTGTTACCGCATTAGGCCTGCGGTAGTCAATTCACATTCCCCACCCGATTGGAATCTTAGTGGTAACTAACTTATTCTCCTCATTCTTTATTACTATGACCCCCAATTTCTTAGGAACCACTTGGGTTGGACTAACCCATTTTGAGTCAGAGATGGGGTAAATGATACTCGCTTCTAAGAGCTTCAACACCTCTCCTTTCACCATCTTCTTCATGCTGGGATTCAAGCGTCTTTGCCTTTGACACACCGGCTTAGATTCCTCTTCTAAATAAATGCGATGAGTGCACACTAGAGCACTAATACCATAAAGGTCCATTATAGTCTACCCCAAGCTTTCTTGTGTCTCTTGAGCACCACAATCAATCCATCCTCTTGGCTTGAAGATAAGCTAGAGAAAATCACAACGGGGTAAGACTCACCCTCTCCTAAAAATGTATGCTTCAAGGTGGAATGCAACGGTTTTCTTTACGGGATAGGCGGCTTCTCTTCCAATGAGATAGGCTTAAGGGCACTAAGGTGTAAAGGTTCAAATGAAAGAGTCCATTGACTCACATACATGTATTGGGCACTCTCTACCCCTTGGCTAGACTTCTCCCCCAACATCACTATATTACTCTCAAGTGAGTCATGAGGCTCACTTCTCACCAATGCTCTTTCTAAGGAATCCTTGAAAAACTCACTCTCAAAATGCTCATGGACAATAGCCTCAAGGCAATCAACTTCCCTAATATCCTCATACTCACCTTGTTGTTTAGCAACTCAGAAAATGTTCATCTCAAAGGTGATATTTCCAAAGGATAACTTCACTAACTCATTTCGGTAATAAATGATAGCATTAGAGGTAGCTAGAAAGGGTTGTCCTAGAATGAAGAGAATTTGGTTGTGAACCATGGTACTCTTAACGGGTTACATATCTAGTACTATGAAGTCAACTGGGAAGTAGAAATTATCTACTTGAATGATAACATCTTCTATGACACCCCTAGAAACTTTGATAGATCAATCTGCTAATTGAAGGGTTACTCGGGTAGGTCGCAACTTACCTAATACTAGTTCCTTGTAAACCGAATATGGTAGAAGATTGACACTAGACCCTAAATCTAAAAGAGCATGATCTATCCTATTCCCTTCTATTGTGCAAGAAATTATAAGGCAACTAGGGTCCTTGAATTTTTGTATGGCCTTGCATTGCAAGATTGCACTTAAGTTCTTATTCATTATGGTCATCTCTCTCACATGTAATCTTCTCTTGAAAGTACACAAGTCCTTCAAGAACTTGGCATAAGAAGGTATTTGCTTGATAACATCAATGCTACGAATGTTAACCTTAACTTTCTTGAAAACTTCATAAATTTTGGCATTTAGAAGTTTGTTTTTGGGCTTGGTCAACCTTTGGGAAAATGGGGCATGTTTCAATGTCCCTCTCCTTATCCTTTGGGGCACTAGAAGTCTCAAGGGGTGTCTCTAGACTCTTTTCCTCTTTCTCTCTCTCTCTCTCTTCTCCTAGCTCTTTGCACTCTCTCACTTTCGCTTTTCCTTTCTCACCCTTCTCAATACACACCTTGAAATGTGGGTGATTCCTCCATCCCAGGTTATAAGTGTTAGAATAGGGGTTGCCCCCTCCTTTTTGGAATTGGCCAATCACATTGACTTGGCCATGCAATGCTTCCTTCACTCCAGGAATGATCGGATATGAAGCGGTATCATAATCCATGGTTTCACAAACCAAACAACTCATCTCTTTAATCACCTCACTCTCAACCGCATGAACCTTTTTAACCTCTAGGGCTCTAATTTCGTTGTTAATGTGGATAGCCTAACGTTCACTCTCATCAACTTCCGTAAGTTAAAAATTTCCCACCCTTTATTAGTATGGTAAATCCCTTCAAACCTGTCAATCGGGACGGAACCCAAGTCCCCGAGATGATAGAACGGTTCACTTCTGGCACCTACTAGCTTGCCAATATAGAATGTCCGTTATCTGGCACGTCTTTCGAGAAAGTTGATCCCTCAAACAATAAGATCATCTAACAGCTTCCCGAGATTAGGGAGTCTTAGGAATGAATACACACCATCAGAGTGACGAAAACACTTACAAACAGCACAATCGTCAAAGCAGCAGAAGCACCCACAAACAAGTCGACATCGAGAATTGCCAACAAACCCCCTATGTCACATAACCGACCTCGCCTCTTGGCAGTCACACGTTTACCGACGAACAAGATACCTTTGGAAACCAACTCATCACACACCGTTAGAGTGACGGAAACACTAAAAACCTAGGTTAACACTAGTACCTGCTAGCCCACTTTGGTAAAAAATGACTAGATTGCCCCTGGGGACTCTCCAACACGCTTCTCGAGAAAGTACCTAAGTCCTCGAAGCTGTAGGTCCATCTTTCTAAGATTGTCCCAAAAACAATCTGGCATGTTCATGTGCCTTCCACTCGCTTCCAAATCAATTTTGGGAGCATCTAGTTAAAATGACCATTTTGCCCCTAAGCATTCGATCGCCTCCAGTGTTTTTCTGGTTCAATTGACTATTTTGCTCCTACCAGGTCAGTCAATCTTTTCAAACAATACAGTAGTGCTTCTCAAGCCAGTTACCTTCGAGACACTCCCTCAAGGGTTTTCATCCATTCCCAACCGAGTCTAGTTACTTGGAATCTTCCGGATCATTTCTGGACTTTCCGGAGTTACTCCTAGTGGAGCCAAGCTAAAAATTACAAGGTAGTCACTATGACAGGCGCCTAAATCTTTTGCCTTGCATCTCAAGGGTCGAAAGATACGTTTCTTACTGCCTTAAAAACTTTCCTAAGTGGCTGGCGCCACTAGCAGTGGCATTAAGCCAATAAATGGCCTAGCGCCACACCTACTAGCGCTAGTGGATTTTTTTAACCTAGCGCCACTACAACAGGTGCTAAGACTATTTCGTTCGTCTATAAATATAGACGTTCTCCCTACGTGAAAAGGGTCTACAAACTCAGTCCAAAAATATTGTCTTTCTAAAAACAAAGCCCGAAGTCTCTCTCTAAACCCTAATTCTCTCAAGCCTTTTCAAGCTCTAGCCTCCATACACTCAAACCCTACCTTTTATAGATCTCATACACTCAAACACAAGCTTCCAAGAATCCATTGAAGACTCAAGTGTTACAACATGAAGACATTCAAGGTTCAAGAAAAAGAAAAGCAAACCAAGCAATCAAAGCAAGAAAAATATAGGGTTGGTTTTCTATTTACTTTTATGTAATCTTCCCTCTCTCTTCTCCTTCTGAACCCACTTAGGTTTTCTTCTATCTTAATCCCCATCTTTTACCTCCTCTTCTTGTATGCTTGACATAAGAGACTCCCCGATTCATGCCTAGGAAGAATTGTTGAAGATCACCGTGCTGGGGGTTTTCTTCAAATTCAACCTTTGATGGTATGGGTTTAGCCCCCTTGATTATGTGGTGAAACCTAACCTTGTATGTTCACGACCCCATTGCATTGTGCATGTCATATTCATACATCCATTCAAAGTTGCGTGCAAAGTTATTTTTCAAACTTGCATCAAAGGTTTTTTTAAACTTCCATACAAACTCTTTTTCAAAACTTGCACTTAAAATCTCTTTCTTTTAAACTTGTTTTCAAAATCACAATCCTAGAGTGATTCTAGCCATTCCATGGTTAGGATTGTTTTAGAAAAGTGTTACATTCAATGTGACCATCAAGGTCCAAATTTTAGATTGAAACCCAAAATTGTTTTTATCAAAACCATAATCTTAAGGTGATTCTAGCCATTCCATAATGAGGGTTGTTTTAGAAAAGGGTGATATTCAAATTGATCATTATAATCCATATTTCAAATCCTAATTGTTTTCAAAATCACAACCTTAGAATGGTTCTAATTTTCTCATGGTTAGAATCATTTTAGGAAAGTGAGATCTTCAAAAGATTTTCAAAAGTTTATATTCAAAACTCTTTCCAAATTGTTTTTTCAAATCTACTTCCTAAAAGCTCTTTTCAAAAAAAAAAATTTTCAAAAATCTACTTCCTAAAAACTCTTTTCAAAGATCCACTTTTCAAAAACTCTTCATCTTGGAGTTCAAGTCAAGCCTTATAATCTAAGGTTAGGAAACCATAGTGCCTTTCTTAAAGTCATTATTTCCTCTTTTGCCTCAAATCATATGTTTCTACATCAAATCATAGGTTTCCAAAACCTCTTTTTCTACCAAACCATAGGTCTCCAAATCCAAGATTTTTAAAACTCAACATTTCCAATTCCATATGTAAGAACCCCATTTTTGACCGCTAGGCAGTCTACAGTCTGTCCAGACTTGATTTCAAGTCAATATGGACATACTCTAACTCTCTAAGTCTAATCCCGTCTATTCATCGCTTCGCGGGCCCACTAGACCCAAGTCGAGGCAAAATGACCTAAATGCCCTTAGGGGCATTGTCCTTTCCATATTCCAAAACAGGCACGTTTTTCCGAAGACGGTAAGTTCCCTTTCCAATTCCAATTCCTCTCTCGAGACAGTTGATTCCTCGAGACGGTAAATCTACTCCAATCAAGCGAGTCTTTCCGAAGACGATAAGAACCCTTTCCAATTCCAATCCCTCTCTCGAGACAATTGATTCCTCGAGACGGTCCGGCACATTTTTCGAAGAAAATCTCTTTGAGACGGTAAGTCCCTTTAAACCTGTCGACCGGGACGAGACCCCAAGTTCCCTAGATGGTAGAATGGTCCACCTTTGGTGCCTGTTAGCCTGCCAATGCATAAATGTCTGTTTAGGCATGCCTTTCGAGAAAGTTGATTCTCAGGCGCTAAGTCCCTTTAGCAGCTTCCCGAGATCAGGCAGTCTTGGGAATGATCGCGAACCGTTAGAGTAGCGGAAATACTCGCAAATATCGCAACCGTTAGAGTAGCAAAAATACTCGCAAACAAGTCGATATAGGAAATTGCCAACAAACCCCTGTATCACGCGACCGCCATCAGAGTGGCGGAAACACTCAAAACCCAGGTCAACACTGGTGCCTGCTAGCCCACTTCGGTGAAAAATGACCAAACTGCCCCTTAGGGCTTTTTTGACACGTTTATCGAGAACACACCTGAGTCCTCAGGATGGTGATTCCAACCGTCTAAGAGTGTTTTAAAAGCAGTCCGGCATGATTCGGTGCCTTCTAGTCAGTTTCGGGCCAATTTCGAGACTTTCCGGTCAAGATGACCATTTTGCCCCTAGGCATCCGAACGTCCCGGGAACCACACCGGCTCTGGGTATTAAACCGGTAACCTTCTGAGATTGCTTCTTATAGTATTCTCAACCTTCCTTTACCTTTCCGGATCATTCCGAGTCAGTTTTGGCAAACCCAGTATAAAATGATCGTTTTGCCCCTAGTGGGCCGGTCCCCTTCTCCGACCACACCAGCTCTGGGTATCAAGCCAGTAACTTCCTCAGAATGCTTCTAATAGTATTGTCAACCTTTCTTGATCCTATAGGATCATTTCGAGTCAGTTCCGGCAAACTCGGTGCGAAATGACCGTTTTGCCCCTAGTGGGCCGATCACTTTTTCTGACCACACCAGTTCTGGGTATCAAACTGGCAACCTTTGGGAACATTCTGAATAATGTTTCCAAATCTCGAGTCTTCTTCCAGGACAGTCCGAGTTCGTCCCGGTAGCTTCCCGATTTGATTGACTGTTTTGCCCTTAAAGGCCCGGTCAACCCTTCCGACACATCCTATCCTCATTTTTCAAGTCACATACCTCCGAGACACTATTCTAAGTATTCTTGCTCTTTTCCGACCTTCTGGGTCAATCCCGGCCTCTTCAAATCATTCCCGGACTTTCCAGAGTTACTCTTAGTGAAGCCAGGCCAAAAATTGCATGGTAGTCACTAGTACAGGCGCCCAAATCTGTCAAAGATACATTGCTTGCCAACCTTAATAGTTTCTTAATTTGCTAGCGCCACTCCTAGTGGCGCTAGAACAAATTTTCGCCTGGCGCCACTATAACAAGTGCCAGGTCTATCCCATCTCTATAAATACAGAGCCTCCTCCAGCGTGAAAGAGGTCCGCAAACTCAGTCTAAAAATCCTATATTTCGATATACAGAGCTCATACACTTCTTAAACCCTAGCTTTCTTAGGTTTTCCAAACCCTAGCCACCATACACTAAACCCTAGCCTCCTATACACTCATACACACTCCCTTACACTTATACACTTGCCTCAAGCCTCCATTGAAGATTTAGATTGCTGCAACTCGAAACTCTCGAAGATCGGAGAAGAGTCCCCAAAGATCAAGATGAAGACTGAAGTGAAGCAAAGACCGAAGAAAAGCAAGGCGCGCAAAATAAAGAAGACATAAGCTAGGCTTCTTATTTAAATTTTCGCACTTCCCCCTCTCTCTTCTTTCTCCTAACCCACTTGGGTTTTCTCTATTTTAATCTCCCATCTTTTTCCCCCCTTTTCTTTGCATGCTTGAAACAAGGGGATTCCCGGTCCATGTGTAGGATTGGACTATTGGAGGGTCACTGTGTCGGGGGCTTTCTTTTAGTCTAACCGGAGACCACGTGGGTTCGGTCCCTTGATTATGTGGTGAAGCTTTAACCTTGTATGTTCACGATGCCAAATTTGCATTGTGCATATCATGATTCTTGCATTCTTCCAAAAGTCGTTTTCAAAATCGTTTTCAAACTTGTTTTCAAAATTGCATCAAAATCTCATTTTTCAAAACTTGTTTTCAAAATCACAATCCTAGGGTGATTATAGCCTTTCCATGACTAGGATTGCTTTAGGAAAGTGTTACATTTAAAGTGACTTTCATGGTCCTTATTTTCAAATCTTCTTGTTTTTTAAACCACTTTCTTAAAGTGGTTCTAGCCCTCTTATGGTTAGACTCGCTTTAGGAAAGTGAGATGTTTTTATACTTTCTAAAAAAACTCTTTTTTCAAAAGTCTCTCTTCCTAAAAATCTCTTTTTCAACATACTTTCCTAAAACTCTTCTTTCCAAAGTTGTTTTTAAAAACTCTCTCCAAAAATCTATTTTCCAAAACTTCTCTTTTTAAACTCCTTTCCAAAATACTCTCCTCAAAATTCACTTTCCAAAAAAGTCTTTTCAACAATCTCCTTCTAAAAATCTTTCCAAAAACTCTCTCTCCAAAATCTTCCTTCTAGAAACTCCTCTCTAGGGTTTCCTTCCAAAAACTTGTTTCCAAAAACACACTTTCCAAAAACTCTTTCCTTAGAACCCAAGTCAAGCCCTAGAGCTAACAATTAGGAAATCCTAATTTTCTTCCCAAAAACATGATTTTCAAACTTGCCTTAAAACCTAGGTTTCCAAAATCTCCTGTTTTCTACATCAAAATTACATATTTCCAAAACCTCTTTTCTACGTCAAAACTATAGCCTTCCAAATCTAGGGTTTCTAAAACCTCCCTTTTCAAATCCATGCCAAATCAAATCTTCTCTTTAGGAATCCAAATCCAATCTTCCAGTTTAAGAAACTAGATCCTATCCTCCGTTTTTGGAAACAAAATCAAACCTTTCATTTTAGAAACAAAATCCAATCCCTTGCTTTAGGAAATACGAATCTTAACCCTTCCTAATCTAAATCTTTCTTAATTCAACTCCTTCCTAATCTTCTACTTCCCTAAATCTTAAGTTTCCAAAACTTGAACATAACAATCTTTCCTCAATTTTAAAACTCAAAATCTAAATCTTTCCTAATTCAAATCTCTCCTAATTTCCTATCTTCCTAAACCATAAGTTTCCTAAAACTTTCAAATCTTTCCAAAACTCTAAACTTTCTTAAATTTAAATCTTTCTAAAAATTCTAAACTTTCTAAATTTCAAATTTTTGCAAATTCAAAGCTTTCTAAATTCAAAACTTTCTTAAGTTAAATCTTTCTAAACCCAAATCTTTCTAAATTCTAAACTTTCCTAAAACTTCAAATATTCCCAAATCTAAAATTTTCTAAACTCAAAACTTTCTTATTTTCAAAACTTCCTTATTTCAAAACACTCCAAATTCAAAACTCTCCAATTTCAAAACTTTCCTAATTCGAGCCTTTCCTAAATCCAAGCTTCCCTAATCTTCCGAGTCCAATATTCGAGTCTAAAATCTTTTCAAAACAAGTCCAAATCTTTTTTCCAAGTTCTACCTTTCCAAGTCAAGGTCCACTCTTTTCAATTCCAAAATTCCAAATTCCAAATTCCTTCTATTCTAGGTTCCAATCAAAATCTCTTTCTTCCAATCCAACCTTCTATTTTCAATCGGACTCTTGTCCGAATTACGGCTGACCTGATTCCTCCAAAAGGATACGTAGGCAACTCTCATGGGTGCGGTCACAACCTTTTTCAAATCTCAAATTTCACCACATTTTTCAAACTTCTATTTCCATAACCTTTATCAATCTCCAATTTCACAACCTTTTTCAAATCTCCAATCTATTTTCTAACTTCCAATTCCAAATTCTATTTTCAAATCTCTATTTCTAATTTCTAAACTTTCCAATTTTAAATCTCTTTCAAATCAAATCATTTTCTTTTCAAATTTATTTCCAAATCTATTCTCCAACTCTCTCTTATCTTACACTTGCATCTCATGCATCATGTCTTTTTAAGCATTCTTTTTCAAAGTGGATAGGATTGAACAATAGTTAGTTGAAGACTCTCATAGGTAAATCTAGGGCAGATTGACATGTAGGTACCGAAAGGGCGGGGTAGGGTGATGGCTTAGTGCGTCTTCCCTACACGTAACCAACCTCCGAACCTATGATCACTGTTTTCAAAGACCAAAAACGGAGTTATTTTTCAAAAAGGGCTACATGTTTTCTAAAGGTTGCCAAACAACCAGTTTTCTTGAAAACTCTCTCTTGAGGTAGTATTTTCAAAATCATTTTTCAAAAATCCTAAGTGCAGTTTTCGGATTGTGCTTAGATTTTAGGTGACCTAACTCACCTTAATCAAGTTAGGTGGCGACTTCGAATGTTTTCTAAAAGCCCTTTATTCAAATCTATTTTCAATTCAAACATAGTTGCATTCATTCTTCTAGGAGGGTGAGTTCTAACGAGAGAGTACAATGATTTTCGCACTTGTGTGTGTATTCCTCGAGTGCGAAAAATCTGGACGCGACACCATATCAAATCAAATTTTCCAATTTAGGAACCCAAATCAAATCCACCAATTTTAGAAACAAAATCAAATTATCAATTTTTGAAAATAGAATCCAGTCTTCTATTTTAAGAAATATAAATTAAATCTTTCTTAATTCCAATCATTTCCTAATTCTAATCTTTCCTAAATTTCAATCTTTCCTAATTTCAACCTTTCTTAAATTCAAACTCTTAAACCTTTCTTAATTTCAAATCTTTCTAAATTTCAAATCTTTCTAAATTCAAAACATTTCAAATTCAAATCTTTCCTAATATGAAACTTTTCAAATTCAAATCTTTCTTAAAATAAATTTTTTCTAAAATGAAACTTTTCTAATTTGAAAACTTTCCTATTTTGAAGTTTTCCTAATTCAAAGATTTCCAAAGTCCAATCTTTCCTAAACTCCAACTTTCTAAATTCTTTCAAAATCAAGTCAAATCTTTTCCAACCATTTCAAGTCAAGTGTTTCTAAATCAAATCAAATCTTTTCTAAATCTTTCTTAAATCTCCTCTTTCCTAATTCTAAGTTTTCTAAAATCAAACTTCTCAAATCTAAATCAAGTTTTGTCCGAACTACAACTGACCTAATTCCCAACAAAGGAATACGTAGGCAACCCTCATTGGGTGCGATCACAACTTGTTTCAAAATTTTCAATTCTATAATCTTTTTCAAGCTTCAAATATTTTCTCCAAATCCATTTTCAAAATTAGATCCTTTTCTTCAAAGTTATTTTCGAAATCAAATTCTCTTGCACTCACATGTCATGCATCATATCAAATCTCTTTTCAAAATTCTTTTTAAAGTGGATACAAGTGGACATTTGGACAAATGAAGATTCTAATTGAGTGAACCTAGGGTGAATAGACATGTAGGTACCACAAGAGCGGGAGAGGATGATGATCTTAAGATATCTTCCCTATGCATAACCAACCTCCGAACCTAGAATCACTATTTTCAAAGACCAAAAATGGAGTTATTTTTTTAAAAAAAGCTTAAATCTTTCCAAAGATTGCCAAACAATTTATTTTCTTAAAAACCCTCTCTCGAGAAAGTTTTTCAAAACCTTTTTTCAAAAATCCTAAGTTTAATCTTCGAATTGCACTTAGTTTTAGGTGACTTAACTCACCTTAATAAAGTTAGGTGGCGACTCCAAACTTTTTTCAAAAGCTCTTATTCAAAATCAATTTCACATTCAAACCTAGTCACACTCGTCCTTCTAGGAGGATGAGTTCTAATGATAGAGTATTGTGTTTTTCTTATTTGTGCTTATTTTCTCGAGTGCAAAAATGCAAGAGAAAGCCCCCGACACAATGCAATGCAAGTTGGGGTCATGAACATACAAGGTTAAAGGTTCACCACATAATCAAGGGGGCCGAACCCACGTGGTCTCCGGTTAGACTAAGAGAAAACCCCCGATACGGTGACTTTTAGTAACCTAATCCTACACATGGACCGAGAAGTCTCTTGTTTCAAGTATGTAAGAAAGAGGGGGGAAGAAGATGGGAGATTAAAATAGAAGAAAACCCAAGTGGGTTCGGAGAGAGAAAAGAGAGGGGGAAATTATGTAAACGTAAATAGGAAGCCTACCTTGTGTCTTCTTTTATTGGCTTGGTTTTATTTGCTTTGTTCTTCTTGCTTCGCTTCGGTCTTCACCTTGATCTTCAAGAGCTTGCCTGGATCTTTGAAAACTTCAGAGTTGCAGCACTTTAAGTCTTCAATAGAGACTTTGGAGGCTAGTGTAGGAGTGTATAAGGGTGTATGTGAGTGTATGAGAGCTAGGGTTTGTGTATGGAGGCTAGGGTTTTAGAAAACCTAAAGAAGACTAGGGTTTGAGGAGGCTACGAGCTCTATGTATCGAAGAGGAGAGTCTTTAAACTGAGTTTGTGGACTCTCGTTACATTGGAGGAGGCTCTATATTTATAGAGAGAAGATGACCTGGTGCTTGTTGTAGTGGCGCCAGGCAAAAATCCCTTCTAGCGCCACCAGCCACTTAGGAAAGTTTTAAGGTCGGCAAGAAACGTATCTTCAAAAGATTTAGGGGCCTGTACTAGTGACTACCATGCAATTTTTACCCTGGTTTCACTAGGAGTGACTCTGAAAAGTCCGGGAATGATTTAAGTGGCCGGGAATAGCCCGAAAGGGACAACAACCCTTAGAACAGTGCCTCGGGGATAGTAGACTTGAAAAATGATATCAAGATGTGACAGAGGGGTTGACCTGGCCATTAGGGCCAACACGGTTAATCGGACTTGAAAGCTACCAGAATGGACTCAAAATATCCCTAAAGAAAACTGGAAGCTTGGAAATATTAGCTTGAATGTTCCAGGAGGCTACCGGTTTGATACCCAAAGCTGATGTGGTTCCCGAAGCGCTCGAATGCCTAGGGGCAAAATGGTCATCTTGAGCGAAAAGTCTCAGAATTGGCCCAAAACAGACTGGAAGGCACCTAATCATGTCGGATTATCTTTAAGACAATCCTGGAAGGGTGGACTCACTGTTCTGACGACTTAGGTACTTTCTCAAGAAACGTGCCGAAAATGGCCATGTAGGCAGTTTGGTCATTTTTCACCGGAGTGGGCTAGCAGGCACTGGTGTTGACTTGGGTCTTGAGTGTTTTCGTCATTCTGACGGCGGTCTTGTGACTTAGGGGTTTGTTGGCAGTTCCCGATATCGACCTGTTTGTGATTGTTTCTGCCACTCCGACGGTTAGGATGTTTACAAGTGTTTCCATTACTCTAACTAGTCGTGATCATTCCAGAGACTGCCTGATCCCAGGAAGCTGCTAGGTGGACTTAGCATCTGAGAAATTAACTTTTTCGGAAGGCTTGCCGAAACAGACATTTCTTCATTAGCGGGCTAGTAGGCGTGAAAGGTGGATTGTTCTACCATCGAGGGGACTTAGGGTCTCGTCCCGATGGACAAGTTTGAAGGGACTTACTGTTCTGAAGATTTCTCTCAAAAACGTGCCGAACAGGATGGACTTACCACCTTGAGGAATTAACTTTCCCAAAAGGTGTACTAGAGTGGAATTGGAATTGGACTGGAATTGGATTGAAAAAGGGATTTACCGTCCTTGAGAAAACGTGCCCTCTTGAATTGGACCGAGCAATGCCACCAAGGGCATTTTGGTCATTTTCCCTGTATTTGGGCCCAATGGACTTGCGAAACGATTGATTGACGGGATTAGACTTGGAAAGCTGATTTAAACCAGAATATGTCCATATTGACTTCCACTCAAGTCTGAACAGACTAGAGACAGCTGAGCGGGCAAAAATAGGGTGCTTACAACTGCCCCTCTTTTCCTGTCTTCATCTGTCGAAGATAGAAAACAATAAAGTAAGAGTCTCATGATAACCGTGAAGCGGTCGGAGGGACGGACTTTGAAAATGGATATTGGGCCCAAAAGGCCTTTGAAATCGAGTTTTGATGGGAAAAAGGGCAAAACTGCCCAGAGTTGGAAACTAGTGCCACTAGCAGTGGTGTCTGACTTAAAATTGCCCTAGCACCACTGCTAGTGGCGCCAGGCTTGGGAACAAAACTAGAAACATTTCTGGTTTGAGCACTTGCGGGATTGGAAGAGTTTCTAAAAGTGTGGAAGCTTTTGCGAGGAGAACGACTTGGACGTTGGAGGAACGCTTTTTAGGGACCACGAGGGATTGCCGGAGGTAGACACCGTTGCTGGAAAAGTCGCCGGAAGAGAAGATTTCGCCAGAGAACTCCAAAAGGTGAGTTTTCTATTTTATGTTGATTTTGGTGTGTAGAGTTCCGTTTGAGCTATGTTAACAGTGAAATTTTATGTTTTGATATATTTTGAGCATTGTGGTTAAATTATTTTTGTATTTTGGTGCTCGTTTGATTGAATGTGAGTGATTTTACGTGATTATGTAAATGGGGTTTCTGTAGAAATTCGGGGTTTCTCCCAACAACCTTGGGCATTGAATTTTTAGACTAGATTTTCGTACATTGTGCCTTAGAAAAATGTGTTTAAGAGCCGTGTGAAATTTCGTGATTTTTTGAAAACTTTTTAGATTTTTGATTTTTTGAAAAATAGAAAAATATTCAGAAAAATAGGAAAAATTAAGAAAATTGACAAATTATTAGAGTTTAGAATTTAGAAAAAGTTGGGAATATTTTGAAAAACATTTGAAATTATTTTGAGAAATTTTAGGACAACTTTGAAAACAATTGATTTGTTTGAAAAATAAAACAAGTCTTTTGAAAAACTTAGAAATTTGAAAAAGTGTGCGCTGATGTTGATGTTATATGATTGTGACATAGTACGCTGCATGGTTTGTATTTTGTGTTGACATTGTGAGTGTGGTAAGGACCATTTTTAAGCGAAACTCTGCCGAAAATTTTTGAAATTAGGGAAAGAGTTGAAAAAGTTTTGGAATAAAATCTTTTTGAAGGAAAAAGACCGAAAACCCTTGAGATTTGACTTGAAGTTGAAAAATCAAAATGTGTAGAGGAAATTCATTTTGACGTGGAAGCGGGATTTTTAAATCAAAATGTGTTGAAAATTCATTTTGACTTAGAAGCGGGATTTTTTAAGACAAACGAAAAGATTTGGAATTTGATAGAAATTTTGGAACAGGAATTTTTTATCGAAACCTTGAAAACTTTTTAAGGAAGAATTTTTTGAAAACTTGGAATATTAATTGGAAGAGACACAAGATTAGAAAAGCTTTGAGATAGACTGAGGAACTTTGAGATTTGATTTCGAAGAATTTTAGACTATGACTCCTAGAATGGATTTTTTGGAAGAAAAACATTTTAGAATTTCAAGAATTAATTTTGAACTACAAGGGAATTAGAAAATCTTTTGAAAATGGATATTCGAAGGAAAGAGTTTTTTGAAAAATTTGGAGAAAAGGATTAAGAAATCCTTTGAGAAGCTGAATTTAAGAAACCTTTCGAGAGTCGAGTTTTTAAAACCTTTTGAATCGGATAAAGTAAGATCTACTAACAGCTGTGTCATTCATTTTTATTATCTTTGGTTATCATTATTACTATTTTTTTCTTCTGCTTTTATTTCTTATCTGCATATATTGTATATTAACACCTCTTACCTTAGCTTACCTTTTCAAGATGGCAGATGCGGGCGACAATGGTTCTGAAAGAAGACGCCCCTCTAGGAAGGCGGCCTGTACAGATTCTGTCAGCAATTCCACCCGATCCAGGGATAGTCGGCGACCTACTGGACGTGCATCTTCTAATCAAAGCGGACGGGAGAGTAGACCTCCAGTAGACCCCTTCCCTCCTGTTGAGCAGGCCTTTGTGGAGGAGATTGGTGCAGAGGAGGAGGTACCGGGCCTTGGCGATCAAGTGACTGGTTACGGGAGAGCCTCCATCCAGCATAGACAGACAGACGCTCAGTTAGGTGACTTGGAGGTACTAGGCATTCCACTGCTGGGGGATCTTGCCTATCATCCCAATGTGTATTCTAGACAGTATTTGCCCCCTCTACGGATACACACAGCTTTCAGAGGGACCGTCCATCAGGTGTTTGTGACCATGTAGTGGGCCATTCCATCCTACCGTGCTCTCTTGGCTAAGATTGAGTTTGGGGCCTTCATGGGATTACAAGCTAATCGCCTGAACAGGCATCTAGTGCTGGCACTTATCAAGAGATGGTCTGGGACCCACTCCTTTGGAATGGGCTATCATCACGGGCCTTTCCTTCGTCAGTCAGCGGATCACTTTGCAGTTAGCTAATAGAGGCGATACATGCATTCTACTGGACTTGCCCCCTCCTGAGCATTCTACTTTCCCAGTCTCTTGGCTCAGTCAGGAAGACAGTACTTTTGTTGTTGAGCCACCACCTGCCCATCGAGACATCATGAGGTAGTGACTTGTTTGTACATTATCTTCAGCTGCTTCTACAACAACAACAAGTTACTCGTACCTTTTTGGTTGGTGAGCATAGTAGTGGATCTTTGGGCTTTGTCTGAGCAGGAATAGGGGTCCTTCTCCTTCAGCTGCTTCCTTCGATCAATACGGGTCCAGACTTCCTCTCGTTAGGGCATGATTGGTTTCTGGCCTTTCTTTGTCTGGTGGAGTTACGAGTATCTGCCTGTTCATCGCCTTGCAATTATCGAGGATGATATTTATCCTTATGCTTTGTGGTGGGCTCGTGACCAGGTAGCCTAGCAATCAGAGATCACTGACTTCATGATGTTATGGGCGAACCTGGAGTTGATCGAAGCGAGGGACGTGACTTGGCAGCTCTTCATTGGATTAGTTCATTATGAGATGGTGTGGTACTTGGTACTGTTATCCTTATCGAGGGCTTCCTTTCTCAACGATGATTCTTGGGAGTCCTACCTGGGGGATCGGCACTGGCGTTAGTTTCATGAGGACTTCTGGTCTGCAGGAGATCCACTAGAGTACATGTTTGGAACCTTGGTGGAGGGAGTTCCTATTCCTTATCAGGAGTGCCAGCTGGGTGCCGAGTTCTTGCTTCCTCCGGATACGAACTATGCTACGCACTTTGGGGCTCATTCTGTCGGTGCCTTCACTCGGTTTGAGGTAGTAGCCAGCGGATACGTTGTGGGCCAAGAGGTGGTCAACTTATGGCACCATGCTGGGGGATACACGCCCCAAGCTGAGTTTACTACTATGAAAGACCAGAGGGATCGATACCAGACAGAGCGAGATTAGTACCAGGCAGAGGTGGCTTCCTTGACAGCCCGGTTGGCCTAGATGGGAGATGGCAAGGCATGTTATCCTTTCTCTCTTTCTTCTTTTCACTCTGATGTTGTCTAGTTATTCCTTTGCCTTGCTAATTCCAAATTTACTTTCTTTGCAGGATGCTGGCGCTTCTAGTAGTTACCCACCTCCTCCTAATCCAGGTTTCGGAGATTTCGATCTAGAGGATATCGATTTTGACCTTTGATATAAGCCCCTGGAGGAGACCCCGATCTTCTTTTGCCCCTATCCTGGAGAGTATTTATGTTAGACATTTTTATTTTTGTAGATTTTACACAAAGGTAGACATTTATGATTTAGATAGTTAAGTGTATGGACAGGCAGAGATATTTATAAGTTTTACAGCTAGGTACATGATCAGATGCATGTGATGGATGATGATGCTTTATATTTATTACATGGGTTGATATTAAACTGTGTTGGTGACTTCTATTTCTACAAGTAGCTATGTCCTATGTATGTGGAGCTTATGCAAAAAAAAAAAATTTTTACTTATGAAAATGTATGCACATATTAGAAATATACTAGTTAATGGAATGACAAGAGGTGCCGTCAAACTTAGCATCTTTGGAATGGTAACTCCTTCCTTTTCGGGGGCTTGGCCTTTCCTTTAGCTCAACCTTACCTTGACTGGATGATAGAACTTTACACCCTTCTCAACCTTTTGACCGCCTCTGATTCTCTATTTTGGGGTTAGTGTATAGGATCATTGGGCTAAAACTCTTAACTCTCGGGGCTTCGGCAACAGCTTACCCGACCTTTAGCAGAGCGATAGGCGACCAGTCTTTCAATCAGAGGAGACTTTGCTTTAGGACCGTAATGTAGGCTAGGTTATGGGGTTTTCAAAACAACGGGATATGTAGGCTCAAATTCGATGTCACTTTCAGCAGGGTTTAGATCCATACCATTCTTGACTATTTTTCCAAGCAGGGTTAGCATCCTTCTTTAGATCAAGCAATCCGTTTTCAATCAGAGTGGACTTCAATAGGGTTGTAATGTAGGCCATGGTTTCGGGTTTTTACAAGAAAGGGTAAAGGCTTGAACCTATTGTTTCTACTAGGCTTCTTTGTAACCTAGGATCACCTTTGATTTTTCTCCTTGCCCTTACTATATACTTCTCAGGGTAAAAATGACTCCCTTTTTTTCAACCTTTGAGATAACATGACTCTCTTCTCTTTCGGCTTCTTATTATCCTCAATCATAGTTTTCTTCAGGCCTTTTGCCTAGATTTTTTTTCTTTTTTTTTATTTTAATGGCCTCCTATCCCTTGGCAACTATTTTCCTTCGCTTTTCTTTTTTTCCTTTCCATCTCTTTTCTTTTCCTTTTATAAAGCAAACAATTTTACAACACTTTTTTTTAGACCTTTTCCTTAACAATTCAATCTAAACCATTGTGAGCAGTGATCCCTAGATTAGGATTTTCTCGAAAAAGATAAATGGCTCAACGGGTTTGGCAAGGGTTTGCTTCTAACTATATGGGAAATGAAGTGAGGGCCTCTCTTCACTTTGAAGTAGATTGCTTAATCCATAGAGCATTTAACACTGCCCTAGCACGATAGAGGATAGATACTATTCCTAGAGTTCTCAATTATTGTTTGCCTCAATATGGGGGGGACGGCCTTGGATCGAGACTACCAAGAGATATTTCACTCGTTGTGAGGCACTAGGGGCTAAACAAAGAGAATATAAACACATTTATAGGGACATGAAAGACGGCTCCTCTTCATCCTGATAGTCTAGCCACACATCGCTTAGCTTCGGTCTCTTGCAAGTGTTGCCTTTGGGTGATTTCCTCACTCACCCTTATACTCTCTTTCTTCGGGAAGCTGATCATTTGGTGAGCGGCTAACTCATGTTATCATCCTTTCAAGTTAGACCATTCCATATGATAAACCATGCCCCTTGCGTAGGAAACATTCACCATTCACAAGAGAAATATAAAATAACAACAATGAATGAAGAAACTATCATTTTATTACTATTATTATTTTTTATGAAAGGCATAGAGTTCTTAAGCAATATGGAAATGTAAACATCAATTTAAGGACGTGAAATAAAAGGGATACAAAGAAAGTGGGTGAAAACACCCCTCTCTTGTATACATTTGACAAGACTCTTTCTAGTTGGGTTTTGGGATGATGCCCATGTCTTCGACCCTCCATCCACAATTGCAATTTCCAGCTAAGGTGAGGCAAGCAAAAGCTTTTTCTAAAATTCTAGGCATGTTGGTAGTGACAATATAGTTATCTGCTTCATTGACTTCCTTGTTGTTCTTTGCAGAAGGTTCTTCTATAAACAACATGGCTAACTCACCTCCTTCCCACTCAAATGGCTCTGTTGGTGCCTTCAGCTCTTTTAGCTCTGAGCCCAGGTCTTCCTAATCGCACTCGAGCACAGGCCAAGGGTTCTCTAATAAGTGACATTCCGCCGCAGCGTACTTCGGGTGTAGAAACTCAGCACCCCATCCATTAATAGCCACGTTTTCAGCAAGAGCCTCCTCTAAAAGCATTGGCCCCTCTATTGGCCAATCAGACAAATCCGGCACCTCATTAAGGTTATAAAGATAGATCAGGCATAATGGGAAGTCCTCTTCACAGTCATCTTCTTCATCAGTCTCCCAATCATCCTCATAATCCTCAACCATGGGCTCATCAAATTCTCCATCACCTTCCATTTCTATTAGTATCATATTGACGGTGTGGTCCAGTAGAGGGTTGGTGGTCACATTGGGGGTTGGACCGAATTTACAGGTTGAAGATCAATAGTCTTGTTGTCCATTAAGTCTTGGATCTTATGCTTGAGAGAGAAGCAGCTTTCGGTGTCATGCCCTTGGCCACCCGAATGGTATTCACAAGTGAGGGCGGTATTGAAGATTGGGGGTAGAAGGCTGGGCAATGAGCGAACAGGTATGGGCTTCAAGATATTGTTCTTTAGAAGGTCGTGGCAAGCCTCTGTTTGGGTGCAGGCTAAGGTGTCAAAGGTACGGATGCATCAGGCAAGTCTATTAAAGTTAGGTCGTGCCCCCAGCAGGGCCATAGTTAGGGGTTGGAATAGGCATGGTTAAAGTGGGTAAGGGCAGGATAGGGTGTGATTGTAGTGGTGGACGGTATTGGGGTGGCTGTCAAGGCAGGATGGTAGACACCTCACTTTGCTTCTTGATTATTCCCCTTGTAATAGCCACCTTCTTAGCTATGCTAGCAAAACATTCTCCAGTCTTTACGTAGGGGCCTGTAATCCTCCCTGTCTTAAGACCTTTTTTCTATCATCTCCCCTTCCATGATGAGTTCAGAGAAGTTTTTCTCTACGCTTGTGCAGAGCTTCTCGTAGAATATACCTTGAAAGGTATATACGAACAATTGCACGTACTCCTTCTCTTCCAATGGGGGATTGACTTATGCAGTGGCTTCTCTCTATCTAAAGGCATAGTTCCTGAAAATTTCTCTTTCACCCTTACTCATAGTTATCAGAGACCATCAGTCAGAGGTGAGGTCGATATTGTGGCAGTACTAAGCTTTAAACGCATTGACTAGCTCGATCCAAGTCGTGATCTTCCTTAGCTCTAGACAAGCGAACCATTGTAGGGCAGACCCAGTGAGACTATTATAAGCATCCCATTTTTGCCCGCTAGGCAATCTCCAATCTAACCAGGCTCACTTTCACACATCACATGCATATTTAGACTCTAGCCCACCTTTTTTTACTTGAATTTAGTCCACCAGTCGCTTCTCGGGCCCGTAGGGCCCACTTGAAGCTAAATGACCGTTTTGTCCCTAAGCATTCGAACGCCTCGGGAACCACACTGGCTCTGGGTATCAAACCGGTAACCTTCTGAGACTGTTTTTTATAGTACTCTCAACCCTTCTTTATCTTTCCGGATCATTCCGAGTCAGTTCCGGCAAACCCGGTACAAAATGATTGTTTTGCCCCTGGTGGGCAGGTCACCTTTCCGACCACACCGGCTCTGAAAATCAAACCAGCAACCTTTGGAACATTCTAAATAATGTTTCCAAATCCCAAGTCTTCTTCTGGGACAGTCCAAGTCCGTCCTGGCAGCTTCCCGATCCGATTGACCGTTTTGCCCCTAAAGGCCCGGTCAACCCTTCTGACACATTCTATCCTCACTTTTCAACTCAAATACCTCTGGGACACTATTCTAAGTGTTCCTGCTCTTTTCCAGCCTTTCAAGCCATTCTCGGTCCCTTCAATCATTTCTGGACTTTCCGGAGTCACTCCTAGTGAAGCAAGGCTAAAAATTGCATGGTAGTCACTAATACAGGCGTCCAAATCTAGTCAAAGATACGTTGCTTGCCAACCTTAAACATTTCCTAAATGGCTGGCACCACTAGTAATGGTGCCAAGCCAAAAAAATGGCCTAGCACCACTCCTAGTGGTGCTAGTGTAAAGTTTGGCCTGGCGCCACTACAACAGGTGCCAGTGTTGTCCAACCTCTATAAATACAGAGTCTCTTCCAATGTGAAAGGAGTCTGTAAACTCAATTTAAAAATCCTATATTTCAAAACACAGAGCTCGAGCACCTCAAAAAACCCTAGCTTCCCTAGGTTTTCTAAACCCTAGCCACCATACACTAAACCCTAGCCTCCTATACACTCATACACACCCCTATACACTCATACACTAACCTTCAACCCTCCTTTGAAAACTTGAAGAGTTGCAATCTGAAGTTTGAAGATTGAAGGCGGCTCTTGAAGATTAAAGACAAAGATCAAGACGAAGACCGAAGAAAGCAAGGCGCGCAAAATAAACATGATACAAGGTAGGTTCTCCATTTAAATTTTCACACTTCCCCCTCTCTCTCTCTCTACTAACCCACTTGGGTTTTCTCTATTTTAATCCCCTATCTCTATCCCCCCCTTTCTTTGCATGCTTGAAATAAGGGGACTTCCAGTTCATGTGTAGGATTAGACTATTGGAGAGTCACCGTTTCGGGAGCTTTCCTTTAGGCTAACCAGAGACCACGTGGGTCCGGCCCTCTTGATTATGTGGTGAAGCCTTAGCCTTGTATGTTCACGACCCCATAATTGCATTGTGTATATCATGATCTTGCATCTTCCAAAAGCCATTTTCAAGGTTGTCTTCAAAATCGTTTTCAAACTTGTTTTCAAAATTGCATCAAAATTCCCTTTTCAAAACTTGTTTTCAAAATCACAATCCTAGGATGATTCTAGTTTTTCTATGATTAGGGTTGCTTTAGGAAAGTGTTACATTAAAAGTGACTTTTATGATCCATATTTTCAACTCTTGTTGTTTTCAAAATCGCTTTTCTAAAGTGGTTCTAGCCCTCTTATGGTTAGAATTGCTTTAGGAAAGTGAGATATTTTTACATCTTCCAAGAACTCTCTCTCTTCAAAAATCTCTTCCTAAAAATCTTCTTTTTTCAACATACTTCCCAAAAACTCTTCTTTCCAAATTTGTTTTCTAAAGACTCTTTACAAAAATCTATTTTTCAAAACCTCCTTTTTCAACTCCTTTTCGAAATGCTCTCCCTAAAATTCACTTTAAGAAACGCTCCCTAAAAATCTTTCTAAAAACTCTCTTCCCAAAATCTTCCTTCTAGAAATTCCCCTCTAGGATTTTCCATCCAAGAAACTCGCTTCCAAAAATACACTTTCCAAAAACTCCTTCTCTTTAAAATCTTTTTCCAAAAACTCTATCTCCAAATTCACTTTCCAAAAACCCCTCTCTAGGATTTCCTTCCAAAACCTTTGTTTCCAAAGATGCACTTTCCAAAAACTCTTTCCTTGCAGCCCAAATCAAGCCCTAGAATTCACAATTAGGAAATCCTAATTTTCTTTCCAAAAACATGATTTTCAAACTTTACCCCAAACCTAGGTTTCCAAAATTTCTTATTTTCTACATCAAAACTATACATGTTTCCAAAACCTATTTTCTACGCCAAAACTATAATTTTTCAAATCTAGGGTTTCTAGAATCTCCCTTTCCAAATCCTTGCCAAATCTTATCTCCCCTTTAGAAAATCAAATCAAATATTCCCATTTAGGAAACCAAATCCAATCCTCCGTTTTTGGAAACGAAATCAAACTTTCTCTTTTAGAAACCAAATCCAATCCCTTCCTAATCCAGCTCTTTCCTAATTCAAATCCTTCCTAAACTTCCACTTTCCTAAATCATAAGTTTTCAAAACTTGAACATAAAAATCTTTCTTAAATTTTAAAACTCAACTTTCAAATCTTTTCTAATTCAACCCTTTCCTAACTCTACCTTCTTTTCAAATCTTAATTTTTTAAACCTAAGTTTTCAAACTTTTCCTAAACTCAAACCTTTCCTAATTTCAAGATTTTCTAAAACCCTAAAACTTTCTAAATCCTAAACTTTCTAAATTTTGAATCTTTCCAAATTCAAAGTTTCCCAAATTCAAAACTTTCTTAAGTTAAATCTTTCTAAACTTCCAAACTTTCTAAATTCTAAATTTTCCAAAACTTCAACATCTTTCCAAATCTAAGACTTTTCTATAGTTAAAACTTTCTTAATTCAAACATTTCCTAAATTGAAAACTTTTCTTTTTCAAACCTTTCCTAAAACGAAACTTTCCTACTTTCAAAACTTCCGTATTTCAAAATTTTCTAAATTCAAAACTCTCCAATTTTTAAAACTTCCCTAAGTCGAAACTTTCCTAATTTGAAAACTTACCAAAAATGAAACTTTCCAAATTCGAAACTTTCCTAAATCGAACCTTTCCCAATTTGAACCCTTCCTAAATCTAATCCTTTCCTAAATCTTCCAAGTCCAATATTCAAGTCAATTCTTTTCTAAAATCTTTCCAAGTCAAATCATATCATCCTAAGTCTAGGTTTCCTAAACCTCCATATTTCCAAAACAAGTCTAAATCTTTCTTCCAAGTTCTATCTTTTCAAATCAAAATTCAATCTTTTTAATTCCAAAATTCCAAATTCCAATTTTCAATCCTCTATTCAAGGTTCAATCTCTCAATCTTCCAATTCAATCTCCTTCTTCAAATCAACTCTTCTATTTTCAATTAGACTCCGGTCCGAACTACGACTGACTTGATTCCTCCAAAAGGATGCGTGGGAAACCCTCATGGGTGGGGTCACAACCTTTTTCAAATCTCCAATTCCATATCTGCTTTCCAATTTCCAATTCTATGATCTATTTCAAGTTTCTAATTCCAAAAATCTATTTTCGAAATCTTTATTTCCAAGTTCTAAAACTTTCCAATTTCAATTCTATCTCTTCAAATCTCTTTTAAATCAAATCAATTTCTTTTCAAATCTATGTTCCAATTCTCTTTTCTTGCACTTGCATATCATGCATCATGTTTTTTCAAACATTATTCTTCAAAGTGGATAGGATTGAACAATAGTTAGTTAAAGACTCTCATAGGTGAACCTAGGGTAGATTGACATGTAGGTACCGAAAGGGCGGGGTAGGGTGATGGCTTAATGCGTCTTCCCTACACGTGACCAACCTCCGAACCTAGGATCATTGTTTTCATAGACCAAACGAAGTTATTTTTCAAAAAGGGCTAAATGTTTTCCAAAGGTTGCCAAACAACCTGTTTTCTTAAAAACCCTCTCTTGAGGAGATATTTTCAAAAATCGTTTTTCAAAAACCCTAAGTGTAGTCTTCGAATTATGCTTAGTTTTTAGGTGACCTGACTCACCTTAATCAAGTTAGGTGGTGACTCCAAATCTTTTCAAAAAGCCCTTTATTCAAATCCATTTTCAATTCAAACCTAGTTGCACTCATTGTTCTAGGAGGGTGAGTTCTAACGAGAGAGTACAGCATTTTTCCCGCTTGTGTGAGTATTCCTCGAGTGCAAAAAATCTGGGCGCGACAACTGGCGACTCCGCTGGGGAATACTTAGAGGGTTAAGCCGTAGTCATGTCTCTTTACCCTTCACCCATGTAAAGTCTTCAATTAACTTGGTTCAATCCTATTCACTTTAAATTTTCAAAACTAAATTTTCAAAATTGTTTTCAAAAAAACATGCATTTATTCATATTATCTTGTATTATGTTTGTCATCCACATACTAACACTTGCATCTTTGTTTTGTAGGTGCGCTTTTTGCTTAAGTTTTATTAACTGTTGTGCATGAATGTTGATGAACAGGATGAATGGGAGTTGTTGGGCTCTTTCCTCCACTTTTAAAAATCACACACACACACACTACATGTGCACTTGCATTCTGCATACTTATATTATTACCCTGATATGTCCTTTCTAGTTAGAAAGGGGGAATGGTATATTGGTTGTGGGTAAGATGTTGTGTCAGTTTCTTCGCCTACGGCCTCTGAATGGTTCCCTCGCTCGGATCACCAACCGATCATGGCACCAGCTCGAGGAGTGGGCCTAGGTTTGAAGATCTGGGGACCAAGCCTTTTTAGGACGCATTAGTCAACCCTCAACCTTATACTCATATAGACACCATGCATAGCTGAACCTTTGCCGGATTTAAGACACGAGCACCGTTTTCAAAATCACGGAGGAAAGGGCGACTACTCTTACTTTCATTTATACCTGTTTATTCCTGCTGTTATACTGACTGTATTCATACTGTTATAATGCCTATTTAACTGTTCAAACATGCACATTTATCTTGCTACTGCATTCTCACTCCTTATACTCTTTGCATATCCATGTTCATGCATTCAATATTCCATGACAAGACAAGAGTTCCAAGTAACTCAAGTCACTGCATTCTCATGCATATGATCAACCCTTTAGGAGTGACACCAAGGTCACTCTCCCTTGCATTAAACCTACCTAAACCCTAAGAGTTCCCACGTAACCCTAAGGACTCATTACATGCATCTCAATTCATTTCATAAGAGGGGCCCCAATCCCTCTATGCACACGGAGATAGGGTTGCCAAGAAGACATGGGGCAATCAATCAACATGGTCTCTCAGCGACCTCCTCGACATCAAATTCAAGGAAGGCGAATCCGAAAACTCAAGAGTAGTTTAGGTTTTCCCTTTGTAAAAGTAGATAGCTGGAAGTCCAAAGGAAAATGTTCCCCCTCCCCCTATTAAAATGTATTTCAATTCTTTTGTATCTTAAACCTAAAATTCAATATATTTCTTTACTTTTGAGAATGAATGCATGGATGGCTGAAGGTTCCTACTTGACGGTAAGGTATCTGCATACAGGGGCAAACCCCCTATCTCCAAAAGTGAGCCAATACATCATGATTAGTTTCCCTCTCGAGTATGGGTATCATTAGGGCATGCATTGCATAGAATTCTTGAAAAACCAAAAACTAACTTGCGATTTATGTCGTTGTTTTTCTACTTCTTTTTGTTTCTTTCACAGCAATTACCCTACTTTGAGTCAACATTGCTCCCAATAAAAA
The DNA here is from genome assembly GCA_033060915.1 of Euryodendron excelsum. NCBI lineage: Eukaryota > Viridiplantae > Streptophyta > Magnoliopsida > Ericales > Pentaphylacaceae > Euryodendron > Euryodendron excelsum. Next base: position 42,447,671 of record CM065380.1, on the reverse strand, counting down.
GTCAGCATACATCTAGGGATCCCATTGTCACTCGGCCAACAGCTTCACTTATGGCTGCCAATCCTGAGGAGTCACCCCAAGTCTTTTGAGAAGAGGTCAATGAAATGAGGGGTACGATTGATGAGATGTTTAAGCTTATCCAAACCTTGGCCAGAAAGGATACTGCTACAATCTCGTCAGCATCCATGACGTCATCTAAAGACCCTGAACCCACCAACCTGAGGATCGTGCTTCAATCTGACAATACTGGGAGGAACAAGGAAGATGCCAAAGGGATCAACACTGAAGAACAGGACATTATGTTGCTTTCACATGCCATACAGAGGACTTCCCTAGATCCTCTCAGTTTGAAAATCCAAGGTCTAGAGGATTCACTGCGAAGTCTCCATGGCCATGACAGTTATGGGTCTACTTCCTATGATGAACTCTGCTTCTTTCCAAATCACCCGAGACCTGCTAAGTTCAAAATGCCCGACTTCCAGAGGTATGACGACACTGGTGACCCTATCACTCATCTTCGCCTGTATGCTGGGGTACTGAGTGGTTATGGCAACGATCCGAAGCTCCTCATGCAATTGTTCCAACATAGTCTCACTAGGTCTGCTTTGCAGTGGTTTGCCCGTCTAAACCTAAGGAGGATCACCACCTGGATTGAGCTGGTTAACGCATTTAAAGCCCAATATCGCCACAACATAGAGCTCACTGCTGACCGTTGGTCCTTGATGGCAATGAGTAAGGGAAAGAAAGAAAGTTTCAAAAGCTATGCCCTTAGATGGAAGGAAGCAGCAGCACAAATCAATCCCCCTTTAGAAGATAAGGAATATGTTCAACTGTTCGTACACACCTTCTCGGGCATATATTACGAAAAGCTCTGCATGAGTGTTGGGAGAAACTTTTCTAAGCTTATCATGCAAGGGGAGAAGATAGAAAATGGCCTAAAAACTGGAAGGATCATTGACCGCTATGCTAAACAAGTTTCTGCAAGCTTAGTAAGGAAGGCGCCCACAGCATCGGAAATGGGTCGAAAGGAGAGAGAAGTGTCTGCCATCTTGCTCGCTCAACAACCGCAATGTCACCCCCAAAACCAATCTCAGACCCCCGTGGCTACTCAAGCACCTAATTCCGGGCCCATCACAGCCCAACAACATCTCAACCCCAATAAGAAGGCCTGCCGACGTCGCGCCTTTTCCCCTCTAACTTGCACCCAAACAAAGGCTTATCATGACCTCTTACAGGCCAACCTTTTGACCCCCATACCTGCTCCACCGTTGCCAAATCCTTTACCCCCTACTTTCGACCCAACCCTTGTTTGTGAGTACCATTCTGGAAGACAGGGGCATGACACTGAGCATTGTCTCTTCCTGAACCACAAGATACAAGATTTGATCGACGCCGGAATCATCATCACCTAGAGGAAGAACCACGCGATGAAGCATAGAAGAAATTGGTGTGATTCTAGGACCTCTATGAAGGGCTTTTTTCAAAGTGCAATAAAAAGGGAAGTTTTCATAAAATTCGTCTGTTTTCTTTTCATCTCTTTATTTCTTGTATATCTTCTTTAAATAAACATTGCATGCCATGTAATCATATTTCTAAATGAAAAGGTGTAGTTTCTAGTTCATCCCCTTTGTCTCATACTCTTGTGGACGATTATTACTTTTAGGGATTCTTCCCCATTTTGGTAAATGACTCGATTTAAAGGATGGGATAGCATGGGCAACCCATTTAAAAGGGGTGAAAATCTTTAAGAGACTGAGAGAGAGAGTGAGAGATATGAGGAAGGCAATCTCAACAAAGAAGTGTGAATTCTATTGAAAAGGCGACACTTGCATGATATCCTGGCTAGGCAATGGGTAGCCGAGTCCCCAAAATGATGAGAAGCCATTGTTCTATTTATCCTAAATAAACACTACCCCTTACTCAGCCCACTAGAGCTGTAACTGATTTTTATTCAGATGTCTCCAAACCAATAACCATCCCCCACACAGGGGTGAGCACAGAGTAGCTGATTCGATAGAATATGTAGGGATTCACTAGCTGAAACACATCATCCTTAGAAATATTGTCTAAATTTTGTACAAAAGCTTTATGGACTAAGCAATTCAATTTGAAATGATTAGAGGCCCTCAATTCTATTACCATACACAAAAATATTCCCTTTGCTTAAACCACTAATGTCTCGCAAGAAGCGAAAGTTTTCTTTTTGTCAACCCCGATCTGAAACCATCCCCCCACACTAGGGCAGTCAGGAAGTAGAAGATCTGGCAGAGAACATCATCAACCATCAAGCTGAAGTAACGTGAAGGCTCTATGGATCAAGCAATCTTGTTCAAAATGAAGAAAGGCCCTCATTTCATTTCCCATACAGTTAAAAGCAACCCTTGTCAAGCCTATTGAGTCGGTTACCTTTCCTTTCAGAAAACACCCCAACCTAGGAATCACCGTCCACAATGGGTTAAATCGAAATGCTAAGGAAAGGATCTGAGAGAAAGAAGTTGTAGAGATGTTTGTCTCGTCAAAAGCAATAAGAAATGAAGAAAAAAAAAAGAAGCATATTAGAGGAAAGACTAAAAAAGAACCATGTTGTGTTATAAAGCTGGAAGTCATGAGAAAAGAAAAAAAAGAAAAAAGAAAAGGGGCAAGTGTCAGACTTAAAAGGTTAAAAGTTACAAGAAAGCTCAACTCCTTTTGTAAAAGAGGAAGTTCAAAGGTAATCCTAGATAACAAAGCCACCAAGTAGAAGTAATAGGTTTGAGCCTTTACCATTTCTTGTAAAAACCCGAAACCGTGGCCTACATTACGACCCTGTTAAAGTCCTCTCTGATTGAAAAGGATTGCTCGATCTAAATGAGCCAGACGTGTTGCTGAAACTAGAGGAGGATATTAGGGGACAAAACCCCCCTGGAAGATCGACTAAGGATGGTGTGGATCTAAACCCTACTAGAAACAACATCGAATTTGAGCCTACACATCCTTTTCATTCATAAACCCCTTAACCTAGCCTACGTTACGGTCCAAATTAAAGTCCTCTCTGATCAGAAAAAATTGCTTAGTCCAAATAAGCCTGAACAATACCAAGACAAGTAAGGTGAGAAAGGAGAATTGGAAGGAAAGGCAAGGGGCAATCTCATACTCTAAGATGTGCTCAGATGGTTTCGGTTTAAACAACCCACTAAAAGAAGATCTTTGAGCCTGAATATCCCTTTATTTCTTACAACCCCTAAACCCAACCTATATTACGGTCCTAAAAGAAGTCTTCTCAGATTGAGGGCTTAGCTGTTTATCGCTCTGCAAAGGCCATGCGAGTTGTCGCTCGAGCCATGGTGGCATTTTGGAAATCTGAGAGAGAAAACCAAGTGAGATCAGAAAAACCCCAAACAGCAACCCTGTAGAAAGTAGGGATAAGATAGCAAACCAAAAGGTCAAGATCCCTGGAGAATGGTGTAAATGCTATCACACCTCGATATGAATGGGACAAAACTGAATGGGGCAGAATCCTGAGAAGGAATAGAATCCTGAGAGTATGGGCCCAAGGGGCAATCCTGGGGCTTTCTTTGTAAATAATTTATACACATGTAATACTGATACATCCATGACATGTATAACATGTATATCCATTTGGATTCTTGTGTAGTGTGTATCTATTCATGCATCCAACTACACTCCTGTATGAACCTGTTCATTTGTAAGGAAGTAGGTCGTACATTTAATTCAATTCTTGCATAAATCCGTGCATGTATCACAAAAAAAAAAAAAAAAAAAAAGAAAAAAAGGGGGGGGGGGGGGGGGGGGGGGGGGGGGGGGGGGGGGGGGGGGGGGGGGGGGGGGGGACATTGCATTCAATTCCATTCCTATATGTGCATGCATTCACTTCCACTTCTGCGTGAACCTGTGCAGTTATAAAAAGTAGGACACGCATTCAATTATATTCTTATCTAAACTATGCGCATTCATAAAAATAGATCATGCAATTAATCCCATGTGCAGTCATGAAAAGTATATATATATGACATGCGTTCACCCTTTACCATGGCATTTTTAAATTATTTTTGTACAAAACTCACCTTATGTCTTTCTCTCTCCCCCAAATAGGAAATAAGAAACAAGGTAAAGTACAAAATGGAGCTAAAAAGCCATCATGCGATCAAGTAACCTTAGACATCTCCAATATTGGCATACACCTCAGCAAGTTCAGACTTTCCTAGCTAACAAAAAGCAAGGAATGGAGCAATGACCCACCCTCGACCTCCCCAACCAACCTTGGACTTCCCCAGTGGAGCAGCGTTTTGCCAGACAGAGTGCCGGTTCAAGAGGTATCAGCAGTCAGTCTTGGACTTCCCCAGTGGAGCAGCGTTTCGCCAGACGAAGTGCCAGTTCAAGAGGTATCAGCAATCAGCCTTGGACTTCCCCAGTGGAGCAGCGTTTCGCCAAACGGAGTGCCAGTTCAAGAAGTATCAGCAATCAGCCTTGGACTTCCCCAGTGGAGCAGCGTTTCGCCAGACGAAGTACCGGTTCAAGAGGTATCAGCACTCAACCTTGGACTTCCCCAGTGGAGCAGCGTTTCGCCAGACGGAGTGCCGGTTCAAGAGGTATCAGCAGTCAGCCTTGGACTTCCCCAATAGAGCAGCGTTTCGCCAAATGAAGTGCCGGTTCAAGAGGTATCAGCAGTCAGCCTTAGACTTCCTCAGTGGAGCAGCGTTTCGCCAAGCGGAGTGCCAGTTTAAGAGGTATCAGCAGTCAGCCTTGGACTTCCCCCGTGGAGCAGTGTTTCGCCAGACGGAGTGCCGGTTCAAGATGTATCAGCACTCAACCTTGGACTTCCCCAGTGGAGCAGCGTTTCACCAAACGGAGTGCCGGTTCAAGAGGTATCAGCAGTCAGCCTTGGACTTCCCCAGTGGAGCAGCGTTTTGCCAGACGGAGTGCCGGTTCAAGAGGTATCAGCACTCAACCTTGGACTTCCCCAGTGGAGCAACGTTTCACCAGACGGAGTGTCGATTTAAGAGGTATCAGCAGTCAACCTTGGACTTCCCCAGTGGAGCAACGTTTCGCCAGACAGAGTGCCGGTTCAAGAGTATCAGAAGTCAACCTTGGACTTCCCCATAGGAGCAGTGTTTCGCCAGACAAAGTGCCGGTTCAAGAAGCATCAGGTCCCCCCCAGAGGAGCAGTGTTTCACCAGACAAAGTGCTAGTTCAAGAAGCGTCAATTCCCCCCAGAGGAGCATTGTTCTGCCAGATGGAGCATTAATTCCCCTAGAGGAGTATCATTTTTACTAAATAAAATACCAAACATCGACCAGCTACTCGAGGTAACTGTTCATTGAATTCCTATTATTTTCAAGTCCCTCAGATCGCCTCGCGGTTAACATAGGGCTCTTACTTTATCGTTTTCTGTCTTTGACAAGCAAAGACAGAAAAGAGGGGCACTTGTAAGCACCCCATTTTTGCCCGCTCGACAATCTCCAATCTGACCAGGCTCACTTTCACACATCACATGCATATTTAGACTCTACCCCACCTTTTTGACTTGAATTTAGTCCACCAGTCGCTTCTCGGGCCCGTAGGGCCCACTTGAAGCTAAATGATCATTTTGTCCCTGGGCATTCGAACGCCTCGGGAACCACACCGGCTCTGGGTATCAAACCGGTAACCTTCTGAGACTACTTTTTATATTATTATCAACCCCTCTTTATCTTTTCAAATCATTCCGAGTCAGTTCCGGCAAAACCGGTACAAAAAGACTGTTTTGCTCCTGGTAGGCCAGTCACCTTTTCCAACCACACCAGCTCTGGGAATCAAACCGGCAACCTTTGGGAGCATTCTAAATAATGTTTCCAAATCCCAAGTCTTCTTCTAGGATAGTCCAAGTCCGTCCCGGTAGCTTCCCGATCCGATTGACCGTTTTGCCCCTAAAGGCCCGGTCAACCCTTCCGACACATCCTATCCGCACTTTTCAAGTCAAATACCTCCGGGACACTATTCTAAGTGTTCCTGCTCTTTTCCAGCCTTTCGGGCCATTCCCATTCCTTTAAATCATTCCCGGACTTTCCGGAGTCACTCCTACTGAAGCCAAGCTAAAAATTGCATGGTAGTCACTAGTACAAGCGCCCAAATCTAGTCAAAGATACGTTGCTTGCTGACCTTAAACATTTCCTAAATGACTAGTGGCGCCAAGCCTAAAAATGGCTTGCGCCACTCCTAGTGGCACTAGTGTAAAGTTTGGCCTAGCGCCACTGCAACAAGCGCCAGTGTTGTCCAACCTCTATAAATACAGAACCTCTTCCAACGTGAAAGGGGTCCGTAAACTCAATCTAAAAATCTTATATTTTGATATACAGAGCTCGAGCACTTCAAAAACCCTAGCTTCCCTAGGTTTTCCAAACCCTAGCCACTATTGTCGCGCCCAGATTTTTCGCACCCGAGGAATACTCACCCAAGTGGGAAAAATGCTGTACTCTCTCGTTAGAACTCACCCTCCTAGAAGAATGAGTGCGACTAGGTTTGAATTGAAAATAGGTTTGAAATAAAGGGCTTTTGAAAAAGATTCAGAGTCGCCACCTAACTTGATTAAGGTGAGTTAGGTCACCTAGAAACTAAGCATAATCCGAAGACTACACTTAGGGTTTTGGAAAACAACTTGAAAATATCTCCTCAAGAGAGGGTTTTTTAGGAAAACGGGTTGTTTAGCAACTTTGGAAAACATTTAGCCCTTTTTAGACAAATGACTCCGTTTGGTCTTTGAAAACAGTGATCCTAGGTTCGGAGGTTGGTTACGTGTAGGGAAGATGCACTAAACTATCACCCTACCCCGCCCTTTCGGTACCTACATGTCAATCTACCCTAGATTCACCTATGAGAGTCTTCAACCAACTATAGTTCAACCCCATTCACTTTGAAAAACAATGTTTGAAAACTAATTTAGCATGATGCATGATATGCAAGTGCAAGATGAAAGAATTAGAAAATAGAAATTAATTTGAAAAGAAATTGATTTGATTTGAAAATAGATTTAAAAAGATGGAATTGAAATTGGAAACTTTGAAAGCTTGGAAAGAGGAATTTCAAAATAGAAATTTTGAAATTGAAATTTGAAAATTGATTGGAATTTGAAATTTGGAAAGATTTTGGAAACCACACCCATGAGGGTGGAATTGAAAGTTTGAAAAGTGTTGTGACCGTACCTATGAAGGTTGCCTACGTATCCCTTTGGGGGAATCAGGTCAGTCGTAGTTCGGACAAGAGTTCGATTGAAAATAGATTGATTTGAAGAGAGAGATTGGATTGAAAGAAAGAAATTGAATTGAAAATTGGATTTGGTTTGAGATTAGAAAAAGGAGATTGGAAATTGAAATTGGAAAGATTGGGCTTGTTTTGGAAAGATTGATTTTGGAAAGACTTGGTTTTGGGAAGAAGGAGGTTTAGGAAACCTAGACTTGAGATTAAGAAGGATTGGATTGGAATGTTGGATTTGGAAGATTTAGAAGGATTTGGAAACTTGAAATTTATGAAAGATTTGGATTAGGAAAGTTTCGAATTAGGAAAATGTTATCTTTGGAAAGTTTCATTTTTGGAAAGTTTTGAATTAGGAAAGGTTTAGGTTTAAGAAGTTTCAACTTAGGAAAGTTTCGAATTTAGAAATGTTTAAGAAAAAAAGAAAGTTTTGATTTTGGAAAGTTTTGAAAACAAGGAAGTTTTGAAAATAAGAAAGTTTCGCTTTGGGAAAGGTTTGAAAAAGGAAAGTTTTCAATTTAGGAAATGTTTGAATTAAGAAAGTCTTGACTTAAGAAAGTCTTAGATTTATAAAGATTTTTAAGTTTTGGAAAGTTTAGAATTTAGAAAGTTTTTGGTTTTAGAAAGATTTAACTTAAGAAAGTTTCAAATTTAGAAAGTTTTGAATTTAGAAAGATTTGAAATTTAGAAAGTTTAAGATTTAGAAAGTAAAGTTTTAGAAAATCTTGAGATTAGGAAAGGTTTGAAAACTTAGGTTTAAGAAGTTAAGATTTGAAAAGAGGGTAGAATTAGGAAAGGGTTGAATTAGGAAAGATTTGAAAGTTGAGTTTTAAAGTTCAGGAAAGATTTTTATGTTCGAGTTTTGGAAACTTGAGGTTTAGGAAAGTGGAAGTTTAGGAAGGATTTGAATTAGGAAAGAGTTGGATTTTGAAATTTAAGGAAAGGCTTAAAGTTTGGGTTTAGGAAACTTATGGTTTAGGAAGGAATTGAATTAGGAAAGGTTTGGGATTAGGAGGGGATTGGATTTAGTTTCTAAAAGAAAAGATTTAATTTTGTTTCCAAAAACGGAGGACGGGATCTAGTTTCCTAAACGGGGAGATTTGATTCGGTTTCCTAAAGGGAAGATAGGATTTGACAAGGATTTGGAAAGGGAGATTCTAGAAACCCTAGTTTTGAAAATTTGTGGTTTTGACGTAGAAAAGAGGTTTTGAAAACATGTATAATTTTGATGTAGAAAACAAAAGATTTTGGAAACCTAGGTTTGGGGCAAAGTTTGAAAATCATGTTTTTGGAAAGAAAATTAGGGTTTCCTAATTGTGGGCTCTAAGGCTCGATTTGGGCTCTAAGGAAAGAGATTTTTGAAAGTGCGTTTTTGGAAACAAAGGTTTTCTAGAAGGGAAATCCTAGGGAGGAGTTTTTGGAAAGTGAATTTGAAGAGGGAGTTTTTGGAGAAAGATTTGAAAGAGAAGGAGTTTTAGAAAGTGTGTTTTTGAAAACGTAGATTTTGGAAGGAAGATCCTAGGGGGGAATTTCTAGAAGGGAGATTTTGGAAAAGAGAGTTTTTGGAAAGATTTTTAGGGAGCGTTTTTAGAGAGTGAATTTTGGGGAAAGGAGTTTGGAAAGGAGTTGAAAAAAGGAGTTTTGAAAAATAGATTTTAGAAGGGAGTTTTTTGAAAACAATTTTGAAGAGGAGAGTTTTAGGAAAGTATGTTGAAAAAGAGATTTTTAGGAAGAAAGACTTTTTGAAAAGAGAGTTTTTAGAAAGTATGAAAACGTCTCACTTTCCTAAAGCGATTCTAGCCATAAGAGGGCTAGAACCACTTTAAGAAAGTGGTTTTGGAAAACAATAAGATTTGAAAATATAGACCAAAAATGTCACTTTTAATGTAACACTTTCCTAAAGCAACCCTAGCCATGGGAAGGCTAGAATCACCCTAGAATCGTGGTTTTGAAAACATGTTTTTGAAAAAGAGATTTTGATGCAATTTTGAAAACAAGTTTGAAAACGATTTTGAAAACAACTTTGAAAACGGATTTTGGAAGATGCAAGACTATGATATGCACAATGGAATTTGGGGTCGTGAACATACAAGGTTAAAGCTTCACCACATAATCAAGGGGGCCGGACCCACGTGGTCTCTGGTTAGACTAGAAGAAAGCCCCCGACACGGTGACTCTCCAACAGTCTAATCCTACACATGGACCGGGAGTCCCCTTGTTTCAAGCATGCAAAGAAAGGGGGGGAAAGAGATGGGGGATTAAAATAGAGAAAACCCAAGTGGGTTGGAGAGAGAAGAGAGAGGGGGGAGGTGCAGAAAATTAAAGAGGGAGCCTACCTTGTTTCTTATTTATTTTGCGCGCCGTGCAGTCTTCGGTCTTCAGTCTTTGTCTTGAACTTCTTCTTCAGTCTTCAAGGATTCTCTTCAAGCTTTAGATGGCAGCTCTTCAAGTCTTCGAAGGGTGGTTGAAGGCTAGTGTATGAGTGTATGGGGGAGTGTATGAGTGTATAGGAGGCTAGGGTTTGTGTAGGGTGGCTACGGTTTGGAAAACCTAGGGAGGCTAGGGTTTTTGGAGGTGCTCGAGCTCTGTATATCGAATTGTGTGATTTCTAGGTTAAGTTTGTAGACCCTTTTCACGTTGAATGAGGCTCTGTATTTATAGAGGGAAGACAAGTCTGGCGCCTGTTGTAGTGGCACCAGGGCAAACTTTACACTGGCGCCACTAGTAGTGGCGCCAGGCCATTTTTTGGCTTGGCGCCACTAGTAGTGGCACCAGGCCATTTTTTGGCTTGGCGCCACTACTAGTAGCGCCAGCCATTTAGCAAACAATTAAGGTCGGCAAGCAACGTATCTTTGACTAGATTTGGGCGCCTGTACTAGTGACTACCATGTAAACTTTAGCCTGGCTTCACTATGAGTGACTCCGGAAAGTCCGGGAATGATTTGAAGGAGCCGGGAGTGACCCGGAAGGCCGGAAAGGAGCAGGAACACTTAAAATAGTGTCCTGGAGGTGTTTCACTTGAAAAGTGAGGATAAGATGTGTCGGAAAGGTTGACCGAGCCTTTAGGGGCAAAACGGTCAACCGGACCGGAAAACTGCCGGGACAAACTCAGACTGTCCCAGAAGAAGACTTGGGATCTGGAAACATTATTTAGAATGTTCCCAGAGGTTTCCGGTTTGACTCCCAAAGCCGGCGTGGTCGGAAAAGGAGACCGGCCCACTAGGGGCAAAACGGTCATTTTGTACCGGGTTTGCCGAAACTAACTCGGAATGGTCTGGAAAGGTAAAGGAAGGTTGAGAATACTATAAAAATTATTCTCGGGACATTACCGGTTTGATACCCAGAGCCGGTGTGGTTGAAGAAGGAGACCGGCCCTCCAGGGGCAAAACGGTCATTTTTACCGGGTTGACCGGAACTGACTCGGAATGATCCGGAAGGAGAAGGGAAGGTTGAGAGCACTATAAAAAGCAATCTCAGAGGGTTACCGGTTTGATACCCAGAGCCGGTGTGGTTCCCGGGGCGTTCGGATGCCTAGGGGCAAAATGGTCATCTTGACCGGAAAGTCTCGGAAAAGGTCCTAAAGGCAGTCTGGTCATTTTTCACCGAAGTGAGCTAATAGACACTGGTGTTGACCTAGGTTTTGAGTGTTTCCGCCACTCTAACAGTGTGAGTATTTCCGCTACTCGGACGGGGTTGATGATTTGTGAGTATTTCCGCTACTCTGACGAGGTTGAGTATTTCCGCTACTCGGACGGGGTTGATGATTTGTGAGTATTTCCGCTACTCGGACGAGGTTGAGTATTTGTGAGTATTTCCGCCACTCTAACGGTTTGGTGAGTACTTCCGCTACTCTAACGGTTTGGTGAGTACTTCCGCTACTCTAACGGTTTTGTGAGTATTTCCGCTACTCTAACGGCTCTGTGAGTATTTTCGCTACTCTAACGGTTTTATGAGTAGTTTTTCTACTCGGACCGTCTCGAGGAATAAACTATCTCGAGAGAGGGATTGGAAAGGGGTCTTATCGTCTCCGAAGAGACGTGCCTGGATTGGAACCGTCTCGAGGAATAAACTGTCTCGAGAGAGGGATTGGAAAGGGGTCTTACCGTCTTCGAAGAGACGTGCCTGGGTTTTGAGTGTTTCCGCCACTCTGACGATGTGAGTATTTCCGCTACTCTAACGGTTTGGTGAGTACTTCCGCTACTCTAACGGTTTTGTGAGTACTTCCGCTACTCTAACGGTTTGGTGAGTACTTCCGCTACTCTAACGGTTCTGTGAGTATTTCTGCTACTCTAACGGTTCTGTGAGTATTTCCGCTACTCTAACGGTTTTGTGAGTAGTTTTGCTACTCGGACCGTCTCGAGGAATAAACTGTCTCGAGAGAGGGATTGGAGTTGGAATAAGAAAGGACAATGCCCTTAAGGGTATTTTGGTCATTTTGCCTCTATTTGGGTCTGACAGGCCCGCGAATCGATGGAAAGACGGAATTTGGACTAGAGGATTGGTTTCGATTGGAATATGTCCATAATGACTTGAAAACAAGTCTGGACAGAGTGTAGACTGCCGAGCGGTCAAAAATGGGGTGCTTACAACCATACACTAAACCCTAGCCTCCTATACACTCATACACACCCCCATACACTCATACACTAACCTTCAAGCCTCCTTCGAAGACTTACAGAGTTGCAATCTGAAGTTTGAAGATTGAAGGCGGCTCTTGAAGATTGAAGACAAAGATCAAGACGAAGACCAAAGAAAGCAAGGCGCGTAAAATAAACAAGATACAAGGTAGGTTCTCCATTTAAATTTTCGCACTTCCCCCTCTCTCTCTCTCTACTAACCCACTTGGGTTTTCTCTATTTTAATCCCCCATCTCTGTCCCCCCCCCCCTTTCTTTGCATGCTTGAAACAAGAGGAGTCTTGGTCCATGTGTAGAATTAGACTATTGGAGAGTCACCGTGTCGGGGACTTTCTTTTAGGCTAACCAAAGACCACGTGGGGCCAGCCCCCTTGATTATGTGGTGAAGCCTTAGCCTTCTATGTTCACGACTCCAAAATTGCATTGTGCATATCATGATCTTGCATCTTCCAAAAACCGTTTTCAAAGTTGTCTTCAAAATCGTTTTCAAACTTGTTTTCAAAATTGCATCAAAATTCCCTTTTCAAAAACTTGTTTTCAAAATCACAATCCTAGGGTGATTCTAGCTTTTCTATGGTTAGGGTTGCTTTAGGAAAGTGTTACATTAAAAGTGGCTTTTATGGTCCATATTTTCAACTCTTGTTGTTTTCAAAACCGCTTTCCTAAAGTGGTTCTAGCCCTCTTATGGTTAGAAAGCTTTAGGAAAGTGATATGTTTTTACATCTTTCAAAAACTCTCTCTTCAAAAATCTCTTCCTAAAAATCTTCTTTCCAAATTTGTTTTCTAAAAACTCTTTACAAAAATCTATTTTTCAAAATCTCCTTTTTCAACTCCTTTCCAAAATGCTCTCCCCAAATCCACATTTCAAAAATGCTCCCTAAAAATCTTTCTAAAAGCTCTCTTCCCAAAATCTTCCTTCTAGAAATTCCCCTCTAGGATTTTCCTTCCAAGAAACTCGTTTCCAAAAACACACTTTCCAAAAACTCCTTCTCTTTAAAATCTTTTTTCAAAAACTCTATCTTCAAATTCACTTTACAAAAACTCCTCTCTAGGATTTCCTTCCAAAACCTTTGTTTCCAAAAATGCACTTTCCAAAAACTCTGTCCTTGCAGCCCAAATCAAGCCCTAGAATTCACAATTAGGAAATCCTAATTTTCTTTCCAAAAACATGATTTTCAAACTTTACCCCAAACCTAGGTTTCCAAAATCTCTTGTTTTCTACATCAAAACTATACATGTTTCCAAAACCTATTTTCTACGCCAAAACTATAATTTTTCAAATCTAGGGTTTCTAGAATCTCCCTTTCCAAATTCTTGCCAAATCTTATCTCCCCTTTAGAAAATCAAATCAAATATTCCCATTTAGGAAACCAAATCCAATCCTCCGTTTTTGGAAACGAAATCAAACTTTCTTTTTTAGAAACCAAATCCAATCCCTTCCTAATCTAGCTCTTTCCTAATTCAAATCCTTCCTAAACTTCCACTTTCCTAAATCTTAAGTTTCCAAAACTTGAACATAAAAATCTTTCCTAAATTTTAAAACTCAACTTTCAAATCTTTCCTAATTCAACCCTTTCCTAACTCTACCTTCTTTTCAAATCTTAACTTTTCAAACCTAAGTTTTCAAACTTTTCCTAAACTCAAACCTTTCCTAATCTCAAGATTTTCTAAAACCCTAAAACTTTCTAAATCCTAAACTTTCTAAATTTCGAATCTTTCCAAATTCAAAGTTTCCCAAATTCAAAACTTTCTTAAGTTAAATCTTTCCAAACTTTCTAAATTTTAAACTTTCCAAAACTTCAACATCTTGCCAAATCTAAAACTTTTCTAAACTTAAAACTTTCTTAATTCAAACATTTCCTAAATTGAAAACTTTTTTTTTCAAACATTTCCTAAAACGAAACTTTCCTACTTTCAAAACTTCCCTATTTCAAAACTTTCTAAATTCAAAACTCTCCAATTTTCAAAACTTTCCTAAGTCGAAACTTTCCTAATTCCAAAACTTTCCAAAAATGAAACTTTCCTAATTCGAAACTTACCAAAAATGAAATTTTTCAAATTCGAAACTTTCCTAAAACGGACCTTTCCCAATTTGAACCCTTCCTAAATCCAATCATTTCCTAAATCTTCCAAGTCCAATATTCAAGTCAATTCTTTTCTAAAATCTTTCCAAGTCAAATCATATCTTCCTAAGTCTAGGTTTCCTAAACCTCCATCTTTCCAAAACAAGTTTAAATCTTTCTTTCAAGTTCTATCTTTTCAAATCAAAATTCAATCTTTTTAATTCCAAAATTCCAAATTCCAATTTTCAATCCTCTATTCAAGGTTCAATCTCTCAATCTTCCAATTCAATTTTCAATTCAATCTCCTTCTTCAAATCAACTCTTCTATTTTCAATCGGACTCCGGTCTGAACTACAACTGACTTAAGTCCTCCAAAAGGATACTTAGGCAACCCTCATGGGTGCGGTCACAACCTTTTTCAAATCTCCAATTCCATATCTGCTTTCCAATTTCCAATTCTATGATCTATTTCAAGTTTCTAATTCCAAAAATCTATTTTCGAAATCTTTATTTCCAAGTTCTAAAACTTTCCAATTTCAATTCTATCTCTTCAAATCTCTTTTAAATCAAATCAATTTCTTTTCAAATCTATGTTCCAATTCTCTTTTCTTACACTTGCATATCATGCATCATGTTTTTTCAAACATTGTTTTTCAAAGTAGATAGGATTGAGCAATAGTTAGTTAAAGACTTTCATAGGTGAACCTAGGGTAGATTGACATGTAGGTACCGAAAGGGCAGGGTAAGGTGATGGCTTGATACGTCTTCCCTACACATAACCAACCTCCGAACCTAGGATCACTATTTTCATAGACCAAACGGAGTTATTTTTCAAAAAGAGCTAAATGTTTTCCAAAGGTTGCCAAACAACCTGTTTTCTTAAAAACCCTCTCTTGAGGAGATATTTTCAAAAATCGTTTTTCAAAAACCCTAAGTGTAGTCTTCGGATTATGCTTAGTTTTTAGGTGAGCTGACTTACCTTAATCAAGTTAGGAGGCGACTCCAAATCTTTTCAAAAAGCCCTTTATTCAAATCCATTTTCAATTCAAACCTAGTCACACTCATTCTTCTAGGAGGGTGAGTTCTAACAAGAGAGTACAGCATTTTTCCCGCTTGTGTGAATATTCCTCGAGTGCGAAAAATCTGGGCATGACAACTATGTTGGAATAATTGTATGAGGAGCTTCGGATCCTTCCCATGACCACTTAATGCTCCAGCGTACAGGCGAAGATGAGCGATAGCTTACCAGTGTCGTTATACTTCTAGGAGTCAGGCATCTTGAACTTAGCAGGTCTTGGATGGTCAGGAAATAAACAGAGCTCGTCGTAGGACGTAAACCCGTAAGTGTCATGACCATGGAGACTTCGCAGTGAATCCTCTAACCCTTGGATTTTCAAACTGAGAGGGTCTAGGGGAGTCCTCTTTACGGCAGGTGAGAGCAATATGGTTTCCTCTTCTTCAATGTTGATCCCCTTGGTGTCTTCTTTGTTCCTTCCAGCATTGTCAGATTGAAGCACGATCCTTGGGTTAATAGTTCAGGGTCTATAGACGAAGTCATGGATGACAATGGGATTGCAGCAGCATCCTTGATGGCTAAGGTTTGGATGAGCTTAAACATCTCATCAATCTTAGTCCTCATTTCGTTGACCTCTTCTTGAGAGACTTGGGAGGATTCTTCAATGTTGGCAGCCATAAGTGATGCCCTTTGTCAGGTGATAATGGGGTCCCTAGGTGGATGTTGATCCTTCTTGAGAGCAATGTCGACTCAGTGCATGGGTGATCTCTATAAATGAAAAAGAAAGAGATAGAAACACAAGAACACAAATTGCAAGTCAGTTTTTAGTTTTTAAAGACCTCTATGCAATGCATGCCCTAAGGTGTCCCTATTTAAAAGGGAGACTAAATATGATGACTTTAGCTCACTTTCGAATATAAGGGTTTTGCCCCTGTATGCAAGTACCTTACCATTGATCAAGCATCTACACTTATCCCTACATTCATTCATTTGCGGAAAAGGGGTACATTGAACTTTGGATTTAAAACAAAAGAAACAAAGCACACTTTAATAGGGGGAGGGGGAACATGTTTCTTTGAACTTCCACCTATCTAATTTTACATATGAAATCCTAACCCACTCTTGAGTCTTCGGATTCAGCTTCTTTGGATTAAATGTCGAGGAGGTCGCTAAGAAACCTTGTCGATTGATTACCCTATGTTTTCTTGGCAACCCTATCTCCGTAAGCATAGAGGGATTGGGGCTCCTCTTATGCGATGAATTAATGTGCATGCCATAATTCCTTAGGGTTACATAGGAACCCTTAGGGTTTGGGTAGGTTTAATGCAAGGGAGAATGACCCTAGTGTCACTCTTTTTGGGCTGATCATATGCATGAGAATGTAGTAACTTGAGTTACTCTGGAACTCTTGTCTTGGGGTGCCATACTACATGCATGAATATGGATACAAAGAGCGTAAGAAAAGAGAATGCAATGGTAAAGTAAATGTACATGCATGAGCAATTAGACAAGCATTATAACAGTAAGAATATAGTCATTATAACAACAAAAATAAACAGGTATAAAGAAAAGTAAGAGTAATCACCATTTCCTCCATGGTTTCGAAAAACGATGTGCTTGTCATAAATCCGGTAGAGGTTCAACTATTCATAATGTTTACATGAGCATGAGGTTGAGGGTTTACTAATGTGTCCTAAAAAGGCTCAGTTCCTGAATCTTCAAATCTAGGCCCACTCCCTGAGGTGGTGCCATGATCAGTTGGTGATCCAAGCGGGAGAACTATCAAGAGGCTATAGGCGAAGAAACTGACACAACATCTTGCCCATAACCAATATACCATTCCTCCTTCTAACTAGAAGGGACAGATCAGGATAAAGAATGCAAGTATGCAAAATGAAAGTGCACGTGCAGTGTGTGTGTGATTTTTGAAAACAGAGGAAAGAGCCCAATAACTCCCATTCATCGTGTTCATCACATTCATTCGTACATAACAGTTATTATGACATAAAACAATAATACAGACAAAAGCTCACCTATAAAACAAAGATTCAAGAGTTAGTATGTAGATGGCAAACTTAATGTAAAATAATATGAATGGGGTTAAATGCATGTTTTTTGAAAACAACTTTACAATTTTGATTTTGAAAATTGAAAGTAGATAAAATTGGATAATTTAATTGAATTCTCTACATGGGTGAAGGGTGAAGAGACATGGCTATGGCCCAACCCTCTAACTGTCCCCAGTGGAGTTGGCAGCTGTTGCGCTAAGATTTTTCGTACTCGAGGAATACACACACAAGCGAAAAAAATGTTGAACTCTCTCGTTAGAACTCATTCTCCTAGAAGAATAAGTGTAACTAGGTTTGAATTGAAAATTGATTTGAATAAAGAGCTTTTAGAAAACATTTGGAGTCGTCACCTAACTTTAAGGTGAGTTAGGTTACCGAAAAACTAAGCATAATCCGAAGATTACACTTAGGGTTTTTCGAAAAGATTTTAAAAATACTTCCTCAAGAGAGGGTTTTAAGAAAACAGGTTGTTTGGCAAGCTTTAGAAAATATTTAAGCCCTTTTTTGAAAATAACTTCATTTGGTCTTTCAAAAACAGTGTTCTAGGTTCGAAGGTTGGTTACATGTAGGGAAAACGCACTAAGCCATCACCCTACCCCGCCCTTGCGGTACCTTCATGTCTATTCACCCTAGATTCATCCATTAGAGTCTTTAACTAATACATGTCCAAAACTATCCACTTTAGAAAAGAATTTTTAGAGAGAAAAAGACATGATGCAAGATATACAAATGCAATAGAAAGATTTGAAATAAATTTGAAAAAAAGAAATGAAGTTTGAAATTAGAAAGAAAGTTTTAAAAATTAGAATTGAGGATTGAAAATAGATTTTTAGAATTGGAAGTTTAAAAAGAGTTATGGAATTAGGGATTTGAAAAAGGTTGTGGAATTGGAGATTGTCGTGCCCAGATTTTTCGCACTCGAGGAATACTCACACAAGCGGGAAAAATGTTGTACTCTCTCATTAGAACTCACCCTCCTAAAAGAATGATTGCTACTAGGTTTGAATTGAAAAATTAGTTTGAATAAAGGGCTTTTGGGAAAAGATTCGGAGTCGCCACCTAACTTGATTAAGGTGAGTTAGGTCACCTAAAAACTAAGAATAATCTGAAGACTACACTTAGGGTTTTTGGAAAACGATTTTGAAAACATCTCCTCAAGAGATGGCTTTTAAGAAAACAGGTTGTTTGGCAACCTTTGGAAAACATTTAGCCCTTTTTGAAAAAGAACTCCGTTTTGGTCTATGAAAACAGTGATTCTAGGTTCGAAGGTTGGTTACGTGTAGGGAAGACGCACTAAGCCATCACCCTATCCCGCCCTTTCGATACCTACATGTCAATCTACCCTAGATTCACCTATGAGAGTCTTCAACTAACTAATGTTCAACCCTATCCACTTTGAAAAACAATGTTTGAAAAAAAACTAATATGATGCATGATATGCATGTGCAAGAAAAGAGATGTGGAAATAGATTTGAAAAGAGTTTGATTTGATTTGAGAAGAAAGAGATAGAAGCTTGAATTTGAAGATTGAAAATAGAAGTAGATCATAGAATTGCAAACTTGAAGAAAATTGTAGGATTAGAAATTGGAAAGAAATTGTAGAAATAGAATTTTGAAAAATGTTGTGGAATTAGAGATTTGAAAAATGTTGTGACCGCACCCATGAGGGTTGCCTACGTATCCTTTTGGAGGAATCAGGTCAGTTGTAGTTCGGACAAGAGTCCGATTAAAAATAGAAGAGTTGATTGGAAGAAAGAGATTGAATTGGAAATTAGATTGGAAAATCGAGAGACTAAACTTTGATTGGAAGATTTGAATAGACTGGTTTTAGGAAACCTAGACTTAGGAAAGAGAGGATTTAGAAAGGACTTGAGATTAAGGAAGGTTGGACTTGAACGTTAGATTTGGAAAGATCTTGGAAGATTTGGAAACTTGGAATTTAGGAAAGATTCGGATTAGGAAAGTTTCGAATTAGGAAAGTGTCATTTTAGGAAAGTTTTGAAATAAGGAAGTTTTCAATTTGGGAAAATTTCAACTTAGGAAAGTTTTACGTTTAGTAAAGTTTTGAAATTGGAAAGTTTCGTTTTAAAAAAGGTTTTGAAATAGGAAAGTGTTGAATTTGGAAATATTTTGAATTAGGAAAAGTTTTGGTTAAGAAAGGTTTAGAATTGGAAAAGTTTCAAGTTAAGAAAGTTTTGAATTTGGAAAGCTTAGAATTTTAGAAATATTTGAATTTAGAAGGCTTTAGAATTTTTGAAAGATTCAAAGTTTGAGTTTTAGAAAGATTTGAAAATCTAGATTTAGGAGTTAAAGCTTGGAAAGGATGTGGAATTAAGAAAGGTTGGAATGAGGAAAGGTTTAGACTCTGAAAGATTTGAAGTTTGGGAAAGTTTAGAACTTAGAAAATTTTAGAGTTTGAAAGTTTCGAATTAGAAATTTTAGGATTTAGAAAGTTTTAGAGTTTTAGTTTTAGAAAATCTTGAGATTAGAAAAGGTTGAGTTTAGGAAAGGTTTTGAAAACTTGGATTTGGAAAGTTAAGATTTGGAAAGGGGTAGAATTAGGAAAGGGTTGAATTAAGAAAGATGTGGAAGTTGAGTTTTAAAATTTAGGAAGGATTTGGATTACGAAGGGATTAGATTTTGTTTCTAAAAGGAAAAGTTTGATTTCGTTTCCAAAAATGGAAGATAGGATCTAGTTTCCTAAATGGGAAGATTGGATTTGGTTTCCTGAAGGGAAGATTTGATTTGACAAGGATTTGGAAAAGGGAAGTTTTAGAAACCCTAGATTTGGAAGGCTATAGTTTTGATGTAGAAAAGAGGTTTTGGAAATATATATAGTTTTGTTATAGAAAACAAGAGGTTTTGGAAACCTAGTTTTTAAGGCAAGTTTGAAAACGACATTTTTGGAAAGAAAATTAGGGTTTCCTAATTGTGGGTTCTAGGGCTTGACTTGGGCACCAAGAAAAAGGGTTTTTTGAAAAGTGTGTTTTTTGGAAACAAGTTTTTGGAAGGAAATCCTAGAGAGAAGTTTCTAGAGGAAAGATTTTGGAAAGAGTTTTTAAGAAAGTGAATTTTGGTAGAAGATTGTTGGAGAGAGTTTTTGGAAAGAATTTTAGGGAGCGTTTTTAGAAAGTGGATTTTGAAAAGAGCGTTTTGGAAAGGAGTTTAAAAAGAGAAGTTTTGGAAAATAGATTTTTGGAGGGAGTTTTTGAAAACAACTTTGAAAAGAAGAGTTTTTGGGAAGCATGTTGAAAAAGAGGATTTTAGAAAGAGAGACTTTTGAAAAGAGAGTTTTTAGAAGGTGTAAAAACATCTCACTTTCTTAAAGCGATTTTAACTATAAGAAAGCTAGAACCATTTTTAAAAAGCAGTTTTGAAAACAACAACATTTGAAAATATGGACCATAAAAGTCACTTTAAATGTAACACTTTCCTAAAGCAACCCTAGCCATGGAAAGGCTAGAGTCACCCTAAGATTGTGGTTTTGAAAACAAGTTTTGTAAAACAAGATTTTGATGCAATTTTGAAAATAAGTTTTAATGCAAATTTTGAAAACGAGTTTGAAAACAATTTTTGGAAGATGCAAGATCATGATATGCACAATGCCAATTTGGGGTCGTGAACATACAAGGTTAAGGCTTCACCACATAATCAATGAGGCTGAACCCACGTGGTCTCCGGTTAGCCTAAAGGAAAGCCCCCGACACGGTGACCCTCCGATAGTCTAATCTTACACATGGACAGGGAGTCCCCTTGTTTCAAGCATGCAAAGAAAGGGGGGGAAAGAGATGGGAGATTAAAATAGAGAAAACCCAAGTGGGTTAGGAGAGAGAAGAGAGAGGGGGGAATGCAAAAACGTAAAACGAAAACCTACCTTGTGTCTTGTTTATTTTGCGCGCCTTGCTTGTCTTTGATCTTCATCTTGATCTTCGTCATCAATCCTCAAGAGTTGTCTTCAATCTTCAAACTTCAGATTGCAGCTCTTCAAATCTTCAAAGGAGGGTTGGAGGCTAGTGTATAAGTGCATGGAGGTGTGTACGAGTGTATAGAAGGCTAAGGTTTAGGGAGTGTTCGAGCTCTGTATATCAAATTTTAGGATTTTTAGACTGAGTTTTCGGACCTCTTTCACGCTGGAAGAGGCTTTGTATTTGTAGAGAGAGGAATGCACGGGCGCCTGTTGCAGTGGCACCAGGCCAAAAATTACACTGGTGCCACTAGGAGTGGCGCAGGCCATTTTTTGGCTTGACGCCACTACTAATGGCGCCATCCATTTAGGAAATGTTTAAGGTTGGCAAGCAACGTATCTTTGACTAGACTTAGGCACCTGTACTAGTGACTACCATGCAATTTTTAGCCTGGCTTCACGAGGAGTGACTCCGGAAAGTCCGGGAAGGAGTTTGGGAGATCGGGAATGACCCGGAAGGCCAAAAAAGAACAGGAACACTTAAAATAGTGTCCCAAAGGCATTTGATTTGAAAAGAGAGCATAGGATGTGTCGGAAGGGTTAACCGGGCCTTTAGAGGTAAAACGATCAATCGGATCGAGAAGCTGCCGGGACGGACTTGGACTGTCCCAGAAGAAGACTTAAGATTTGGGAACATTATTCAAAATGTTCCCAAAGGTTTTCGGTTTGATACCTAGAGCCGGTGTGGTAGGAAAAGGTGACCGGCCCACTAGGGGCAAAATGGTCATTTTTGCACCGGGTTGGCCGGAACTGACTCGGAATGATCCAGAAAGATAAAGGGAGCTTGAGAACACTATAAAAAGCATTCTCGAGAGGTTAACTATTTGATACCTAGAGCCGGTATGGTCGGAAAAGGTGACCGGCCCTCTAGGGGCAAAACGGTCATTTTGCATCGGGTTTGCCAGAATTGACTCGGAATATCTGAAAGGATAAAGAAAGATTGGGAATACTATAAGAATCATTCTTAGAAGATTACCGATTTGATACCCAGAGCCGGTGTGGTTTCCGGGGCGTTTGGATGCCTAGGGATAGAATGGTCATCTTGACCGGAAAGTCTTGGAAAAGGCCCAAGGGGCAGTTTGGGTTATTTTTCACCGAAGTGAGCTAGCAAGCACCGGTGTTGACCTAGGTTTTGAGTGTTTCCGCCACTCTGATGTCAATCATATGGTACAAGGGTCTGTTGGCAATTCCCTCTATCGACCTGCTTGTGAGTATTTCCGCTACTCTAACAGTTGTGATGTTTGTGAGTATTTTCACTACTCGGACCATCTCGAGGAATAAACTGTCTCGAGAGAGGGATTGGAAAGGGGTCTTACCGTCTTTAGAAAGACGTGCCTAATTTGGAACCGTCCCGAGGAATAAACTGTCTCGGGAGAGGGATTGGAAAAGGGACTTACCGTCTTCGGAAAGACATGCCTGATTTGGAACCGCCTCGAGGAATAAACTATCTCGAGAGAGGGATTGGAAAGGGGACTTACCGTCTTCGGAAATACGTGCCTAATTTGGAACCGTCCCGAGGAATAAACTGTCGAGAGAGAGGGATTTGAATTGGAAAGGGGTCTTATCATCTTCGGAAAGACATGCCTGAATTGGAACCATCTCGAGGAATCAACTGTCTCAAGAGAGGGATTAGAATTGGAAAGGGGTCTTATCGTCTTCAGAAAGACGTGCCTGGTTTGGAACCGTCTCGAGGGATAAACTATCTCAAGAGAGGGATTGGAATTGGAAATGGTCTTATCGTCTTCGAAAAGGCGTGCCTAATTTGGAACCGTCTCGAGGAATAAACTGTCAAGAGAGAGGGATTTGAAAGGGGACTTATCATCTCTGAAAAGACGTGCCTGATTTGGAACCGTCTCGAGAAATAAACTGTCTCGAAAGAGGGATTGGAATTGGAAAGAGGACTTATCATCTTTGGAAAGACGCGCCTGATTGGAATAGATTTACCGTCTCGAGGAATCAACTGTCTCAAGAGAGGGGTTGGAGTTGGAATTGGAAAGAACAATGCCCCTAAGGGCATTTTGGTCATTTTGCCTCTATTTGGGCCTGGCGGGCCCGCGAAGCGATGGATAGACAGGATTTGGGACTTAGAAAGTTGGTTTCGATTGAAATACGTTCATATTGACTTGAGTACAAGTCTGGACGGAGCGTAGACTGCCGAGCGGTCAAAAGTGGGGTGCTTAGAGAGATTTGAAAGAAGTTATGACCGCACCCATGAGGGTTGCCTATGTATCCCTTTTGAGGAATCAAGTCAGCCATAGTTCAGACAAGAGTCCAATTGAAAATAAAAGATTTTGATTGGAAAGAGAAATTGAGTTTGAATTCGAATTGGAAGATTAGGAAATCAGGATTGAACTTGGACCTAGAATTGAACTTGAAAGAGGATTGGACCCTTGGAAGAGAACTTGGACTAGATTTGGAAAGATAGAGTTTTGGGAAACCTAGACCTAGGAAAGATGAGATTTCGGAAAGACTTGAGGTTTAAGAAAGATTTGACTTGAACATTGGACTTGGAAGATTAGGGAAGTTGGATTTAGGGAAGGTTCAAATTAGGAAAATTCCGTTTTAGGAAAGTTTTGATTTAGGAATGTTTTGAATTAGGAAAGTTTTGAAATTGGAAAGTTTTAACTTAAGAAAATTTCAAATTTAGAAAGTTTAACTTTAGAAAGTTTTGAATTAGGAAAGTTTTGAAATTTCGAAAGTTTAGAATTTTAGAAAGATTCGAAATTAAGTTTTAGAAATACTTGAAATTAAGAAAGGTTCAAGTTTAAGAAAGATTTAAAGATTTAGATTTGGGAAGTTGAAATTTAGAAAGGTATAGAATTAAGAATGGTTGGAATTAGGAAAGATTAATAAGCTTAAAGTTAAGAAAAAATTTGAAAGTTCAAGTTTTGGAAACTTAAGGTTTAGGAAAGTATGAGATTAGAAAAAAGTGGATTAGGAAATGTTTAGATTAGAAAGAATTGAGATTCCTATTTCCTAAAATGAAAGATTGGATTTGACATGGAATTGGAAAGATGAAGTTTTGGAAATCCTAGATTTTGGAGTAAAAAATAGGATTTGAAAACTTAAAGTTTGAGGCCAAAATAGGAAATTAGAAATTATGTTTTTGGAAAGAAAATTAGGGTTTCCTAATCGTAGCACTAGGACTTAACTTGGACTCTAATAAAAGAGATTTTGGAAACTGAATCTTTGGAAAGGATTGTTAGGAAGGAAACTTAGGAGGTGTTTCTAGAAAGTGAATTTTGAAAAGAGTTTTTTAGGAAAGTAAGTTTTTGAAGGGAATTTTTAGAAAATAATTTTTAGGAAGCAATTTTGAAAAGGAGATTTGTCGCGCCCAGATTTTTCATACTCGAGGAATACACACACAAGCGGAAAAAATACAGTACTCTCTCGTTAGAACTCACCCTCCTAGAAGATTGAATGCGACTAGATTTGAATTGAAAATAGATTTGAATAAAGGGCTTTTGGAAAACAATTTGGAGTCGCCACCTAACTTAATTATGCTGAGTTAGGTCACCTAAAAACTAAGTACAATCCGAAGACTACACTTAGGGTTTTTGAAAAAGAATTTTGAAAATACTTCCTCAAGAGAGGGCTTTTAAGAAAACGGGTTGTTTGATAACCTTTGGAAAACTTTTAAGCCCTTTTTGAAAATAACTCCATTTTGGTCTTTTGAAAACAGCGATCCTAGGTTCAGAGGTTGGTTACGTGTAGGGAAGACGCACTAAGCCATCAACCTACCCTGCCCTTGCGGTACCTATATATCTATTCACCTTAGATTCACCTATGAGAGTCTTCAACTAATAAATGTCTAATCATATCCACTTTAAAAAAGCATTTTTAAAAGAATGATGCATGATATGCAATTACAAGAGAAGAGAGTTTGAAAATAGATTTGGAAATAGATTTAAAAAGAGACTTGAAAAGATAGATTTGATTTTGAAAGAAAGTTTTAGAAAGTGAAAATAGAGACTTGAAAATAGATTTTTGGAATTGAAAATTGGAAAAAGTTATCGAAATAGAAGCTTGAAAAAGGTAGTGACCGCACCCATGAGGGTTGCTTACGTATCCTTTTTGAAGAATCCGGTCAGTTGTAATTCGGACAAGAGTCTGATAGAAAATAGAAGGTTTGATTGGAAAAAGAAATTTAATTGGAATTTGGATTGGAAGATTGAGAGATTGAACTTTGATTGGAAGATTTGAAAAGATTTGATTTTGGAAAGCTTTGTTTTAGGAAACCTAGACTTAAGAAAGACTTGAGACTTAGGAAAGATTTGACTCGAGTGTTGAACTTGGAAGATTAGGGAAAGATTGGAATTTAGGAAAGGTTCCATTTTAGGAAAGTTTCATTTAAGGAAAGTTTCAATTTAGGAAAGTTTTGGATTAAGAAAGTTTCATTTTAAGAAAGGTTTTGAAATAGGAAAGTTTGGAATTTGGAATGTTTTGAAATAAGGAAGTTTTGAGAGTAAGAAAGTTTTGAATTTAGAAAGTTTTAGATTTGGAAAGATTTGAAGTTTAGGAAAATTTAGAATTTTAGAAGGATTCAAAGTTTGAGTTTTAGAAATACTTGAAATTAGGAAATGTTTGAGTTTAAGAAAGATTTGAAGATTTATATTTGGAAAGTTAAGATTTGGAAAAGGATGGAACTAAGAAAGGGTTGAATTAGAAAAGATTTGGAAGCTTAAAGTTTAAGAAAATCTAAGGTTTAGGAAGGTATGAGATTAGAAATGAGTGAGATTCCTATTTCCTAAAATAAGGGATTGGATTTTGTTACTAAAGAGGTGATTTGATTTTGTTTCCAAAAACGGAGGATTGTATCTAGTTTCCTAAACAGGAAGATTGGATTTGATTTCCAAAAGGGAAGATTGGATTTGGCATGGATTTGGAAAGGGAAGTTTTAGAAACTCTAGATTTGGAAGACTATAGTTTTGATGTAGAAAATAGGTTTTGGAAACCTATGATTTTTTATGTAAAAAAGAGATTTTGGAAACCTAGGTTTTAAGACAAGATTGAAAATCAGGTTTTTGAGAAGGAAAATTAGGGTTTCCTAATCGTTGGTTCTAGGGCTTGACTTGGGCTCTAAAGAAGAAGATCTTGGAAAGCGAGTTTGTAAAAAGGGAGATTTTTTGGAGGAAAATTCTAGAGAGGAGTTTTTAGAAAGTGTGTTGAAAAGAGAGTTTTTTGAAAAGGATTTTGAAAAGTAAAACTTTGAGAGAGATTTTGGAAAGAAAGGTTTTGGAAGGAGGTCTTAAAAAGGGATTTCTTTTGGATAGCGAATTTTGAAAAGAGAGCGTTTTGGAAAGGAACTTTTGGAAAGAGTTTTTCTAGGAAGGAGACTTAGGAGCGTTTCTAGAAAGAGATTGTTGGAAAGAGTTTTTAAGAAGTAAATTTAAGAAGTGTTTTTAGAAAAGGAATTTTGAAGAGAGCCTTTTTGAAAAGGAGTTCGAAAAGGAGTTTTGAAAAATAGATTTTTGGAGGGAGTTTTTGAAAATAATTTTGCAAAGGAGATTGGAGAGAATTTTTAGAAAGCATATATAAAATATCTCACTTTCCTAAAGCGGTTCTAACCATAAGAAGATTAGAACCACTTTAAAATAGTGGTTTTGAAAACAACGAGAATTTGAAAATATGGACCGTATTGGTCACTTTAAAAGTAATAGTTTTCCTAAAGCAACCCTAGCCATGGAAAGGCTAGAATCAGCTCAGGATTGTGATTTTGAAAATAAGTTTTAAGAAGAAAATTTAATGCAAGTTTTGAAAACGAGTTTGAAAATGAATTTTGGAGAATGCAAGATCATGATATGCACAATGCAGCTTGGGGTCGTGAACATACAAGGTTAAGGTTTCACCACACAATTAAGGGGGCCGAACCCACATGGTCTCCGATTAGACTAAAAGAAAGTCCCTGACATGGTGACCTTCTAATAGCCTAATCCTACACATGGACCAGGAAATCCCTTGTTTCAAGCATGCAAAAAAGGGGGGGAAGAAGATAGGGGATTAAAATAGAAGAAAACCCAAGTGGGTTCAGAGAGAGAAGAAAAAGGGGGAGATGCGTAAACTTAAATAGAGATCCTACCTTGCGTCTTTTTTATTTTGCTTTGTTTTGCATGCTTTGTTTTTCTTGCTTTGCTTCAGTCTTCGCTTCAGCCTTCGACTTCAGTTTGTAGTACTTCAAGTCTTCAATGGAGGCTAGTGTATGAGTATATGAGAGTGTATGAGTGTATGGGAGGCTAGGGTTTGTGTATGGAGGCTAGGGTTTGGAAAACCTAAAGGAGACTAGGGTTTTGTGAGGCTACGAGCTCTATGTATCGAAAAGTAGGGTTTTTAGAATGATTTTGCGGACCCCTTTTACGCTAGAAAACGCTCTGTATTTATAGAAAGAGGAATGACCTGGCGCCTGTTGCAGTGGCGCCAGGCCAAAATTCCTTCTAGCGCCACTAGGAGTGGCGCCAGGCCAAATATTGGCTTGGCACCACTACTAGTGGCGCCAGCCACTTAGGAAAGTTTTAAGGTCGGCAAGCAATGTATCTTCAGAATATTTAGGCGCATGTATTAGTGACTACCATGCAATTTTTAGCCTGACTTCACTAAGAGTGGCTTCAAAAGGTTTGGGAAGGATTTAAGGGATCAAGAATGACCCGAAAGGCCAGAAAAGGGCAAGAACCCTTAGAATTGGGTCCCAGGGGATAACGAACATGAAAAAGGATGTCAGGGTTTGTTGAAAGGGTTGACCGGGCCATTAGGGGCAAAACGGTCAACTGGATCAGAAAACGATTGGGATGAACTCGAACTGTCCCGGAAGAAGACTCGAGGTTTGGAAACATTATTTAGAATGTCCCAGGAGGTTACCAGTTTGATACCCAGAGCTGGTGTGGTCCAAAAAGGTGACCAGCCCGCTATGGGCAAAACGGTTATTTCATACCGGGTTTGCCAGAACTGACTCAGAATGATCCGAAAAGATAATGAAAGATCATGAATACTATAGAAAGCATTCTTGAGAGGCTATCAGTTTAATACCCAGAGCCGATGTGGTTCCCGGGGCGCTCGGATGCCTAGGGGCAAAATGGTCATCTTGATCGGAAAGTCTCAGAATTGGCCCAAAACTGACTAGAAGGCACCTAATCATGCCGGATTGCTTTTAAGACAATCTTGAAAAGGTGGAGTTACTGTTCTGAAGACTTAGGCTCTTTCTCGATAAACGTGCCAAAAATGGCCCTAGGGACTGTTTGATTATTTTACATCGAAGTGGGCTAGCAGGCATCGGTGTTAACCTGGGTTTTAAGTGTTTCCGCCACTCTGATGGCGGTCCCGAGATACAGGGGTTTGTTGGCAATCCCCTATATCGACCTATTTGCGAGTACTTCCGCTACTCTGACGATTCGCGATCATTCTCGAGACTGCCTGATCTAGGGAAGCTGCTAAATGGACTTAGCGCCTGAGGAATCAACATTCTCAAAAGGTGTGCCGAAACGGACATTTTTGCATTGGCGGGCTAGAAGGTGCCAAAGGTGGACCGTTCTACCATATCGGGGACTTAGGATCTCGTCCCGATCGACGAGTTTGAAGGGACTTACCATTCCAAAGAGTTCACTCGGAAACATGCCGGATTGGAGGGTCTTACCACCTTGAGGAATCAACTTTCTCGAAAGGTGCGCCGGATTTAATTGGAATTAGAATTGGAATTGGAATTGAAAGGGAATTAGAAAAGGGACTTACCGCCTTCGGAAAGACATGCCTATTGGAATTGGACCAAACATTACCCCCAAGGGCATTTTGGTCATTTTACCTCTATTTGGGCCCGGCATGCCCACGAAGCGATGGATTGACGAGATTAAACTTGGAAAAATTGATTTGACTCAGAATATGTCCACATTGACTTCAATACAAGTCTGGACGGACTGTAGACTGCAGAGCGGTCAAAAATGGGGTGCTTACAAGATTGGAGAGAGTTTTTGGAAAGTATGTAGAAAAAGAAATTTTAGTAAGTAGATTTGAAAAGAGATTTTGGAGAGGATTTAAAAAAGGGTTTTGGAAAGTAAGTTTAAAAAAGAGATTTGAAAACGATTTGAATGTGGACTTTTGCAAGCCTCTAAAAATATCTCACTTTCCTAAAACGATTCTAACCATAAGAAGGTTAGAACCATTCTAGGATTGTAGTTTGAAAACAACAAAGATTTAAAAATATGGACCATATTGGTCACTTTAAATGTAATACTTTCCTAAAGCAACCCTAAACATGAAAAGGCTAGAATCACCCTAGGATTGTGATTTTGAAAATAAGTTTTGAAGAATAAAATTTTAATGCAAGTTTTGAAAACGGTTTTGATGCAAGTTTTGAAAACAAGTTTAAAAACGAATTTTGAAGAGATGCACGATCATGATATGCACAATACAAGTTGGGGTTATGAATATACAAGGTTAAAGGCTTCATCACATAATCAAGGGGGCCGAACCCACATGGTCTCCAGTTAGACTAAGAGAAAGCCCCCGACACGGTGACTTTCAATAGCCTAATCCTACACATAGACCGGGAAATCCTTTGTTTCAAGCATGCGGGAAGGGGGGGGGGGGGGGGGGGAAGAAGATGAGGGTTTAAAATAGAAGAAAACCAAAGTGGGTTCGGAGAGAGAAGAGAGAGGGGGAAATTACGTAAACGTAAATAGGAACCCTACCTTATGTCTTTTTTTATTGGCTTGGTTTTATTCACTTTGTTCTTCTTGCTTCGCTTCGGTCTTCGCCTTGATCTTTAAGAGCTTGCTTGATCTTTGAAAACTTCAGAGTTGCAGCACTTCAAGTCTTCAATGAAGGCTTTGAAGGCTAGTGTAGCAGTGTATAGGGGTGTATGTGAGTGTATGAGAGCTAAGGTTTATGTATAGAGTCTAGGGTTTTGAAAAACCTAAAGAAGACTAGGGTTTGGGGAGGCTACGAGCTCTGTGTATCGAAG
This sequence comes from Euryodendron excelsum, assembly GCA_033060915.1. Taxonomy (NCBI): domain Eukaryota; kingdom Viridiplantae; phylum Streptophyta; class Magnoliopsida; order Ericales; family Pentaphylacaceae; genus Euryodendron; species Euryodendron excelsum. The sequence continues at coordinate 42,417,750 of CM065380.1, read as the reverse complement.
AGGAGAGTTTTTATACTGAGTTTGTGGACCCTCTTTACGTTGGAGAAGGCTCTGTATTTATAAGCAGAGGATTGACCTGCCGCCTGTTACAGTGGCGCCAGGCAACAATCCCTTTGTTGTGCCAGGCCAAATTTTAGCTTGGTGCCACTAGGCACTTAAGAAAGTTTTAAGGTCGGCAAGCAATATATCTTCAGAAGATTTGGACACTTTACTAGTGACTGCCATGTAATTTTAGCCTAGCTTCACTAAGAATGACTCCGGAAAGTCCGGGAATGATTTAAGTGGCCGGGAATAGCCCAGATGGCCGGAAAGGAACAAGAACCCTTAGAACAGTGTCTCGGGGGTAGTAGACTTGAAAAATAATGTCAAGATATGACAGAGGAGTTGACCGGGCCATTAGGTACAAAACAGTCAATCGGACCGGAAAGCTATCGGGATGGACTCGGAATATCCCGAAAGAAGACTGGAAGCTTGGAAACATTAGCTAGAATGTTCCAGGAGGCTACCGGTTTGATACCCAGAGTCGGTGTGGTTCCCGGGGCACACGAATGGCTAGGGGTAAAATGGTTATCTTGACTAGAAAGTCTTAGAATTGGCCCGAAACTGACTGGAAGGCACCTAATCATGTCGGATTATCTTTAAGACAATCTTGGAAGGGTGGACTCACCGTTCTGAGGACTTAGGTTCCTTCTTAGGAAACGTGTCGAAAATGACCCTAGGGGCAGTTTGGTCATTTTTCACCAGAGTAGGCTAGCAGGCACTGGTGTCAACCTTGGTTTTGAGTGTTTCTATCACTCTGACGACGATCCAGTGACATAAGGGTTTGTCGATAATTCCTCATATCGACCTATTTGCGTGTGTTTTTCCATTCAGACGGTTGCAATGTTTACGAGTATTTTCGTTACTCTAACGGGTCGCGATCATTCCAGAGACTGCCTGATCCCAAGAAGCTGCTAAGTGGACTTAGCGCTTAAGAATCAACTTTCTCGAAAGGCATGCTGAAACAGACATTTCTTCATTGGCGGGCTAGCAGGCACCAAAGGTGGACCGTTCTACCATCTAGGGGACTTGGGGTCTCGTCCTGGTCGACAGGTTTGAAGGGACTTACCATTCTGAAGAGTTCTCTCGAAAACGTGCCGGACAGGATGGACTTACCACCTTGAGGAATTAACTTTTTCGAAAGGTGTGCCGGAGTGGATTTGAAATTGGAATTAGAATTGGACTAGAATTGGATTGAAAAGGGGGCTTACCATCCTCGAGAAGACGTGCCCATTGGAATTGGATCGAGCAATGCCACCAAGGGCATTTTAGTCGTTTTGCCTCTATTTGGGCCCAATGGGCCGCGAAGCGATTGATTAAGGGGATTAAACTTAGAAAGCTTATTTAAACCAGAATATATCCATATTGACTTGAACTCAAGTCTGGATAGACTAGAGACTGTCGAGCGGGCAACAATGGGGTGCTTACACTCTTGAACTTGTCTTAACTAAAAATGGTTATACACTTAACATTTTCCAAAAAAAAACTATTTTCAAAATGCTTTCAAAAATTTATAACCCTAAGGTGTCCCTAACCCTTTCATGGTTAGGGTTTTCCAAAAAAAATGATACGTTAAATGTAACCTTCAAAAGTTTATAATAACATTCTAAACCTTAAATGTTTTTCCAAACCTCTTTCAAAAATGATTTTCAAAAGTCATATCCTTAAGACAATCTTAGTCATTCAATGATTATGGTTTCTTAAGGAAAGGGAGATATCAAGTAGGGTTCTATAACCCTAAAACTCTAAAAACCTAAGGAAAGTCTCTAGCCCATTTTTCAAACATGGTTCTAAAATTCATAACCTTAAAGGAGTTAATCTCTCAAAGGTGGCAAGATATTCAACATACCTTCTATAATGTATTCAGAAATGGTTTTCAAAAATCTTTCAAAGATAAGTTCACAAGAGCTTTCCCAGTCCAAACTATTTCAAAATCTTCGAATCAAGCTTTCAAAAAATATTTCAAAACTCCATTAAGTTGTTTTCAAAAATATTTCAAAACTCTCTTGAGTTGTTTCAAAAATATTTCAAAATTCCGTTGAATTGTTTCAAAAACATTCTAAAACTCTATTAAGTTGCCTTCAAAAATACTTTAAAAACGCTTTCAAATTTCCATTTAAAGACATTTCAAAACTCTCTGTAGTTGTTTCAAAAGCTTTCCAAAATTATCTTAAGTCATTTCAAAAATATTTCAAGCTCCCTTGAGCTATTTAAAAAAATATTTCAAAACTCTCTTGAGTTACCTTTCAAAATACTTCAAAAAATTCCCAAAGTTCTATTTCAAAAGCATTTTCCAAACTCTCTTGATTTGTTTCAAAACATTCCAAAAATTTCTTAAGTTCTATGTCCAAAGAGATTTTCAAGCTCTTAAATTCTATTTCAAGTCAAAATTCTTGAATCCAAAGTTTCAAAAATGTTTCAAGACTCCCATCAGTCTATTTTCAATCGGGCCCTTATCCGAACTATGAATGACCTAATTCTCACCGAATGAGATACATAAACAACCTTAAATGGTGCGGTTATAACCTTTATTTCAACTTAAGTTTCTTTTTTAAACGTTTCTATCAAGTCAAAATTTTCATCTCAAATCACTTCAAAACTTCCTATTTTCAAATAACTGTTCAAAAATATGCATCATGCATCATTCATCCAAAAAATGATGACAAATCCCGTTTTCAAAATTCTAAAGTGGATACAAGTGGATATTTAGTAATCGATGATTTAAGTAAGGGAATTAAGGATGAATAGACATGTAGCTAAGTACCGAAAGGGTGGAATATGGTAATGATCTTAGGATATCTTCTCTACACGTAACCAACTCCTGGACCATAGATTTCTAGTTTCAAAGATCAACTTGGAATCACTTTTTCAAAAGGTTGCTAAAAACCTCTTTTTTAAAAACCTTCTTAAGAAGAGCATTTCCAAAACCTTTTCGAAAAACTTAAGTTTAGTTTTCGAATTACACTTAGCTTTTAGGTGACCTAGTACATCTTTAATTATGTTAAGTGGCAACTCCCAATTTTTTCAAAAGGCTCTTATTCAAATTCATTTTTTAAGTTCAAACCTCCATTACACTTGTCCTTCTAGGAGGGAAAGTTCTAACGGAGAGAATACTGTACTTTTTTCGAGCCAAAGTGGCTTAGGGTAATAACCGGGGTGCAACAATATATTAGGAATTATAGTCACAATTGTTTTGAATTACATTTAAAATTTAGCATTTTAATTTGTTAAAAGTTAAGACTTAGTTGCCATTAAATTTAGGGATTAAATTAGGATAAGTTTAGGGACTATTAAAATTTCTATGAAAATTTTGCCCCTGCTAAGCAAAATTCTTGGATCCTCCCATGATGGCAGCTGATGGGCGATGGTTGGTGGATAATTGTAATGGTGGAAAAATTAAACCTAAGACCATACCAAACACTATGAAAATCGAGCCAAAACGCTCGAGTGTAGTTTGATTACGAGTGTTGAGTAGTGCTTGGCAACATAAATGCATCTGGCTAGAGAGAGGGGATAGTTAGAGAGGAGAGGAGAAGAAAGAAGAAGAAAAAGGATTAATTACACAAAGTTCTCTTGAACTATGACTCAATATTACTATAGCCCCTCAACTAAAAAATAGTTACAATTTGACTCCCCCAACTGTGATAATCTAATTTTGCTTAAACACTGTTAACGAGTTTATGACAAAATCAAGGTTATTTTTAAACTTAAAATGCCAACTTAATGTGGTTTTGAATTTATTTATTAAACACAAGTTGCTCAAGAAGTTCTCTTCAAAATACAACTTTCTGAAGTTGTGTCTTCAAAACACGACTTCAAGTCCAAAGTTGTGCCTTCAAAACATAACTTTTATGGTTTAAACCTTATTCCAGATTCCCTCTAAAGTTGTGTTTTCAAAACATCACTTTTTAAGCAACTTGAGTTTGATAAATAAATTCAAAACCATTTGAATTTAATAAAAATTTAGTAATTAAGTTTAAAAGCCACTGAGGTACGGGTATAAACTCCATTGTTAACTGATGACGTGCAATTACAATATTACCCTTACTAAGTCAAAGCCTACCTTAAGATCTATTTTTCTGATCTCTCTCTTCTTTGTTCTACAAAGAACTCTCTTTCTCCTTTTCAGGTTACCTCGTCCCCTCTGACCATTGTTACAGTCCCTGTCACCACTACTAGCTCTTCTCATCTCCACTGTTGCCTCCTCCCCCCTTACTACCATTGCCATCACTACCTCTTCCCCTCCTGTGGCCACCATAGCTGTCACCATCACCATTTCACATCATTACTATCATCACTTACTTCCTGATGGGTTCATACCCAAGTCAAACATCAAGGAGAGCCTGTTGCTGGATCTTCGAGAAGCTAGCCACCAAAGTCATCTGCCGATATCGTTTGTCAAGGTTGGTGGCTGCCAAACTTTAACAATTGATGCTCCCCTCTCCTATGAATAGAGGGTTTAGTTGAGGGAGAAAGGCAAATCAAGTAAGCAAATCAAGGAGAGTTTTAGAGAGGTTTTTATGAGAGTTGTAGTAGAGAGAGAGAGGAGAGAGCTGCCTCCTCCTCCTCCTCCTATGTAAATTTTTCTCCCTGTGAATAGTGAATTTTCTTTCTCCAATTTATTGTTTTGTGACTGTTTATTTGATTTCTGGCTCAACAAGAGGTATCAAAGCCCCGTTAGAGTCACCAGAGCAAAAACAAAGCAATTTTTACTCACTACCCAAAATCATAATGCTTAAAATAGTATTTCGATCATACTAGTGTGTTCGTCACAATGATACGAGTCCAATGCCGCAAACCAAGTGAAAAATGGAGCTAAAACGAACCTAAACGAGCCAGTCAAAATTTTTCTCTGGTTAGTCAATGCCGGCAACGTCACTATTGCTAGAGAAGAAGAGCTGACATCATCGATGATATCATTACTGCATTATTGATGGCATCATCGCCCAGTCAGCTGCCACATCATGACCTAGTCAGCTACCACATCATGACCCAGTCAGTAGCAGCTGCCACGTCATCAAAACTTTCTAAAATTATAGTTCGGTCCCAAAATTTTCTAAAAATTACAATTCAGCCCCAAAATTTTTTAAAAATTATAATTGGCCCCAAAACTTTCTAAAAATTATAATTTTGCCCTTAAAAAACTTAAAATTATTCAATTAAGCCCTTCTTAAGGTTTTTCGTCATTCCAGACGCAACCGTGCACTCTGTTTTGGTAAATTCTACTTCTGTAGTACTGTACAAGTCAATTTGGAGAGTAAATTGATGGAGAACTCAACGGCAGAAGCTATAATCAAACTAACAGCCACTAATTATTTGATATGGAGACCAAAAATGGAGGATATCTTAAATCTAAAAGATTTTTTGGAGCCTCTGAATCATAATGGCGTTAAACCAAAGATGACAAAGGATTATGATTGGTTCAAGATGAACAAGAAGACCATTGCCCAAATTCAGCAGTGGATTGATCATGGCTTGTTCCATCATGTAGTACAAAAGAACAGATGCATATGCTCTTTGGAAGAAATTGGAGAGCATGTACCAGTCAAAGAATCCGCAGAATAAAACCGTCCTGATGAGACGAGTTATAAACCTCAAGCTGAAGACTGGTATTTCCATGGTTGAGCACACAAGTGAATTCCAGAACCTAGTGATTGTATTTTGAGTGATGAAGAACAGGTGGCCCTATTATCAACTCCCTACCAGACAATTGGAAAACACTGGTAGTCACGTTGAGCAACTCTGCCTCAAATAGGAAGGTATCCATGAAAATGGTGAAAGACGCACTCTTCAACGAAGAGTCCAAAAGAAAAGAGATTGGCCTACATAAGTCACATGTCGTTGTAACAAAGAACCAAGGAAGATTTTAAGGCGAAAGACAAAGCTGAGGTAGAGGTAGAGGAATAGGCAGAAGCAGAAGTACAAGAAGGTCACAGGATCCTAGCAGATTTAGTGACGGACATGGCAAGTTTACCTGCTATCATTGTGGCATTAAAGGTCACATGAAGAAGGACTGCCGAAAATTAAAAAAGGAGCAAGGTCAAGGCAGTCACTGGCAAAACAAAGAAGATGGTGACACCCTAGTCACCTTAAAGGAGATGTTACAGTTCTCTCCGTGGAAGAATAAAAGTGCCTTCACGCTGCTAGCCAAAATTCTAAATGGGTGGTAAACACAACAGTCTCCTACCACGTCACTCCCCACAGCGAATTCTTCACGACGTACAAAGCTGGAGACTTTGGTATGATGAGAATAGGGAACACCAGTTCATCAAAGATTGTGGGAATTGGTGATGTTCAAATCCAGACGAACATTGGTTGCACAATGGTGTTAAAGGACATCTGACACGTGCCTAACCTACAACTCAATCTTATTTTTGGGATAGCTCTCGATTAACAGGGCTATGACAACCATTTCAGCAATGGCACCTGGAAGCTAACAAAAAGTGTTATGGTTATTGCTCGACGACACATTTGTGGTATACTGTATAGAACCCATGTGAAGGTTTGTTCAGACAGCCTCAATATAGTTGAAAACGAGGCATCACCAAATATGTGGCATAAAAAACTTGGCCACATGAGAGAGGAAGGGTTATTCACACTGGTGAAGAAGGCTCTCATTCTAGCAAACAAGGAGATTGCACTAAACCCCTGCGAGCATTGCCTGTTCGGTAAGCAACATTGAGTCTCGTTCAGTTTCTCCACATGAAGAAGATCAGAGTTATTGAGCCTACTAAATTCTGATGTGTGCGGTCCCATAAAAGAAGAGTCATTAGGCGATAACAGGTATTTTGTTGCCTTCATAGATGATGCTTAACGGAAGGTGTGGGTGTATTTTTTGAAGACCAAGGATCAGGTACTTAAGTACTTCAAGATCTTCCACACCATGGTGAAAAAGAAGACTGGCAAGAAATTGAAGTGTCTCCAGACAAACAATGGAGGTGAGTACACATCCAAAGTGTTCAAGGCATATTGCTCAAAACGCGGCATCCACCACGAGAAGACAATCCCACGTACCCTACAACACAATGAAGTAACCGAGAGGATGAACTAAACCATTGTGGAAAGAACCCGGTGTATGCTCAGTATGGCTAATCTGCCAAAGCCATTATGGGGTGAAGCTATTTGTGTTGCCTACTACCTGATCAACAGATCACCATCAGTACCGTTGAAGTTTGAAGTTCCAAATATGGTGTGGACTGGCAAGAAGGATGTTACCTACTTTCACCTGAGTGTGTTTGGGTGCAAGGCTTTTGCACATGTATCCAAGGAGTAGAGACAGAAGCTCAACATGAAATCCATTCCATGCATCTTCATTGGTTATGGAGATAAAAAGTATGGATACAGACTGTGGGATCCAGCAACAAAGAATGTCATCAGAAGTAGGGATGTGGTATTCCAAGAGGATCAACTCTACAAGGACTTTGAAAAATCCAAGAAGTCTCGTCCTAGTGCCCTAGGAGACATATTTGCTCCTGCTCCAATACAGTTTGCCACAGATACTGATGGAGTACAGGATGAAGAAATTGAAGAGGAAGAGGGTGTTGAGCAGGGGGAGAAGCAACCCCCTCCACTAGAAGAAAAAGAACTCCCACAACTAGTTGGTGAGGTACCTCTCCAGATTGAAGAGCCTCAGCCAAAGAAATCAAAGAAAGGCCAACCACTGATTCCATCAAGGAGATATCCGGAATCAGACTACAACTTGCTAACATATGAGGGGGAGCTAGAGAATTTTCAAAAAGCACAAACTCATACAAATAAGGGCAAGTGAATGCAAGCCATACAAGAAGAGATGAGTTTCTTGCAAACAAATCAGACCTATGATCTAGTAAGGCTTTCCAAAAGAAAAAAGCCTTGAAAAACAAGTGGGTGTTCAAACTAAAGAAAGATAGTAGCGGAAAGCTAGTAAAACACAAAGCTCGATTGGTCGTCAAAGGTTTCCAACAGAAGAAAGGAGTTAACTTTGACAAGATATTCTTACCGGTGGTAAAAATGACCTCAATACTCAATTAGTAGCCAGTCTGAACTTGGAGCTTAAACAGATGGATGTTAAAACATTTTTTCTGCACAGAGATCTAAAGGAAAAGATCTACATGGAGCAGTCAGAAGGGTTTAAAGCTCTTAGGAAAGAACACTTAGTCTGTAAGTTGAAGAAGAGTCTTTACGGCCTAAAGCAAGCGCCAAGACAGTGGTACAAGAAGTTTGACTCAATCAAAGTGGGTTTGCGTGCAAGCAAGTTTAGTGAAAATTTGATCTATTGGTCTTATTCGCCGAAGTGTCCTAGACGTCCTGGAAGGTCGGGGATCAAGTTTTGGCGTAATGATTATTAGGTCGGTGGTTTGGGAATTAAAGGGGTTTCGGTTTTTATGCTTCAAAGTGGGACAATTTCTGGTGTCAGAGCCAAACAGATGGGACTGGTACTCATAGGATAGACTATAGGATTCAGAGGTTTGGTTAAATGTCGACTTGAGGGGTGTCGAAATACGGCAATCGGTCTGGGGAGGTTATTGGTGAGCAATGGTCGGGGTACAATCTTGGTCCTCCCTCTTCATCCTTTTTCATCTTTCATGGGCCTAAGCCTGCGAGGACTCTGCCTGTTCATGGGTTGCATAGGATAAGAGTGAAGAAAGTATGCCTTTCATTTTAGTCTGACTCCTCTTGCTCCGCTAGTAGTAGAGTTAAGGTATCGAGTGTGAGTGACTCCATGGGCGTTAGCTTCTGGCTTGTAACGATGAGGGGATGAGGAGAGATACCTAAAACCAACAAAAGGAAGAAGTCATTGTCTTGTTTTAACAAGTCTTTATGTAATGCATGCTCTAAGAATGCCCCTACTCGAGAGGGAAACTAATCATGATGTATTGACTCACTTTTGGAGATAGGGGGGATTTGCCCCTGTATGCAAGCACCTTACCACTCATTTATCCATTTGCAGAAAAAGAGTACATTGAACTTCTGGATTTAAAACAAAAGAGACAAAGTACACTTTAATAGAGGGAGGGAGAACATGTTTCTATGGACTTCCACCTATCTAATTTTAGATAAGAAATCCTAAACTACTCTTGAGTCTTCGAATTCGCCTTCGTTGGATTTGATGTCGAGGAGGTCATTGAGAGATCCTGTTGATTGATTACCCCTTGTCTTCTTGGCAACCCTATCTCTGTGAGCATAGAGGGATTGGGGCCCTTCTTATGGAATGAATTGAAGTGCATGCTGTCACGCCCAGATTTTTCGCACTCGAGGAATACTCACACAAGCGGAAAAAATGTTGTACTCTCTCGTTAGAACTCACCCTCCTAAAAGAATGAGTGCGACTAGGTTTGAATTGAAAATTGATTTGAAATAAAGGGCTTTTGAAAAAGATTCGGAGTCGCCACCTAACTTGATTAAGGTGAGTTAGGTCACCTAAAAACTAAGAGTAATCCGAAAACTACACTTAGGGTTTTTCAAAAACGATTTTGAAAATATCTCCTCAAGAGAGGGTTTTTAGGAAAACAGGTTGTTTGGCAACCTTTGAAAAATATTTAGCCCTTTTTAGAAAAATAACTTCGTTTTGGTCTTTGAAATCAGTGATCTAAGTTCGAAGGTTGGTTACGTGTAGGGAAGACGCACTAAGCTATCACCCTAGCCCGCCCTTTCGGTACCAACATGTCAATCTACCCTACATTCACCTATGTGAGTCTTTAACTAACTCGTGTTCAATCCTATTTCACTTTAGAAAAACAATGTTTGAAAAATATGATGCATGATATGCAAGTGCAATAGAAAAGAATTGAAAAAGAGATTTAAAAAGAGATTAATTTGAAATTTATTTGAAAATAGATTTGAAGAGATGGAACTGAAATTGGAAAGTTTGAAAATTAAAAGTAGAAATTTGGAAATAGAAATTTTGAAATTGGAATTTTGAAAATAGATTGGAATTTGAGATTTGGAAAGATTTTGAAAACCACACCCATGAGGGTGGAATTGAAAGTTTGAAAAGTATTGTGACCGCACCTATGAAGGTTGCCTACGTATCCCTTTGGGGGAATCAGGTCAGTCATAGTTCGGACCGGAGTCCGATTGAAAATAGAAGAGTGGATTGAAGAAGGAAATTGAATTGGAAATTGAATTTGATTTGAAATTAGAAAAGGAGATTTGAAATTGGAATTGAGAGGATTGGACTTGCTTTGGAAAGATTGATTTTGGAAAGACTTGGTTTTGGGAAGAAGGAGGTTTAGGAAACCTAGACTTGAGATTAAGAAAGATTGGATTGGAATGTTGGATTTGGAAGATTTGGAAAGATTTGGAAACTTGGAATTTAGGAAAGATTTGGATTAGGAAAGTTTCGAATTAGGAAAATGTTATCTTTGGAAAGTTTCATTTTTGGAAAGTTTTAGGTTTAGGAAAGTTTCAACTTAGGAAAGTTTTGAATTAGGAAAGTTTTCAAATTAGGAGAGTTTCGAATTTAGAAATGTTTGAAAAAGGGAAGTTTTGATTTTGGAAAGTTTTGAAAATAAGGAAGTTTTGAAAATAAGAAAGTTCCATTTTAAGAAAGGTTTGAAAAAGGAAAGTTTTTAGTTTAGGAAATGTTTGAATTAAGAAAGTTTTGAGCTTAGAAAAGCCTTAGATTTAGAAAGATTTTGAAGTTTTGGAAAGATTTAGAATTCAGAAAGCTTGGAAGTTTAGAAAGATTTAACTTAAGAAAGTTTCAAATTTAGAAAGTTTTGAATTTGGAAAGATTTGATATTTAGAAAGTTTAAGATTTAGAAAGTTTTAGAGCTTTAGAAAATCTTGAGATTAGGAAAGGCTTGAATTTAGGAAAGGTTTTGAAAACTTGAATTTGGAAAGTTAAGATTTAGAAAGGGGGTTAAATTAAGAAATGGTTGAATTTTAGAATTTTAGGAAAGATTTTTTATGTTCAAGTTTTGGAAACTTAAGGTTTAGGAAAGTGGAAGTTTAGGAAGGATTTGAATTAGGAAAGAGTTGGATTTTGAAATTTAAAGAAAGATTTAAATTTAGGAAACTTATGGTTTAGGAAGGAATTGAATTAAGAAAGGTTTGGATTAGGAAGGGGTTGGATTTGGTTTCTAAAAGCATAGGTTTGACTTTGTTTCCAAAAACGGAGGATTGGATTTGGTTTTCTAAAGGGAAGATAGGAATTGGCAAGGATTTGAAAAGGGAGATTCTAGAAATCCTAGTTTTGGAAGTGTGGAATTTTAACGTAGAAAAGAGGTTTTGGAAACATGTATAGTTTTGATGTAGAAAACAAGAGATTTTGGAAACCTAGGTTTGGGGCAAAGTTTGAAAACCATGTTTTTGGAAAGAAAATTAGGGTTTCCTAATTGTGGATTCTAGGACTTGACTTGGGCTCTAAGGAAAGAGTTTTTGGAAAGTGCGTTTTTAGAAACGAAGGTTTTTCTAGAAGGGAATCCTAGGAAGGAGTTTTTGGAAAGTGTGTTTGAAGAGGGAGTTTTTGGAAGGAAAATCCTAGAGGGGAATTTCGAGAAGGAAGATTTTGGAAATAGAGTTTTTTGGAAAGATTTTTTGGAGAGAGTTTTTCTAGAAAGGTTTTTGGTTAAAGATTGTTGAAGAGAGTTTTTGGAAAGATCTTTGGGGAAGGTTTTTAGAAAGTGGATTTTGGGGAGAGGATTTTGGAAAGGAGTTGAAAAAGGGAGTTTTGAAAAATAGATTTTGGAAGGGAGTTTTTGAAAACCATTTTGGAGAGGAGAGTTTTAGGAAAGTATATTGAAAAACAGATTTTTAGGAAGAGATTTTTGAAGAGAGAGTTTTTTGGAAAGTATGAAAACGTCTCACTTTCCTAAAGCAATTCTAGCCATAAGAGGACTAGAACCACTTTAAGAAAGTGGTTTTGAAAACAAAGTTTGAAAATATAGACTAAAAGGCCACTTTTAATGTAACACTTTCCTAAAGCAACCTTAGCCATGGAAAGGCTAGAATCACCCTAGAATCGTGGTTTTTGAAAATAAGTTTTTGAAGAAGAGACTTTGATGCAATTTTGAAAACAAGTTTGAAAACAATTTGAAAAACAACTTTGAAAACGGTTTTTGGAAGATGCAAGACTATAATATGCACAATGCAATTTGGGGTCGTGAACATACAAGGTTAAGGCTTCACCACAAAATCAAGGGGGCCGGACCCACGTGGTCTTTGGTTAGACTAGAAGAAAGCCCCCGACACGGTGACTCTCCAATAGTCCAATCCTACACATAGACCGGGAATCCCCTTGTTTCAAGCATGCAAAGAAAGGGGGGGAAAGAGATGGGGGATTAAAATAGAAAAAACTCAAGTGGGTTGGAGAGAGAAGAGAGAGGGGGGAAGTGCAGAAACTTAAATAGGGAGCCTACCTTGTATCTAGTTTATTTTGCGCGCCGTGCGGTCTTCGGTCTTCGGTCTTCGGTCTTTGTCTTGATCTTCACCTTCAGTCTTTAGGAGTTGTTTTCAAGCTTTGGATGGCAGCTCTTCAAGTCTTCAAGGGATGGTTGGAGGCTAGTGTATGAATGTATGGGGGAGTGTATAAGTGTATAGAAGGCTAGGGTTTGTGTTTGGTGGCTAGGGTTTGAGAAAACCTAGGGAGGCTAGGATTTTTGGAGGTGCTCAAGCTCTGTATATTGAAATATAGGATTCTTAGGTTAAGTTTGCAGACCCTTTTTACGTTGAACGAGGCTCTGTATTTATAGAAGTTGGACAAACTTGGCGCCTGTTGCAATGGCGCCAGGGCAAACTTTACACTGGCGCCACTAGGAGTGGCGCCAGGCCATTTTTTGGCTTGGCGCCACTAGTAGTGGCGCCAGCCAATTAGGAAAGGTTTAAGGTCGGCAAGCAACGTATCTTTGACTAGATTTGGGCGCCTGTACTAGTGACTACAATGTAAATTTTAGCCTGGCTTCACTAGGAGTGACTCCGGAAAGTCCGGGAATGATTTGAAGGAGCCGGGAATGACCCGGGGGGCCAGAAAGGAGCAGGAACACTTAAAATAGTGTCCTGGAGATATTTGACTTGAAAAATGAAAATAGGATGTGTCGGAAAGGTCGACCGAGCCTTTAGGGGCAAAACAGTCAATCGGACTAAGAAACTGTCGGGGCAAACTCGGATTGTCCCGGAAAAACACTTGGGATATGGAAACATTATTTAGAATGTTCCCAAAGGTTGCCGGTTTGATTCCCAGAGCCGGCGTGGTCAGAAAAGGAGACCGGACCACTAGGGGCAAAACGGTCATTTTGTACCGGGTTTGCTGGAACTGACTCGGAATGGTCCGAAAAGGTAAAGGAAGGTTGAGAATACTATAAAAAGTATTCTCGGGACATTACCGGTTTGATACTCAAAGCCGGTATGGTCGAAGAAGGAGACCGGCCCTCTAGGGGCAAAACGGTCATTTTGTACCGAGTTGGCTGGAACTGACTCGGAATGATCCAGAAAGGTAAGGGGAGGTTGAGAACACTATAAAAAGTATTCTCAGGAGGTTACCGGTTTGATACCCAGAGCCGGTGTGGTTCCTGGAGCATTCGGATGCTTAGGGGCAAAATGGTCATCTTGACCGAAAAGTCTCGGAAAAGGTCCTAAGGGTAGTCTGGTCATTTTTCACCGAAGTGAGATAACAGACACTGGTGTTGACCTGGGTTTTGAGTGTTTCCGCCACTCTCACGGTGTGAGTATTTCCGCTACCCTAACGGTTTTGTGAGTATTTCCGTTACTCTAACGGTTGAGTATTTCCGTTACTCGGACAGGGTTGAGTATTTCCGCTACTCTAACGGGTTTGTGAGTATTTCCGCTACTCTAACGGCTCTGTGAGTATTTCCGCTACTCTAACGGTTCTGAGTATTTCCGCTACTCTAACGGGTTTGTGAGTAATTTTGCTACTCGGACCGTCTCGAGGAATAAACTGTCTCAAGAGTGGGACTGGAAGGGGTCTTACCGTCTCCAAAGAGACGTGCCTGGATTGGAGCCGTCTCGAGGAATAAATTGTCTCGAGAGTGGGATTGGAAAGGGGTCTTACCGTCTCCAAAGAGACATGCCTGGATTGTGAGTGTTTCTGCCACTCTAACGGTTTTGTGAGTATTTCCGCTACTCTAACGATTTTGTGAGTGTTTCTGCCACTCTAATGGTTTTGTGAGTAGTTTTGCTACTTGGACCGTCTCGAGGAATAAACTGTCTCGAGAGAGGGATTGGAATTAGAATAAGAAAGGATAATGCCCCTAAGGGCATTTTGGTCATTTTGCCTTTATTTGGGCCTGACAGGCCCGCGAAGCGATGGAAAGACGGAATTTGGACCTAGAGAATTGGTTTCGATTGGAATATATCCACAATGACTTGAAAACAAGTCTGGGCGGAGTGTAGACTGCCGAGCGGTCAAAAATGGGGTGCTTTCACATGCCATGAGTCCTTAGGGTTACATGGGAACCCTTAGGATTTGGGTAGTTTTAATGCATGGGAGAGTGACCTTGGTGTCACTCTCTTTGGGCTGATCATATACATGAGAATACAATGACTTGAGTTACTCTGGAACTCTTGTCTTGACATGGAATATGGAATGCATGAAAATGGATGTAAAAGTATAGAGAGAGGGAATGCGGTTGTGAAGTAAATATGCATGAATAGTTAGACAAGAATTATAACAGTAAGAATACAGTCATTATAACAACAGGAACAAGCAAGTATAAAGGAAAGTAATAGCGGTCGCCCTTTCCTCCATGGTTTTGAAAACGGTGTGCGTGTCTTAAATCCGGCAGAGGTTCGGCTATGCAAGGTGTATATATGAGCAAGAGGTTGAGGGTTTACTAATGCGTCCTAAAAAGGCTCGATTCTTGAATCTTCAAACCTAGGCCCACTCCACGAGGTGGTGTCATGATCGGTTGGTGATCCGAGCGAACAATGAAGAGGTCGTAGGCAAAGAAACTGACACAGCATCTTGCCCATAACCAATATACCGTTTCCCTTTCTAACTAGAAGAGACAGATCAGGGTAAAAATGTAAGTATGCAAAATGCAAGTGCACATGCAGTGTGTGTGTGTGTGTGTGATTTTTGAAAGCGGAGGAAATAGCCCAACAACTCCCATTCATCCTGTTCATCATATTTATTCATAACAGTTAATGAAATGATATTGTAAACAAAAGTGCATCTACAAAACAAAAATGCAAGAGTTAGTATGTGGATGACAAGCTTAATATAATATAATATGAATGGAATTAAATACATGTTTTTGAAAACAACTTTGAAAATTTGATTTTGAAAATTGAAAGTGGATAGAATCAGACAAGTTAATTGAATACTCTACATGGGTGAAAGGTGAAGAGACATGACTATGGCCTAACACTCAAAGTGTCCCCAATGGAGTAGCCAGCTGTCGCACCTAGATTTTTCGCACTCTTGGAATACACACACAAGCGGAAAAAATACTGTACTCACTCGTTAGAACTCATCCTCCTAGAAGAATGAGTACGACTAGGTTTGAATGGAAATTTGATTTGAATAAAGGGCTTTTGGAAAAAGTTTGGAGTCCCCACTTAACTTGATTAAGGTGAGTTAGGTCACCTAAAATTAAGAACAATCCGAACACCACACTTAGGGTTTTTGAAAACGATTTTCAAAATACTTCCTCCAGAGAGGGTTTTTAAGAAAATAGGTTGTTTGGCAATATTTGAAATATATTTAAGCCCTTTTTTGAAAATAACTCCATTTGGTCTTTAAAATAGTGATCTAGGTTCGGAGGTTGGTTATGTGTAGGGAAGACGCGCTAAGCCATCACCCTACCCCACCCTTGCAGTACCTACATATCTATTCACTCAGGATTCACCTAATAAAGCCTTCGATTAACAAATGTCCAATTCCATCCACTTTAGAAAAGAAGGTTTAAAAGAATGATGCATGATATGCAAGTGCAAGAAAAGATTTTATTTTAAAAATAGATTCAAAAAGAACTTTGTTTGATTTGAAAAGAGATTTAAAAAGATAGATTTGATTTCGAAAGAAAGTTTTGGAGATTGGAAATCGAGATTTGAAAATAGAAATTTGGAATTGAAAGTTTGAAAGAGCTATGGAATTGGAGATTTGAAAAAGGTTGTAACCGTTCCCATGAGGGTTGCTTACGTATCCTTTTCGAGGAATCAGGTCAGTTGTAGTTCGGACAAGAGTTCGATAGAAAATAGAATATTTGATTTGAAAATGAGATTTTGATTTGAAACTCGAAATAGAGGATTTGAAATCAGGATTGAACGTAAACCTAGAATTGAACTTGAAAGAGGATTTGACCCTTGAAAGAGAACCTAGACTGGATTCGAAAAGATAGATTTTTGAAAAACCTAGACTTAGCAAAGATAGGATTTAGAAAAGACTCGAAGTTTAAGAAAGATTTGACTCGAACGTTGGACTTGGAAGACTAGGGAAGTTAGATTTAGGAAAGGTTCGAATTCATAAAGTTTCAAAATAGAAAAGTTTTGTTTTAGGAAAGTTTCATTTTAGGAAAGTTTTGAAATAAGAAAGAATTCGATTTAGGAAAGTTTTTGTTTTAGGGAAGTTTTGAAATTGGAAAGTTTGATTTTAGAAAATTTTAACTTAAGAAAGTTTTGAATTTAGAAAATTTAGAATTTTGGAAAGATTTGAAATTTAAAAAGGTTTGAATTTAGAAAGATTCAAAATTTAAGTTTTAGAAATACTTGAATTTAGGAAAGGTTTAAGTTTAAGAAAGATTTGAAAATTTTAGATTTGAAAAGTTGAAATTTGGAAATGTATGGGATTAAGAAAATTTGGAATTAGGAAAGATTAAGAAGTTAAAAGTTAAGAAAAGATTTGAAAGTTTAAGTTTTGGAAACTTAAGGTTTAAGAAAGCATGAGATTAGTAAAGATTTGGGATTAGAAAAAATTTAGATTAGGAAGGATTGGGATTCCTATTTCCTAAAACAAAATATTGGATTTGTTTCTAAAAAGAGATGATTTGATTTTGTTTCCAAAAAAAGGAGGATTGGATCTAGCTTCCTAAAGGAAAGATTGGATTTGGTTTCCTAAAGGGAAGATTGGATTTGACATGGATTTGGAAAGATGAAGTTTTGGAAATCCTAGATTTGGAAGACTATAGTTTTGATGTAGAAAATAAGTTTTGGAAACCTAGCATTTAGATATAAAATGAGAGATTTTGAAAACCTAGGTTTTAAGCCAAGATTGAAAATCATGTTTTAAGAAAAGAAATTAGGGTTTCCTAATCCTTGGCTCTAGGATTTAACTTGGGCTCCAAGGAAAAGAGTTTTTTTAGAAAGTGAGTTTTTGGAAAGAAAAGGTTTTTGTAAAGAGATATTAAAAAAGAGTTTTTGGAAAGCAAATTTCGAAAAAAGAGTTTTTGGAAAGGGATTTTTGGAAAGAGTTTTTAGGAACGAAACCTAGGGAGCGTTTTTAGAAAGGAAATTTTGAAGAGAGCTTTTTGGAAAAAGAGTTTTGAAAAGAGGTTTTGGAAAATAAATATTTTGAAAAGAGTTTTAACAAACAATTTTGGAAAGGAGATTGAAGAGAGTTTTTGAAAAGTATGTTGGAAAAGAGATTTTTAGAATGAAAGATTTGAAAAGAGAGTTTTTGGTATGTTCATAAAAATATCTCACTTTCCTAAAACGATTCTAACCATAAGAAGGTTAGAACCATTCTAAGATAGTGGTTTTGAAAACAAGGATTTGAAAATATGAACTATACTGGTCACTTTAAATGCAACACTTTTTTAAAGCAACTCTAGCCATGAAAAGGCTAGAATCACCTTAGGATTGTGGTTTTGAAAACAAGTTTTGAAGAAAAGGATTTAATGGAAGTTTTAAAAACGGTTTTGATGCAAGTTTTGAAAACAAGTTGGAAAACGAATTTTGGAGGAATGTAAGATCATGATATGCACAATGCAAGTTAGGGTCTTAAACATACAAGGTTAAGGCCTCACCACATAATCAAGGGGGCCGAACCCATGTGGTCTCCGGTTAGACTAAAAGAAAGCCCCCAACATGATGACCTTCAATAGCCTATTCCTACACATGGACCGGGAAGTCCCTTATTTCAAGCATGCAAGAAAGGGTGGGAAGAAGATGGGGGATTAAAATAGAAGAAAGCCCAAGTAGGTTAGGAGAGAGAAGAGAGAGGGAAAAATTGTATAAACATAAAAAGAAAGCCTACCTTGTATCTTCTTATTTTGCTTGCTTTTATTTGCTTGTTTGCTTCGATCCTCGCTTCACTTTACGTCAGTCTTCAAGGGCTTGTCTTGATCTTTGAGAGCTTCGGGTTGCAGCACTTTAGATGTTCAATGGAGGCTTTGGAGGCTAGTGTAGGAGTGTATAGAAGTATATGTAAGTGCATGGGAGTGTATAGGAACTAGGGTTTGTGTATGGAGGCTAGGGTTTGGAGAACCTAAAGAAGACTAGGGTTTGGGGAGACTATGAGCTCTATATATCAAAGAGGGGAGTTTTTAGACTGAGTTTGCGAACTTTTTTCATGCTGGAGGAGGCTCTATATTTATAGACAGAGGAATGACCTGGCGCCTATTGTAGTGGCGCCAGGCCAAAAATCCTTCTAGCGCCACTAGTAGTGGTGCCAGGCCAAAATTTTCATTGAGTGAAGATCTTTTATCACTAAAAAAGTTTTTGTTAAACAACCACTTGGATTTGAAGATCCAAAATTTCCTGACCATGTTTTCAAACTCACAAAAGATTTGTATGGTTTGAAGCAAGCCCCAAGGGCTTGGTACGAAAGATTAAGTAAGTTTTTTATTGAAAAAGGTTTTTCTAGAGGAAAAATAGATACCACTCTTTTCATTAAAATTAAAAACAGTGATATGCTTCTAGTACAAATTTATGTAGATGATATTATATTCGATGCTACTAATGAATCGCTCTGCGAAGAATATGCTAAGTGTATGCAGGGAGAATTTGAGATAAGTATGATAGGCGAACTCAACTACTCTTTCAGACTTCAAATCAAGCAATCAAAGGAAGGCATCTTCATCAACCAAACCAAGTACATCAAGGACTTGATCAAAAAGTTTGGCATGGAAGATGCAAAGTCTATAAGTACTCCAATGAGTATTACAAAAAAATTTGATAACGATGAAAAAGGTAAGTTAGTGGATACTAAACTCTACAAAAGCATGATAGGCTCCTTATTGTATCTAACTGCTAGTAGACCAGATATAATGTTTAGTGTTTGCTTATATGCTTGTTTTCAATCCAATCCTAAAGAATCTCATGTAATTGCAGTAAAAAGAATTTTCATTATCTTAAGCACACACCAAACCTTGGATTATGGTATCCAAAGGGCACTTACTTTAATTTAAATGCTTACACTGACGCTAACTATGCGGGGAGTAGAGTTAATAGGAAAAGTACAAGTGGCTCTTGCTAACTCCTAGGCAATATGATTGTATCTTGGTATAGCAAAAAAAAAAATTCAGTTGCTCTCTCCACAGCTGAGGCTGAATATGTAGCAGCTAGCAGTTGTTGTGCTCAAGTGTTATGGATCAAACAACAATTAGAAGATTATGGAATCTTGTTGATCATATTCCTATTAAGTGTGATAATACTAGTGCTATAAAATTAAATAAAAATCATATTCCACACTCTCACAAAAAACACATTGAAATTAGATATCACTTTATACGAGACCATGTACAAAAGAGTGATATTGAACTTGACTTTGTGTGCACAAATATGCAATTAGTTGATATCTTTACTAAACCATTAAGTGAAGATCGTTTTTGTATGATTAGAAGAGAATTAGGGATGAGTGATCCTATATCTTAAAATGTGTTCAATTTGAATGAAATTTGTGTTTTGAATGTTTTAGATGTGATTATCTTTCATATGATTTGCATTTCTTAAATTCATGATGCATTTCATGATCATATTAAGATATCTATTATTTCAAAACTTGAAAAGGGTCATATTCTGAATTTCTTATAAGTCACATGCTCAATCTGGTTATATGAGTCGACACTCCAATTCAAAGAGTCGACTCATCATGACAGCGGACTCAAATTATTTCATTAACAGGCATGTGTCGCCTGATTAAGTTCATGAGTCGCCTCATGAGTCGGGCCTATATATTTTCATGATGCCCGCTTTTACAAACATTCAAAATTTCCCTCTCTCTCTCTTACTCTCACTCTTTTTCTTACCCGCTCCTCTATTCGCACCAAAGCCCAACCGCCACTACCGAACCTTCACAAATCTTCACTTCAATCTCTTTTTAAATCCTAATCGACTACATTCCATCCTCTCTTAACATTCTTATTACATCAATGGCTCCTAAAATCGAACAAGACTAAGAAAACCCTAATGCCTCTTCCTCGCGCACTCAGAAGCGAAAGAGGGTTGGACCAGTCATTAGAGAACTAGAGGAAAGGGCTCCTGAAGAACAACCTAGATGGGATATTGTACATTTTAGAGATGCACTGGCGGAGGAAAGGTACATGAATATTTTTCATCTGTGTAAAGTTCTGAATGGACGTTGGATAAATTATACCTATTTTGAAAGTGAGAACTTGGACTTCCCTCACACCCTTGCTAGTCTAGGATGGAAACCCTACACAACAATTAGAGAGAATGTCTACCCAAAATTGGTTATGCATTTTTACTCTAATCTCATGAAGAAGGTTGGAAGTAACAAAATTACTAACTTTGTGAATAGAGTGAAAATCACTCTAAATGAGGGTATTCTTGCAGAGATTGTGGGCACTAGGTATGGTGGAGAAACTTACTTTCAATCCATTAGCCAAAAGAGACAACTTCAAGTTCTCTATGGTCATGACGTGCCTGAGTCCACCCAACCCATAGCCAATAACCTTCCTGTTGAGTTGAGATTAGTCCACCATTTTGTGGCCACCACTTTCATACCCAAGGTTGGTAGTTTTGAGCATGTAAGTGAGAAGGAACTGTTCTTGTTATGGGCTTTCCTCACAAACACTAGAATTGATGTGTTGTACTATGTTCTCTCTAACATGGCCAATACTGCTACCACTGCCTCCAAAAACCTACCCTACGGGTTGTTGCTCGCTAAGATTTTCAAACATTTTCAAGTCAATCTTTTGAGTGTGACCTACAGAAAGCTTGATCCCTACAAAGATGAATACAGCAAGTACACCTTGAGCAGGATGGGATATAAGAAAGTCAATGGCCATTGGATTCTAATGCCTAAAAAAGTTGCCCATACCAACTCTTTACAGAAAAGAGCATTTGCCTCTGGACCTAGAAAACCCTTAACCCAAACTCTTGAAGCCTCCTCAATTGATGAATTTCTAGGAAGCATGATGGACATGCTTCAAAGCATGGACCAAAAACTTAATGAAGGGCTGTTTTAGTTGAAAAATCTTAACCAAAATATGATTCAACTAAAAATGACTCAAGGCATTGCAGTGGATGAAGAAGAAAGGGTAAAAGAACTAGAAAATGAAGAGAGAAACGAGGAAGAACAAAACCCTGAGACTGATCTCCCAACTCCAGGCAGAGCTCAACATGAAAAGGAACTAGAAAAAGAGTTGGAGGACATAGATATTGAATCTGAGGATGAGCCTGCAAATAGTTTCTCTAAGGTGAATCTGAGGATACTGCACCAAGAAAGAAGGCTGGTCCAGCAAAGCAAGCCAAACCATCTACCTCAGCCTCTAGATTTGTGTGAAGAAGACCATATGGTCTGAGGTCTAGACTATTCTCTAGTCCATCCAACACTACCTTGGATCCTATTGAACTATCACCCTCTCCCTCTGCATCTCCTTAAACTCCTCCAAAATTCTCCAACCTCAAAGTTTTAGTCATGGCTCTGTCAATCATAAATCCTGTTATAACATTTTCTCTAATACTCATGGTTCTGTTATCACCAACTTTTTCTTAATTGTGGCTCATGGCTCTATTTATTTTGTTGTTTTTGTTGCATAATTTTTGTGGACATGGTAACTGTACAACTCTTTGTAATCTCAATCTCCAATGAATGAAATATGTTTTTGTTCTGATGTCTCATTGATCTCCTTAATTGATTGTTTGATTGCTTTCCTGATAATACAATTTATCCTGTTATAAAAATTTTTTACTATTATACCTGTCTTTACTTTCCAATATATTTCTCTTTTTGATGAATTGACAAAAAGGGGGGAGAAGAATTGGGAGCAAAATTCGAGCAAAATTGGACAAGACAGATTGAGTTTAATTTAAACCAATAACTTGAATTGGGGAGAAGAATTGAACTATGTGTGTTTGTTGGAAAAATGAATTGCACATAACTTAGAATTGAAGAAAAATTGACAAGAAGATTTTGATAAACATGGGGGAGAAGAATTTGTTCAAGATTGAGTATGTATAAACTTTATTTGGGAACAAGAATTAGATAAAAAAATGGAAATGAAATGAAATGAGTGATAATTGATATATATAGGGCATGTTCTCAGTGGTAGTAACATGAATAATTTCCCTCAATTTGATTTTGAATTTACTAACAAAAACTCCTTGAAAGTTGTTTTTGAAAAGTCTTCTGTCCTCTAAGCATCATTTGCTTAGTTACGAAACAAAGGGGGAGTTCTTTACTAGTATACTATTTAATTATGTTCATTTCATTTAATCATATATGAACTTATTTTGCAAAGGTTTTGTCATCATCAAAAAGGGGAAGATTGTTGACTTAAGGTTGATCCCCATGTTGATTTTGATTATAACTAAACTTTATATTATTTTACAAATGCATTTACTTAGTGTGAAAATTAATAAAGTTTATAATTTAGACTTAAAGTTCAATTTTAAATCCAATACTTGTCAAAGTGAATGCACAACAAGCTCAAGATCAAGCAATGAACCAAACAGAGCATTAACGCCTATCTCTACTTCAAACACATAATTTGCATTCGAAGAGATTAAAGGTGTTTAAATAAAGCTTTAATCAAGCATGCATAGACTCAATGAAGATTGACTTACACTCAAGAAAGATTGAAGAGTTCATCAGAGTGTGCTAAAGTCAGTTGAAGATGATTTGATTGTGAAGAGATTGAAAAAGCTCAAAAGAGGACTTCATCAAGTGTGCAAGAGGTCGATTCAAGATAATGTGATTGGAAGCTGCTTGAAAAGAAGATTCATATTAATTGCCTAATCTCTATATGGAATCCAAGTGAAGATTTCTTTTGAGATATAAAGAATCAATAAAAATAATGTGTGTGAAGAAATTTCATCAAGCTTACAAAAGTCTCATTGAAGTGATTATAAAGAAGAAAGAAGAATTGCTAGCAAAGAGAAGAAATCGGCAATGAAGCATTATGAAGCTCTACATAATAGAGAAAGCTTGGCATTAAAAGAGATTGTCCTACAATGAAAGAGGAAGCTTTGCAAACAAAGAATAAGAGATCAAAGTCGATTTAATGAAGCTCTGATAGTTTGGAAATAAAAAAGAAATGAATACCAAATGAATGATTCAATCCAAATTGAATAATAGTTATCTCTGATAAGTTAAAGAATTTTGATTGATTATCATACCCCGAAGAGAAGACTCCTTGAAGATCTTATACTATTGCTGAGATGAACTGGGTCATTGTAGGTCAAAAAGCAGATTTATGGGCAATAAGCCGCCTCATGAAAATGAAGAGTCGCCTCAGGAAAACAGATGTAAATGACTTGAAGACAAAATGTGCAATGAGCCGACTCATGTAAATGAGGAGCCGACTCATGAAGACAGAAGCAGAAAACTTGAAGATCAAATGAGCAAAGAGCCGACTCTTGAATATAAAGAATCGACTCATGATGACTGAAGCAAGATTTCTGTGTAAAGAGCTAACTCATGAAATTGAAGAGTCACTTCATAAAGGCAGAAGCAAAATGACGTGAAGACAGAATGATCAAAGAGCTGACTCATTAATATGAAGAGTAGACTCATGGAGACAGCGGACAATATCTGGCAAATGCAGAACCAGAAGAGTCGACTCTTTAAGCCTGGAGTCGACCCCTGGGATATAACAGCTAATTTTTCTAACGTTATAACAGACTGGACGTGCATTAAATGAACCCCAACAACCTCCAATGGATGAAATCAATACAGGGGTTTATATACAAACTTCCGGCTACATTTATAACAAGAAGAGAGACAAGAAACAAGAATCCACTGACTGATCAACTGAAATTTCTGAACATTCTTCTCGTCTTCACTTTGTGAGCTTTAATTATATAATCTACTCTTGTTAGATAGTTTGTAAGTTACGTGTATATCTTTATACACTTGAAAGTGAGAGTTTGAGAGTTCTCTTGAGAAAGAAAAACTCTTGTAAGTTTGAGTGAAGCATGGACAAAACCACTTGGTGGCTGAAGAACTTGGGTAAAAGTTCTTATGTATAGTGAGCTAAACACTTGGTCAATCAACACCCATTTGTAATTGGAGATTACATAGTGGAGGAAGACTTCAAGGAGATCTTGGGGTGACGACGTAGACCACGGATTGTAGTTGAATCTCGGTAAATCTTTGTGTTTTTTCTATTGCTCTATTTTCTTTTCTTCTGTTGATCACATTGCATTACATATAGATTGATCACTGTTACATTGTTTAGATTAATTTTAATTAATCTTAATTGTTATTAATCTTTAAAAAACCCAATTCACCCCCCTATTGGGTTGCCTTTTGGGCCAACACAAGAAACTCCTCATCATTCATTGCGTTAACCTGTTGTGCAGTGAAAAGGTCATCTATCTCATTCTTTCTGCATCAATAATCTCTCTCTTTATCTTTTTTTTCCCCATTGATTCTCCAATATCAGCCCCTGTCGTGACCACCCCTCTACCATTTAATCTGCTACCTTCACCACCACTACCTCATAGCCCTACCATTACTGTTGTCACCACCCCCACAATTGCCATGTCCCCCTCTTATGACCACCATTGCAACCACCACAACTACCACCACTATTGCCTTTTCCCCTTCTAGCCACCATTGATATCACTGCCAACACGTCTTTCCCCCACCAACTTGCCTCCGCTCTTTTTTCTGCAACCACCACCATTCACCCCAATAAGTTTCCGTTACACACAAGTCCATTGTGTTACAAACACCACAATCCACCACCCACCCATCTCACACTATTACTGCAATTTTTCTAATCCATCGAACCAACACCTATTTTTAGGTTTGTGAATACGAACACAAAACCATTAGGGATAATTGGTGGGTCTGTGTATATGTATGCATGTACACACACACACACACATATATATATGTATTGACATGGGTATGTGCACTTGGGGAGAGAGAGCACTAATGGGATTAGGAAAGAGCAAAAAGGTTTTAAAAAAATGGAGGGAACAAAAGGGATTGATCCTAGCTGGAGAGGAAGGGAGAGGAAGATAAGCTACTCTAGTTGATCTTCCATGTTCGTGTTAAGGTCTATGTGTGTAGTAGGCCTATCAACAGATCTGATCTAATTCAGACTGAATCTTAATGCTATCCACTAAAATCAAGTTGAGTATTCGGGTGTGATACTGGTTATTAAGGGATCGGGTCTTTGGTTGCCAAATCTAGTATGTCATTTTCGAATCCGGATTGGATCTACTTCTTCTCAGATCTGATCGATTCCGAACCTATTTGGATTCATACCAGACCCAATCTATTGACATGCCTATAAGTGTGTGTACATATAATTTATATATACAACATAAGTAATGAAGAAGTAGGTTTGAGGGTGTTTTTGTCCACTAAATTTTTTTAGGTCAATTTTGTCCGTAAGTCCATTGCTCATATTATTATATAGATGCTTTAGTCCTCAAAACACCATTTTCCAGTCATGTACAAGTGATGATTGATTTTTTTTTTTTTAATTTTCATACGAAAATCTAACAACAGGGGTTAATTGAAAATAAATTATAGTTAAGGGAATTTAATTGTACGATTTTTTAGATGAAGGGCATATAATGATATTAGGTCATAGTTCAGGGGGTCTTGGCATAATTTATCTAAGAAAAACTTATAAAGAATAAAATATTTTATTTTATTTTAAAAGGAATAATTTTGTAAATGTAAGAGTAGTTAGGTAGGAGATTAGTGTGATTGTGAAAATTTAAGGGAATCTAGACATGTATTTTGTCAAATATGAAGATAGTGAGTGTAATTTATTGAAAATAAAAAACTTAAAGTTAATAAATAATTATCGAGAAAAACACAAATTAATAAATTAAAAAGACGAAAAGGATGAAAAATTATTTATTTAGCTCTTTTGGAGCACCGCGTTACTCTTACTTCATTATTGCTATAATGGTGGGGTCCTCTTGTTAGGTGAAATCATGTGCCTCACTTAACAAGTAGAAGATCACTCCATACAACAATAGAAGTAACTACACGTGACACTTTAAAAGCACTATATAATTTCTTCAAAGAGGATACCCTGATGGGAAAACATGCATTAACTTAACAAATGGTGATAATACGATAAGTATAGCCGGTCTGCCTCGACTGGACAGACCATGTAAGTCCAGATAGTGTCTCCCGACCAAGGCCCCCGAACTACCTTCCTGACCAGGTCTGCCAACAGACCTGGAAGGACAAAGCTCTAGCAGGGCACCAGGCGCCGTCATTAAGGCACCCCGAGATTCTCACCTGACGATCAGCCTCCATGATCCCATAATTGGAATGGTTCTGCCCACAACTGGGGGCATGGTCCATGAAGCCTAATGTGAGGGCACGATACATCCCCGCAATCCTTGATGCACAATTTGAGGGCATGATTAGCTCTCCCATTAAGGTACCCATAATCATAGCCATACTCCGTGCTTACGCCTCTATGTAAAGGGCAGCCATCATCTTCAATAAAGGTACGAAATACATGAACCCTTGAACATGATTATTCTACCCATTTAGCTATAGCCTAACTTTGGCATCGAAGTGTCCTTGGCAAGCACCACACCGGTGTCCCCAGTAGGAGGATTCATCACTTCAACCGTTTGCATCAGTGGTTAGGAAGGTCGTACAAATTCACTGCATCATCAATTGGTGCCGTCTTTGGGAACGACACTTTGGCTGTTTCATGGTCTTGACCCAATCCAGCGTCACATCAATCAAGCTAGACGAAGCAGCGGAGGAGCGGATGAGCAAAGCACTGCTAGGATCACTGCCTTGGAGCAACAAATCATCAAGATGATGGCCTTCATGAACCAGCTCTAAGCCCGGAATCAAGAGCTAGAGAGGAGTTTGCCCCCACCACCGGTGGCCCCGACAGTAGTGGACCCTCTGCCACTAGAGGACCCACCAATGCCTGCAAACTAGCCGGCAGCAAGGAACCAAGAAGGCAACACCAGGGAAGGAGCGGAGGACCCAGCGTTTCCTAGGGAAACCCCCCTCTAAGAGGGGCTGGAACCCATGCCGACGAAGCCTAAAGCCACATGGCCCAATCCAAGGTGGTGACAGTGGTGCTTCCGGAGCACACTGGCGAAACTTACCTAGTGTGGGACAAGCAGTTGAAGGAGATGCAGGCTCAACTGGCTGGAGTGATTGCCACTGTAAAAGAAAAAGGCCCTTGCACAGTAGAAGAGTTGGTGAACAAGACAGATACGCCTTTCACGCCAAGAGTAATAAGGATGCCCTTACCTCCAAAATTCAAGATGCCCACATTGGAATCCTTTGATGGCACAAAAGACCCCCTAGACCACCTTGAGATGTATAAAGCCCTGATGGACCTCTAAGCGGTCCCCAACGAAATAATGTGCAGAGCATTTCCTACATCCCTCAAAGGCCCAGCCCGAATTTGGTTCCATAAGCTTTCCCCTAGGACAATTAGCAAGTTCGTAGACCTGAGTAGGTTGTTCATCAGCCATTATATCAGAGGGCAGAGGCAAAGGAGGCCCTCCACTTCCTTGTTCAACGCCAAACAACACGAGAAGGAGTCTTTGCTCAAGTTTATCACCCGCTTCAACCAGGAAACTCTCTACGTAGATGACTTGGATCAGAAGGTGGCAGTAACAGCTTTCATTGCAGGCATCAGAACCCCCAAATTCCTATTCTCCCTGGCCAAGGAGGCGCCCAAGACCATGGTTACACTAATACTCCGAGCGCAGAAATATATGAACGTAGAGGACACCCTCAAAGCTAAGGAAGACCCAGAGAGTGCCACTCCCAGCCTAGACAAGAAGAGGTTGGCTGAGGAGAAGAAGGATGACAAGGCAGCAAAAGCCCATAGACTAGCTGAGCAAAAGCCCAAGGCAAAAGGCAATAGGACCAAGCCAGCTAGATACAACCAGCACTTTACCCCCCTAAATACTCCCCTGGATCAGGTGCTCTATGAGATCAAGGGGGACCCAGCGTTGAACTGGCCAAGACAAATGAGGTCCCCCTCATAGAAGAGGCCAACCAACAAGTGGTGCCGATTCCACTAGGACCATGGCTACGATACGGAGGATCCAGTACAGAGCTAGCAGATACACCCTGATGAATGGGACACTGTACAATAGAGAGCACGCCCTGCCTTGGCTCAGCTGTGCAGGAAAGGCATATGTTGATTACGTCATAAGGGAGGTGCACGAAGAGGTATACAGGAACCACTCAGGTGGACAGGCCCTAGCCAAAAAGATACTCAGAACAAGCTACTACTGGCCTACCATGGAAAAGGATGCCCAAGACTTCGTAAAAAGATGTGACAAGTGTCAAAGGTTCTCCAACGTCCCAAGGCAACCACCCCAGGAATTGACTCTCATCCAGAGCCCCTGGCCATTTGCTCAATGGGGAATCGACATTGTAGGACCTTTGCCTATGGGAAAAGGCCAGATCAGGTTCGCAGTGGTGGCAGTAGACTACTTCACGAAGTGGGCCGAGGCCGTCGCCACCATCACCGAACAGAGAATGAAAGGCTTCCTATGGAAAAGTATCATTTGTAGGTTCGGAATCCCCAAGGTGGTTATCACAGACAACGGGAAGCAATTCAAAGGTGGTTAGTTTGGACAAATTTGCTTAGATCTTCAGATCAGTCATCATTTCGCATCTCCAGAGCACCCCCAAGCCAATGGCTAAGTAGAAGTCACCAACAGAACCTTGTTCAACATCTTCAAGGCCAAGCTGGAAAAGACAAAGGGCTTATGGGCTGAAGAGCTTCCTAACATTTTGTGGGCCTACCAACAACGAAAAGGGTAGCAACGGGCCACACCCCTTTCTCGTTGACGTTCAGATTGGAAGTAGTTATCCCAGTGGAGATAGGTCTGCACAGCGCCAGGGTCGAGCACTATGAACCAAAGACTAACAACGAAGCCCTGGAGGTAAGCCTAGACCTACTCGAAGAGAAAAGATTGCAAGCAGCTATGGAAGTAGCAACTTACCAATAGAGGATGCGCAGATACCATGACGCTAGGGTACAGCCCCGGACATTTAGGGCCGAAGATCTGGTCCTCAAGAAAGTCAATCAATCCACTAGGAGGCTCAACGACGGCAAACTTGGGCCGAATTGGGAGGGGCCTTACAAAGTGAAGGGATTTTCCTGAAAAGGTACCTATCGGTTGACAGGGCTGGATGACAAAGACCTACCCAACCCTTGGCATGCTTAGCACTTAAGGAAGTATTATGTATGATGTACTCTATCCTCATTAATGAAATGACTACTCGTTGAAAGCTCCAAGCATTCCAGCCCACTAAAATGGCTCACGAACAAGGCTGTTAAGCGCACCTAGTCAGTCCCCAAGACTAACCAGACAAAGCCAAAAGGCCACAAGGCTACTAAGCCCACTTGGTCAGTCCCCAAAACTGACTAGACAAAGCCGAAAGGCTACAAGGCTTCTAAGCGCACCTGATCAGTCCCCAAAACTAACTAGACTAAGGCGAAAGGCCACAAGGCTACTAAGCCCACCTGGTCAGTCCTCATGACTGACCAGACAAAGCTAAAAGGCCACAAGGCTGCAAAGCTCACCTGGTCAGTCCCCAAAACTGACCAGACAAAGCCAGAAGGCCACAAGACTACTAAGCTCACTTGGTCAGTCCCCAAGATTGACCAGACTAAGCCGAAAGGGCATAGGCTACTAAGCTCACTTGGTCAGTCCTAAGACTGACCAGACAAAGCCAAAAGGCCACAAGGCTGCTAAGCCCACCTAGTCAGTCCCCAAGACTGACCAGATAAAGCCAAAAGGCCATAAGCTGCTAAGTTCACCTGGTCAGTCCCCAAGACTGACCAGACAAAGCCGAAAGGCCATAAGGCTCCTGAGCCCACCTGATCAGTCCCCAAGACTAACTAGATAAAGCCAAAAGGCCACAAGGCTACTAAGTCCACCTGGTCAGTACCCAAGACTAACCAGATAAAGCCAAAAGGCCACAAGGCTGCTAAGCCCACCAGGTCAGTCCCTAAGACTGACCAGACAAAGCCAGAAAAATCCACAAGGCAACTAAGCCCACTGGTCTGTCCATTGAGCCAACCAGAACAGCTGAAAGACCTAAAGGCTAGTCAAGTCAAAAAATTTGCGCAAGGCTACACTTCCAAATAATCTACAAATCTGAAGCATTAAAATACAAGGACATAGAGCACGGATGAAAGGAATTGTCATTGATAAAGGGCAATTACAAGGGCAATTCAAAAAAAAGAAAAAAAAAATATATATATATATATAATAAAAATTGATTACAAGGGCTTGGGACTTAGGATTGAGCATTGTCCTCCTCTTCTACTGCAGGGGTCCGCTCTTCTCCACCAAGCGCCTAGGAGGTAGTGTCATCTGACGGCTTCAGAGCAGAGAAGTCATTGTTTGGAAAGAGTTTCTTTGCCGCAACCTCGACATCGACGAAGCCCTCTATATAAGCCTCACCGACCTTGTCCTGGAAGGCCGCCCCAGCCTTAAACTCCTCCATAGCCTTCTCATGAGGTGTTTTGAGCTGCCCCTCCAACTCAGTTATTCTCATAGCCAAAGAATTCTTAACGGCCTCAAAGGTCAACGCCTCAACCTTTTTCTTGAGTTCCATCGACTCATCCAAGACGGCCATCTTTTCTGCCTCAACAACTGCATGGGATTCCTCAGTATCCTTGACTTTCTTATCCAACCCGTTAATCATCTCGGTCAAGGTCTCGATGACCTGACCTTTCTTGGCGCTCTCAGTTGTTTTCGACTTCAGGCGGGTGGACAGGTAGAGCGCCTTAACATGCAACTGCAAAAGAATCCATAGATTAGTGCCAAGTTAGAGCAGTCATAGAAAAAGGGGGAAAGTTAGCCAGGAGTCCCACTTTAAGAGCATCGTGATTCATACTCTTAGTCAGTTGGGCATTGGACCACTCGATGAAGGGGGCCACGTCCTCCAAGCTGATGAAGTTCTGTATTCTCTCCCAAGCAGCTTAGACATCCTCCACTATAAGGGGCTCACCTTGCTGGCCCGAAGGTGACTGACCCGGAGGCGCTATGGCAGCTCTTGGCCTAGAGGTTTGGCCGAGAGCCTGAGCAGCAGAAGGAGCCTTGGCTCCCTTTGGTGGGCGAGTTGTTGTAGGACCCTTGTCAAAAGGGGACTCAATAGTCTTTCCCCCAAAGCTCGGTCGAGGGCGCTTGCTGGGTCGCTCCCCAGCAGCTTTCGCCCTCTCCATTTCCTCGAACTTTTTCTTGGCAGAGGACCCCATGCTCCGCTTGTCAAAGCCCATAGTAGATTCTTGTCCTGCAAAATGCATAAGGTAGGGATCAGTAGAATTGCATTAAAAAGCAACTGCAATAGACATACTAAACTCACTCCTCTCAACGCGAAGGGCTTCGATGGATGGGTCTGGACCTAAGAGGTAGGCGGCCAAACTCTCACCAGCTACAAGGGGCACCCAGTGCTTGACTGGGTGCTCCTACACCCTCGCTACTCGATCTTCCCTTGACTTATCCTCCAGCACAGAAAGGCGTGCTGAACAAAAAAAACAGATAATGGTCAAACCACTACCTTAAGTAGATCCCAAGTATGAAAGCACGAAAAGCGCTTACCCTTCCTACCTGGTCTACCCCACTGCCTGGGTATGCGAGGGGTCTGGTCAGTCACATCCTCCCAGTGGGCAATCTACATACCCTCTCTGTAAACGAAGAAGTAGTTCTCCTTCCAGCGCTTATGGGAGACTGGGAGACTAGTTATCATTGCACACTGACCATCCCGAGCTGAGAAATAATACCAGCCTGAGCTCTTGCTCTCGATTTCTTTGTAACAAAAAAAGAAGTTTTCAAGGGTTAAGTATTCCTCCTTATTGGTAGCAGCCTACCACAAGGCTGCATAGCCCACTAGTATATGCCATGAATTGGGCATGAGCTGCCTTGGAGCTAGCCTAGCCCTGCTCAAAACTCCCCTAATGGGAGGGGCGATGGGAAACCTCAACCCCTCAGTCAGTGCATTCTCGTACACCGTGACTTCCCCAGGGCGAGGGAAACACGCTATGTCCTCACTCCTAAGAATTCTATAACTCATTAAGGCCAAAAATTGGTAGGCAGACCAGAGTTTCCTCACATTTGGCCCCTCTAAGATGGAGGTTATTATTGACTCAAGGTTGATCCCCATGTTGATTTAATGATAACTAAACCTTGCGTTATTTTACTAATGCATTTAATTAGCGTGCAAATTAATAAAGTTTATATTTTAGACTTAAAATTCAACTTTAAGTCTAATACATGTCAAAGTGAATGCACAACAAGTTCAAGATCAAGTAATGGACTCTAAGTAAACCAAACAGAGCATTGACGCCTATTTCTACTTCAAACAAATAATTTGCATTCGAAGAGATTGAAGATGTTCAAATAAGGCTTTCATCAAGTATGCATAGACTCAATGAAGTTGACTTGCACTCAAAAAGATTGAAGACTTCATCAGAATGTGCGTAGATCAGTTGAAGATGATTTGATTGAAAAGAAATTGAATCAGCTCAAAAGAAGACTTCATCAAGTGTGCAAAGGAATCTAAGTGAAGACTTTATCTGGAATGTAAAGACTCAATGAAGATGATATATACTCAGAGAAAATAAAGGTGTTCAAGAATAGATTTCATCAAGCTTACAAAAGTCTCATTAAGGTGATTACAAAGAAGAAAGAAGAATTTCTAGTAAAGAGAAAAAATTGATAATGAAGCATTTTGAAACTCTACATAAAAGAGAAAGCTTGGCATTAAAAGAGAAAACTCTACAATGTAAGAGGAAGTTGTGCAACAAAGAAGAAGAGATCAACATTGATAAGATGAAGCCCTGATAGTTTGGAAGTCAAGAAAATATTAATATCAAATGATTGATTCAATCCAAATTGAATAGAAGATAAATTTTATAAGTTAAATACTTTGATTGATCATCATACCCCAAAGAGAAGACTCCTTGAAGATCTTATAATATTGCTGAAGATGAACTTGATCATTGGAAGACAGAATGAAAATTTCTGGGCAATAAACTGACTTAGAAAAATGAAGAGTCGACTCATGAAGACAGAAGCAAAAACTTGAAGACCAAATAATCAATGAGTCGACCCATAAATATAAAGAATCGACTCATAAAAACAAAAGTAAGGTTTCTGTACAAGGAGTCGACTCATGAAAATGAAGAGTCGACCCATGAAAACAGAAGCAAAATAACTTGAAGTCAGAATAATCAATGAGTCGACTCATGGAAATGAAGAGTCGACCCATGGAGACAGTAGACAACATCTGAAAAATGCAGACCAGATAAGTCGACACATTAAGCCTAGTGTTAACCCTTAGGAAATAACGGCTAGTTTTTCTAACGTTATAACAGATTGAACTTGCATTAAATGAGCCCCGACAACCCCTAACGGACAAAATCAATACAGGGGTTTATATACAAGCTTCCAACTGCATTTATACAAGAAGAGACACAAGAAACAAACATCCACTGATTGATCAAACTGAAAATTCTGAACATTCTCTTTGTCTTCACTGTGTGAGCTTTTATTGTACAATCCACTCTTAATAGAGAGTTTGTAAACCCTTTGTATATCTTTATACACCTGTAAGTGAGAGTTTAAGAGTTCTCTTGTGGAAGAAAAACTCTTGTAAGTTTAAATGGATCTTGGACAAAATCACTTGGTAGCTAAAGAACTTAGGAAGAAGTTCTTGTATAGTGAGTTGAGCACTTGGCCAATCAGCATCCATTTGTAATTGGAGATTACATAGTGGAGAAAGACTTCAAGGGGATCTTGGGGTGAGGACGTAGACCATAGATTGTGGTTAAACCTCAGTAACTCTTTGTGTTCTTTCTTTTACTCCGTTTTCTATTCTTCTCTTGATTACATTACATTATATATATATATATTGATCATTGTTACACTGATTAATTTTAATTAATCTTAATTGCCATTAATTTTTAAAAAACCCAATTCACCCCCCCCCCCTCTTAGGTTGCTTTTTGGGCCAACAGCTATATGCCTCGCCTCGTACTTATAGTTAGGGGTAGGGTGCATCCCAACTCCCTCCCCAGCCTCAGCCGCAAGAGTACCCACAAAGGCGTCCACGATGGCCACAGGGCTCCTGGTCCTCGCCAACCTCGCCTCTTGGGAAACATTCTTAATGTCTGCCCCGGAGTAGTTTACAGAGGCACTCGAAGCCTCATCCAACCTAACCCTATCTAAATCCATCGAGGCAATGCGCTCAGAGCTGGATGATAGGCTGATTGGTTGGGGGTTCATGGTCCTAGGGTCCTCTATTTCACGTAAGGTCTCGAAAGCGGATTTGGAGGCCTCCAAAATGCCCCAATACACAGACTCAACGAAGGAGGGCTTTCCTACAAACCCTAAGGGGTACGAGGTCCTGACTCTCCACTCATAATACCAAATGGCCTTTTGCAGAAGCCAAAACATGCACCCGTACACTCGAAATACCTTAATGAACTCGGGAAAGTTAAGAGGGAGGCTTGGAATCCCTTCGAGTGTTCAATAATGGCGAAAAAAGGATGGGAGAGGTTACTAGCTGGGCAACTCGAAAAAGGGGTGTAAAATAGGAAGCCCTTTGACAAACCGCCAAGGCTTTATAGGCCCTCTCTTTCAAAATCAGTGGCTAAGATCTGTCCACGATCCTTGGATCGAATAGTCAGCAGCTGTGGTGTCCCATTAAAATACAGGAACCAACCTCGCAAGGCCACGTGGCAAACACCCCAAAGGTCACGTCGATTCGAGGGATATGGCAACGATGGCGAGTTACAGCGCCATAAATGCACCCCAGGGGCGGCGCCCCACGGCTCTTTGAAATTTCCACCAACAAATCCGGTCTGCCAAGGGAATTGGGGGCATCTAATAATACGACTAGTATAGCCGATTTGCCCCCACTAGATAGACCATGTAAGTCTAGACGGTGTCTCCCGACCAAGGCCCCCGAACTACCTTCCTGACTAGGTCTACCAACAGACCTAGAAGGGTAGAGCTACAGCAGGGCACCAGGCGCTGTCATTAAGACACTCTAAAATTCTCGCCTGACGATCAACCTCCACGATCTCATGATTGGAACGATTCTGCCCACAACTAGGGGTATGGTCCATGAAGCCTAATGTGAGGGCACAATACATTCCTGTGATCCTTGATGCACAATTTGAGGGCACGATTAGCTCTCCCATTGAGGTGCCCACAATCATAGCTATACTCCGTGCTTACGCCTCTATGTAAAAAGCAGTCATGGTTATTCGACCCATTTATCTCTAGTCTAACTTTGACATCGGAATGTTCTTCACAGGCACCACACTGGTGTCCCCAGCAGGAGGATTCATCACTTCAACTGTTTGTATCAGTGGTCGGGAAAGTCGTAAAAATTCACTGCATCATCAAATGGTAACCCAAGAGATTAGTCTGATAGTCAAGGCTTATGACATGGAGTTTACTCCCTTCAAGATTTTAGGTTTGAAATTTTTTAGGTGCTATTAATTTTTTAGAGTTACCCCTAATATTTTTAGCCCGATAATTACTCAATTTATATTAAAAAAACCTGTACAAGTTTAAAAATTAATCAATGTGTGCGTAAATTAAACCCAACACCTTATTAGTTAAAAATAAAAAACAAAAAATTATGAATTTTTTTTAAAAAAATTTACTAATGACAGACGCACCTATTAATCAAACACATCTTGAATATTTGACACGTTAAATGAACCCACCATACCAAGCTGTACACCATCCGATATACCAGGCATCTAATCTCGCCTGATCAACAGGCGCTACTGTTGGCCCTCTTAATAAGAATGTACCCATCCTCATATATGTGCTCATGCAGATGGCAGAGCGGAAGTGAGGGAACTGGGGCCCACCTCAAAAATTTGAATGAAAATTCCTTAGATCTGGCGAACATGACAGTCCGTGACTGACTGACATCCCTTCCTCCCTCTTACTGTGTCTCTATTAATCCGTAAAATGGTGACACGTGTACTACGCTGCCCCACTTCTAGCGTAGGCGACAGTACGAACCATTTGTAGGCTACTCTTTTTGCAGTTCAACGCTAAATCCAACACCACACCCTCGGGAAAAATATATATATATATATATATCTGTTCCTTATGATATCTCTGCAATTTTAAATATGAGACTCACAAATTATACGGTTCTAAAATAATATGTGATTTTGAGAATTATTTGGTAATATTTTGTATTGAGGAACTTAAGAAAATATCTCTTTCTATAATTGTCTTGAATAATGCGAGAATTATTTCTATTAATAAAAATTTTAAATTATGCGGGATAAATTTAAGATGAGGTCAAACCATTTGATATCGAGATAAATTTCATTTGCGATTTGAGATTAAATTTGAGACTCTAATACAAAAAAAAAAAAATTGAAGAAGTTTATCTCTATAGACTTTCCATGTCGAACCGTCCCTAAAGCGCCATTGGTCAAGCTACTGGGACTCTTGAAATTTCCTTTTTTTCTATTAAGATTTTTGGGATTTTTTTTTTTTTTTGTTTTTGTTCTTTGGTAAGTGAATTTTGAATTTATGAACAATATGCTAGACTAGCTTGTATATACTATTTTTGGCATTTCGATTTTGTTTGAATTCAAAACTTCAAGCTATTTGTTGAAATCAAAATTTGATTTTTTTAAATATTAATATTAAAGCTATATTTCTAAAAAAAAATGCTAATCTGACCCCAACGCACTTGGGACAAACGCGTGCTGCAGGTGTATGACATGAGCCCGTGCGGAATGAAACCTGATCCTTCGGGAGGAAACAAAAATTACGAATCAGATCGCGGGTTTTATTGAGCCGGTGGTCACCCCTTCACAGGGCTCGAGGCACCTCGACATGCTCGCTCTGTATTCCTATATACCTCTCTCTCTCTATATATATATTTATGGTATAGAGTGAGAAACAGCAAAAGTCGGTCGTAGGCTCGTAGCCATGAACTAGATCTGCGCAGTAAGACAATACAGCGCAGAGAAGATAGCAAAAAGTCTCCCATATTTTCAGCTTTTACACGCGCTACAATACGGACATTATTGACCCGATCCACCAACCCATTCAAACCCAAACCTCTATTTTTAGAATTTGGGATACAATTGTAACTCGGGTCAATAAATGGGTTTAGTATGGATTTAGTAATTTCTATAGTATTAAACAATTATTAGTTCCTGAATTTGTACTTAATAAATATTTTAGGATTTATAATAATTTATCAATTCAACTTTACTTCAAATTTTAATGTCATACTCAATTTTCATTTGTCCTATTTAAATTCTTAAATTTTTAAAAGTAAGTCAATGTTGTCTAGCATTTTAAATATGTAAAAAACATTAATAAATAATTACATTTTAACACATAACAATGACTCAGCATCATTCTAACTCACCAAATTAAAAATTAACACTCTTACCACTAAACTATTTGAATTTCATTTGTATAGACATTATTAACGAAAGAAATAGATTAATACTTTTGAATTTTGTGTGTGATACAATATGAAACTGTTTTTGGTTATGACCAAATAAGATCCTAACTTGAATTTTAGTTCTACCTTCAGTTCTGGTATCGATTCTTGTTTTTCAATTTCTTTTTTTTTTTTTTAATTGTTGAGATAGCATTCGGTTAACTGTTTTCAATATATTTTTCTAAAACACTCTAGTTTCAGAAAACAAAAAAAAAAAAGTTTCTTAGGTTTCTAATAACTCTTTTTATATGGAGATGAAATAAATATAAAAATAATGATTTTGTTTTTAGAAACATGAAAATCATAAAAACTATACCAAACATACATTTAGAGAGTAAAAATGTAACAATTTTTAGTTCGTTAGAATAAAGTGACATTGAGTCATATTTTAGGTTAAAGTATAATTAATTGTTAATTTTTTTATCTAATTTAAAATATTAGACTTAATTGACTTATTTTTAAAAGTTACAAGATTTAAATAGAATAAATAAAAGTTGACAAATGACATTAAAATAACATATGAGACAAAGTTAAAAGGAAAAAATAAATACTTACACCATTATTTTAATTGTTAGAAATATATAAAGTATCATTATCTATTATATTATTATTATTTTAATGGACTAAAATTAGTTAAATAATTTTACCTACAAAAACTGATACTTAAAGAGCCAAAAATTTTTAAAATGTTCTGTCTGAGCTGTTTCCTTCTTTAATCTTTACATTACAAGTCGATCCGAACCTGACCCGCCCGTCTCATTCCTGGTTTTGCGTGGCTGAGAAGGCGCTGATCAGTGACGAGATTTTTATAATTGTAGGGGATGAGAGAGAGAGAGAGAGAGAGTATGCATGCATGGAGGAGCTGGACGATTGAGAGAAGGAAACAGCAGAGACAGAGAACAGAAGAGTCCTTTCTTTCTGACCGCCGCTTTCTTTTGCTTTTGTTTCTGTAGAAAGAGCGAGAGAGAGATGCGCTGTGTTGTGTGTGAGAGTGTTGGAGACTTGTGTTGAATCTGTTTTCTGTGTCTCTTTCCATTTTCTCTCTCCGTTTACTTTTCACTGTTCAGCCTCGGTGAAAGCACATATTATTCGTGGCCCTGTCTCACTCCATAACAGCCTGTTTGGAACTTGGCAAAGGAGGGGCAAGAAATAAAAAAAAAATTATTTTTTATTTTTTGTTTAATTTTATAAAAATAAGTTAAAAAAAAGAAGAAAGAAAAAAAGAGAGATAGTAATTCAAAATTTTTACTTTATTTTATTTATTTTTTTTCTTGCTTTTTTAGGTAGAATCAAACATAGAAAAGAAAAGACGAAAAATTTTAAATTTTTCCATCCAATGTTAGGTTTCATCCAAAAAATGCATTTGTCTTTTTATGGCACTATGTTAAATTTTAAATTTTTCTATTTAAACTTGTTAATGCCTAAAATTTCTTCTAACGTAGTCTCTCATTTTGGAAAAAATAAACATATGAAATCGAATGACCACACCACCACATTAGAGACGTTTAAAAATTCATTTGATCTGTCAACCTGATCGACTTAATCTGAACTTGAACACAACTTGAATTCAAACCGATTGAAAATTAATTTCAAGATTTGTGAATTAGATTTTGACAATTCAATTGATGGATCACTACTTTAAGCAACTTGATCCGATCTAACTCGTCACTTCTACAAATATTTATCAGGTCAAATTTGAACCTAATTGATCCAAATTCAAAATGAACTCAACCCAAACTCAAAACGAATCAAAATTAATTGTATTGTTTCTGAACCCCGAACTTGACAGTTTAATTGGTGAGTCACTACCCAACTCAACCCTTAAATACCCCTACACCGCATCATGTAGGAACGATGACTTAGAGTGACGTTCTCTCTAGATAATTACATGTGAGCTCTAAGGTGAGGAAGATCGGTCATCGATGTGGATCCAAGGGATTGAAGGAGGGACCAGTGGGGATAGCTACCTCCACTGACTTAGTAACTTTTACTATTTTAAAAAAAAATTAAGAGTATTTATTTGATCTTAGGTTAAAAATATATGTTTTGCCCGATTAAAATTATTAATACCTACATTTACTCCTTTTTGAATTTACTAATACTTACATTTGTCCACACTAAAATTACTAACACTTGTATTTGCTCCCATTTAAAGTTAGTAACACTTACATTTGCATTCTCTGAATATTACTAAACTTGTAACAAAAAATATATATCTATTATTAACCCTTCATTATTTGACTAAATAAATAACACAATTTCTATTCCTAACCCTCTATTATAATATTATTTTAAAATGTTCTTACCCATTAATTAATATGTTATTTATCTAATTACTATATACTACAAAAGGTTAAAGAAAAATCCAAATTTTAGAACATTTTGTATCCACTCTTTAAATAGGATCCATAAAAACTTGATTACCCAAATCTGAAAACATCTTTTCCAAATTTCAAACACTATCTAGGCAAATTTGGATTAAAATTTTTTATAATTATATAATTTTTTTTACATGCAATTTTTGTATAGAGATAGTGTTTCTATTTTTGACATCTTTAATATAATTATCTTTTTATTTATTAAAAAATATTATTAATTAAAATATAATTTCATATACCATTCTGTCTAAATTTCACTTTCACTAAACAAAAATACTGAATTCGCCCTCGTGAATCGATCCATGATCATGAGAAAATTTTCAACCCCGCACCAACTCCTCTCTCTCTCCCATAATCGTGAGAAAGTTTTTTTCTTTTTGAGTTTGTGTATGGACCCATAATATGATGTGTCAAAACCTATGTATATACACACATATATATCTATATATTTGTTTTTGGGATGGGCGTTCAGTGTAAGGATGATGTTAATCCAATTCTGTTTTAAGAAACTCGGCCAAAATCCAATGGATACAAACGTTGTTATGGTTTTATAACTGTACCCAGAAACCAAATCCAGATGTCAGAATGGGATGTTTCAAGGGGTTCTTGTTTAGGCCATATATAAGAGCCTGTGACGGAGCCACCCCACCTTGTTTCAGCTCTAACAGCCTGTTTCAAAGTTGTAGAAATGAAAGAAAGGGGAAGGAAAAAGAAGAGAAAGGTTTAAAAATAATTTCTCTCTTTTTTTTTACTTCTTTTTTATTTTCTTTTTAAAATCAAACAAAGAAAGAATTCTAAATAATAATTTTCTCTTCTTTTCACTTCCTTTCCCTTCTTTTCCACAAGTTCTAAACATGCTATAAGCCTCCAATCAAATAGGGCAGCGCCAGTCCAACTTGGTGTTAAATTCGTATTGGCTTTCTAACCTCAGCTGACCTCTAAATTCATAGTCCCCTAGATCCTATATAAATGACTAAGGCAATAGAAAAACTTTTGGTGCTTCCAACGAGCTACCATTTCGTTTAATATATAACCAGTTGTTGGGTAACTTAATTTTGAAACTAATGCTCTTTTTAATTTATTTTTTAAATCTATAATAAAAACAATTTTAAATCTTAAAGTCATGATTGAAAATTTAAGTATGTAGAAAGTTTTCACACCTAGGAATGTGATGTTTTAAAAATTTTAAGGCTTTCAAAAATATTTTTATTTGTACAATTTATGTATCTTTATCAAACTCTTTTTTTTTTTTTTAAATTTCTAGTGAAATGGATTTTAGGCTCTTTTTTTATAACATTTTTTGCTTATCTAGATAGACAATTTTTGTATAAGAAAATATAAAACCTATAAAAGACCTTCAAATTTTTTTTAAAAAAATTTGGGATGACTACTATTAGTGGACCAAAGGGAGAAGGAATGAGGGAATTGATTTCTTTATGTAACTTGAACTACTTAAAAGTTCTTTACAAATATAATTTTAAAACAAATAGAAATTTTATATTATTTTAAATTAATAGAATGTGGACCAATATTATTCTTTTTAGTTTTAACATGAACTACTTAAAACTTTATGGAGTTGGTCAAGTGAAGTTGTATTTTCAAGACACTACTTAATGTGAAGTCATGTTTTTACAATATAACTTCAAATGTGAAGTTATGTTTTTAAAATAAGACTTCTTAAATAATTTGGGTTTGATAAATAAGTTTAAAAAATGTATTGATTTGAAAAATAAGTTAGCCAACAACTAGAACAGGTAATAAAAAAATAAAAAAACTCATTGTTGGTCTACCAAAGGCAATGTTCACCTAATACTAATCCCAATAAACCAAACACGTATATATAGTTTTTGTAATCACCAAGAAAATGATAAATGAATGAAGATTTAAAAAGTATAAGCCACTCTTTATCACATAATTCTTCTTTGGCTCTTCTTTTTATTTTTTAAATTATGCAGTTAAAAATGTCTAGATCAATTTACTCGCACATAACTACTCCCCTCTCTTATCTACTCAAAGGCAAGTTATCCATACTAGAGAATTCACGATGAATCAATCCCTCAAGTCTAGCCCCAAAGATCTCGCAATTTCGTATTTAGAGCGTCTAGGTAAATTCCCCCCAATCTCCATTATAGGGCACAAGTTACAAAAATGAATCATATGTTTGATGTCCTTTTGGTGTACGTCTACATGATTAGGCAGGGTTTCGAAAAATCGTGGTATTCAAGGCTCAAGTGGTATAACAATGCGCCTTCCTAGAGATGCTGGATCAAACTTCCACGCCAAACTTTGGCTCCCTTACACTCTTGTGATCCCTTTCTAATAATTAAGGACTGTTCTTTCCAACTATTAATTTTCAGCTTCTATCTTTTAGTTCTAAGAGGAATATAATTTTCACTTTATTTAATACTTTGGCAACAATGCTCGTCATAAGTGAATACTAATATGGGAATAAAAAGTAAAGAAAAATTATATTTTCAAAGATTTTCAATTCTTGACTAGAATGATTTATCGGTGACAATTTTTAAAATATAAAATCATTTTAATTGATCTTCTGTTTTAAAAGTGATTATAAAGGGTTGTCGCATCACTCTATAGTGATTTTATGTATAATTTTTGTTTATATAGCATTATTCAAAAGTTAATAAGTGAACTAAAAGAAAAATTAGTTTGCTTTAGTTTCATATCAGTTCACATGAATGCTAAACAAAGTTTTTCCCATTAAAATTCAACTTTTCAGAAGCATTGTTTTAAACCATTAGACAATGATAATCAGGTTTAGATAACAGTAAACTGTGTTTGTGGATTCCTAATTAACTCTTTACATCCATTGGACATTCAACAGATAAGTTTTGTTTTTCAGATTATTCAGTACAGTGCCATTTGGGTGAATTGAATTCTGAACACACAAAGTATTGGAATTTTTTGTTTTATTTTGTTTTGTTTCGGCTTTTTTTTTTTTTTTTTTTGGGTAATAGTTAATGGGACTAGAACGGAGCCCTTTGTAGTTGCCCAACTAGGTACCATTTTCAAGGCCCATGACTCTTGTTATCTCTATGAAGTGTAGTCCAAACCACATCAACCTACAAGTGAGAAGGTTGTAAGTCTTGAGTTTTGAATAGGCTGAAATGAAAAATTGTATGTAATCATGGATCTTAAAGGGCTAAACACCTCCTTCTTCTTCTTCTTGTTTGTTGTTTTTTTTTTTTTTCTCTTTCAGGTAGTCAATATTCCTAGCTATCAATAACCCCCTAAATCAAATAAAGGAAGGTTTAATCCTAATTTTTTTTATCACGCTAGGACACTTCACCATTTAAACTAATGCACATTCAATCACCTCTAAAGAAAATAACAAAATTTTACTTACGCTAAATTATGGAGATAGCCTAAATCCTCAATCTAATGACTGTCCAATAGTCCCTCCCTCACAATTAGGTTTATAAAACGAATCAAGCTACTCGAGCTTAATTTGTATTTAGCTCACTAAAAATTTATTTGAAATCGGCTCATAATGTAAACAAATTAAACTTAAATACATCTTGAAACTTTTGGCTCAATCTTCTTTCTATAAAATTTTATACTTTTTTTTGTATATATATATATATATAAAACTAAACTACTCAAACTCCGCTCAATCAAAACTAACTAAAAATTGTTTGAAAGATAAATGAGCCAAAATCATCATTAACAGTGCCTTTAGAACTTGAGGAAAGAAAGAAAGAAAAAGAAATAAAGTGATAGAAAGAAAGAAAAAAAAGAAAAGAAAAGAACGTTGTTTTTATTTCCATTTTTTTTTTTAATCTTTATCCTTTTTTTTTTCTTTTGCCAAACTCGTTATTAACAATATATTTAGTACTTGAGCAAAAAAAAGAAAGAAAAAGAAAGGAGTGAAAGAAAGGGATAAGAATGAGAAAAGAAGTTGTTTTTCTTTTCATTTGTCTTTTTAATATTATCCCATTATTTTTCTTTCTTTTTTCTTTAAATTTTAAATAAGAAAAAGTGAATTTTGTTTAATTTTTTTTTTATTTTCTTTGCAAAATCAAACAAAGGTAAGAAAATACTTTTTCTACATTTTTGCTCACTTTTTCTTAAATTCGCTTTCCCTTTCAGAACTTTTAAACAGATTCTAAGCTGTCAAGCCAAATTTGAAATAACTCACTACCACTGAACTTGTTTACAACACTACTTCAAAACATTTGGCAATGTATTTTTTTTTTTTTTTCCTTTTCCTTTCAATGTCCAACGATTTGGTACAAGTACGTAGCCTAATTCTTTCAATTGTGCTCTAGTCTCTGAATAGATGAATTGAGTACAAATCATTACCAAATTTGCGAATTCAAAGGGTCGTCAA
The DNA here is from genome assembly GCA_033060915.1 of Euryodendron excelsum. Lineage (NCBI taxonomy): Eukaryota > Viridiplantae > Streptophyta > Magnoliopsida > Ericales > Pentaphylacaceae > Euryodendron > Euryodendron excelsum. The sequence goes on along the minus strand of CM065380.1, from coordinate 42,373,211 downwards.
ATGCATAAATTTTAATTTAAATCCATAGTTAGTATAAATATTTAAAAATATACTACAAATTAAGTAAACCAATAAATATCATATTTTTATTTATTTTAAATACTATAAATTCAAATATTTGTTTACAAATGATGCTTAGGAATGCCATAAATTGGAATAAGTTAGAATATAATAATTATTGTTGTACGGTTAGGAATAGGAATGCTAGATTTGGAAGTGACGTGTGTACAAAATCGTCATGGTCGGTGATTGTTTATAGATTACCTAAAGAGCAGCTGTATCCACGTGATAGACAAATCTAAACTTGTTAAATTTAAACAAATATGATTATATGACCTTTAAATTCAATTAGCAATAATTAATGAATAATTAATTAATTATTAAACAGAGAAAGAGGCGGGTGGGTAAAGGAGCTCGGTGCTCAAGAAAGAGTCCATCATATGTTTTGAATCATTATATAGAGAGAGAAACAATACATAAGTATATATAGAGCGAGAGAGAGAGAGAGACAAGGAACCTAAATTTACGGAGGTGGCGTGATGTCGCAACCCGCCGTACGCTTTGGTAGGGCCCACTTACATCTCAACGTTCCAATAATTCGATCTCCAATAAGGGCACTTTCTTCCTTTACTTTTCTTTATATTTAATTGTTTATCAAAATTACCTTTTTCAACTTACTCTTGTTTATTGTTAATTTATTTATTGTTTCATCACGGTCCTTCTATGGTTACCCACGGACGAAAATTTCTCTGTCAATTTGTTTTCTTTTGCAATGATGCCCTCAAATTTTGGTGTGTATCAAGTTAGTTACTCCCTTCTATAGTTATATGTATTTGTGTCCGTGCATGCCCATTGTTGTTCTTTTTCTTTTTTTGGGATAAAATAAAATTAATTATCCCTTGACAGCATATAGACCTTCATCTCCATATATTTCTTTAGATAAGGCTGTGGGTTTGGACTAGAAATCTTGTGTCTAATCTCATTTTGGTGTTTATTTGTATAAAAAGAAGTTGAGATAAGAAATCTAAACGACAAATTTTTTGTCTAATATACCAGATTAAATAATCATGATAAGAGGTTAGGATAAACAATTTGAAAATTTAGGATTGAAGTCATAATTATAAACTTACAGTAATGGGTTTTGTAATCTTGAGATTTAATATCCTAAGAAATATAATATATTTATATAATCTCATGTCCAACCTTATTTTGTGTTTAGTTGAAAAAAAAAAAACAATTGAGATAAGCAATTTAGACATTTCATCTCATATACAGCGGATTAAATAATTTTGTAGAAGGGATTAGGATAAACAATCTACGGATTTAGGATTGAAGTCAAAATTATGAAATTACTCTTGTGGAATTTTTAATTTTGATATTTAATGTCTCAAGAAATATAACATGTTTATATAACAATATACAATCACCCATCAACAAATTCGTAAGATTATATAAAGCGATTAAATCTCTTAATTGGTTTATTTCAATGTCAAGCTACTAGAATGTTTCATCGGTACATATAATATCTTAAGGTAACTAAAATTAAAGTGGCTTTGGGTTAGAAATGGTTCCTCAATCCTATGCATTTTTAATTATTTGGGAATAAAGCAATTGATTATGCTAAGAAAAATGATTAGATCGTTCTAGAGAGAGACAAAAACAACATAGGGCATTTTCAAGCCAAGCAACAAAATAAATAACGCAGTAAAGCATGCCTAGCTGAATTATGAGCAACCAACTTGGCTGATCTTTTGCCCAAAGAAATATAATAACAGCTATAAGTGTTCTTTTCATATGTAAGAAAGCAGACCCCAAATGACATCTTAAGAGCTTCACACAAGTGATATGGCCACCTCTTAAAAGCTAAAATTTACTTATTTATATATTGGATTTGTCAAGTGAAAAAAAAAAGATTAAATTACTTATACATATTCAAATGTTATTAGTAATCAAACTAAAATATGAATTTTGAATTTTAAATTTAATTAGGATAATTTTGGATAGTTATTATAGATAGCGAATAGGTCTTAAGGGTTATCTTTAGGTCATTAATACTAGCAAATGCCATATAGCTTGAAAAATTGAAGATATCAATTTATTTATTTTTTTTAAAAAGTTGCTCACAGGAGATACGTTTGCTCCAAATTGAACCAACCTGTGGCTCTTGCTCCTCATAAAGTGGACTATCCTCTATCTTTCTTCAGTTTTGATTATTTATCAAAACAAATATATAACAAATGATATAGAGTCGCTTTCGTGGCATATTTATGGATCAATAGTTGCTAAAGCTTATGAATGTGAAGTTAAGAGAAAGACCCCTCAAAGTGGTCACCTTTCTATTTAATGGTTTTTCTTTTTGTTTTTGTTTTTTTTTGTTCATACAGATCTCTAATATGGTGTTATTGAAATCTTGAATCTTGAGAATAAGATTCTAGAAAGAAGGAAGGAATTTTATGTACATGTTTTTGTTAGGACTCTATAAGATATAATTTAAATAAATTTGATATTTGATAAAAATAATTTTAGGTAATTATATAATATTGGGTAATTATTAGAGACAATGAGCAGTTCTTAAGAGTTATCTTCAAGTTATATATATATATATATATATATTTGTTAAAGATATATTTATTTATATTCCATGCCCATTCCCCTCTAGGCAGTGGATGTAACAATCATACCCTCCAATGCTATTTTCCCTGAAAGCTATAACAAGAGACTGTAAAATTTGGATTCCTATATTGACAAAAGCCACGAAATGAAAGTGCCGAATATGTTGAATAAGAGACATTTATTTTTAAAAATCAATGAAATTAATACTTGTTTTTATATACATTACAAAGTAAAAATTGCTCAGCAAAAAGAGGAAAGAAAAAAACCCCTAAAAACTACTTCCCCATTGAAGTACTTTCCAAATTTTGAACCTCATTGAAATAGAATTATCACCATTTCAGTTGTGATTGGATGTTTCATGGTTTGAAAGAAATGTAAGACAACGTCACAAATTTCGGTGCGCACAGAATACGAACTTTAGAATCTTGGCCATGGTTGTAGCTAATGACAGTAACAACTGTTTAACACAGTCAGTAGTTATTTTTCACAATAATTAAGTTTTACGCAGTGAAATTTAATTGATGTGATGGATAATTATTAATTGTGTCTGACAATTATTTCGTCGGACAACTATGACTATTCCTAGCATGCCTCATTTGACCATTATAGTTGTGGAGGAACTAACAAAAATACAAAAAAGCAAAATAGAAATTTTCATAAAATTTAATAAGCCTATGGTCATAATGATAAAATCTCCTACTGTTTTATTTCTCTCCATATTGCTCTACCATTATACATAAGAGTATATATTTTGTGTATATGTGCAGAGAGAGCGAGAGAAAGAAGAGTTCGTTTGAAATTATTGTCAGTTTTAATTTTTTGTTATGTATTTTTATTTTTTATTTTTTATAGTTTGGTGATAGTATTTATAAATTGTTGTTTTGTTAATAATACCAGACTAATATTTTAAAAATAAAAAACACACTTATTTTATTATTTTTTTAATTTTTTATTTAAAAAAATGATAAATAAAAACAGAAAACATTTACTTTGCCCATTGTTGTCTTCTTTGGGGCAGGATGTGCTTCCGTCGGCCAATTCTACTTGCTATGATTTCCTTCTTTCCCTGTTCCTGACATTTCTTTCATTCATTTTAATACTTCAATTTTCAATGAAATACAAGCTAAAAAGAGAAATTTGGATATTAAAACACTTGAGACTTGACAACCCCCAAAAAATCATTTCACATCATGGCAGAAGCATAATGTGAGTAATTATTTGGTGCACCACTATTGGATCAGCATTTATGGACAAGCATAGATCGAACGGCTTCGCGGATCTCGAGGAGATTGTGGTCATTATTTGTTTCTTTCTCTGTGTTTCTTCCATCGTATTTTTCTCTTCTTCTGATCCATGGGTACTGTGCCATGGTCAACGGTGAACAGCGATTGAACGGTGATTAGATGTTGTTGACAATTTGCTTCACGCGCGATATGACAAGGGGAGAGAGCGATAGGCCAAGTTGGCCTCTTTTATAACCTGCTTGGAACTTAGAGAAATGAAAGAAAATGAAGAAAACTATATCTCGTTTAGTAAGGTTGTTAATTTTATTTTTTATTATGTATTTTTATAATTTGATGATAAATATTTATAAATTATTATTGTGTTAATAGTATTAAATTAATATTTTGATAATAAAGAATATATCAATTTTAATTTTTTTAAATTTTATAAACAACTAAAAAAAATTTAAACAACTGTTTTCTTTGATTTTTTAAGAAAAAAAACATAAACATTACTAAATGGGCCGTTAGTTGTTAGTTGTTTCAACATCTAGGAGCAATGGGCTAGAAGGATAATTCTATTTACCCTTGTTTCCTAATTAAATTGCATTGCTATTCTTGTTTTTAAATCTTCGTTGGTTTCTTACCCAAAAAAAAACCCTTTTTTTGGTTTGGACCAACTTGTTATAAAACTAGCTTCTTGTTTTTTTTTAATTTATAAAATTCAATACTTTACACTTTTATGGGCTTTTAAATTATTCTTTGAATTTTTTTTATCGAAACAGTACATAGAAGAAGTCTCATAACTTACTTAAATAAGTCGGTTAATAAGTTGATCTAGGCATGGTTAGCTTTTTGACTTTTGATAAATACACTTAGTTGGATGCCACATTTAGTAAATAATTTAAATTTATGTCTACGGAATAATAATTTCTTTTGAGGTTCATACTTAGGTTATAAGGTAGACATGCCCACACTAGGGATTATTGCTCATGCTTCGAAAAAGTTCATCAATAATGTAACTAGTGATTAAGAAGACAACTCATAGCAAACCTTAAAAGCCTAGCTTTAGTTTCTAGGCCATATAGGTCATTAGGTTCCAACAATACTTTGGTATGGCTATGAATTATAGGATCAACTAAACCGAAGTGGTCTAGTTTTGCATTAGAGTTCCAAGAATTGAAGATTTCAAACCTAAAGTGATGATATGATGTTATGAATCCAAGCTAAGTTTTGGTAATTTGGCTTACTAAATGGGACTTCACTATTTTTGAGGTCCAAAATTTGCTTTTATGCTTATGTGATATTAGAAAATGTAACAACATGCAATCTCTCTTTCAATACCTAAAAAAGGTCAGAGCAAGGTTGAACCCACCTACATATTGAAAGTATGGAAATGTCCTAAAATTTGAAGAGATGGTGAAACCTACAAATTTTGATCCAATCTGTAATGTCCTGAGATTTGGTAGATCCATAGGTCATGGAGAAAATTGAGAAATATAAGATAGGTCAACTATATGTAATAGAACAGGTAAGTTTTAGAATTGAACTCTACAAGCAAACTTGAGTGCAAGCACTAAAAATGCACCAAAGTTATGTAAGTTAAGGAAGATCTAACCATGATTATTTTGTCAAGCCCCTCTATGTATTAAAAATTTAACATCAATTATCACATTTTACAATTTGATTTAGAAGAAATTAACTCGCCAAAAAAAAAAAAAAACCTTAAAAATTTAGTGGCATGTCCCTCATTATCGATCGTTTCTACTTCTGGAATATACGTGTATATAAATAGAGCACATCCTCCTTAAATACACACTTCCTTGTATATATATATATATATACACGTATAATCATAATCATCATTCACGAGTGAATAATCAGGTCTTCATAGAGTCTTAGAAATCGTCACTTGTCATGTGTATGTATACATACGCACTTCTTTCCAGGTGTTCAAGAAGACCAAGTTCATGAATCAAAACCATGGGGTAAATAGCTAGCATGCGTTTCGTGTAAAATATGAAGTCCAAAATGTCAACCTCAACGTAGAAAGTGTTTGTTTCCCCATTGTGGCCAAGACTCGATAATCATTTCTCCAATACTGTTATGATTAGGACATTAAAATAATGATAATTGGTCCATTTTGAATGTAGCTAATTAACAAATAATGTAATGATAATTGCTTCATTTATCGCTATCTTGTTTAACCAATATTTACAGTCGGAAATTGTTTATTGTTTATTATTTCTAGTTGCCATCTTGATCCTGAATTTAATATTATTAAAAATATTATTCTTCAAAAATTTTTATACAAAATTTTAAACAACCATAATATAATTGTTATAATTTTATAATTACATATATTAATGAGTTTTTTATTATTTTATTTTTAAATAATAAACCCACAATCAAATCGCATCTTTCTATAAGCATGTTTTGTATATATATATATATATTAGTGTAAGTGCTGCATATATTAGTGTAAGTGCTGGGAAACAAAGTGTGAACATATGTCGCGACTTTAAGAAGCTTACTAAGCGAATTAAAATTTTTGTTGGCGAGTCGGAAGGCAAAAAATATAAACAGCTTACAGCACCCATAAAGTGCGGCAAACAAGCCTTGGAAGGGTCCCAAGGGTTAAGATGCTTAAAGGGTAGACGACGTACGTGCCTCTTCAGTATAGATCCAGTAGCTAGCTAGCTAGGTAGGGGTGCAGAAAACTATACTTTGCATAAGGCCCAGTGAGGGAAGAAAGGTAATCGATTCTTCGTAATCTATAGCCAATGAGAAGCTAGCATGCATGTGAATCGATCTTAGCTCCATCAAATGAACTTTCAAGGATGCTCTTATTATTACCTCACTTGAGCCTGATTTAACAATCAATAAGCACTTCTAGATCTTTCAAGTTAAGCTAGGTACGTGTCAAGTTCAGCCATTGCATCTCTGGCCTCCCAAACATGGATTTTCTTAGCAACTTCTACGTACCCCGAACTTTGAGCAAAGAAGGAAGGAAAGAGAAATGCCAAGGGGGAAAAAAGGAAAAAAAAAAGGACACCAAACATGGCAGAAGGGTCTGCTGCCTAGGGGTAGAGTGAGGCTAGGTCAAAAGGAGCCTAATTCACTACTGTGAAGCTAGGTCAAGGAGAATGAGTACACTAATGATAGTTACTAAGAAACTTTCTTTCAGTGTGGGAACTGTGCTTTCTTTTAAAAGGGCGACGAAATTTTTATAAAATTTTAATAAAAATTTATAAAAAATAAGTTTGAGAAATTTTTGAAACTCTAATAATATTTAAAAAATTTTATCAAAAGTTTTTAAAAAAATATCATTAAAAACTCTCCGCTTAATTTTTGATTTTTTTATGTCAAATCTTATGAATATAATTTTTTTAATAAAAGTATATAGATATTGTGTACTATTAGTATTTTATTTAATCACAAAAATATCCGTAATACTTTATATTAATTTTTTAGAAATTTTAGTATATATTTTTGATAAATATTTTATTTAATTTTATAAATTATATAATTTTTTATTTTTTATATATTTTTTAAATCACAACTATGATACAAACATCAAAATATAGTTTTAACTTGAATCTAATGATGGTGACAACTCCTAGAAGCTAGAATTGTATATCCCATTGAGTTGGGCGTACTATTGAGTCATTGACTAGTTACTTCATGGTTTTACAAACAAAAACGATTATAATATGTGAAGAGTTAATTAACAAGGATCATATTGATCGGCGAAAATATATATTTCTTGATCACCATTTAATCAGAATTGCATGATTAGGGTCTATTCATTATACGAGGCTTGGTGAACGAGACCAGTCGTTTTTCTTTCTTTCTTTTTTTTTTAAACTGAGGAGTAATACAATCTTCAAGTATATCTGTTGACTTTCAGCATCTCATGAAAAAAAAAAAAAAGTATATGTTAGGATTACACATACGATGATGCATTTTGTATTATTTTTCGTGAACAAAGAATAATTTATTTTTAGCTGAAGGAATAACTTGTTTTAAAATAGTACAATGTGTCCAGAAGTCTTCGCAAAACCAGAGAGAGAGAGAGAGAGAGAGAGAGAGAGAGAGAGAGAGAGAGAGAGGAGGAGGAGGAGGAGGAGGAGAAGAGAAGAAGAAGAAATTTTGTTTGGTTCATATGGTTTTCCTTTTTGCTTGGGAAGGGGGAGATGAGTTTAAACATAGTAGGGCTCAAAATATTCATATCAGGTAGGAATGATTATAAGCTCTCTAATGCAAAATTGTATAATAAAAGAACGATCACGTTAATATTGTCATGACCAGGATTCACATAGTATAATATTATCCGTCGATTCTTAGGTTATATGGCTTTAAAACGAGTTGTACCAAGTAGGTATAAATGTCTATATATATGTCACTTTCCTTCAACTTCACAAAGCGATGTAATACTCAACTCATAGCACCACTTCACTTGTAACCCCTCACTTGACCCCACTTAAGAGGTCTTTTTAATCTTGAGTGTCACAGTCCACCCCCCCTTGGGGCCATACGTCTTTGTGTGGGGTTGAGTTTGCACATTTTCGACTAGTGTAGACTCTGATACCATTCTGTTACGATCTAAGATCCACATGGTACGATATTATTTGCTTTAGGCCTTGGCTTGTATAGCTTTAAAACACGTTGTACCAAGTAGATGAAAGTGCCTACATATATGACATTTCACTTCAACTTTACTTAGGCGATGCGAGACTCAATTTATAACACCACCTCACCTGCAACCCCCCAGTTTACCCCAGTTAAGAGATTTTTGGGAATTTGGGCGTCATTTAAGTGGGGTGAAGTGAGGGGTTGTAGGTGAGGTGGTGCTAGGAGTTAAGTCCCACATCGCTTAGTGAAGTTGAAGTGAAGTGTCATATATATAAAAACTTGCATCTACTTGGTACAACAAGTTTTAAAGCCATGCAAGCCAAGACCCAAAGTGAATAATATTGTACCATGTGTATCTTGGGTTATAACAGAATGATATCAAAGCCTAGACCAGCTGGAATTATGGAGACTCGACCCCACACGAGGACGTGTGGGCCTAAGGGGGGGGGGGTGGACTGTGAGGTCTAAGATTAAAAAAACCTCTTAAGTGGAGTGAAGTGAGGGGTTGCAAGTGAAGTGGTGCTATTAGTTGAGTTTCACATCGCTTGGTTCGCCTCTAAAGATGTGCAATGTAATCATCACAAGTTTACGGTTGGTGATGTAGTTTAATCCGGTGAGTTCGGATATTGAATCCTTAAGGACCAAGTCAAATATAGGCGCAGTACAAGCAAATACAAACTAACCTGAGTTTGAATTACAATTAAGAGAATTGTATCTAAAAATATACCAAAATTTCCTTGTTGATTGAGATTTGAGATCTAAATCTACTATTGAAATCAATTAACACAAGTTTTTAAACAATTAAAAGAAGGCTTGGACACAATTGCGTCAACTAACCAAGTATTTCAAACATTCAATGGAGATTTTGTATAACTCAAACTAAGGATCACACCATGGATCCTTGATCTGGAGAATTTCGACCATAGATATAGGAATTCATTAGCAATTAACTATAGACTTGAATTCAATTTAAGAATCATGAATTCACACCATAGATTTGTGCAATTCGTATATCAATTCTAACATTGTGCATAGAAGTTACCAAAAAATGTATAGAATTCAAGTTTTCTTTAGATTCTAAGTATCAATTGCTATGAATTGAAATAATCGTAAGATAAATCATTGAAATCTAATTTACTTATATTGAAGCTTAAAACTCTTGGTTGATCTTCATAATTGCATCCAAAAATAGAGTTAGCTACTCGTTTCCATGGTTAAATGCATAAAACCTTGATGAAAAATGGAATTTATTGATAAAAAGATGAATTACAAAGCTATTCTAGGATTTTTCTCTCTAGAAACAATACAAAACTGCTATATCTAAGTGCAAAAATGGAGAAAAGTAAAGCTAGATCCCTAAATTAGGCAAAAACTATCTTAAATAGCTGGGAAAAAACAGGGCTCTCGTCAGGCTTTCGCACACCTAGCGGACGATCTTCGAATGGACAAACACGCTCTCTGAATCTCCACTTTGCTATCGAACCTGAATTGAATGGTACAACATACTCTCTGAATCTACACTAGCGTTCATACGGTATGGTCTTGCATTTGCACGGCCTTCAATGGTGTATGAACACTTCTCCGCAACTTTTATAATTTTCGATCCTTTTAAGTTCTATTTCTTGCACAAGGTTTATTAAAGAAGTTTAGGGATAAAAAGGTCATGCATTTGCACGGCCTTTAATGGCGTGCAAACAATTCTCAACAACTTTTACAGTTTTCGATCCTTTTAGGCTCTATTTTTTGCACAAGGTTCATTAATGTAGTTTAGGGATAAAAAGGTCTTGCATTCGCACGGCAGTTCGCATAGCCTTCAATAGCGTGCGAACACTTCTTAACAACTTTTGCACTTTTCGATCCTTTTAAGCTTTATTTCCCGTACAAGGTTCATTAAAGCAATTTAGGGATAAAAATATACTAATAAAACAATATTAAAGCTATACTATGGCTAACAAGGAAGTAAATTGGGCATTATGATTACACTTTTGGAGTGTAATTACACCCTCCAACTTAGCTTTTTGCTAGTTTCTAGCAAAATTTATAAACTAAAACATACTATAAGCAAGGGATAATCTCCACTTTTGTAGAAATCACAAATGCATTTAGCCTATGGATTAAGTCTTTAAGCCCCTAGGTTACTCCTAATGGACGAGTAGTGTCTCGTGAGGTTTTTCAGTAATAATACTCCCAAACATCACTTTGTGAATTGTAGTTAGAGATAAGAGTAAGAAGAACATGCATAATCCAACTCAAACTAACATTAGATATTACTTCTAACTCCTAATACATGCAAGAATATAGAACAATACATACAAAAAGAGGTTCAAGCGTGTGGGTGAAGAACTATACTATATAACTCAAATGAAATATACATATGCATTCCCAAACCTTCAAGCTTTGATTCAACACCTCACCGGTCATACATTTACAAATAAACACCCACATGGTTCTCATAATGGTATGCTCATCAAAAGAGTAAATGTACAAGGAGAGCAAATGAATATACCAATTACAAAAATTGGAAAGATATAAGTGTATCAACCTAATATAGTTTCATGGAAGAAATATCATAGTTGAGTATTGATTTAAAAAAGTTGACAAATAATAACTTATACTCTATTGAAACCTCAAATTAAGCACAACTTGGATCAACTATGATTTCTTCAGGTGGAGGAGTAGTTTAGAAGATAGCAAAAGGGTAAGGGCAAAAAAGGATAGAAATTAGTCAAATCATGTATGATGAAAGCAAGAAATGATGAATGACTAAACAAAACCAACTCTTACCTTTTTGATTTCATAACACTCTTCCCAATATTTTGCTCTTTTCTTTACTTTCTTTTCTTTCTTCTTTTGATTTCTCTTTTTGCATTTAATATTTTCAACTTCATAATATGCTCTTTCTATTGAACTCCCCAATCAATCTATTTCTTTGCTTTTCTCATTGCCTCAAAATATTCTATTCTCTTCTTACAATGTATTGCTTGCAAATGGAATACAATATATTCTCTCGATAATGGAGCATTTTCACTCACCCCAACTTGCACAACAATCAAAAGGAAGAAAGTTATCAAAAAGTGATCAAAGGGAACATTAAACTTTCACGTGAAACTCATGGTTTGCAAGAAGAACAAAGACTTAGAATCATGTCCAAAGTACACAATCATAGAATTCTATAGAGTATACATGTCAACATCTCAATCAATACTCAACTCATGAACCAAATGCAAGTATAATGAAGCTATTGAAGAAAATGAGGGTGAAAAATTAATCCTTCAGTAAATGTAATAGTTCTGAAAGATGATAAATGCTCTAAAAGTCACAAGGTAAAATCTCCACTAATCTAAGGATGAGAATGCAAAAGATAATAACAAAAGATGTTATAAAGCATAATTGTGCACAATGATGTAATCCTCTCTACTAATGCATGAATAATGCAACCTCACAATATGCTAGGTGTGAAGAGTGAATCAACATCAACTTAAGTACAGATGTATACATAAACTCCTATTTCCTAATCTCAAATTGTATTTTTACAAATGTTGCTATGATACATCGAAAATAGAGAATCAACACATCCACCATGAATAAATAGGAGACATATAAAGAATATATGGGAAAATGTGCTAAAACAATTAAATGAACGATACCGAGACCATACAGTACTCAAATCTCTACCAAATGACACAAGTGATCATAAGATATCAATATTATAACACACTTGTGACTGTACAATCCATTCATAAGATATATAAGAGAAATACAATAAAAGATATATAATAAAGCTCAAAATAAACCTCCACTATATTGAAATGCCAGTACAACATGTATCTAAACTGTAAGCCCTAATAGTCATCATCGTCATCTGGAGGTGGATGCTAATGAGTGAGATTTCTAACAATCTCCTAGAGGAACCTAGAGTGCTCCTGCTGAGCTTGCTGAATCCAAGTCAGTTGAGTAGTAAGAGCTCCAATAGTTGCATCTTGAGCATCCATCATGGCTGCTAAAGCTGTCTACCACTCAATACGAGTAGTCTGCTAAGTAGCTAAAACTTGTTAAGTAGCTGTAGCCTGCTCGTGAATTTGAGCTAAAGCCAGAGAATGTAGCAACATCAGCTAACTATGTTGCTGAAGAAGCTCTTGAAAAGAAGGCCCCTCCTGGGCCTACTGCTTAGTGGTGCTGCTAATCATCCTGCTGCTAGCCCTGAGGTTGCTATTGCGCCTATTGATGTGGAATCTGAGTTGGCGGGGGTGGTTGTGCCCTCTGAACTCTCCTCTGAATGCTCTCAAGCAGCCCATTTGCTCTGTGCTCGGATGATAGGTCAATGGGCCCTTTAGGAGATGTGGTGATCACATTTGCCTGGGGGCTAACTCTTGCTAACTGTATAATCGATATGACGAAGCATCCAAATAGAATGCTCACCTATGTCGTGGAAAGGGTAGTATCAGCAAACAAAGCTAAAAACATCAACCGGGATAGGTCAATTGACCTCCCCGTACTTATGGCCCATAGAAGCTGACCCCCGAGCCGACTACACTTAGAGCTCATACTGATAGGAAAAAGGAAACACCATGAGAATACAAACAAAGGCCGATAGTGAACAACAAGTGCTTTCTTAAGCACTTGTGATGTATCCCATCTCTTACCCTTAACACATACCTCAGCCATAACAATCTCGTGTTCAGGAGCCTCCTCTTGTGTTCGGATGGTCTCATGCCCCGAAGTATCCGAGGAGTAAGAGATGTTGGCCATGAATTCAGGAACCAGTGTGAAACCACACTAACCTCTGAACCTGGCCTACCCGAGCCACAACCTCTGAGTGAACACATCTAACCACCAATAGGGGTCTTCTCTATATTGAGTGAGAGTTCATCATTTCTCTAACACAACTCCCATCTGACTCCAAAGCTCCTCAAATGAGGTCTGGGTCTTGTTCCTAATGAACTGTGTATCATCAAAAGGCGGGGCCCATCACGTCCCCGACCCCTGTTAGCTTGACCTCTGGCTAGTACAATGGCTTCTCTACCAGGGGCCTGACCTCTACTCGATATAGAATAGGATTCTATGAACTACTAAGGCAACCTAACCCTTTAACAACTAAAAACAATGAATGAACAAAGATAGGGCATAAAAAATATCTAACGACAGGCGGGAATGCAAAGCTTAGAAGATTAAGATTCTGGTTATTCACCGACAGGGCTTCGCTGTTCCTTAGAAGCCCTCTCCCTCTCAAAATCTCTCAAATGTAAGCATTTGAGCGCTTAGAACAAGGGTTCAGATGCCATAATATAGAAATTCAACAGGTGTTCGAACTCTCATTAAAGGCATTCAAACAGTATTAGTGACCATCTGCACAATTGTGTAACGTTCAAATGGCCGTTCACACTATGCGACTCTCTTCGAACGCTCAGTAATAAATACTCCTTAATAACTCAACCGTTACCGATGTGGGATGTTCGAATAGATACTATCGCCCAGATGACGTATCCTTTCGAATAGCTGTTTGCACGATATGTCTTTCCATGCAAACGGAGGATCTTCCTGTTTAAACGATAATGCTATTTTCAAAAAAAATCCAAAATTCTACACTATCCTACCAAAACTAAGAAAAACACCGAAAAACCTTACAAAACTAAGAAACAAAACCCATCCTAGATGGTGTCCCCCTAAGTTAAACAATGTAATGTCCCTATTACATGCAAAACAAGATGAAAAGATAGGGAAAATACAATGCAAAGAAAGAGAAAACAAGGGTAAACACCCCCCCTAGTAAGACTAGGCTAACAAACCAAGAACAAATAAGCTAACGAAGTAAAACTACTTCTAAACTACAAGGAATCACCTCCATGATCAATCAAAGATTGGTGGATTTATGAGATCTACACAATCTATCTCACTACAAAAGACCTCAAAGTATGGTTTCAACCGTTAGCCATTCACTTTGAAGGAGGTCCCATTGGTGGAGTTTTGAACCTCTACTACCCCATGAGGGATACGTTCTTAACAATATAAGGACCCGACCATTTTCTTCGAAGCTTGCCTGAAAAGAGATGCAATCTTTAGTCATAGAGCGAGACTTTTTGGCCGGCCTTAAAAGATTTTCGAATGACGTGTTTGTCATGGAAGTCTTTCATTTGGACTTTAGAGAGCTTAGCTTTCTCATAAGCATCATTTCAAAGCACCTTAAGCTCATTGAGTTGGAGCTTTCTATGAGTTCACGCCTCATCAATATTGGTATTACATTGGCATATCGCTCAATAGGCCTTGTGCTTTATTTCAACCAGAAGGTGACATGTTTTTTTGTAGACTAGCCTATATGGGGACGCACCAAGAATGTCTTGTATGCTGTGCAGTATGCCTATAGAGCATCGATAAACCTAAGTGACCAATCCTTTCGATTATGATTGGCAGTCTTTTTTAGAATACTCTTGATTTCTCGATTGGCTAACTCAACTTGGCCTTAGGTTTGAGGATAATAGGGAAGTCCAACCTTATGCATTACACCATACTTGTCCATCAATACTATCATGCCCTGGTTTTTAACAAGCCTTCTTGGCTCAGAAAAAACACGGTGCTTTCTCTGTTTGAACTTGTCCTCCTAAAAAGATAAATGCGACGGGGGTTTGTAAACTTGTTTTTCATTTGAATAAAGGCTCTTGGAAAAGTTTGGAGTCACCACCTAACATAATGAAAGAAGTGCTAGGTCACCTGAAAACTAAGTGTAATCTGAAGACTAAACTTAGGTTTGATGAAATGGTTTTGAAAATGCCCTTCTTAAGAATTTTTTTGGAAAAGAGATTTTTAGCAACCTTTTGAAATGTTTTAAAGCCCTTTTGAAAACTGTCGCGCTCAGATTTTTCGCACTCGAGGAATACACACACAAGCGGGAAAAATACTGTACTCTCTCGTTACAACTCACTCTCCTAGAAGAATGAGTGTAACTAGGTTTGAATTGAAAATAGATTTGAATAAAGGGCTTTTGGAAAAAGTTTAGAGTCGCCACATAACTTGATTATGGTGAGTTAGGCCACCTAAAAACTAAACATAATCCGAAAACTACACTTAGGGTTTTTTTTTTAAAAAGTTTTGAAAAGATCTTCTCAAGAGAGGGTTTTTAAGAAAATAGGTTGTTTGGCAACCTTTGGAAAACATTTAGCCCTTTTTTGAAAATAACTCCTTTTGGTCTTTGAAATCAGTGATCCTAGGTTCGGAGGTTGGTTACGTGTAGGGAAGACACACTAAGCCATCACCCTACCCCGCCCTTTTGGTACCTACATGTCAATTTGCCCTAGATTCACCTATGAGAATCTTCAGCTAACTATTGACCAATCCTATCCACTTTGAAAAAAGCAATGTTTAAAAGAACATGATGCATGATATGCAAGCGCAAGATAAGAGAGTTGAAAAATAGATTTGGAAAAAGATTTGAAAAGAAATTGATTTGATTCAAAAAGATATTTGAAAAGATAGATTTGAAATTGGAATTGAAAAGAGATTTGAAAAGAGTTATGGAATTGGAAACTTGAAGAAAATTGTAGGATTGGAGATTGGAAAGAAGTTGTAGAAACGGAAACTTGAAAAATGTTGTGGAATTGAAAATTTGAAAAATGTGGAGACCGCACCCATAAGGGTTGCCTACGTATCCTTTTAGAGGAATCAGGTCAATCGTAGTTCGGACAAGAGTCTGATTGAAAATAGAAGAGTTGATTTGGAAAAGAGTTGAAATTGAAACTTGGATTGGAATTGGAAGAGTAGGAAATTTGGACTTTGATTAGAAGATTTGAAAAGATTGGTTTTGAAAGACTTGGTTTTAGAAAACCTAGACTTAAGAACATAGAAAAGAAAGATTGAACTTGACTTGAAAAGATTTTTAAAAAGAACTTACTCGAATATTAGACTCGGAAGATTGGAGAAGCTTGGATTTAGGAAGGGTTCAAATTAGAAAAAGTTCGAATTAGGAAAGTGTCATTTTAGGAAAGTTTTCATTTTTGGAAAGTTTTGAATTAAGAAAGTTGTCAACTTGGGAAAATCTCAACTTAGAAAAGTTTTGAAATTGGAAAGTTTTGAATTTGGAATGTTTTGAAATAGGGAAGTTTTGAAAGTAAGAAAGTTTTGAGTTTAGAAAATTTTTAGATTAGGAAAGATTTGAAATTTTAGGAAAGTTTAAAATTTAGAAAGATTTAGGTTTAGAAAGTCTTAACTTAAAAAAGCTTCGAATTTGGACAGATTTGGAATTTAGAAAGATTTGAAATTTAGAAAGTTTAAGATTTAGAAAGTTTTAGAATTTGAATTTTAGAAAATCTTGAGACTAGGAAAGGTTTGAGTTTAGGAGAGATTTGAAAACCTAGGTTTGGAAAGGGATGGAATTAAGAAAGGTTGAATTAGGAAAGATGTGAAAGTTGAGTTTTAAAATTTAGGAAAGATTTTTATGTTCAAGTTTTGGAAACTTAAGATTTAGGAAAATACTAGATTAGGAAGGGGTTGAATTAGGAAAGATTTGGATTTTGTTTCTAAAATGGAAGGTTTGATTTTGTTTCCAAAAACGGAGGATAAGATCTAGTTTCCTAAATGGGAAGATTTGATTTGGTTTTCTAAAGGGAAGATTTGATGTGACAAGGATTTGGAAAGGGGAAGCTTTAGAAACCCTAGATTTTGAATGCTATAGTTTTGGACGTAGAAAATAGGTTTTTGAAAATATGTAATTTTGATGTAGAAAACAGGGGTTTTGGAAACCTAGGTTTTAAGGCAAGTTTGAAAATCATGTTTTTGGGAAAAAAAAATTAGGGTTTTCTAATCGTGAGTTCTAGGGTTTGATTTGGGCATCAAGAAAAGGGATTTTGGGAAAGTGCGTTTTTTGGAAACGAAAATTTTTAGAAGGGAGTCCTAGAGAGGAGTTTTTGGAAAACGAATTTGAAGATAGAATTTTCAGAAAGAGATTTTAAAAAGGAGTTTATGGAAAGTGTGTTTTTGGAAACGAGTTTTTAGAAGGAAAATCCTAGAGGAGAATTTCTAGAAGGAAGATTTTGGGAAGAGAGTTTTTAGAAAGATTTTTGGTAGAAGATTGTTGGAGAGAGTTTTTGGAAAGATTTTTAAGGAGTGTTTTTAGAAAGTGGATTTTGGAAAGAGGATTTTGGAAAGGAGTCGAAAAAGGGAGTTTTGAAAAATAGATTTTTGGAGGGAATTTTTGAAAACAAACTTTGGAAAGAAGAGTTTTAGGAAAGTATGTTGAAAAAGAGATTTTTAGGAAGAAAGACTTTTGAAAAGTGAGTTTTTAGAAGGTATAAAAATGTCTCACCTTCCTAAAGCGATTCTAACCATAAGAGGGCTAGAACCACTTTAGGAAAGTGGTTTTGAAAATAACAAAGGTTTAAAAATATAGATCATGAAAGTCACTTTAAATATAACATTTTCCTAAAGCAACCCTAGCCATGGAAAAGCTAGAATCACCCTAAGATTGTGATTTTGAAAACAAGTTTAATGCAAACTTTGAAAACGAGTTTGAAAACAATTTTTTGGAAGATGAAAGATCATGATATGCACAATGCAAATTTGGGGTCATGAACATACAAGTTTAAGGCTTTACCACATAATCAAAGGGGCCGAACCCACGCGGTCTCCGGTTAGCCTAAAGGAAAGCCCCCGGCACGGTGACCCTCCAATAGTCTAATCCTACATATGGACCAGGAGTCCCCTTGTTTTAAGCATGCAAATAAGGGGGGGGGGGGGGGAAAGAGATGGGGGATTAAAATAGAGAAAATCCAAGTAGGTTAGGAGAGAGAAGAGAAAGGGGGGAAGTGTAGAAACGTAAAACGAAAGCCTACATTGTGTCTTGTTTATTTTGCGCGCCTTGCTTTTCTTCGGTCTTCGTCTTGATCTTCGTCTTCAATCTTCAAGAGTTTGTCTTCAATCTTCAAGGCTTAAATTTGCAGCACTTCAAGTCTTCAAAGGAGGCTTAAGGCTAGTGTATAAGTGTATGGGGGTGTGTATGAGTGTATAGGAGGTTAGGGTTTAGTGTATGGTGGCTAGGGTTTGGAAAACCTAGAGAAGCTAGGGTTTCAGGAGTGTGCGAGCTCTGTTTATAGAAATATAGGTTTTTTAGACTAAGTTTGCGGACCTCTTTTACACTAGAGGAGGCTCTGTATTTATAGACATGAGATAGACCTGGCGCCTGTTGCAGTGGTGCCAGGCCAAAAATGCTTTTGGCGCCACTAGGAGTGGCGCTAGGCCAAATATTGGCTTGGCACCACTACTAGTGGCACCAGCCAATTAGGAAACTATTAAGGTCGGCAAGTAATGTATCTTTGACTAGATTTGGGCGCCTGTACTAATGACTACCAAATAATTTTTAGCCTGGCTTCACTAGGAGTGACTCCAAAAAGTCCAGGAAGGAGTTTGAGAGACCGGGAATGACCCGGAAGGCTGAAAAAAGGGCAGAAACACTTAGAATACTGTCTCAAAGGTATTTGACTTGAAAAATGAGGATAGTATGCGTCTGAAGGATTGACCGAGCCTTTAGGGGCAAAATGGTCAATCAGATTGGGAAGCTGCCGGGACGGACTCGAACTATCCCGGAAGAAGACTCAAGATTTGGAAACATTATTGAGAATCTTCCCAAAGGTTTCCGGTTTGATACCCACAACCGGTGTGGTTGGAAAAGACGACTGGCCCCCTAGGGGCAGAATGGTCATTTTGCACCGGGTTTGCCGGAATTGACTCGGAATGATCCGGGAAGGTAAAAGAAGGTTTAGAATACTATACTATAAGAAGAAATCTCAAGATTTTACCGGTTTGATACCCAGAGCCGGTGTGGTTGGAAAAGGCGACCGGCCCCCCTAGGGGCAAAACGGTCATTTTACACCGGGTTTGCCGAAATTGACTCAAAATGATCCGGAAAGATAGAGGAAAGTTGAGAATACTATAAGAAGCATTCTTGGGAGGTTACCGGCTTGATACCCTGAGCCGGTGTGGTTGGAAAAGGAGACCGACCCACTAGGGGCAAACGGTCATTTTGCACCGAGTTTGCCGGAATTGACTCGGAATAATCCGGAAAGATAAAGGAAGGCTGAGAATACTTAGGAAGCATTCTCGGGAGGTTACTGGTTTGATACCCAGAGCCGGTGTGGTCCCCAGGGCGTTTGGATGCTTAGGGGCGAAATGGTCATCTTGACCGGAGAGTCTCGGAATTGGCCCGAAACTAACTAGAAGGCACTTAATCATTCCAAATTACTTTTAAGACAATCTTGGAAGGTTGGACTTATCGTTCTGAAGACTTAGGTGTGTTCTCGAGAAATGTGCCAAAAAAAGCCTAAGGGGCAGTTTGGTCATTCTTCACCGAAGTGGGCTAGCAGGCACCAGTGTTAACCTGGGCTTTGAGTGTTTCCGCCACTCTAACGATGGTCATGTGATACATTTCCTCTATCGACCTGCTTGTGAGTATTTTCGCTACTCTAACAGTTGTAATGTTTGTGAGTATTTCCGCTACTCTGACGGTTTGCGATCATTCCCGAGACTGCCTGATCTTAAGAAGCTGCTAAAGGGACTTAGCGCCTGAGAATTAACTTTCTCGAAAGGCGTGCCTAAATGGACATTTCTGCATTGGCGGGCTAGCAGGCACCAAAGGTGCACCGTTCTACCATCTAGGGGACTTGAGGTCTCGTCTCGGTCGACAGGTTTAAAGGGACTTACCGTTTCAAAGAGATTTTCTTCGAAAAACGCGCCAGACCGTCTCGAGGAATAAACTGTCTCGAGAGAGGGATTGGAATTGGAAAGGGGTCTTATTGTCTTTGGAAAGACGTGCCTGATTGGAGTAGATTTATCATCTCGAGGAATAAACTGTCTCGAGAGAGGGATTGGAATTGGAAAGGGGACTTATCGTCTTCGGAAAGACGTGCCTGATTGGAGTAGATTTACCGTCTCGAGGAATAAACTGTCTCGAGAGAGGGTTTGAAATTGGAAAGAAAGGAATTGGAATAGATTTACCGTCTCGAGAAATAAATTGTCTCGAGAGAGGGATTAGAATTGGAATTGGAAAGGGAAAGGAATTGGAAAGGACAATGCCCCTAAGGCATTTTGGTCATTTTGTCTCTATTTGGGCCTGGTGGGCCCATGAAGCAATGGACAGACGGGATTTAGATTTAGAGAGTTGGTTTCGATTAGAATACGTCCATATTGACTTGAGTACAAGTCTGGACAGAGCGTAGACTGCCAAGTGGTTAAAAATGGGGTGCTTACAAAAACATGACTCTAGTTTTGGTCTTTAAAATAGAAATCTATGGTCTAGGGGTTAGTTATGTGTAGGGAAGATTACCTAAAATCATCACCCTACCTCGCCCTTTCGGTACCTACATGTCTAATCACCATTAGTTCACTCACTTGAATCATCGGTTACTAAAAGTCCACTTGTATCCACTTTAGAGTTTTAAAAATGGGATTTGGTCATTACTTTTAGGATGAATGATGTATGATGCATGTTTTTGGAAAGATCTTTGAAAATATAAATGTTTTGAAGTGTGATTTGAAATAGAAATTTTGACCGAAAGAGCATTTTGAAAATTGTAAGCACCCCATTTTTGACTGCTCAGCAGTCTCCACTCCGTCCAGACTTGTGTTCAAGTTAATGTGGGCATATTTCGAGTCAAATCAACTTTCTAAGTCTAATCCCGTCAATTCATCTCTTCGTGGGCCCACTAGGGCCCAAAGAAAAGCAAAATGGCCTAAATGTCCTTAGGGCCATTATCCTTTTCATATTCTAAACCAGGCACGTCTTTCCGAAGATGGTAAGACCCCTTTCCAATTCCTTTTCCAATTTCAATTCCAATCCCTCTCTCGAGATAGTTGATTCTTCAAGACGGTAAATCTATCCAATCAGACGCGTCTTTTCGAAGACGGTAAGACCCCTTTCCAATTCCAATTTAGGTATGTCTTTCCGAAGACGGTAAGTCCCCTTTCTAATTCCAATTCTAATTCCAATTCCTCTCTCGAGAAAGTTTATTCCTCGAGATGGTCCGACGCGTTTTTCGAAGAAAATCTCTTCGAAACGGTAAGTCCTTTTAAATTTGTCGACTGGGATGAGACCCCAAGTCCCCTAGATGGTAGAACCGTCCACCTTTGGCGCCTCCTAGCCCACCAATGCAGAAATGTCCATTTAGGCTTGCCTTTTGAGAAAGTTGATTCTCAGGCAATAAGTCCCTTTAGCAGCTTCCCGAGATCAGGCAGTCTTGGGAATGATCGCGAACCGTTAGAGCAGCGAAAATACTCGCAAACATCGTAACTGTCAGAGTAGCGGAAATACTCGCAAACAGGTCGATATAGGGAATTGCCAACAAACTCATGTATCACGCGACCACCGTCAGAGTGGCGTAAACACTCAAAACTCAGGTCAACACCAGTGCCTGCTAGCACACTTTGGTGAAAAATGACCAAACTGCCCCTAAAGCCATTTTTCGGCACGTTTCTCGAGAACACATTTGAATCCTCAGAACGGTAAGTCCAACCTTCCAAGATTGTCTTAAAGGCAATTCGGCATGATTAGGTGCCTTCTAGTCAGTTTCGGGCCAATTCCGAGACTTTTTGGTCAAGATGACCATTTCGCCCTTAAGTATTCGAATGCCTCGGGAACGACACTAGCTCTGGGTATCAAACCGGTAACCTCTCGAGAATGTTTCCTATAATATTCTCCACCTCTCTTTACCTTTCTAGATCATTTAGAGTCAGTTCCGGCAAACCCGATGCAAAATGACCATTTTGCCCCTGGAGGGCCGGTCGTCTTTTCCAACCACACCGGCTCTGGGTATCAAACCAGCAAGCCTTTGGGAACATTTTGAATAATGTTTCCAAATCTCGAGTCTTTTTTCGAGACATTCCAAGTCCGTCCCGGTAGCTTTCCAACCTGGTTAATCGTTTTGCCCGTAACGGTCCGGTTAATCCTTTCGACACATCTTATCCTCATTTTTCAAGTCAAATACCTCCGGGACACTATTCTAAGTGTTCCTACCCTTTTCTGGCTCTCCGGGTCATTCCCGGCCTCTTTAAATCATTCCCGGACTTTCCAGAGTCACTCCTAGTGAAGCTAGGCTAAAAATTGCATGGTAGTCACTAGTACAGGCGCCCAAATCTTCCAAAGATACGTTGCTTGCCGACCTTAAAAATTTTCTAAGTTGCTGGCGCCACTACTAGTGGCGCCAAGCCAAGAAATGGCCTTGCGCCACTCCTAGTGGCGCCAAGAGGAATTTTGCCTTGGCGCCACTGCAACAAGCGCTAGGTCTATTCCATCTCTATAAATACAGAGCCTTTTCCAGCGTGAAAGGGGTCAACAAACTTAGTCCAAAAATCCTAATTTTTTATACACAGAGCTCGTACACTCCCAAAACCCTAGCTTCCCTAGGTTTTCGAAACCCTAGCCACCATACACCAAACCCTAGCCTCTTATACACTCATACACACTCCTATACACTTATACACTAGCCTTCAACCCTCCATTGAAGACTTGGATTGCTGCAACTACAAAGATTTGAAGATCAAAGACGAGCCCTCGAAGATCAAGACAGAAGTGAAGCGAAGACCAAAGAAAAGCAAGACGCGCAAAGCCAAGCAAAATAAAGAAGACACAAGGTAGGCTTCTTATTTAAATTTTCGCACTTCCCCCTCTCTCTTCTCTCTCCTAACCCACTTGGGGTTTCTCTATTTTAATCCCTCATCTCTTTTCCCCCCTTTCTTTGCATGCTTGAAACAAGGGGACTCCCAGTCCATGTGTAGGATTAGAATATTAGAGGGTCACCGTGTCGATGGCTTTCTTTTAGTCTAACCGGAGACCACGTGGGTTCGGCCCCCTTGATTATGTGGTGAAGCCTTAACCTTGTATGTTCACGACCCTAAATATCTATTGTGTATATCATGATTCTTACATTCTTCCAAAATTCGTTTTCAAAATCGTTTTCAAAGCTTGCATTAAACTTGTTTTCAAAATTGCATCAAAATCTCTTTTTTCAAAACATGTTTTCAAAATCACAATCCTAGGGTGATTCTAGCCTTTCCATGGCTAGGATTGCTTCAGGAAAGTGTTACATTTAAAGTGACTTTTATAGTCTATATTTTCAAACCTTTGTTATTTTCAAAACTACTTTCCTAAAGTGGTTCTAACCCTCTTATGATTAGAATCGCTTTAGGAAAGTGAGACATTTTTATACCTTCTAAAAACTCTCTTTTCAAAAGTCTCTCTTCCTAAACATTTCTTTTTCAACATACTTTCCTAAAACTCTCCTTTCCAAAGCTGTTTTTAAAAACTCCCTCCAAAAATGTATTTTTCAAAACTCCCTTTTTCAACTCCTTTCCAAAATACTCTCCCCAAAATCCACTTTCTAAAAACGCTCCTTAAAAATCTTTCCAAAAACTCTCTCCAACAATCTTCTAACAGCAATCTTTCTAAAAAACTCTCTTACCAAGATTTTCCTTTTAAAAACTCCTCTCTAGGATTTTCCTTCTAAAAACTCGTTTCCAAAAGCACACTTTCCAAAAACTCTATATTCAAATTTACTTTCCAAAAACTCCTCTCTAAGATTTTCCTTCTAAAAATCTTCATTTTCAAAAAACGCACTTTCTAAAAATCCCTTTTCTTGATGCCCAAGTCAAGTCTTAGAGCTAACAATTAGGAAACCCTAATTTTCTTTCCAAAAACATGGTTTTCAAACTTGCCTTAAAACCTAGGTTCCCAAAACCTCCTATTTTCTACTTCAAAACTATACACTTCCAAATCTAGGGTTTCTAGAAACTTCCTCTTCCAAATCCTTGTCAAATCTTTCCTTTAGGAAACCAAATCCAATCTCCCCATTTAGGAAACTAAATCCAACCTCCGTTTTTGGAAACAAAATCAAACACTTCTGCTTATAAACAAAATCCAATCCCTTCCTAATCTAACTCTTTCCTAACTCAACTCCTTCCTAATCTTCTCCTTTCCTAAATCTTAAGTTTTCAAAACTTGAACATAAAAATCTTTCCTAAATTTTAAAACTCAACTTTCAAATCTTTCCTAATTCAACCCTTTTCTAATTTTACCCCTTTCTAAATCTTAACTTTCCAAATCCAAGTTTTCAAATCTTTCCTAAACTCAAACCTTTCCTAATCTCAAGATTTTCTAAAACTCAAACTTTAAAACTTTCTAAATCCTAAACTTTCTAAATTCGAAACTTTCAAACTCTAAAATTTTCTAAGTTCTAAACTTTCCTAAACTTCAAATCTTTCAAAGTCTAAACATTTCCTCATTCCAACCTTTCTTAGTTCCACATCCTTTCCAAGCTTTAGCTCCCAAATCTAGATTTTCAAATATTTCTAAAACTCAAACTTTGAATCTTCCAAAAATTCTAAAGCTTTCTAAATTCAAATCTTTCCTAGTTTAAAATCTTTCTAAAATTCTAAGCTTTCCAAATTCAAAACTTTCTTAAGTTAAAAATTTCCAAATTCTAAACCTTTCTTAAACTAAACTTTTCCTAATTCAAAACATTACTAAATTCAACACTTTTCTATTTTCAAAACCTTTCTTAAAATAAAACTTTCTTAATTCAAAACTTTTCTAAGTTGAAACTTCCCTAATTCCAAAACTTTCCTAAAGCGAAACTTTCCAAATCAAAATTTTCTTAAATCCATCCTTTCCTAATTCGAACCCTTCCTAAATCCAATCTTTCTTAATCTCAAGTCCTTTCTAAATCCTCTCTTTCCTAAGTCTAGGTTTCCTAAAACCAATCTTTTTAAATCTTTCAATCAAAGTTCAATCTCTCAATCTTCCAATCCAAATTCTAATTCAATTTCTTTTTCCAATCATACCTTCTATTTTCTATCGGACTCTTGTCCGAAATTACGACTAACCTGATTCCTCCAAAAGGATACGTAGGCAACCCTCATGGGTGCGATCACAACATTTTTCAAATTTCTAATTCCATAACTTCTTTTAAATCTCCAATTCTACGATCTTCTTCAAGTTTCTAATTCTATGTTCTATTTCCAATTTCCAATTCCAAACATCTATTTTCAAATCTCAATTTCCAAATTCTAAAACTTTCCAATTCCAAGTCTATCTTTTCAAATCTCTTTCAAATCAAATCAATTTCTTTTCAAATTTCTTTCCAAATCTATTTTCCAACTCTCGTTTCTTGCACTTGCATATCATGCATCATGTCTTTTTAAACATTGTTTTCTAAAGTTGATAGAATTGAACATTGGTTAGTTGAAGACTCTTATAGGTGAATCTAGGGTAGATTGACATGTAGATACCGAAAGGGCGGGGTAGGGTGATGACTTAGTGCATCTTCCCTACACGTAACCAACCTTCAAACTTAGAATCACTGTTTTCAAAGACCAAAACGGAGTTATTTTCTAAAAAGGGCTAAATGTTTTCCAAAGGTTGTCAAACAACCTGTTTTTCTTAAAAACTCTCTCTTGAGGAGATATTTTCAAAATCGTTTTCCAAAACCCTAAGTGTAGTTTTCGGATTATGCTTAGTTTTTAGGTGACCTAACTCATCTTAATCAAATTAGGTGGCGACTCCAAATATTTTCCAAAAGCTCTTTATTCAAATCTACTTTCAATTCAAACCTAGTCGCACTCATTCTTCTAGGAGGGTGAGTTCTAACGAGAGAGTACAACATTTTTCCCGCTTGTGTGAGTATTCCTCGAGTGCGAAAAATTTGGGCGCGACAAAAATGGACATTTGATTTGAAAAAAATATTATGATTGCACCATTTTAGGTTACTTACGCATCTCATTTGGCAAAAATCGAGTCATTCGTAGTTCGAGCTTGGGCTCGATTGACAATGGACTTGTGAGAGTGTTGGAAAGTTTTAAAATTTTGGATTCAAGAATTTTGACTTGAAATAGAACTTGAGAGGTAGAAAATGTCTTTGAACATAGAACTTGAGAGATCTTTGGAATGTTGTTGAAACAACTCAAGAGAGTTTTGGAAAATGTTTTTGAAATAAAACTTAAAAATTTTTTGAAGTGTTTTGGAAGTAACTCAAGATAGTTTTTGAAATATTTTGAAATAACTTAAGAGAGTTTTGGAAATATTTGAAACAAGTCAAGGGAGTTTTGAAAATATTTTTGAAATCTTGATTAGGGATTTTTGAAAGAGAGCTTGGATTGAGAAAGCTTTTGCAAGCTTGTCTTTGAAAAGTTTTTGAAATTATTTTTTGTATATCTTATGAAGGTAATTTGAAATGTTTCATCATCCTTGAGAGACTAGTTATTAATCAATTAGACTCTTTTAGGGTTATGATTTTTGAAAAATTATTTTAGAAAATTGAGAACTTTAGGGTTATAGAACTCTACTTGATATCTCACTTTCCTTGAACGACCTTAACCATCTAAGGCATAAGATTACTTCAAGGATGTGACGCTTGAAACTCACTTTTGAAAAGAGTTTTTGAAAAATACTTAGGATCTTAGAACCCTAATATGAATAACCTTAAAAGTTGTATTTATTGTATCACTTTTCCTTTGGAAACCTTAACCATGAGAAGGTTAGGATCACCTTAGGGTTGTGAGTTTTTTAAAGCATTTTGAAGGGGTATGGTAACATTTAAGAGGACTTTTGAATTAGGGTTTTTGGAAACTTAAGAGAATAGGAGGTTTTTGAAAACATGTTTTGAAATGATCATTTGAGTTGAAAAAATGGTTTGAAAAGAGGTTTGGAGTAGGAGTCTTGAAACCATCTAACCTTGGTTAAGGTAAATTAGGATTAAGGTAACTTAGGGTTGGCTGGGGTTAGGTTAACCTAGGGGTATATGAACTAGGGTTAAGGTAACCTAGGGTAGGTCAGTTAGGATTAGGTTAACTAGTAGGTTAACCTAGGGTTGACCAACTAGGGTTGGGTTAACCTAAGGTTAGATTGACCTAGGGTTGACTAACTAGGGTTAGGTTGACCAACTAGAATTTAGGTGACCTAAGTTAGGCAAACTAGGGTTTGGTAGACCTAGGTTTTTGGACGGTAGTTTAGAAAAATGATTTAGGGTTAGGGTTTGGCCCTAGTGGTTTTGAAAAGTGGTTTTAGGTTAGGGTTTTGGAAAGTGGTCTTATGCATGAACTTTGAAAAGAGATTTTGGAAACATGATTTTATGCAAGGAAACTTTGTTATTTCATGTGAATATATTTCTAGAAAAAATTCAAGAGAGTTATGAATTTTGAAAGATCATTTCCATGAAAATTTACTCTACCAAGTGTAGGGTTCGTATGGTCAATAATGGGGGAAGTCACTCCAAAGAGAGCTTCATGGGAACCATTACAACCTTTAACTTAGGAGAGTGAAGTCTTTAAAAATCAATATGGAAATGGTGATTTTAGAAAACCATTTTGGTGCAAAAATAAAAAGAATAAGTTTTTGAAAACCTCTCTTGAAAAAGGTTGTTTTGAAAACCACTTTTAGGGGAGAGAAAACCATTTTAATGCAACTTGAAGGTAGTAAGATGCAAGGATGCAAAATGAGGTTAAGGGGCTTATGGAAGGCTTCGTAGGTATGGAAATGTAGGACTTTAAACTACGCTTCAAGAAACCAACTCTTAGAACCATTTTTGGAAAAGCACTTGAATATGGAGTTTGAAAAAGACATGGAAATAGTTAGGGTCTTTTGAAACATGGTGTTGAGTATGAAAATAAAGCCCATCATGCAATACATAAACATGGTAACCATATGCAAGGGGGTCACAAGAACATACAAAGCTTAAGGCTACACCACTTTGCAAGGGGCCTTAGAGCCATACCATGATAAGGTAGGCTAAAGGCAGGGCCCTCAACCGGTGGCTTCCTTAAAGCTTTCCCTAGGCATTGACCTAAAGTCCTCTTGTTGAAGCAAGCAATAAAAGGGGATAGAAGATGAGGTCTAAAATAGAGAAAAGCTCAAATAAGCTTCAAGAGGGAGAAGAGAAGAGTGGGGGAAGAAAAAATGTAAAAGGAAATACTGCCTTGTCTTTAACACATCTTCATGCTTCTTTGGAAGGATTGACTTGAGCTTGGAAGGCCTTCAATGGAGCTTGAGTGGGTTGAAATTAGCTTGAATCTTGCTTTGAAGACTTGGAAAATGAAATCTATAGGTTAGCGAGGGGTTGAATCTAGCTTGGATGCATGGAGGATGAAGTGCATATGGTTTTTTGAAGTTCTGGGGCGATTTTACCAAAGCTTCGCTACTGTTTTGGCCTCCAAGTTACACTGGGGGTGGCCTGGTATTTATAAGCATAAAAGTTGGGGTTGGTGCATGTGCTACATATTTTGGCCAAGTGCATGTACTATATGCGCCTGTACCGGGCCACTAATTGAGTGCCACGTGGCACTCTTTCTACTATCCCAACTTGGGTTGCAAGGTAAGTTTTGTCCGATCTGATTATTTTTTAGCGCATGTAGCACACGCTCCACAATGGGAACTTTTAAGTTGACTTTAGCTCAAAATCTATGCCATTTGAGGAAATTGATTGCGTTTATGACGTTCCCTAACTGTTTCTCATGAAACGGGAGTCTTGAGGAGCTTCAAAGGATTCCGGATGATGGAGATATGTCATCAGGAAACGTTTATGAAAATAAACTTTTTAGAGCATCTATGAGACACTCTGAGAGTTTTTGAAAATGGTAGTTCTCGCGCCATATGATTGTGGCCTTCGAAAAGCTACCTCCTCAATCGAACTATACCAATAGGAGGTCCTCCGGACAAGCTTCAAGGAATTTTCTAATTTAAGGATTCTCAAGTCATTTGCCGGTGTGTTTTAATTAGGAAATTGAAGAAAAAGTCAACCCTGGCGATGCGTCTGTGAGACGCTCCAAGGGTTCCTCAAAGTAGCAACTTCCGAGCCACGTGATTGAATGCTTTGGGAAACTATCGGTGCCAACCTGGTGAGTGTTCTTGTCAGTCCAATAGCTTAAAGGTTTGTGAGTGTTTCTGTCACTCCAATGGGGTGGTGTTGGTTCCAAAGACTACCTGATCTCGAAAAACTACTGGATGCCAAGGAGCATAGCCGACATTCGACATTGGCGGGCTAGCAGGTGCCAAAAGTGAATCATTTAAGATTTGTGAGTGTTTTCATCACTCCAACGGTGGCGATTGGTTTCAAAGACCGCCTAGTCTCAAAAAGCTACCTGGAAAGCTAAGGGGTATTTTTGGTCTTTTGGCTTCAGTTGGGCGAGACAAGCTCAGGAAGTAACCGATTGACTGGACTGGAGTTTGAAAACCTGATTTGGGCTTTGATAGTGTTGTGATGTTTGTTTGGAGTGTTGGGTTGGATCGGAGATTGCCGAGGGGCAAAAATAGGGTGCTTACAAATTCCCTAAATGGCCTATTGCAAAATTTAGAGCCCCCATCACTAATGACGGCCCAAGGCATGCCAAAGTGAGAAAAGATATTATCTTTAAAGAATTTCACCACCACTTGGTGGTCATTAGTTCGTGTTTCTATAGCTTCAACTCATTTTGAAACATAGTTAATAGCCACTAGGATAAAGAGGTAGCCAAATGAACTTGGAAAAAGTCCCATAAAGTCTATCTCCCAACAATCAAAGATTTCAATTATAGCTATAGGATTAAGAGGCATCATGTGTCTCCTAGAAACGTTCCCGAGTCTTTGACGCCTATCACAAGCTAGGTAAATGTGTGGACATCCTTAAACATTGAGGGCCCATACAACCCACATTGGAAGATCTGGGCCATAGTTTCTTGGACGAAAAGTGTTCACCACAAGCTTGAGAGTGACAAAACTCCATGACGCTCCTAAATTCCTCATCAGGGATACATTGTCGAATGACTTGGTGCAGACAATACTTGAAGAGGTAAGGCTTATCCCATACAAAGCATCACACATTTCTAAAGAACTTGTGTTTATCGAGAGAAGACTAATGGGATGGAATCTCACCCATAGCTAAGTAGTTCACTATGTCCGCATACCAAGGGATTGAAGATTGCTCAATCGCATGTAATTGGAAAAGATGCTCATTTATAGGGAGTGAATCGGCAGCTCCCCTCTAGAGGGAAGCCTGGACAAGTGATCCACTACAACGTTCTCAACTTTCTTTTTGTCTTTAATTTCAATGTGGAATTCTTGTAACAAAAGAATTCACCAGATGAGGCATGGTTTTGCATCCGCCTTGGTTAGAAAGTACTTAAGTGTAGCATGGTCGGTGTAAATGATAACTAGAGAACTGATTAAGTAGGACCAGAATTTATCCAAGACGAATACTACGGCTAAAAGCTCTTTCTTTATGGTGGTATAGCTAACTTGGGCTTCATTAAGGGTCTTATTAGCATAGTATATGACATGCGGCTTCTTATCTACCCTTTAGCCTAAAATCGCCCCCACGGCATAGTCACTTGCATCACATATAAACTCAAAAGGTAAGGACTAATCAGGAGAATGAATGATTGGGGCGGTGGTCAAAATCCCTTTTAAGCTTCTCAAAAGTTTCTTGGCATGAAGATGTCCATTCAAATGTAACATCTTAAGACAACAAATGGCACATGGGCTAGGAGATAGCACTAAAACCCTCTATGAACTGCCGGTAGAAACCGACATGACTAAGGAAAGACCGGATATCCTTGACATTCCTAGGGGTAAACAACTTTTGAATTAACTTTATCTTAGCTTTGTCAACCTTAATTCCCTTAGAAGACATGATATGGGCTAGCACTATACCTTGAGTGACCATAAAATGTCACATCTCCTAATTAAGCACGAGATGGCTTTCCTCACATCTTCTAATACCTTCTCAATATGCTCCAAACAACTCTCAAAGGTGTCTCTGTATACCAAAAATAATCCATAAAGACCTCTACAATTTTCTCTACCATGTCACTAAAAATACTTATCATACATAGTTGGTGTAAGCACCCCATTTTTGCTCGCTCAGCAGTCTCTAGTCTGTCTAGACTTGTATTCAAGTCGATATGGACATATTCTGAGTCAACTCAATTTTCCAAGTCTAATCCCGTTAATCAACCGCTTCGCGCGCCCTTTAGGCCCAAATAAAGACAAAATGACCAAAATGCCTTCGAGGGCATTGATCAGTCCAATTCCAAAAGGCACGTCTTCTTAAAAACGGTAAGTCCCCTTTTTCAAGTCCAATTCCAATTCCAATCCCTCCCTCGAGAAAGTTGATTCCACGAGGCGGTAAGTCTATCCTGTCCGGCACGTTTCCGAGTGAACTCTTCAGAACGGTAAGTCCCTTCAAACCCATCGATCGGGACGAGACCCCAAGTCCTCGAGATGGTAGAACGGTCCACCTTTGGCGCCTACTAGCCTGCCAATGCAGAAATGTACTTTTCGACATGCCTTTTGAGAAAGTTGATTCCTCAAGCGCTAAGTCCATTTAGTAGCTTCCTGAGATCAGGCAGTCTCGGGAATGATCACGAACCGTCAGAGTAGCAGAAGTACTCGTAAACATCGCAACCGTCAGAGTAGCGGAAGTACTCGTAAAGAGGTCGACATAGAGAATTGCCAACAAACCCTTGTATCACGGGACCGTCGCCAAAGTGGCGGAAACACTCAAAACCCAGGTCAACACCGGTGCCTACTAGTCCACTTCGGTGAAAAATGACCAAACTACCCCTAGGCCTATTTTCAGCACGTTTCTCGAGAAAGGGCCTAAGTCCTTAGAATGATAAGTCCACCTTTTCAAGATTGTCTTAAAGGCAATCCGGCATGATTAGGTGCCTTCTAGTCAGTTTCGGGCCAATTCTGAGACGTTCCGGTCAAGATGACCATTTTGCTCCTAGGCATCCGAGTGCCCCGGGAACCACACCGGCTCTGGGTATCAAACTGGTAACCTCTTGAGAATGTTTCTTATAGTATTCTCGACCTTTCCTTACCTTTTCGAGTCATTTTGAGTCAATTCTAACAAACCAGGTGCAAAATGACTGTTTTGCCCCTAATGGGCCAGTCGCCTCTTCTAGCCACATTGGCTCTGAATATCAAGACGGTAACCTTTGGGAACATTCTAAATAATGTTTCCAAATCTCGAGTCTTCTTCCGAGACATTCTGAGTCCGTCTCGGTAACTTTCCGGCCCAATTGACCATTTTGCCCCTAATAGCCTAGTCAACCCTTCCAACACATCTTGACATCACTCTTCAAGTCTACTACCTCTAGGACACTGTTCTAAGTGTTCATGTCCCTTTCCGGCCTTTTGGGTCATTCACGGCCCTTTCAAATCATTCCCAAATCTTCTAGAGTCACTCATAGTGAAGTTAGGCTAAAAATTGCATGGTAGTCACTAGTACAGGCACCCAAATCTTCTGAAGATACGTTGGTTGCCAACTTAAAAACTTTCCTAAGTGGTTGGCGCCACTACAAGCCAAAATTTGGCCTGGAGTGGCGCCAGAAGGATTTTTGGCCTAGCGCCACTACAACAGGCGCCAGGTCATTCTTTTCTCTATAAATACAGAGCCTCCTCTACTGTGAAAAAAGTCCACAAACTAAGTCTAAAAACTCTTCTCTTCGATAGACAGAGCTTGTTGCCTTCCTAAACCCTGGTCTCCTTTAAGTTTTTCAAACCCTAGCCACCATACACCAAACCCTAACTTCCTATACACTCACATACACTCATATACACTCATACACTAGCCTCCAAAGCCACCATTGAAGACTTGAAGCGTTGCAACTCCGAAGCTGCTGAAGATCATAACAACTCTTGAAGATCAAGGTGAAGACCGATGCGAAGTAAGGTGAGGATCGAAGACCGAAGCAAAGCAAGGAAAACAAAGCGCGCAAAGCAAAGCAAAATAAACAAGACACAAGGTAGGCTTCCTATGTAAGTTTACGCATCTCCCCCCTCTCTCTTCTCTCTCTGAACCCACTTGAGTTTTCTTCTATTTTAATCCTCCATCTTCTTCTCCCCCTTTCTTACATGCTTGAAACAAGGGACTTCCCGGTCCATGTGTAGGATTAGGCTATTGGAGGTCACTGTGTCGGGGGCTTTCTTTTAGTTTAACCAAAGACCACGTGGGTTCGGCCCCTTTAATTATGTGGTGAAGCCTTTAACTTTGTATGTTCACGACCCTAACTTGCATTATGCATATCATGATCTTGTATTCTTCCAAAATTTGTTTTCAAAACTTGCATTAATATCGTTTTCAAACTTGCATCAAAATCTTTTTTTTCAAAACTTGTTTTCAAAATCACAATCCTAGGGTGATTTTAGCCTTTTCAAGGTTAGGGTTACTTTAGCAAAGTGTTACATTTAAAGTGACCAATATGGTCCATATTTTTAAATTTTTTTTGTTTTCAAAACCACTATCTTAAAGTGGTTCTAACCTTCTTATGGTTACAATCGCTTCAAGAAAGTGAAATATTTTTCAAGACTTTCCAAAAGCTTTCTTTTCAAAAATCTCTCTTTCCAAAAAACCTTTTTCCAACGTACTTTTTAAAACCTCTCTCCAATTTCCTTCTCAAAATTTCTTTCCAAAATTGTTTTCAAAAACTCCCTTCAAAAATCTATTTTCCAAAACTCTTTTCAAAACTCCTTTCCAAAAACTCTCTTTTCAAAATTCGCTTTCCAAAAACTCCTTTTTAAGATCTCCTTCCAAAACCTCTCTTTCCAAAAACTCTCTCAAACTTTTACTTTCCAAAATCCCTTTCAAAAAACTCTCTTTTCAAATTCACTTTCTAAAAACTCCTCTCTAGGATTGCCTTCCAAAAATCTTCCTTTCTAAAAGCTCACTTTCCAAAATCTCTTTTCTTAGAGTCCAAGTCAAACCCTAGAACCCACGATTAGGAAACCCTAATTTCCTTTCTCAAAACATGATTTCCACTCTTGCTTTAAAACCTAGGTTTCCAAAATCTCCCCTTTTACATCAAAATCATAAGTTTCCAAAAACCTCTTTTCTATGTCAAAACCATAGTCTTCAAAATCTAGGGTTGCTAAAAACTTCACCTACCAAATCCATGCCAAATCCAATCTTCCATTTAGAAAACTAGATCTTATTCTCTATTTTTGGAAACAAAATCAAAACACCTCTTTTTGGAAACAAAATACAATCTTTTGTTTTAGGAAATAGAAATCTCAATCCTTTGTAGTCTAAACCTTTCTTAATTCACTCCTTCCTAATCTCATACTATTCTAAATCTTAAGTTTCCAAAACTTAAACATTTAAATCTTTCTTTAAACTTTAAGCTTCCAAATCTTTCTTAATCCCAACCTTTCCTAATTCCGAACCTTTCCAAATTTAAACTTTCAAAATCTAAGTTTTCAAATCTTTCCTAAACTTCAAATCTTCCAAATATAAAACTTTCTTACTTTTAAAAATTTCTTATTTCGAAACATTCCAAATTCAAAACTTTCCAATTTTAATACTTTCTTAAAATGATACCTTTCCTAAAATGAAACTTCCCTATTTTGAAACTTTCCTAATTCGGATCTTTCCTAAATCCAATCTTTCCTAATATTCCAAGTCTAACATTCGAGTAAAATCTTTTCTCAAAACTTTTCCAATTCAAGTCAAATCTCTCTCGAGTCTCAAGTCCTTCCTAAATCCTATCTTTCTTAAGTCTAGGTTTCCTAAAACTCTATCTTTCCAAATCTAGTCCAAGTTCTCTTCCAAGGATCAAATCCTCTTTCAAGTTCAATTCTAGGTCTAAGTTCAATCCTGATTTCCTAATATTCCAATTCGAATTCCAAATCAAAATTTCTTTCTTCCAATCAAAATCTTCTATTTTCTATCAGACTCTTGTCCGAACTACGACTGACCTAATTCCTCAAAAAGGATACATAGGCAACCCTCATGGGTGCGGTCACAACCTTTTTCAAATCTCCAATTCCATAACTGCTTTCCAATTTCCAATTCTATGTTCTATTTCCAACTTCCAATTCTAAAAATCTATTTTCAATGCTCAATTTCAATTTCTAAACTTTCCTTCCAATTTCAAACTTCGATTCTCCTTTTCCAAATCTATTTTCCAATTCTATTTTTCTTGCACTTACATATCATGCATCATGTCAATTTCTTTTCAAAAATTCTTTTCTAAAGTGGATAGGATTGGACATAGATTAATTGAAGACTCTAATAGGTGAATTTAGGGTGAATAGAGACATGTAGGTACCGCAAGAGCGGGGTAGGGTGATGACTTAGTGTGTCTTCCCTACAAATAACCAACCTTCGAACCTAAAATCATTGTTTTCAAAAAACCAAAAACGGAGTTATTTTTCTAAAAAGGGCTTAAATATTTTCCAAAGGTTGCTAAATAACCTGTTTTCCAAAATCGTTTTTCAAAAACTTTAAGTATAATCTTCGGATTGTGCTTAGTTTTTAGGTACTCTTACTCACCTTAATCAAGTTAGGTGGTGACTCCAAATTGTTTTCCAAAAGCCCTTTATTCAAATCAATTTTCAATTCAAATCTAGTCGCACTCATTCTACTAAGAGGATGAGTTCTAACGAGAGAGTACAATATTGTTTCCCGCTTGTGTGTGTATTCCTCGAGTGCGAAAAATCTGAGCGCGACAGTTGGAAAGTGGTATGTGGTTGCACAAGCCAAATAACATTCTCTTTTATGCATAAGTACTAAAGGGACATGTAAAGGTATTTTTAGCTTGATCTTCTAAGGCTATCTCAATATGGTTGTACCTGGAGTATCCATCTAGAAAGTAATAATAGGCTCTACCTGCTACCCATTCGAGGACTTGGTCTAAGAATGAAAGAGGAAAGTGGTCCTTCCTTGCTACCTCATTTAGCCTACTTGATGGCATTAGGGTACAGAGGTTCAAATGAAGGGATCTATTGACCTACTTACATGCATTACGCACTTTTTAACTCTTGACTCAAAGACTTTCCCAACTCCATGGTATAACTATAAAGTCAGTCATGAGGCTCATTTCTCCCTAATGCTTTCTCCAATGAATCATCAAAGAATACCCCATCAAAGTAATCTTGGACAATGGCATCGATAGATTCTACTTCCCTAATATCCTCACACTCACTTTGTTACTTAGCAACTGAGAAAATGTTCATCTCAAATGTGGTATTTCTAAAGGACAACTTCACTAACCTATTCATACAATAAATAATGGTATCTGAAGTAGCTAAGAAGGGTCATCCTAGAATGACAGGTATTTCGTTGTGAACCATGCTACTCTCAACGGGTTGTGTATCTAGGATTATAAAGTTAATGGAGAAGTAGAGATTCTCTACTTGAATGAGAACGTCTTCTATAATACCCCTAGGGATTTTGATAGACCAATCCGCCAATTATAAGGTCACTTGTGTAGGTTACAACTTACCTAACCTAGTTCTTTGTAAACTGAATGAGGGAGAAAATTGACACTAGACCCTAAGTCTAATAGGGCATGATCTATCCTATTCCCTCTGATGGTACATGAGATTATAGGGCATTCG
Organism: Euryodendron excelsum; assembly: GCA_033060915.1. NCBI lineage: Eukaryota > Viridiplantae > Streptophyta > Magnoliopsida > Ericales > Pentaphylacaceae > Euryodendron > Euryodendron excelsum. The sequence goes on along the minus strand of CM065380.1, from coordinate 42,336,401 downwards.
GGGTCTTTAAACTTTGGTGTGGTCTTGCATTGTAAGGTTGCGCTTTGGTTCTCATTCATCATGGCCGTTTCTCTCATTTGTAACCTTCTCTTAAAAGTACACAAGTCTTTTAAGAACTTGGCATAAGAAGGTATTTGCTTTATAGCATTGAGAATAGGGATGTTAATCTTGAATTGCTTGAAAACTTCATAAATTTTGACATTTAGAAGTTCGTTTTTGGGCTTAGTCAAACTTTGGGAAAATGGAGCATGTTGATGTCCGTTCCCTTACTCTTAGTCTCACTTAAAAGTCTCAAGGAGCTTCTCGTAGTTCTTTTCCTCCTTTTCTCTCTTTTTTAACTCTCCGGACTCTCCTACTTTCTTATTTCCCTTCTCTTCTTGCTCAATACACTCCTTAGAAGACTCTTGCCTAGGTTGGATGGTTTTGTCGATGACTTTGCCACTTATAAGAGTAGTGACAGCTTGAACTTACTCATGGCCACATTGATGATCAATTTTTCCCTTAGTAATGTGTACTTGCCTCACCGTCAGGTTCGGTTGAGGTTGAGCTGAGAATCTCCCTGGGACATGTTGTGTCAAAGCTTGTCTCAAGTAAGACATTTACTTTGCGATGTCCTTTAGCAACCCAGCATGTTGATCAAGCACCTTGTCTTGCGTGTCCACCCTAGTGTTAAGCCCTCTCATATTGTTTGTGAGTTGATACGTATTATTTTCAATTGGTTTCCTATGAGGATGATGATACACATTAGGTTGGGCTTGGAAAGTAGCTACCGATAGAGGTTAAAATGGTTGCAGTGGAGGTTGAGGTGGAGGTGGAACTTGATAAGATTGAGGGTTTTAAGGCCATCCTTGAAATGGTTGAGGGTTTAAAATATGTTCATTTCTCTATCCAAAGTTGGGATAATTTCTCCATCCCTCGTTGTAAGTGTTAGAATAGGGGTTGCCCCTTACTCTTTGAAATTGGCCAATTACATTGACTTGACCATTCAACGCTTCCTTTACCCCCAGGATGACCGAACATGAAGCGGTATCATGATTTGTTGTCTCACAAACTAAACAACTCATTTCCTTAATGACCTCACTCTCTATCACATTTACCTTTTTAACTTCAATGGCCTTTACTTTACAAGAAAGGTTAGCAATTCTAGCATTGATGTCATCAACATCATTAAGTTGAAACTGCCTCGTGCCTTATGGGTTTAGCCTAGCTTCAGGATTTTAGGTCCCGGTGGTAGCCTAATCTCTCGCCAAGTTTGCTAAGTAATGGAATTAGGTGTAGGCCTCTTGGGGATCCTTATAAAAAAGGGTCCCGGCACACATTGACTCAATAATTTTTTTCAATTGTGGGGTTAAGAATGAGTAAAAGGTATTGATGACATTCCAATCGGCGAACCCATGTCTTGGCCTTGTCCTTAAGAGAAAATAGAAAATTTTCAAAAGAAATACCTCCCTTGGATGAGTGTTATCCATGAACATCGCACACACATCCTCAAATTTCTTGATGAAAGAATATGGTCGTTCAGATTCCAACCTATGAAATTGGGGAATCAATTGCATCAACCCTGGTCAAAGATTCAACATTTGTTATGATGATCGGGAAAAACGTTGCATAAGGTGGGTGCTTGCCTTGCCGAATTTAAATAATCCCGTAGGGTTCTAGCATGGGGAGCACCCATGTCACCAATGGTTGCTCCCTCTCTCGAAGTTGACTCCTACATTTAGATTGGATTTGAGGTTGGGATTCAAATTGGGATTGGGTGTAACTCCTCATTGATATTGGCTATCAGGATTGGTTCAAAGTCAACAACTAGGGGTAAACCAGGATTAAGATCTTTCACAAGAGAAGGGGTGCGAACGTGGTAAATTCTCACTAACCGATTGTGGATGTCTCTAATAAATGATGACATGCAAATGTAATGCATATATAAGAGACAATCCAAATCTCAAGCAACACAATGTACACAATCCCTTCCATCAATTAATTTTCCTTCTAAACCCCTCCAATCTCCACATAAATAGTCTATCAATTCAATCAATTCAATATTCAATTCACCAAACAGACACTTCCAGTCTCCTTATGTAAAAGCAATACCACCGATAAGCAAATAGCAAACAAACCTATCCACCAATTACTATCCATCGATTAATCAACTAAGAAATTCAAAATTCTACACTAGTCAAACAAGATCATTCTAAAATAAAAGGAAAAAACAAGAAATAAAATCTAATATGCTATTCACATAAAGGGCGAAACAAAGTTACCCATGGCCTTAGCTGAAGATTCCTCTGTCGTGGTGGATAAATAGAGATCCATTCCACCAATCGCTCTTCAACCTGAAGTTCGTTAATGTTTGTTTTGTACATTCGATCCTCGACAACGGTGCCAAAACTTGGTTCACCTCCAAAGATATTCAATGTAATCACCACAAGCTTACGGTTGGCAATGTAGTTTAATCTAGTGAGTCTAGATATTGAATCCTTAAAGACTAAGCCAAATATAGGCATGGCACAAGCAAATACTAACTAACCTAAGTTTAAATCACAATTAAGAGAATTGTATCTAAACATAAACCAAAAATTTCTTGTTAATTGGATTTGAGATCTAAATCTACTATTAAAATCAACTAACACAAGTTCGTAAACAATTAAAAGAAGGCTTGGACACAATTGCTTCAACCAACCAAGTATTTCAAACATTCAATGGAGATTTTGTATAACTCAAACCAAGGATCCTTGATCCGGAGAATTTCGACCATAGATATAGGAATTCGTTAGCAATTGATTATAGACTTGAATTCAATTTGAGAATCATGAATTCACATCATAGATTTGTGCAATCCCGATACCAATTCTAACATTGTGCATAGAAGTTACCACACAGTATAGAATTCAAGTCTTCTTAAGATTCTAAGTATCAATTGCTATCATTTGAAATAATCATAAGATAAATCATTGAAATATAATTTACCTCCATTGAAGCTTAAAGCCCTTGGTTGATATTCACAATTGCATCCAAGAATAGAATTTATTTCCATGGTTAAATGCCTAAAACCTTAATGAAAAATAGAATTTATTGATATAAAGATGAATTACAAAGCTATTCTAGGATTTCTTGTAATATCCTGAACCTTCATTTTCTAATTTAAAATGATCTTTTAGAATTTTATATTATTTTATATTGTCCTTGAGGATAAGTTGACCATTTATGACCTATGTGGTAATGTGAGGTTATGTGTGAGAACCATAGAATTATTTTTCATGAGTGTCCTAATTATAGATATACGTACACACACATGCATAAAACCCATTTGCACACTTTTACCTTAGAAGGAGAAGGAGAAGAAGAGCAAGAGAAGAGGAGATTAAGAGTAAGAAGGAAGATTGGAAAGCTCAACCCTAGCAAGAGAAGCCATTATTGAAGCTTGATAAAGCTTAAAAGAGAGGTAGAAACCCTAACCTGTTATATATATGTATACATATATGTGTTATGCTGTGCTTGGAGACCCATTTGAGTCCTATTTGGTTAGGTTTTGAGGATTTAAAAGCATATGTTAGTGGATTTGGAGTTGGGGTTTGAAAACTCCCATTTTTGTGTATGTTGTGGTTTGAGATTCAAACTGTAGATCTCTTTGATTTTCTTGTTTAAAGTGTTTTATTTTGAGTTACTCTGGTCTTCTTAGGTTAATCTTTGGACCCTAGAAGTATTGGAAGAGTTTAAGAGAGTTTTGTTTGAGTTTGGTTTTGAGTTAAGTGAGATTGGGGATTTTCAAGTCTTTAAAATCTAGGTTTTTCATTTTTGCTAGTCAAAGTGTCGACACATCTCCTCCAAAGTGTTGACACCTTTGCTCCAGAGTGTTCAGTTTCACTTCGCCAGCCAAAGTGTTAACACATTTGTTAGAAAAGGGTTTCATCTGTTGTAGTGTGTTACCGTGGGGGTGCTCCCATGTTATTTGTAAATAAGTAAGATGGAACCATGAGATTGTGAATCGATTACTGGGAACTGAACAAGGTCACCATCAAGAATAAATATCCATTGCTGAGGGTGGACGATTTATTTGATCAGTTTCAGGGCGCTCAAGTGTTTTCGAAGATTGACCTAAGGTCAGATTATCATCAACTGAACGTTAAAGCAAGTGATGTGGAGAAGATGGCTTTTCAGACTAGATATGGTCACTATAAGTTCCTAGTCATGCCATTTGTAGTCACCAACATGCCTCCACATTCATGGACTTGATAAATAGGGTTTTCAAACCTTTTCTTAATGATTTTGTTATTGTGTTCATTGACGATATTTTGGTGTATTCTAGAAGTCTTGCAAAACATGAGCACCACTTGAGGATGGTTCTTCAGACTCTGCGAGATGGAAGAATATATTTTAAGCTGAAAAAGTGTGAATTTTGGCTACCAAGTATGGCATTTTTAGGACACATCATCAGCATAGATAGAGTGTTTGTTGATCCTCACAAGGTTGAAGCCATTGTAAATTGGTCAAGACTAACAAACGTGACCAAAGTCAGAAGTTTCAAAGATTTGTGAAGGACTTCTCCAAGATTACGACTCCATTGACATAGCTCACTCAGAAGAACACACCATTTGAGTGGAACAGAAAGAGGGAACAAAGTTTCCAGGAATCAATTGGTATTCGCCCTAATTCTAACGCTACCTTTCGAAGTCAACGAATTTGTCATCTATAGTGACGTTTCACACATAGGACTGGGATGTGTTTTGATTCAGCACGGAAAAGTGATTGCTTATGCCTCAAGATAGTTGAGACCACATGAGAAGAACTATCCAACATATGATCTCTAATTAGCAGAGCTAGTGTTTACATTGAAGGTTTGGCATCACTATTTGTATAGAGTCACATGCGAAGTCTTCACCGAGCAAAAGCGTTTGAAGTATCTTTTTACACAAAAGAAGCTAAACATGAGACAAAAAAGATGGCTTAAATTGATTAAAGACTATAACATTGACATCCTCAGTCAATATCATATGATAAGGCCAATGTAGTGGTTGACGCTTTGAGCTAAAAATCTATTGCCAACCTAGCATGCATTGTTATGTCGCAACAACTATTGCTCATTAACTTGGAGAGATCGGCGATTAAAATCGTCGCATAAGGTACGAATATGATGCTCACTGCGATGGTCACTAAACCGGCATTGATTGAAATTGTGAAATAACAACAACCTAAAGACCCTTACTTGTGGAAGATTTATGAAGAGATGGGAACAAATCCAAAACTTGACTTCAGATTGCAAAATGGAGCCCTAAAGTTCAAAGACCACTTATATGTTCCAAATATACCTGAGATCAAGACACAAGTTTTAAAAAAAGCTCACAACACGAAATTCACTCTACATCCAATAGGCATAAAAATGTACCGAGATTTGAGGAAAATATTTTGGTGTCCAAGAATGAAGAGGGAGATACCCATGCTCGTGTCACGATGGCTATAGTGTCAACAAGTCAAAATAGAATATGACAGGTCGACGGGACTAGTACAACCTCTTCCAATACCGGAATGGAAGTGAGAACACATCATTATGGATTTCGTCGAGTTACCGAACTCACCATGGGGCTGTAATGCTATTTGGGTTCGCACATTTCTTACCAGCGAAGACTACTTACTTTTTAGCAAAGTATACGACTCTTTATGTTGGGGAAAACGTTCGATTACATGGTTCGCCAGTTTCAATCATGTCAAATAAGGAACCAAGATTTGTGTCAAGATTTTAGAAGAGTTTGTGAAAGGCCATGGGCCCTTAATTGAGTTTTAGTATGGCTTTCCATCCACAAATCAACGGACAATCAGAAAGGACTATTTAAACTTTGGAAGATATGATATGATTATGTGTACTCGATTTCCAAAGAAGTTGAGAAATTTATTTTCCACTAGTGGAGTTTACCTACAACAACATTTTTCATGCGAGTATTAGGATGTCACCTCATGGAAGGAAATGTAGGTCTCCATTTTGTTGGGCCCAGGTTGGAGAAAGGAAGATTTTAGGACCTGAAATTGTGCAACTAACCACCCACAAAATCAAGATAATTCGGCAAAGACTCCAAACTGCTCAAAGTCGCCAAAAGAGTTATGCAGATGTGCGAAGACGAGACTTAGAGTTCGAAGAAGGAAAAGTTGAGTTCGAGGTACATTGGACTGTGTGAAGTTCTTCAACTGGTTGGACACATCGCTTATCGCATTGCTCTTCTACCAAAACTTTTGCTAGTCCATGATGTCTTTCACGTTTCTATGCTACGACGATACGTCCACAATATGACACATGTGATTAATCACTATCCTTTCACTGTGAACAATGATTTGAGCTACATTGAGAGATCGATCGAGATTTTTGATCGTCGTGACCAAGTTCTTAGGAACAAGGTCATTCAATTGGTGAGAGTTTTATGGTAGAACCATATATGGGAAGAGTCTACATGGGAGCGTGAAGATTAGGTCCGGGAGCGTTATCCCTACTTGTTTGAATAGTGATTTGTAATAAGTTTGGAGACCAAACTTATTTAAGAGGGGAAAGATGTAAGGTCATGAACCTTCATTTTCTGATTTAATATGTGCTTTTAAAATTTTATATTATTTTGTATTGTCCTTGAGGTCAAGTTGACCATTTATGACCTATGTGGTAATGTAATGTTATGTGTGAGAACCATGTGATTATTTCTTATGGTGTCTCCTAATTATAGATATACCTATACACACACGCGCAAAACCCATTTGCACACTTTTACCTTAGAAGGAGAATGAGAAGAAGATAAGAAGAGCAACAGAAGAGGAGATCAAGAGGTACAAGGAAGATCGGAGAGCTCAACCTTAGCTAGAGAAGCCATTTTTGAAGCTTTAGAAAGCTTGGAAGAGAGGTAGGAACCCTGGCCTCTTGTATTTGTGTATATACATGTGTTATGTTGTGCTTGAAGACCCATTTGAGTCTAATTTGGTTAAGATTTGAGGATTTAAAAGCATGTGTTAATGGATTTGGAGTTGGGGTTTGAAAACCCCCATTTTTGTGTATGTTGGGGTTTAAGATTTAAACCTTAGATCCCTTTGATTTACTTGTTTAAAGTTTTTTATTTTGAGTTATTGTGGTCTTCTTCGGTCAATCTTTGGACCCTAGAAGCATTAGAAGAGTTTGTGAGAGTTTGGTTTGAGTTTGGTTTTGAGTTGAGTGAGATTGGGGCCTTTTAGGTCTTTGAAATTTGGTTTTTTCATTTCTGCCAGCCAAAGTGTCGACACCTTTCCTCCAAAGAGTTGACACCTTTGCTTTAGAAAGTTCAATTTCACTTTGCCAACCAAAGTGTCGACACCTTTCCTCAATGTTGACACCTTTGCTCTAGAGAGTTCAATTTCACTTGGCCAGCTAAAGTGTCGACCCTTTTTATCCAAAGTATCAACACATTTGTCAAAAATGTCTACCCTTTTCATCAGTTATGCCAACTCTTTTCTCCCTTAGTTTTAACACTTCAACACCCCTCTTTTATGAGTTTACTTCTCTTTTCTTTGAATTAGAGCAAAGAGTCAATGTGTTTGACCACTTTTATTTGTTCTACATATAGGGACACCCTTATTAAGCACAACCCTAAGATTAAAGGTAAGTAACAATATGTCAAGAGTAAAACCTATTACTTTCAAAATGCTTTCAAGTTCAAATATGTTTATTGCATTTTTTCCACTACTTTTAATGCATCGATGATTATGTTCAAATACAAATATCATGCTTTGAAATGTATATGAAACTTTACTTATGATATGAATTGAAATCCATGGACTAGAATGTTTTAATAAACGAGATGCATGATTTCAAAAGTATTAGTGCCAAATCAAGGTCTTTCATGGTAAGACCTTAAACTAGCAACAATGTTGTCCTACGATGGGGACATGAAATAATCTATTGCTATGTTGGGAGACGTCCCTCAGCTTTAAGCCACTATGTTGTGCGACCTTTGAGGTTACTAATGTTGAGCTTAACTCTAATATCGGTTGTTGTGCACAGGATTCTGAACAATGATATATGATATGTTCTAATGCCATATGAAAAGTTGTGTTATGTTTTAGTAAAGAACAATGTTAAGGTGCATCTCACTTTTATGATACTATAATTTGAAATGAAGAAATGTTTCAATGTGAAAGCTTATGTCATAAATGGTTTCTCTATTATTTTATACATTAGATACGAATGCTAGTTCATGGTATTTTACATTCATACATCATTATTATTCATTAAACATATAGCTTAAGTTTCTCACAATATTTTCAAGTAGCTAAACTGGAAGGCCTTTGGAGAAGGCCCTTTATATGGATGTTTGATTTACAGCACATGGGCCTTTTTGTTATGTAATGTGTTATTCGGAGTTAAACCTAATGTTGTTTTGTAACCCATTTATAAATAGTATATTTGTGGCCGCCTAGAATAGGCCCATATGATATATTTGGTTTTGAGTTAGGCATAACTCTGCCATGTATGATACGCATATTATTTTAAGTTTATAATGTTATTTTCACAATTATATATCATTTTAAATGATTGTTCACAGGTATTTAACTAGATTATGAGACACGCCATTGGGTAGCCAAGTTACTGGCCAGTCATGCACTCTAAATTCGCATAGGCTGGGTTACAGGATGTGACGTTTCTCTCTTTAAAAACTATACAAAACTGTTATATCTAAGTGCAAAAATGGAGAAAAGTAATGCTAGATCCCCAAATGGGGCAAAAAATGCTTTAAATAGTTGGGAAAAAACAAGGCTCTAATTAGGCGTTCGCACGCCTAGCGGATGGTCTTTGAACAGACAAACATGCTCTTTGAATCTCCACTTTGCTATCGAACCTAAATCAAATGGTGCAATGCACTATTTCAATCTACATCGGCATTCGCACGGCCTTCAATGGCGTGCAAATGCTTCTCAATAACTTTTGCACGTTTTGATCATTTTAAGCTCTATTTCTTGCACAAGATTCATTAAGGCAGTTTAGGGATAAAAATATACTACTAAAACACTATCAAACTTATACTATGGCTAACAAGCAACTGAATTGGGTATTATGATTACACTTTTAGAGTTTAATTACTGGTGAAGTTGAAGTGAATTGCCATATATGTAAGCACTTGCATTTACTTGGTATAATGTATTTTAAAGCCGTGAGGGCTAAGGCCCAAAGCGGACAATCTTATATCATGTAGATCCTGGATCGTGACAGGCTAGTATCAGAGAGTAGACCAGCCAAAAGTGTGCAAACTCAACCCCACACACGAATGTGTGTCCCCAAGGGGGATGGACTATGACGTCCAAGATCAGAAAGACCTTTTAAGTCCGGTGAAGTGAGAGGTTGCAAGTGAAATGGTGCTATGTGTTGAGTCTTATGTCGCCTGGTAAAGTTGAAGTGAAGTGTAATATATGTAAACACTTGCATATACTTGGTACAACGCGTTTTAAAGTTGTGCGGGCTAAGGTCCAAATTTGACAATATTGTATTATGTGAATCTTGAGTCGTGACAAACAAATATGATCATTTTTTAATACAAGAAAATTTTGGTTTATTGGCAGCCAAAAATGCCACTAGAAAAATGCCATTAAAAACACGTCAAGTGACATTTTTTTTACACTAGTGGTATTATTGGAAAATGATGTTGATCCCTAAGACATATGATGATCTTTATAAAAAGGTACCTTTTGATGGTATTAAGCTAAGGTGACATATCTTGATCAAATGAGGTTTTGTGGGTCTTTATTGTGCCCTATAAATTTAGGTTCCAGAGTTCAGACACTGATATTCGTTGTTTAGAAATGAAAATTTCTTAAATGTAAATGGATGAATTGTAAATTAGATTATGAAAAATTCATCCAAGGAAAAGAATATATAAACAAAAAAAATTATTGGCTAATGGAGTAGAAATAATCGTTTGAGATTCAATTCAACAAGACTAAACTTCAAATTTTGTTAACATTTTCAATTAGTGTCTAAGTTTATATTTTCTTAAGATGACAACCACCTGATCAAATTTTTTTCAAGGCTCTTGTTTCCCAATAAGACTATTAAAGGTTTTGCTCAATTCATCATTTTACATCACATAAGGTTTTCTAATGTAGTTTTTGATTTTCAATTTTCTTCTTTTTTCTTCACTTGCATTTATTGACTTACATGCAATTCATTATTTACCACATTGTAAACTATATTACAAAAGAAAAATAAGAAGATATAAAGCATAAATTAATAAGCTTTTGTTAGCCTGGATTGCTATTATTCCTCATCTCACAATGTTCTCCACCAATAATGAATGGGGAATAACTGATATACCGTAGCTAGAGTGATCGATTAAGGAAAAGCCAAGGTTGATTGAATTTAAAGTAATCCACTTCTCTCTCTCTCTCTCTCTCTCTCTCTCTCTCTCTCTCTCAGAGTGTTTTTAGTGTTGGCATATTCCTTTGACAAAAGCACTTTAGTTGTAATTAAGTTTTAAGTTGTATTTAGTTCAATTAAGAGTAAGTTTTAAGTGAATACTATTAGAGTATAAGTTAAAACTTTAGAAAGCCATATCTCTCAAACTAAAAGTACTATCAAGGTCCGTAATATATCAATTTCATATAATTTTTTGATATCTACAAACTTATGTATAGCGAGCATTCGAACGAGCCTCTTAGGCGTTCGAACACAATGACAACAAAACAGCTACGTACTTCATTTCTTGCTCTATTTTGGAAGCCTAACTGGTACTGGATTGGACTTGCACCTTAAGGAGACTTATGATATTATAAATAGAGTGCAAGTGATTGCTTTTGGAGATCATCTACATTGTGGAGCATATTCAGGTCATCACCAATTCACATATTATTCAGAGATCACATTAAGAGACTTGTGAGTTTCTACTCATAAAAGAATCTCTGAAATTCTGAGAGAGTTGCTTCTACTTGAAGAAGACTTAGTGGTAGAACTAGATCAGTGATTAGTGAATTTCGACGGTGTTATGGAGTTCAACACTCAATTTTGTATTGGACAACCGTACTAAAGGTAATTGGTACATTACTGTGAGATTTAATTGATACAAGGTGAGCACGCCCACCATTCGTGGATTCGACACCTAAAGTTCGTAGGGTTCAACTAGGGTTGTGTAATAAGTTGCAAACTTGTATTATGTTCTTTATAGTGCATTCATTGGCTAGACTAGCTCCCGTGGTTCTTTCTCAGTTGGGTTTCCATGCTAAAATCATATGTGCTTGTCTCCTTGGATTTATTGCTTTGATTGCATATAGTAGATAATTGATCTAATCCTATAATTAGATAAATTAGGTTAATTAATCATAATTAAACCAAACTCATGTCTTGGGACGAAACGGTTTTTACACCAATATTCCGTTTGGTATGATTTTTCCCTAACTTTTTTAGATTGACCAAACTAAAAAAAAAGCTAAAAATAAGATAAGTTTCTAATTCTATCGTTTCCTATTTACCTTGGTTTCCTCTTTTTCATTACTGATTCAACACTCTTCTTAGGCCTTTATATAATAGTTTCTCTCAATGTAATAGACTACGCCAATTTAATACAATGCATTCCGATACAAAGATTATATTATTTCTTTGAGAGTTCTTGTTCACTATTTACTATTCTAAATGATATCATAGCATTCTTTTAACAATATGCATCAATATTCATTAATAATTTCCTTATTACTAAAACAATCTAGGTTTATCAGAGAATAGATTATAATTCTTCAACAAGATTTCTTTTAGGTCTTCATCCATAAACCACAATTTTGTATAACAATGACCAATACTAATCTACAAGGAATGTATTAGTGACATGTATGTACAAGGAATATTAATATTTTTTTATCAAATTAGTGACTAATTAATTACCTAAAATAAAATTTTTCCAATGGTACATGTATGTACCGTACATACATGTGGGTATGTATGTATACTACTAGTCTATATGAAACCTATTTTTTAATTTATTTATCTTTAATTTGAGGCTCGTACTAAGGTAGAGTGGAATATTTATTGAAAGGTTAAATAACAAAGTACAATACAAACTTTTTGGCACAAAATATAATGGCTTCGGCTGGTGTAAACCATGGGTCTGAGAGTGTCAACAAAACCACCACAAAATGACCACTTATTTCTTTTCTATCTTTCTTTTAAAAAGCCAGCTAGGGAAATGATTCCTGATCATGGGTGCAATAATACAGGCCAAGAAAGAAAAGGGTACTAGCTAGACTAGACACAAATCAAAGGGCACTTTAAGCTAAGTTAGACAATAAGGTTAATGCTTTCCAAATCCAAAAAACACTAATGTGGGACTTAAAAAAAGTGCCTTCTATAACCGATCAACGCTATGTATGTACTCATACATACATATATATTTAGAGAGAGAGAGAGAGAGAGATTCTTGGCCCCCTAAAGTGCCAAAATTGCTTTTCCACCACTCTTTCACGTCCCCAAACACCAAAATCTTGCCGTGTTCTCCACGAAAAACTAATACCAAACACACGTTTAACTTAGGTTTATAGGATAGCAATTATCATTCGTTCAGCGGACAACGCGAGTGCAGGATTGTATACTCTCGCGAGTAGTTTGGCTTGTAGTAATTTAACAGTATACGGCTTGTCCCAACTTTCATTTATATCGGAGTCCTAAAACATGCACACATTACACTACTGCCATTGTACCGTAGGCCCTAGCACTGCCCAAGCCCTACGATGCAGAAGTGGTCTCTGTTAGAGTTGTAGATTAACAAAACTCGCACTAAGAGCGTGTGAGATCTTTCTTGATCTCAAAATTAGTATTTTGTTTTTACTTTTTTTTTTTAAATTAAAATCACTAATATAAAACTTTTCACGTATAATATGATTAACAGGCAAGCAGAGAAATAGTGGGTGGCGGCGGTGGAGATGTGTATTGGGTGGTAATAGTAGAGAGTGGTAGTAATAGTTGGTGGTGGAGCGATAACAATGGCATTGGTGGGTGGCAAGGGAAGAGGTAAAGGAAAGAATATTTGTTTTCCAAACAAAAATAAAGGAAAAATACATTCTCTTATGTTCAATTTTTTCCGAAATTTTAGAAATTATTTTTAGATTTTTAATTAAAAACAAAAAAATTAAAGAATTCACTAAATATCCTTTATTTGAGTTTTTAAAAGTACAAATGAAAAATAAGCATGTATTGTTTTTGTGTCAGCACAATCTCTTATAATAAGCATTTCCATATGGTTTAAAATATTAATAATATATCGCTAATAGGTTAAAAGAAATAAAAATAATACTTCAAATCAAAATATATCTATAAAAGTAATAGAAATATTAGCATTATACAAACAATAACAAAAATCATATTAGGAAAATATTTAAAACCCTATGAAATGAGGAGTGATATATTAAATTTTGTCAATATATAAAAAAAAAAGTGTCACTTGTATGTACAAACCAAGAAGCTCTTAAAAAACAAACAAATTACTAACATTATGAATTTTTTATTTGACTCATAAGGGAAAACAGTAAAATATTAATTTAAATTCGTAACTGCTCACTATTTACTCCCTGTTTTGTCTCTCTCACTTGCACCTAAATAGTGGGGCACCCTTCTAGTATATATAATTTTTGCATTGTGATTTCACGACTTTGTCGTACTGTTGTTGTACACCAAACCAATGATGCATAGTCATATGATTTTGCTAGAAAATAATCACCAAAATATTATTTTGTTTTAAGAGGCAAATGTAAACTCAACATTTCTATTAATTTAAATTGATATGATTATGTAAGCCTAAATTATATCATATTTACTCTGATTTTGTAAACCAGATGTTTTACATAAGGCCAAAACATATTGTGTTTGGTGTAGAGGTGGATATGGGCCTATGACTCGTTTATCATTTATAAATTTAAAAAAAAAAAGTAAGTTTGTTTTTATTAATGAACGGTTTTGAAATTTCTTTTAAAGTCTAATTCAACTCAAAATATATAAAATAATATATGTATATGTTTAGAATTTATATTATTTAACTCTATTTTTAAAGAAAAAAATATTTATTAAATTTTTTATGATTAAATTGACGAATTTGAACATCTGATTTTTATTTTGAATCGGGCTTGAAATTTAGTATTTAAGTTCAACAGGAATAATTTCGAGTGTATGCTCGACTTAATATCCACATCAAAGTTATGTGGAAATAGGACGTGTTCACGCGCTTTTGGGAGAATAGGAATTAGATGCATAGGGTGAAGGAGGGAGAGGAGAAATTGGCCAAATGAATGAGAGGTGTCATGTGACTTTAGGGCCTCCATAAAATTACAAAAACTAGAAAACAAAAGTCTTTATACTCTCTTTCTCTCTCAAAGCTATAGTTAGTGTGATTATTGGAGAGAGAGAGAGAGAGAGAGAGAGCGAGAGAGAGAGGAACCCACCTCAGTTTCGCTTTCTATATAGGAGAGAGAGAGAGAGAGAGAGAGAGAGAGAGAGAGAGAGAGATAAGGGGGGATAAAGAAGCTCAGAGAAGAAGGAAGAGAAGATGATGATGAGAGAGAAAGGTCGGCAACGATAACAACAGCAGACGAAATTACAGAACAAAGATATATAGGGAAGAGGGGTCGTTATTGCATTTTCTATCTCTCTCTTACCTTCTGTTATCACTGGCCAAAGAAGCTCTCAGTAGTCCCTCTCTCAAAGAAACTTTTTCATCAGAAAAGCCACAGTGACAGTATTAAGTAGTAGTAGTAGCAGCTCTACAGTAGTAGCATACCCAACAGTCTCTGGATCAGCAGTAATTAGAGAGAGAGAGAGAGAGAGAGAGAAAAAAAAGAGTAAGAGAAAGTCATCCCACAAGATCTCCCTCCCAGCCCTTCCCCTCTCTCTCTCTCTCTCTCTTTCAAAATCTTTCTTCTGAAAGAATTTCAGAGACCCTACTTACATAACCCCTACATAAATAGATAGATTTTTCAAGATTTGGAGTTTTTTTTCCCAGAGTTTTGTTCTCTATAGAGATATAGATATATTGAAATATATTTATGTCTGTAGATATATAAAGATTGGATTTTGTTATCAGAAGAATCGGCAGCTGTGGCTACTACCAGGAGGTTGCCCTCAGATTCGGGTGCTTTTGCAGACTGGGTGGCTTCATCTTCATCCTCTGGCCGAGCTGCTGAAGACCTCTCCCTCGGCTTCAATGCCGGACCCTCCGCCGGTGTTGGTAGCGGACCCACCACCGGCGGTGGCGGAATGTGGCCCTCCGCTCGCCAAATCAATTACGGCCTTCCACCGGAGATGGGCATGGTGGGTCTCCGCGATGTTTTCGTAGTGGCGCCAGCCTCGTCGTTCCACCACAACAACCACCAGCACGAGTCCATGATTTCGGATCCTCACGCAATAAACGGGTCGAATGCCGCCACCGCCCTCGGGGTCGGCGTCATCCCTCTCCTCACGGCGGCTCCATGTCTCGCCCCGGCCAATATCGGAGTCGATGACGATTTATTGAATTTGAACAATCGTGGTGGTAGAAGTAGTAGTGGAATTCAGTTCTGGCAAAACCAACAGTCGCAGCAGCATTCGAATTATCTGAAGAAACCTCTACTTCTTGATCATCACAGTACCCCAGCAAATTTTCTGCAAAGTGGCAGTGGCGTCGGCGTCGGAGGCGGGATTGGTGGGTCCTCGTCGAGCTCGGTGACGACATGCCAAGACTGCGGAAACCAGGCTAAGAAAGACTGTAGCCATCGCCGGTGTAGGACTTGTTGCAAAAGTAGAGGTTTTGATTGTGCCACACACATAAAAAGCACTTGGGTTCCGGCCGCTCGCCGCCGCGAACGTCAGCTCATGACAGTTGCTGCCGCCGGGTCTTCTGGGTCCACCTCTGGTGCCAAGAAACCTAGACTCATTACTTCCCAAACCACCACAACCTCGCATACCTCAACTTCTAACACTCCTCCTAGAAGCTTTGATACTAGTTCTAGTCACCAAGGTTTGAATTTTGCACTCTCTCTCTCTCTCTCTCTCTCTCTCTCTCTCTCTCTATATATATATATATATATATTTTCTATTTATGTTTTGAAACATAAGAAGCTTTCGTGGTTATTTCTGTGATAGCTATCGAATTGGGTATGTTGAATTTTATATACAGATGCAAGTTTTAAAGAGACATTACCAGGCCAAGTACGTGCCCCAGCTGTGTTCAAGTGTGTTCGAGTCACGGCCGTGGATGATGGTGATGATGAGTATGCATATCAAGCTGTAGTAAAGATCGGTGGACATGTCTTCAAAGGCTTCCTCTATGATCAAGGGGTTGAAGGAAGAGACGGCTTCCCCAATATATCTGAGCTGCATTTGGGTGGTGGTGGTGGTGGAAGGAATGGGGCTTCATCATCGTCTCCAATTCTTGACCCCTCCGACGTTTACGCTGCCTCCGGTGGTGGATTGCTCGGAGGTTCAAGCTATGGTAACCAAATAAACTGATAATTCCTTTCTGGGTCTAAGACCATATTGCAAATACTCAGAAGGAATTACATTGTAGTCTAATTTCTCCTGTCTACTAATTATCAATAGGGTTGCCATAAATTTTTCTTGTAGGATTGTATTTCATTAACACATGTTTCGGTTCTGATATATATATATATATATATAATATACTTACATATACATATATATTGTTGTTCCTCACTGCAATTTGCTATTGTCATCAAGGGGAGAGTATCATAATTGCTAAAAGAGCTCTCTTTTCTCACCATTTTAATAAATCTGTCGTATTTCAGTATGCATATTGGTTCTAAAGACTCTGACATGATATACATTTGTTTGATTATATGTTTGCTTCATTTTCTGGTTCTTATTCCTTTTTGTTCATCAAGAGTTTTGTTTATTTGAAGGTCAAATCTACAGTCTAAAGGTATTATTCACCATCGGGCACTGTGGGATAAGCCTGTCTTTATTGTGCTGCCATTTTGTCTTGCATGTAATACATTATTTCACTCTTTGATTAGACATTTTTTGAATTATTCATTATATAATTTTTCATTTTTTAATTTATGTTCTTCCATATCTTTTACTTATCAAGAAAAATAAACTGTTCTCTCATTTCTTTTACTTACAACATATTCATTTCATTTTGTAGTTCATTTTTTGTTTTTGTTTTTGTTTTTTGTTTTTTTGTTTTTTTGGTTAAGCTTATACACACCCAAATAAGCCACTCATTTTTGTAGTTCTAAGCATTGAGCAGTTGTAGTGCAACATCCAATGTGTTGTTTTGTTTGGTTTGATTTCTGTGCTTAGTTTGTTCAGTTTGGTTCATCATCAACCAGAAGTTAATAGGGAGTTCATTATGATTATGCTTCTTTAGACTTTAGCATGGATAGTAGCTGTAATGTCACCATCATTTATTGCCTGGAGGAAGAACATTACATGGATGTCATTGTCATTACACTTTGCTGCTTATAACATTTCTGTTATGTGGACAAACCTTGCTATTGCATGCATCCATGAACGCACGATGCTCTTGCTTTCAGTTTTGTTCTTGTGTAGCATATATATGTTTCCCACCCAAATTTCATTATTACCAAGATTGTCGAAACCCTTCATATTGTCTTACATTTTCATACTCGTTACTGGTTTTTGTATTGCTTTTCGTGAACATTCTTCCTACATTGTGTGCCTCTCGTGCTGCATTTCCTATATTTGATGGCACTGATTCTGTACTTGGACCATACCTAATTGTCATTGTGCTTGAGAACGGATAATTTTGTTTATTTTTGTCTCCTATCTGGTTCATATATGTGCATTGTATCAGAAAAAATGCAACTGATGGAATATTTATAGTGTATTTTTGTTCAATAATGCTGTTGTTTTCGATGTTATCATCAATAGGGCCTTAACATTTCTGCTTACCAGGATATTTCCTGCTCAGGATGCTTGCTTGTCTTGTAATGACATATTTTATTACCTTGAGATGCTGCAATACCATGCCAATGAACTTTTTGGCTACAATCTCGTGTACAATTGTTGACTTAGATTGATTAAATAGTGTTGTTTCTGAACTAGTGCTTGCATAGCTTTTCTTTTTCCACCACTCTCTTGCCGACCTTTTTTGGATGTCTTTATTTTATGAGTCGACAGAATTTATAAATTATATTACCTATTTGATTCCATGTCACTTGTTTAGCAAACATATACTGAAGCTACTTAATATCATTATAATTTCTTTGTGATCTATGTTACAAGGGCAGCCGTACTCTTGCTTTTCTTGCTGCATAAGACATCTCACATTGTCATGGATGGCACCATCCACTCCTGAATTTATACTTGCATTTTGATTTCTTTCCAACTAGCATGTAAAACACCTCATAGCTAGATTGAAGATAGGCACAAATATCATTGTCTTTTGCTGCTTGCTTCATATGTGTGATAGATAATATTCAAGTTTGATTTTTATAATAGAAAAACTGACAATGTAATTAATACTAATAGTTTTGTAATCAATAATCTCTCTCTCTCTCTCTCTCTCTCTCTCTCTCTCTCTCTCTCTCTCTCTCTCTCTCTCTCTCTCTATGAGGTATCATGTAGGCAAGATATTCAGATAAGTGGAAAAAAAAAATTTGTTTAGAGGGCAGGAGATGGAGGCAGCTTAGGGAGGAGTATAAGTGACATAGCTAGCTTTTAAGTCTAGGAGTTGATGACATCCAAATTATCGTCTTTCTTTTCTGTTATTTATCTTATTTTGCATTATTGTTACAAATGATGGCTTGAAAAAAATTATTCAGTATTTTCTTAATGTGGATATATGCCAGTGGTTTTGTTTGTGTAGTTTATACCCATTATAATTTGTCGTGAATTTTTTAATTGTTTATGGTCACAAAATGGTTAATCTCAACAGATGTAAAATTGATCCAGGTCCATGATTTTCAAGTGATGATTTTATGAGGCAAAATTCAATCTTTCCGTCATTTCAGTCCTTGTCGGGGCATATGCTTGAGGAAGATAGAGTTATAAGCATATTTACAATATGAGGTCCCACCAAACGGTTCAGACTCCATAGGCATTGACTCTTATCTGTGCTTACTAAGCTGGTTATATTAAAATTACTAAATGCTGTTAAACAATTCCCTTTTTTATTCCTATAGAAGTTTGCACTTTATTTATTTATTTCTCTTCTCATTTTTGTTCCCCTTTTTTTGTAACATTTCCGTATCTTTTTTCCTTTTTTTTTTTTCCGGCTACATTGTTGTCCTATTTGAGTGTGCTATCCATTTTTTTTTACTTCAGTTTTTTACTTAGCATGTGCATGACTGAGTCAAGATTGGAACATCATTGCTTCAACTTCAAGATTTGTTTTTTCTATATAGTTGTTGGATGTATGACCTTTACAGTTTCTCTTGTGATTTAGTCATAATGTCCAGGTACATTTCATGTGGGTGTGCATGTGAGAATCAATGAAATTGTCCAAAAACTGTATCGCATGAGTAAAGTTAAGCATTTAAATTTTTTGGACTGTGCATTGATGGACAAGTAGAAAGTTTAGGGGCTTGAAACAGATGTGGTGTTAGACCTTCCCCAATGTTGACAGCGCTTAAGCAACTGATCAGAGAGAACACACCTACTGCTGTTGTGATTTTTAACGGCATTCCTTAATAGGTGAGATATGCTTCTTTAATTAACAAGTGGAACTTTTTTGTTATTAGTCTTTCTTTTCTTTTTTCTTTTTTCTTTTTCTTTTATTTTTCGGGTGGCTTGTCAAGTCACAAATAAAGCATTCTTGTGATAATAATGGTACTTTCTTGTAGCCCTCACTTTCTTGTGCAGGTTTTACGGTCATAAGTAATAGCTCCTAGTTTTTAGGTCTGTATTTCATTTATATGCTGGTTGTTATATTCTTGTGATCACCATGGTTCGATGTTGATTGCCATGTAAAATGTCTACATTTTTCATATCCATTTCTTTGCCATTATACGTTTCTTAATGTTAAGTAGATGTAACCCAATGGATAGGCGAGCCTGGTCATTCATATATTAATGATACTAGTTGATAAAATAATTGATAAATTTTAAAGCTGGTGTTGCTTTTCCTGCTTCCTTTTAGATTGTCTACTTTCTTATGTTTCCTCACTTGAAGTTGTGGGTCTGTTTATTGACATAGGATCAGCTTCATTTCCGAGTGCTAATTTACTCTCTTTCTTCTTCTTTTTCTCCTTCTTCTTCTTCTTCGTCTTCTTTCTTTTCAACGTATATGGTGGTATGTACATTGTTATTGTGCCACTGGACCAATTTAATCCCATATTAGTTTTTAGCTTGCATGAACTTTAGGATATCTTCTTCGTTTGATTTTGGAACGAGGCTAGTAAAGTTGCCTGTTGCACTCTATTAGGGTGACACAAGGCAGTAGTCTTGGTTTTCTTCCAAGTTTCAGTTCACGAATCAGATATTTTCAGTGGTAGAGCAGGGCAGTGCATACCATTTCTGATCAAGATAATCTAATGCAAATTTTAGGAATCTAAGCAAATGCACTGTTGAATCTTTTTCGTAGCGCTGTTGGTATAATTTTTTTTTTTTTTTGTTTTTTGGTTGGAATATCACATACCAATTCATGGTAAATTTAACTTTAGTATATCAAAGTGTTTTATTTTTTTTGCATAGATTAATGGATGAGCTGCAATATGTCACTGTATAGGGTTTAAGATTGTTCTTTTGTGATGTGTTGAGTTATATGTCTGTCTAGCTGAGAAAACTGTATCTATCCATGGTCACCATACTGAGCTTCATGAGTTTAGCTTGTCTTGTTCATTGTGCAATCTAGTAATTTCTGGCTTGTTACTGCATGTAATTAAGAACGTAAAATCACGGCATATGTACTAAAACTAATCCATCGCATTTTGCATAGAATTTGTTCATTAAGTTTGTTTTTAGCTGCATGTGGAGGATCAAATGGGACTCGTTCCTTCACCGTCATGTTTTGTGATGGTTCCAATTTTGGGTAAACGCTTTCATTTTCTATGGAATGGATGTCCGATTTGCGCCGTTAATGTGCTCTGTGCTATAATAAACAAACAAAAATGCAACCATCCCAAGGAACGTGGAGATGCTTTTGTGTATATATATACATATATATATATATATATAGTTTTATTGCATATTCCGCCAGACTCCATTGTAAGAAGTATTCTAAAGCCGAAATCCATAATCATGGATTTGGGTCTTAGTGCGTTCACCGGTTTACCTTTTTAGGTTCCTTCGACTCTGGGAGGGTCGGTTCGTATTCTGCATATGAGAGAGAGAGAGAGAGAGAGAGAGATGTATCAGCGAAACCTTGAAAGAGGGGTTGCCCTGGGAATAAAAGTGCACTGCTTGGTGCCATTGGTCAACTACTGTCTTGTGATGAACGGAAACTGAGGATTTGACCAACGGGGGTGTTGGTTTAGCGGTGGAGGCCCGGACCTGGTGGGTCGAGGTCTGGGTTTGAGTCTCCACTATAGTGCCTCTTTGGGATCATCTCCAGAGGTTACGACGTCGCCTTTAGCTCGGACTCGGGCCAGAGGACTTTGGTGTACTGTCTCAATGGGTTCAGATGGCTGGGGGGTCGTGGCCGGTTGTTGTCCTGGCTGTTGGAAGGGGTGCCTTACCTACCAACCTATTTGTGTACCCAAAAAAAAAAAAAAAAAGTGAGGATTTGATTTCTTGAAGAGTGATATATTTGATGCTTGTTTTAATCTGTCAATCTTTCAACTTAAGTAAGCACCTTTAGAGCTTGTTTTGGAAGGCAAATGTTATTTTTTCAGAATTTATAATTAAAATTTTGAATCAGAATGATGTGACAGTGACAATTTTGTAATTAAAATATATTTTGGTGGGTTCTTTGTTTTAAAGTAATAGATCTATAATTCAGTCACATCATTCTGGTTATATTTTTTAGTTATATATTATGGTTGTATAGCATTATTCTGTTTGGAATTTGAAAATGGGAAGGGATGGGAAAGAAAAAATGAAGCAAAAATTTTTTGTTTGGCTTTGTAAACAAAATGAAAGTAGTATCAAACATAGAAAGAAAAAATGGAGAAAATTTTTTAAAATTTTCTTTCCCTTCTCTCTCTTCCCTCAAGTTCCAATCAGGCTCTTAGGGTTAAGGTAATCTGATGAAAGATTGATTGTAGTATATTCCAACTATAGTTAAAACACCATTATAAAAATAAATAAATAATCAGATAAAGCCCTATTAACACTTGCTGCATAAATAAGGTTAACCACGGTCATTGGCAAATGAGAAAGATGAACCAATACTATTCTCTCTCTCTCTCTCTCCTTTTTATGACCGCAAAGCTAGACACATTTACTCTCCGTAATATTATAGGCCGTTTGCTCCCGTTAGGAGGATAACCCTAGCATTTTAATTATATTATTTTATAGAGTTTAATTTTGATACACAAATTTTTTTTAGCATAACATGCACTAAAATGCGACACTTATTAATGAGTATTACTTTTTTATGTTGTATTTAAATTTTAAAAAACATGTATCGCGTTTTAATATCCTGTTTGTGTTAAAAAAAAAATTTTGCACTAATAGTTTATCAAAATTAAACAATATCTTTAAGTCATGCAATTAGGATTTTGGATTAATATGCATATTTTAGTAATGAAAATGCTAGCATCAGCTGCCCATGTTAAACAGGCACCGTTTGATGCTACGGCTCATTTTTCAGTAAACACAGACTTTCCTATATAATTAGTTAGTAAGATTGGAATTTTCGTAAGTGAAATAGAATAATCGAAGTAACTTCAGATCTTTAGCCTTGTATTACTTAGGGATGTCAACGACTTGGGTCTCCGTCTCACTATTTCGGAAAAAGTCCAATATTAAATTGGTAGTAAGTTTTTAGTATTCATTTTGAATAAATTGTAACCTGTGGCTTTTTATTACATGAGCAATATTAATTTGTTCAAATAAAAGAGGATTTAGTAGGCATGAGTATTGAAAATCTCCATACTACCTGACTATTGGATTTTTTTTTATTTTTTTGGGCATTCTATGTGAATCAACATTTTTTTTCTTACTAAATTACGGTTCCTGATTTGCAAGGGGCTTTATTGTCTTGCTCGGGTAGTGGCTCTTGCACCTCCACAGGCAGATGTAAAAAGGTCAAAAATATATAAATTAATAACTCCCATGAATTCCAGAAAACTACAAAGAAAAAGAGGAAAAGAAGAAAAGTACAAAATGAACTTGTGTAAACTGGAAGAACCTTCCAATATTACAAACTAGTGAAACTAATGAATTTAATTTACTGAGGAGGAGCTACTTCTGTTATTAGAATGGTTGCATTAACAGCCACGACAAGTCACATGTATGAAACAAGTCCAATATCAGGATTAGAGACTTGAAGCTTCCGAAATATAGAAATAGTCTCTCGAAATGTGAGGATGAGATGCATATTTGACCCTTTCTAGACCTGTAATGGCTAGAGCCTCGTGTACTGTTTTTAATTTTGTAATAATTAGGGAGACTAGACCTTATCTTTGATAGTGTCTAAAAATCTGTACTAATTAATGTCTCTTTGACGGGATTGAGTCACAAGGCTCAAGTGAATAGAAGTTTTGTATATAATTTCTTTGGCCAACATGAATTGGTACATAAGATGCATTAAGGTGCCTTTTGTCATAGTACCTTGTGATATGGTTCAAGTTCCAAACAAATCTTATGAGCCATCCATAGAATTTGTGGTGCATTTCAAGTGTTCATGATATTAACCGCGCTTCAAAAATATTGATAAGCAAGTGCATGCTTTGAAGGAGGACAAAAAAAAAAAAAAAGAGTAATACTATAGATAGAATTTTCATATAAATGATGTTACTCTTTACGACCCTCTTATTCCAACTAAAATACCTATTGTCTGGCTTCTAATTTCGACAATGCCAGTGCCAAATTAGTTTAAATAAGATTAATTTCTGTCTAAAAATTTTGTTTGTATTGTATTTTTCAAATCAAAAAGTAATTTTAACTTAGGAACATACAAAAACATATTTTGAGGGACATGGCCGACCTGTTTTAGATTAGTTTGTAATGTAAACTTTTAAAATTTTGAAATGCGACAAGTTTTGTATAGAGGAATGGTAGCATTTGGCAACTGTAAGAACACTGGTGCTCCCATCCAAGGTGCTCCCACCAAAAGTAGGCACTTGACGCTAGCATCACTCTTTGTAAGAAGGGTTACAATAATATGTAGTTCTTCTTATTTATTTATTTATTTATTTATTTGCTTCTGAGAAAAGGAAGCAATTAAGCTACGCTACAAATCCGTTAGAGCACTAGGCCCTACAGCACCAGAAGTGGGGGTAAGAGCCCGTAGGTGAGACCATGTCCCAAATTACGCAATGGGTTTATCGGGTCATATATACGCACTCATGGACTGTGAAGGGTGAATGACCCTACCAAGGGGCTACAGGGAGATTCGAACCCAAACACTTAAAGACGAAAAGGACGAGCTCTTTCTGATGAACTAACCCTCTGCTGGTGTGATATGTAATTATAACATCACTTGAATATGATGAAACTATTAGCTTTTTCATTTCACATTGTTGTAATACCATGACGGATTAGCTAGAATATTGACTAGTCTCGATGAGTATAAAAGTTCCCCTCCCTCACTTGTGTCCTAACTGAAAAATGTTATTTTTTTATAAAATTTGTATAAAAAATGCAATTAAAATGATGTGATAATAATATTTTTGTAACTAAAAGTCATCATGATGAGCTTTTTGTTTTAAAGTAAATCACTCGCATTTAGCTACTTCATTCTGTAAGAAAATTTTATATAAATTTTCTAGTTGTATAGCATTACCCTGCCTAATTAATTCACATTATATTGTAACTGTTTTTTTTCGATATACCAAAAAAAATTGAACTACAAGGTCGGACATATCTGATAAGCAGTAGCCAAGCCCATCGAGGAGTCTGGTTAATCCAATGATAATGGAGTGCCTACTCATGCTAGTGAGATCATGTGTTCAACTCACTCTGTCTCTTCCAATGTACCCCAACTAAAAAAAAAAAAAGAAAGACGCCCAATCTCTTAGTCCACACATGCATGAAACTTATCTACCGAGAAAAACCCCTGATATCTGTAGGTTTAATGAACATAGAAGATACTGATTGTAAGTATACAATCACTTCATTGTAGTGGATATATATACATACATATATGTATATATATATATATATATAAGACACACATACCCACATTTGATTTTTAAGGTTTAAAAATTATATAGTTGTAATATGTTTGTAATGGTGACATAATGATTTTCACACTCAGTGCCCAAATGAAATTATTATATTGAGACTATATATCCTGCATATATATTTTGAGATGAGGAATGAACATTGCAAAAAGTTTCTAAAATTAAATGGTTGCATAGTTGACTTCAGTGCTAAAGTGGTTATTTCCTGAAAATTAATATCACAATATGCCATACCCCGCAATTCACTAAGAGATAGGAGACATAAAATTTCCACTGTTCCTATTAAAATGAAATCATTTTCTTCTAAACTTGGGAACTAAACAAAACCATCATTCTAAAAAACTTTATATCAAATCAGACAAATCATTCATAACCAAAGATTTACAGATCCTCCACGAAAGGCCTGTAGTTTTTCCTTTCTATTGTCTACTTTCCTTTTTACTCACCGCCCCATTAAACGCCCATTCATCATTCTAGCAAATTTGAATCAAGTCAGGCCCTTTTTTAAAGTTACATGTTAATTCATTTTATATGAGCGCACCAATGGGATAAATAAAAAATCCAAAAATTTAAGATATTACTTTCTCTGTTGTGATCGTATTTTGTTTATTCTATGCCACAACGTTTAAATCTTAGTAGCAATAGATAATCGGCAAGATATTATCAATTTACTTTTGTATGTTCTACTATTTCTTTTTATTTATTAATAATATATACATATATATATATATATACACACTAAAAGAATGGGACGCACTAAGTGCCTGTAGTGCACTACACTCTATCATTTTCTCTGCCTAGTTATTGTAATTATTGGATTGTGTAACTAAACAAAATGGAAGAACGTGGACTACACGTGAATAGAATGGTAGGCTATTACTCTTTTATACTTGATGTAATGAGATTTCTAAAGTAAATTTTTTAAACCTTTTGGAATAGTTTGAAAATGTAAAATAGCACGACAAATCCTGACCCAAACCTCGGTGTTGGCTTTTTTTATTTTATTTATAGTAGTGTAGGTATGTATATATATATATATATATACATGCTCATTTTTAGTAAAGACACTAATACTCATCAACTGAATGCTTCCTATGAGCAACTAGAAACAGGGGACCTCTTTAAGAGGACAACAAAAAATTTTAACTACAAGCTTGCAATAAGTAAGACGAAAACTGCTCATTATAAAAGTCTTCGAAGTTCACTTTTCTTGCGAAGTAGTTCCAAATATTAGGAGAGCCTTACACCACCACCAAGTTCAAGTTGTGCAACTGCTGCGTTAATTGCATCGACAACGTTCATCTTCCCCCTGCTCACTGCTTCGTCCATTGGAGTGCGCTCGTGGCTAAACACCACCCCACACCCCAAATGGTTCAAGTCAAATAAGGAAAAACACCAGCAAAGATAAGAACAAAACAAACTGCAATGAGGCTCTATAAATGGGGTTAGCCATAAGCACACCTGTTTAGAACTGATACACTTGCTCCCGCTAAAATCAAGTTCTTAACCACCTGAAACAGCAAGGTTTACCCAAAATTCAAAAATGCTTAAGAAATTAAGAATAATTGTGAGCATGAGGAAACACATTTGTTACCTCAATGTGCCCATTGAGGCAAGCCCAATGAAGAGGCGTGTTGTTCTCAACATTAGATGCATTGATATCCTGTTTCCATGGAGAGAGAAAAAAAAATTACATTACTTCCTTAAAAAGTATCTTAGCAGTTGCAAAGCATAGAATATTTCAAAAGCCTAAATTCAACAATTTGTGTTTTGCAAACACCAGAAGTGTTTTATTCATGACCACTGATTAATGATACTTTTACGAATAAATGTCCACAGTTGTATGTACAGAAGTCTGATGGATGTGGCGTGGGTACCATAGCTCATGCATTTATTTCAATCTCTGGAAGAAAAAGTGTTGGGGTTTCTGGTACTATAACACAGATACTTCACCCGAGACCAATGAAAGGAGAGCTTGCCACAGTGCTATAAGGAACAAAGCAAACAAGCAAAGCAAGAGAGCCTTTTCCCGTTCCGGGAAGGTAAGGGAGCATACAAACAGCAAATCTACCCCGTGGGACAAAAATAAAAAATAAAAAGGATAGCATCAGAAAATACTCAGATTACAAAACAATTACTAGAATGGTATCAGCTTTTAGGAGCTTAAATTTTCTCAGCCCCTGTCGGATTGTCAATCTATTGAAACATCATATGGAGCAATAGCCACCACCAAAACCCCCCCATCAAAACCAAAAAACAAAAAAAAATAGAGACAGAGAAGCAGAAAACCCAGCAAATGACAGTAAAAAATGGGTTTTCAATGCAATTTCAATGGCAATGCCTTAATTCATAAGGCCAAGGGAACTCAAATCTAGCAAAGAAAACACACAGCAGAAGCAAACTGGCTTATAAAGGTTAAGCGCAACCAAAGGCACCATCAGCAATGGAAAATCACCTTGCCTATAACTGTGAAACTTCCGCAATAGGACGGAGACAATGCAATATAGTACTCGGTGTAGCCTGGGGTCGATCCACAAGGAAGAGTTTCGCTTGACCGGCAAATAACAAGGTTTTATAAAGTAAAAGGAAAACTCACTTCGAAGGTGTTGAGGTCCTACGGAAATCACTCCAAGAGAAATAAAAGAAAAATCAATATTTTGAGTGAGGACGGTTGAATCTTATGCTAGACAATTAAAATAAACTTATGCTAAAAATTGGTTTAAAATATAGAGAGAGAACTTGGCAAGGTTGTTCCAATTAATTAGTTGTTAGGTGTCTCCTTCAAGGTATTCTGTATCTCAATTCAAAACCAACGCCCGTGATGTTGAATCAGAAGATTTTGATTATAAAAACTATTTTAGATTCTATTCTCTCCTCTTAGAATATGAAAAATTGGTTCTAGAGTTTATATCAGGGATCCTATCCATACTCATCCCACTTCAGAGCCTGTCTATGAGTATGTCTAGGGTTTGATCATAAACTCCCAATTTCTTCATAAACTAGGTAGAAAAAAATGAATCTTGATTTTAGAGAATTTAAATCTTGAAAGCACATATGATACCTTGAAGAATCTACCCTTAACCAATCGATCTTCACAACCCATGCCAAGAAAAATTTAGCTACTCAAAGCCATTGAAAATTGCATGAATAATATTTTAAGAGAATCAAAGAACACAAAACTTGAATTTGAATCCGAAGTTGCTTGATTACAAAAACTAGGGTTATTGAATTGAAAAGCTATCTAAAACAACTCTAAAAAATGTATTCTAGATTATGGGAAAACTATCCCTCACAACTTAGGACTCTTCTCCCTCTAAAAGACATCACTTAGGGTCCACAAAGAAATCAGGTACCCAGTCGGGTGTCTGCATGGTTTGGAAGGCATCCGGACAGCAAGTGACTTCAGGTTCTTTTCCTCCTCTCTTTCCACGCCGACTCTGATTAGGTCTTCTCAAGCAATCTTAGTCCAAAAATCTTACAAAAGTAAATAAAATGTCATTAATACTAATAAGACACTAAATAAACAAATAAACAACTAAACTAAGGCTAACCAAACACAACTCAGGGCCATGCAATTACACTTTTAGGTGCAATCACCAACTGCTCTGCTACAACATTCTGGGGTAAGTATCAAACTAAGAAGCCTAAATCCTGTTATGTGTGCCAAGGCATTCCATTTTCCAAGCAACATTATATCATAATAAAGTAACTCTTGGCCACAGGCAATCTAGAATGATAAGACATCTACTATCTAACTAGTCTTATGACATGGGAACAACCACCCTATATCAAAACCAATTCAGCTCAAGTTGAATAGCACAAAATGAAACACAAGGAAATTTTTTTTACTTGCAAAGTACAACATCAAGCAACTTGCTCTAAAAGTCTAAACTTAAATGTGACCTACAAATAAGGAGCCCCATTACACAAACAACGCATACAAAAGTTAAACCCTATGCCAAAGGTGTATGTGATACAACTAAGAGTGTGCATGGGTCGGGTTAGGCTAATGCCAAACCTAGAACGAAACCGGACTTCTTTGGTTTCATATTTTTTGACCCACACAAACCAACCAACTACGAAGCACGGACGCTCTATTTAAAGTGCCGTGTCCATGTCAGACACATGTCAGACACACAATCTCCTTGGACACACTGAGACACGTGTCGAACATGCCAATTGACGTGTCCAATATTTTTATTAATAATAGTTTTAGTGGACACTTCTCAAACACATTGGAGACACGCAAGTCCATTAGTTGGACACATTTTGAAATACGACGGGGTTAAAATATTATTGTTAAAAGTATTAAATGGAGTTTAATTTATAAATTTCAAAACTTTAAAACACCATAATATAAAACACCCAAATCCAAATTTTCAAATTATTAAGTTATTAGTTATTGTGTTATAATTGTGAACTTATTTAATTATTTTCATCTTTTTTTTGGTGATTTATGAATTTTATATTTATATACATAAAACATAAAATATATAGAGAAATAATTTTTTTGCCATGTCCCCGCTGTATCCGTATCCT
This sequence comes from Euryodendron excelsum, assembly GCA_033060915.1. Lineage (NCBI taxonomy): Eukaryota > Viridiplantae > Streptophyta > Magnoliopsida > Ericales > Pentaphylacaceae > Euryodendron > Euryodendron excelsum. The sequence continues at coordinate 42,306,648 of CM065380.1, read as the reverse complement.
CTTTTTTTAAAAATGTCATATCTTATGTATTTATCTGTGTCTGTATCCGTACTTATGTCTCTATTCGTGCTTCTTAACCAACCAACCATCCTATAGAATTGAACCGAACCAACCTAAGTCGTTCAAGTTGGTTCAAGTCAGTTCCATGGTTTGGTGTGGGGTCAAGTCCCTCATTTTGTATGAAGTTTGATTATTCACTTAAAAAAATATAAAAATACACTCAATTTTATATACTTAATTTCTAAAAAACTTTAAAAAATACCATACAAAACAAATCAATAATGGTAGTACAAAAAATAATGATTTAAATATATATATATACAATGTGTATTTAGAATTTTCTTACTTGCGCAGATCGGGTCTTGGGTTGGTTCGGGTCTTAAGAATGCTAAGCTGAAAACTAAACAGACTTGATTGATTTGGTCATTTTAAGACCCAAAACTGAACTAACCTCTTGATAAACTGAACCAAATCAACTCATTGAGGCCTAATTGGTTCAGTTATTAGGTCTTTCAGCTCTTTTAGCACCCCTAGATACAAACCAACTGAGTTATCTACTAGAAGCTTTATTATCCCACTGAATAAAATCCACATAAGGCATAGGGAAACTAAAAAAATCCAATGAAGTCATAACCACATTCCAAAACCACCAACTATAAGAAGTAAACAAAATAATATCAGCCTACGCTTCCTTTAACCCTAAAAAAGTATGCATCTACTAAAAAGTCATTCACAATCTTTTATTTTAGTTGATCTATCTTTGAGTATGCTGACATAGCAAACCACATGTTCAGTAATAGCTTGAATTCAATATATAGAGATTAGAACCATCTAAAGGGAAGGCAAATCAACAACTGATGATACTGAATATGAAATCAAGACCTAACCAATTACCCCTTCTTATAGACTATTATTTATACTACTCATCTATTGGCTCTTGAAATCTCGAGTACATCTTGGAGTTCAATAAGTGACAATGCTGCATTATTTATTGTTCCCACAACTGGGAAAGGTGAACCTAGTAAGACCCTCTATTAGTTTCTGCATGCCATAGCCAACTTCTTAACTAAAGCAAAAAAAAAAATTTTTTTTTTTTGATAAGTAAAGAAAATTTATTGAAACAAATACCAAAAATGAGTGTATCCTAAGTACACAAGAAGTATACCCAAAATACTAACAACTCCCATTCAAATCAAGATCCCCTATAAAATCTGATAAAGCAAAAGAAGACTCACAAAACTTTCCAGACATTCGAAAAGCAAAAAAATGCAATAAAAAGGCCTTAAGCTTATGAACTGATAAAATAGAACCCTAAAAAATTCTTCGATTTCGTTCTTTCCAAATGCACCACATAACACATAAAGGTGTCACCTTCCACGCTTTCTTTCTAAAGCAATTCTTGCAACCTAAAGACCAAATATCACATAAAGCAACAACCGAAGCAGGCATAACCCAACTAATGCCAAACACTAAAAATAGCATGCTCTAAAGTTGCCATGTCACATTAAAATGCATCAGCAAATGATCTACTGTTTTCTCTGCCTTATAACACATACATCACCAATTAGGGAGCATCTTCTCCCTTCTCTCTAGATTATCAATAGTAAGAATAACATCTAAGGCTGTCGACCATACAAAGAAAGCCACCTTAGCCGAAGCCCCTACTTTCCAAATAGCCTACCATGGAAATGGTCTAACAGCCCCATCACAGAGCAAAAAATAAAAAGAGCGCACCAAAAACCGTCCTTTGTCACCATCCCAAATCATATGATCAAAATGTTGCCAAACAATCTTCGAATCATATAAAGAAACCAAAAAATTAGCAACCTCCTCTAGCTTCCCATTCTGCACTTCTCCAATAAACACTGGTTCCTACGCAACACTGTCATTGGAAATCTTCACATAATCTGCCACTAAAACATTTTTATCTCTCGCAATAGCACAAAAATTAGGAAAGGCTACCGAAAGAGAAACATCCTTACACCATATGTCACTCTAAAACTTGACTTTTAGACCATCGACAATAGCAAATTTAATATGCAAAGAAAAATCCCTCCCACCTCTCCTAATTCCCTTCCATAAACTACACCAGTAGGAGTCATGATTCTAGGTTGTCATCCAACTATACTCCGCTAATTCATATTAACTATGAATCACCTGCTTCCATAGATGTCTATTATTGATCACAAATCTCCACAACCACTTACCTAATAGCGCTTGATTAAACCTTCGGAGGTTCCTCACGCCCAATTTGCCATAATTAAAGGAAGAACAAATTTTATCCCACACTACAAGATGATACTTAAAACTCCTCTCCCAAACCACTCCACAAAAAATCTCGCTGTAATTTTTTCAATTTGTCAGCCATTGATGCTGGTATAGTGAAAAAGGACATAAAATACATGGACAAGCTAGACAAAGTGCTCGTGATTAGAGTCAACTTACCTCCTTTTGATAGGTATTGACATTTTCAGGCAGCAAGCCTTCTTTACGGCCGCTCAATAATACTATCCCAAACTCCCTTCTCTTTAAATGAAAAGCCCAAAGATAACCCCAAATAAACCGAAGGAAGTTGTCCCACCTTAAACCCCAAACAATCTGCCAAATCACCTATATTCCCTACTTCATCCACTGGAATCAATTCGTTTTTGCCAACATTCACTTTCAACCCTGAAACTGCAGCAAAATAGATAAGAACACATCGAAGATATCTAAGCTGCTCCACATTAGCATCACAAAACAAAATTGTGTCATCTGCAAAGAGCAAGTGAGAGAGAGAGACCGCCGCCTCCCCACTTCTCCCCATGCAAAAAGATCTAATCATGCCCCCTTCTATAGCCCTCATCAGCATTCTACTTAAGGCTTTCATCACTATAATAAATAAGTATGAAGAGAGAGGATCCCTTTGCCTTAATCCTCTAGAACTACCAAAGAAGCCTGGCGGGACACCATTCACCAATACTGAAAATTTAACTGTAGATACACAAAAAGCAATCCATTTCCTCCATTTGTCCCCAAACTCCATCCTTTCTAGCAAGTAACGAAGGGAGGCCTAGGAAACATGATCAAACACCTTTTCAATATCTAACTTGCAAGCCAAACTTGAAATTTCACTCCTCAATCTTGAATCCACTACCTCATTAACCACCAAAATCGCATCCAACACACACACACACACACAAAAAAGCGTGTTGAGTCTCAGAAATCACATTACCCATCACCTTCTTAAGCCGATGAGCCGACCCTTTTGCCACTAACTTGTACATACTCCTCACTAGGCTAATAAGACGAAAATCCTTTTTGAAGCCCCACCCTTCTTGGGAATAAAAACAATGAAAGTTGCATTCAGACTTCTCTCAAAATTACCATACTAAAAAAAAGATGCAACATGGCCATAATATCTAGTCTAACAACATGCCAGCTATCAGCGAGAAAAGAAAGAAAAACCATCAGGGATTGGGGCTTTATCTGCATTGCAGTCCTTCAAAGCTGTTTACACTTCCTCCTTAGAAAAGGAAAACTCTAACATATTGTTATTCTCTATCGATAGCATAGAGAACTCCAAGCCATCCAGTTCAAGTCTTTGATCATAGGTTTCAAAATATAGATTCTAATAAAACCCCACAACAGCTTCTCTAATATTGCACTCATTCCCCAGCTCTAAACCATTAGCTCGCAAACATCCAATGTGATTATTTATATGGTGAGCATTTGCCATTCTATGAAAAAAATTGGTATTATTATCACCCTCTTTCAACCACAATAATCTCGCTTTCTGCCTCCAACCAATTTCATCTATTAGAATCGTTCTTCCCAGTTCCCCTTTGGCCTCTTGACGTTGTAACACTTCCCCCTCTAAAAGAATCTACTCCCCTTCCAGAAGATCCTTGATTACTTGTAAGCATCTTCCAATCCTGATGTAGGTCCTTTTAAAAGATTCAGAGTTCCACTTCTTAAGGTCCGCCTTCAAAAATTTTAGTTTCTTTGCTATAACATAACCTGGAGACCCTTTCACTTGATAGGACCTCCACCACTATTGCACTAGATCGATAAAACCTTCCACCTTAAGCCACATATTTTCAAAGCAAAAAGGACTTTTTTCGCTGTGAATGCCACCACATTCCAAAACTATAGAAACATGATTTAAAACTGGATGGGGATAAGCACTGTACATGACAGTTGAGAAATGCTCTTCCCAATCAGTTGAAATTAAGAATCGATCAAGTCTTGACAACGACAGAGAGTCACAATGATTGCAAAAAGTAAATCTAACACCTTCTAGTGGTAAGTCCATAAGCTCGTGTTCTTTTATAAAATCTGAGAATTCGCGCATGGCGGAGTTGATATGTGAACAACCATGACATTCACTAGAAAATCTGACCACATTGAAATCACCTCCTACACACCATGGATGTTGCCACCTATTTTTAGTGGATGACAGTTCATCCCATAATTCCCTTCTGGTTGTATCTAATACCGAACTGTAAACACCGAAGAAAGTCCACATAAAACCATCTTCAACAACTTCAAAAAGAACCAAAACTTAATGAGTACCCAACATTTCATCCCTCTTTCTCAGTATCCAATTGTCCCAAATGATAACGATCCCCCCAGCAGCCCCTAAAGATCCCAAATGAACCCAATCCACAAAACGGCATTTTCACAAAGAACGAACCACGTCTAAAGATAACGTTTCTGTCTTCGTTTCTTGCAAAAAGACTAGGTCCACCTTCTAGTGAACTAGTAGAGATTTCACTACTTTCCTTTTATCCGGGTCATTAACTCCTCTCACATTCCAGCTTAGAATTTTTAACTTCCTCAATATATCAGCGCAAAATTCCTACCCCGCTTTGCCTTGCTATTGCTATCACCTGCTTTTATACCTTCCCTCAAAATATCATAGTTCACCGAACATTGTAGTTTTTTTAATTATCTATCCTTTTTGGATGCCACTCCCCTTTTCTTCGATAAAGCTTTCTGGATATCCTTAATGCAAGTAGTCTCTGCTTTTTTCGTTTGCTCCCTCCAATTTTGTTCAATAGATGACAGAAAACTGAAAGCTTCCTGCTCATACACTTCAAAAGAAAAACCTAAGAAATAACTGAAACTATTCAACTTATCAGCAACCCAATCTAACCAATCTGCTTTTCCATATTCTAATAGCAAAATGTTCTCTTTGCTTGCCAACGGTGCCAAACTTGCCAAAAGGCAGACAGTTGGATACATTGAGGACTTCTGGCTCCTCAATTGCAGAAAACTCCATGACAAGATTGACACCCAAGTGTTGCTCGAATTCTATGCAATTATCACCTGAAACCTTCCAATGAATTTCCCCCTCGCTGTTAGAATGATCCTCCTATCTAGCAGAGATAGAGACCATTTGAAGCTTCTCACTGTCAACAGAAACCCTTGACGCCTCCTCACAAGCTGGTAGATTTTGAACAGTAAATACGTCCTCTGATAAAAGGATATGCACAACCAAACCTTCAACATTATCACCCCAAGGTCTGATCAACTTTGTTTGCCCAAATCCCTTTACTTCTGAACGACTTAGAAGGAGAAGAGGAAGTTGGGCTTAAAAAGTCTTCATTGGGCTTAACACCCGAAGACCTAGCCCTACGAATATGAGAAGAATTATAGAAACAAGGTTAGGCCTCTGACCTGTTCATCATTTGCTTATCTGCAGTTAAGTTCAAAATACTTGAAACGGATTCATCTTGAACTATAGGCCCATTCCCGATAGCAACCCAAGATCTCTTTGGATCGAGATCATTTTCTTTACCTAGCCCCTTACCCATCAAGTCTCCATATGGCATGTTCTCATTATTTCTTTCCACCCAAATGCCAACTAATTGCCACGCCAAATAAGGGATAGGCTTCCGAAATCTTTGTCGTCCTCGTCGCCTCAAAATCTGCCCTCCATGACATGCCTAGTTGAGATCTTTCGCCCACCGCCCTCCACGTGCTTTTGGAACTGCTATCATATGCGCTGCCAACTTCTCTGCAGTTCCAGCGCTTCATAGCCATGGGTAATCCCTTGCAAAATACTTCTGGGATGAACTTTAGGGCCTGTTTCTACCCAGATAGGCAAACTAGGACTTTTGAACCCACACCGACCAAGATTCTAGCCGGAATTTTGCCGCCATTTCCTTGCACCTTCATCCGTACCCATCTTGCATGACGGTTCTCTGTCGTGTTCTTATCAAGAGCGATGAAACCGCCACATAACTCACCAATAACCTTGAAAGCTGAAAAGTCCCAGATATGGAGAGGAAAACCCAAAATTCAAATCCAAAATTCCATTGGGCTACCCTGACTAGCAAAACAGCAAGCTTTTGGCCCCCATCACTCCAAAACTAGAGGCCAACCATCAAAATACCAAACCTTTCCCAAGTTGCTCTCTACATCTAAGCGAGACAGGAAAATGAATAAGTAATATGCCCCGGTGGAATCGAGCACCTTAACTCTTGCCTCCTTTCCCCATATAGACGATTAACCCACAACTGGATGGAAACCGCATTAGGAACTACTTCAAAAAAAACCCCTAGTCTTCCCACCAGACAACTTTGCATCGAGTCCAAAGCTCCACTATAAGACGATGGGTCCACCTTAAGGGTGCAAACATCTGACTCGTTCTCAAAAGAAAGCCGAGTAGACTAATAAGAGTTAACAGAAAGGAAGGCTGATCTGGTATGCATATTTGAGGAGGGTATAACAAACCCCTTCATAATTGTGGCCACATCATCCCAGCCTTGTCTGGATTGGACTTTCGGCACCCTTAATAGATCTGCTTTGCCGACTCCCCTCACAATCATCTCGAAATAACGCCCCTCACCATTGATGCGAAGATGACATTCAACAGCCCTCATCCCCCTTCGTAGACTTCCTAGGAACATGTTGACTTGGCCTTTTGATCTTACCTTGCATAGCATCTCCCCCAACCAGTGAATTTCAACACCCCATAAAGTGATCTGTCTCTAAACACCAATACCCCTTTCTATGAGCCGCAGCCCCTCCTTATTCTCCTTGAACTCTTTCATGAAACCATATTTACACAAGCAACATGACAGATGTTGCAAGATTTAGAGTCTATGCCACAACTTAGGAGCCAATACAAGCATGGAAACCTCTGACATCAGTTGGATATCCAATTCCATTTTACTTACCATCTTCAGTATATCTAAATAAATTAATACAGCTGATAGACATATAAGACAATGGCTGCAAAGACATAGCATGATGATAGTTGAACCTAAATCTATCACAAGCACTTACTATATAGCATGTCGATTCACCAAAATACAAATCCTTTAAAATAACGCCATAAAATATCAATCGATTGAATCATATAAACAGAAAAGTGAAATAATATTTTGATGAAATTGCTCCCTCACCACTCCATTTCTGATAAGATAATCCACAATGTCAAGATGCCCGTTTGCTGAAGCCATATGAAGTGCTGCAAGCATATATCAGCAAAACTAGCCAAGTCAAATACAGATGGAAACCATGCAAAATTCAGCCAAGTAACATTTTTTAGTTCATATGATTGGACCGCAAATAAATCTGTTGTGCCAGGTAAGGCTTTCAATTTCTCATGTTGCAGGAAATTATGCACCTTTGGGTTGATAAAATTTTAGGACATCTCCAATTAGTAGGCCAAAATCAAAAGCATAACTCTTATTCAGAAACCGACAAAAAATGAATCATGAAAAACATTAGTTGCTTAAGAGTAACCTCACGATTTCATGCAAGAGGATAATTGCAGACAAGCAACATGACACACTCACTTTTATTATAGTAGTAGATTCTTCCCAGCAGTTCCTCTCAACTGCTCATCTTTCTCCCATATCCAAGAGACATGGAAGACCTTTTGTGCCCTTCCTCTTAACATTCTTCTTCTTTCTTATTATCAATCTTTTTTCTCATTTTCATTCTCCATTTCCGCTTTCTCCTTTTTGTTACTCATATCATGGAACATTTGGTCTATTTTTTGCAAGTACCTCCAACATTTGAATCATTATATCAAGTGGCATGTATCAAATTAGTTTCTCTAACTTTTCCGATTATTCAATCTAAATTTAGAAGCTCTGAATTTCATCGATCATGCTTGGGGATTGTTTTTTAACTTCATTAAGTGTTCAATTTTGAAAATAAAAATTAGTTAATCTCTATTAGGTGTATTTGATAGCACTAAAAGAGGAAGAAGAAGGTAACACCTCCAAGGAGGAGATTGATTGCTTGAATGTTTTCTGAGGAGTTAAAGAGTCATAATATAATACACATAATGGAAAAACAGGAAACCATGACGACTATGGCTATAACCATTAAAATCATAGTTTGGTTCTCGTTTTCTTTTCTTTTTTTCCAATTTCATCTGTTCATGCTCTATTAATACAATTTGAGACTCACAACATCCACCAGCGCACATGCATATTAAAGTGCCAAAAGGAACTGCTGAAACAATAAGTCACGTGTCATCTGAGAATAGTCATCAAATGCTATGTAACCTACCCGTATCAGATACTCAACACTCGGACAAAGGTATAAGATTGTGTCCGATATGACTAATTGGACATACATCCAACAAGTATGTATATATAATTGAATTTAATACAGAACTATGCATAAGACTTCTGTTTTATGCATAAAATGTTATATTTTGGTTTGTGAACACCATTTTACCTTAAATAAATAAAAAAAATATTTAAAAAATATGAAATCTAACCGTGACCGAGTGTCCTTGGACATGAGGACTAAATGAATCCAACACTTAGACACATACACGCACCCAACACCAGAACCCGAGCATAGATAACACAGATCAAATGAGCAATTCAATAAGCGATTTGGAGGTTTATTCAGGGATGAAAGAGGAGATTAGGTCCATGGATACTATTTGCAACCTTGGAGATTGCACCAGCCTTGAGGCGGAGATCTGGGCTATATACAAGGGCCTCACAATTCTTTTGAAGAAAAGAATGAAAAACGTGGAAATTGAGTTTGCTTAGAAGTTGTGATCTACATTCAGGGAGGCTCAAGTCAATGCCCCTTATATAGAGCTCTCACTGAAGATTCTTGATTTCTATTGCACAGATGTCAATGTGAGATCAAGCATGTGAATAGAGAATAAAACCACTGCACTGATATTCTTGTCGAGATGGGTACAAGCCAAAACCGAATAGCTTGTGATCCTAACCAGCTGAACCAGGCCTTGATAGCCACATGGTTTGAATTCCTTTGCTTTAAAGGAACTAGTATTCCTTTGCTTTCGCTGTTTTTATCTTTTCTTTGCGACGTACCAAAGAAAAGTAAATAAATAAGCGAGCTCAGATCAAAATTGTTTTGGTTATAAGCCCAATCAACAAATTAAATGGGCAACCAAAATATTTGTCAATCCACTAATGCTGTCAATATACTAATGCTCTTTATGCACCTTGAGTAACATTGACCCCTTAAATTACTTATTGAATAAAAATAAAAAAAGTTAACCCTTGAATCTATTTCGATGTAACTTAGCTTGTAAGCCACACAGCTTTCCAGATTTTTCATTTCTCTCAGACAAGCTAAAGGCTATGTAATGGCCTAGCACAAAATAAAAGGATATGCATCGACTTCCTTTATCTGATATACTGCAAAGGAGGAGATTCCTACAGCATGATTTTTACCCAGATAACTAAAAAAATTGACTGGAACTTCATAAACCACAAATAACTTTTATAGTGGCAGATGACACAACAATGCAACCATTTTAAGAAGTATGAACAATAAATACTATAAAGGAAAATTTCGAGCATCATACTATGACACGGATATTAACCTGTTCGGCCCTGTGAATCCTTGGAATCAAGAGAAATGCCAGAAGAAGCTAAGCTTTTGACATCATCAATGTCATCATATCTGGCAGCCTGTCAAAAATAAAATAAAATAAAACAGAATTCAAGCTGATTAACCGACTGATGGACCAGTTAGCAGCCAATAGATCATAGATGTAACCAAAATGTTATAATTGAGAGAAATGGTCCAGAAATTTTAAACTGGAGCTAGAGTGTCATAAGCATGTTAGTAAAATCGTTATACTAAGCCATGGAGGTTCATTTCTAAAATTAATTTTTTTTGCTTTCACTTTTCTCCATCAAGGATGGACAGCTTGAATGGATTCCTTTTAGTGTTGGTAGTTTGCACACTATATTAGAACCAATTTTGGACTAATCAGACTAAGAAAATATGGCATTCAATTTTGATAAAACTAGTGACCAAAAAAATGAAAAAACAAAACAGAAAAGAGAACATGCAGTTCATGACTTGGCTTGGTCATTTACTATTGAGTACAAGATGAGGAAAACTTGAACGACAAGGTTTATTGGGATGGCTAAAAATGAAAACTGGTCAATGCAGTGAGAAATCATATCTCATGCCCATACAGAAAAGAATTAAAACCTTCATGAACAAGACCCCAGTTTAGTTATGATGTGGCTTTCTTGTGATTAATTTCCTCCTCTTTGGTCAATTTTTTTTGAGAATGTCAAGAATCAAAATTTTGTTTCGGTGCATAGTTTTTTATTAGCATGGAAACGGAAATGTTTTGGAAACACTTCAGAAACATTTCAAAAATATTTCAAAAGTGAATGGCTTAAACATGGTGGTGTCAAAAATCCAATGATCAAACACCTGCACTATTTTAACCTTGAACTCCTGTAATACATAGCCAGGCCACAACATCAGTTGCTTTCCGACAAAAAAAGGAGAGAGGGGGCTCTGCTTTTCTATTTTTATACATCCCTCAACATTTGCTCTTTGCCAATGTGGGAATTAAGGATTGAACGAGATATTAATCCTTTATAATTGTGCAACACTTGTAGTCGTAGTCTTTTAGCTTATGTTGCCCCCAGCCCAATTGTTTGTTCCACAAACTCGTCCCATTAGGGGAGGGAGGACTGGGTTCTAGAAGAATTGGCTTGGATTGTATTTCCATCTCCAGCTGCTCCAAAGGTGATCTGAGTTACAGAAATTTGTTTGAAATCACCAAAGCTAAAACTGTAATATGTTGTACACATACAACATCATCAGGTTCAGATATACAAAAAGAGATATCTGCACAACCAAAGAATTCCAGACAGAAAAACCCATTTACAAAAATCTTAATTGGTGTGAGACACGCGTAAATTTGAAAAGGAATGGAATGCTCAAGAGAAGTTGAAAGTTGGAACGCTAGACGTGTATTTTTGAGACACTGATATTGGTAAAGAGTCCTAAGAAAACACCTAATTCTAGTTCTCCTATGCCTACGTGCAAAAGGCATCAAAAGCCTTAAGGCTTGGGACACCCGCATCCATGCAGACTAAGGGTGACATTATTAAGAGTGGCTACATGAATCTATATTAGTTTATTTAAAAATAACAATAAAACTAGCACTTGAAATTTTAGATGGGGGGATGCATACAAAAAAATAATTATACTGATGAAGAGAAAAACCTAATTGTAGGAGATTAGCCAGGAATTCCATTTATGAGAGAGGAGGATGTTTTAAAATATGAAAGGAAACATCCAAAAGGGCAGGCTGGATGTTCAACTTGATTAATTAAACAGATGCATACCTGGAAAAGAATAACATATGCCCACTTTTCCAACAGTATATTTTGTTAGATCTAACGCTAGATTCTATCAGATCTATAGTCTAAATAGTTGTGCGTGGATCCCTCTTCATCATGTATATAACTGTGGGTGAACACATCCACATCCATATGCAGGTTTTTGTAGTAACATTCAATTCTTCTGCAATGGACTAGTAGTGTTTTTTAGGTTCACTGGGGGCTTTAACATCAACCAGAAGATAATATTTGAAATGTTAATTCAGAGTTTTCGCGCTTCATTTGGGTTATAGAAAGTGACTCTCATGGAGTTCAATGTATGTGCTGTTAATTCCATGATGCTCGTTATTGCCTGGTAGGCCTCCCGTCCAGTTTGATAGATTTAAAAATCCCAAATTTGAAAAATCATTTAAAGGTTTCACAGCTCCATAAGGTATTAGTTGAGAGAAATATCATTGTGATATCTCACCCTTCCCTTGAAGGCTTCTTGTTCACCACTTTCGGTGATTGTGGTTGAGCACAAGTTCTTAAAGCCGATGAGTTTGTTCTTGATAATATGGTCTGGGAATTTTATTGTCACATTGCGGATTTCCATAAGCCAAATATGACCTTTAATACTTATGTAAGAGGTTAAGAGTTTTCTTCCTCTGTGGACGACGTTGTGCAATATTTTCACTTGCCTCGAGTGAAAAATCCTAAAAATACCCTCCTATTGACCCTCGAGTCTTTCCCACCTACGCCCAAGTTCAACGTGTTCTCACGGGTGGAACCTATTTGACAAGTAGCAGCAAAACTCTAGCCTCTCATCTCATCCCCGAGGATAAACTCCTCAACCTCATCCTCTTTGCCAATTTCCTTTCTAGGCATCATCTTTCAACTCTCAATGAGGATAGGTGTACGTTGATGTTTGCTATAGGCATTGGATTGACCATAGATCTTCTTGCTTTAATCTTTAATAACATTGGTCGTGCATCCGTATCCAAACCCAACAATGTTGGTTTACCCTACGGTCTTTTCATCACTACCTTCGTCCGTTGTGTGTCCTACGTATTCCCAATGAGCCCATTCAAGAACTTCGGCCTCCCATCGATGAGAATACGCTTTCTCGGAGTCAGCAACACGATGCAACTCATCCCCATTCTACTTTTGCTCCACTGATGTTGTTGTACCTCCTGCTCCTGCTGACGGTGTCGTACCTCCACCTCCAGCTCCTCCTAAGGTTGATCTTTCCCCGATTCTTCATGCCATCTAATCTCTTCAACAGTCTGTTCACGAGGATGTGGCCCTTCTCCGTACTGATGTGGGCACTCTTTCCAACTACGTTGACATGCCTTCCGAAAATGTTGGTGCGATGCGGGCTGATCTTGACAATGCTCTTGGCTATGCTTGTCCTTTTCCTCCTCGCCAATGACTTGCTTCCATTTAGTGGAAAAAAGGGGGAGATGGTTGCTAGTTGTCTTTTGCAGTGCTTTTGCAGTGCCATTTTGTGGCTGATCTTTGATTTGTTTTGACAACAAATATAGGCGCTGAAGATGAAGGTGGGCTAGTAGTTGTGTTTTTTTTAGGAGATGTAGCCGGTAGTTGATGGCTTCATTTTTTTATGTTTAACTCTTATGTAATGCATGTTTTGGAATGTAATGGATGCTTTTTGTTTATAATGACTGATGTTTCTGATTGACCATCTTGGTCTTCGCTTTCTCTTGCATGGTCATGAATGTTTCAAGTTTTCTATGAATGGTTGATGATCTCTTGATCGATGTGTTGAGGGGGAGTAAAATACCTTGTTTTATGATATATTTCAGTTGATCTTGTCTTAAGAATTGTGTTGTAGGTGCTTCATTGCTTTGTGATGAAATCTAAGTCTTAGAGCTTGGTTTATTTTCAAGGTTGATGTTATGAGATTTGGGTTTGAGAGTTAATGATGTGTATTTCTTGGGCTTTGTCACCAAATGGCCAAAGAGGGAGATTGTTAGGATTTTTGTTAAACTTGGCCTATTTTGAGTTGTAAAATGTGAGGAGTTGTTTTCTTAATTTGCATGATGCTTGAGTGAGAAGGGATGAAATGTAATTGGTTCAGAAATAGGTGATAGTGCTGCGCATCAGGAGTTGTGAAAGTGTCATTGCCAGCTTGGAGCATGCTGCAGCAAGCTAAATAGAAGAGTTGAAGTATTGAAGGGTAGTGCACTTTGCTGGTAACCTTGCCAGTCGCTTGCACTGGCATGAGGGTTAAAGCTTCAAAAAAATTCAGAAAACAACTCCCCACATTTTACAACACAAAATAGGCCAAGTTTAACAAAAATCCGAACAATGTTCACTAGGTCTCTCGATTTAAGGCTACACTTCTGTTGAAGTACTTTTGCTGCACTACAACTCAGTGTACTGCCTTCAGGACACAACACTCCGACCACTCACTGTAAGTTCCCTTGGCCTGGTAAGAGAGGAAAGAATAAGAATATCATAAACCCATAGCGTCGAGGATTCTATGAGGCATTAAAATTTAAATTTGTGATGATAAATTCAATCTCCAGATCATTTTACCAATAAACTAGAAGCATGACCATTGACCACTTAGATAACTGTTTAGAACTTGAAGAAGGAAGAGAAAAAGGAAGTGAGAGAGAAATTGTAGGAAAAGTCCTTTCTAGGAACTTGAGAAAATGGAAGGAATATAATTTTCCCTCGTTTGAAATACAAAGAAAAGAGGAAATAACATAATATGGAAAAGGAAACATCAAAGAAAATGAAAGGAAATAGAGAAAGAATATATCTTTCCTTTGCTTTTCTTTAGATTTTGTTCTCTTCCCTCCTAAACTAAACCAAAGGGCGAAAGGAAGGAAAATTATTATTTTCCATTCTTTTTCCTTCCTTTTCTCAAGTTCCAAACAAGCTGAATGTCTCCTATAACTTTTGTATCTTCAATAACATTGACATTCAAAAGTAGCTTCATCAAACTATTTGCTTACGCAAATAAAGATGATTGACATAGTAAGTCCAAGAATTAAGGGTTAATTATATGGATACAGTCTCAACAATGATTCAGTATCACTTTACTCCCTTGAATTAAAAAAGGGTACAAATTGACCCCTTAATTTATGACTGTAAATGTGTAACGAAGTCGTTAACGGATAAGGTAAAATTACCTTCTTAACCTCAACTAAGTTAAATTACATTACCCCAGTCCCACTCTTTCCCCCAGACCAGCATAGACCTCCCCTCTCTTTGTGTATATGTATGTAGGGCTCCTATAGATAGATGGATGTATACGATCTATACATATATGTATGCACATGTATAGACATTCCCTAGGGCAATTTTGACCTCAAAAGAAGTCATTTACCAATCATTTTTGTCAAAAGAAATCATTTATCTGTGCAAGGGCATTTTGGTCTATCTTTCAGTCGTGTGCAACTCGCATGACTTTTTTTCGTTGCTTTCTCAAATGATAACCTCATGGAAAGGGTGAAGTGATACAATTTCATAGTTTAGGGGGTTATAATGTCTAATTTTTTAGTTGAGAAAAGTAATAATGAGTCCCAGTTGAAGGGGTGTCCAACCGTCTAATTAACCCAAGACATAACTAATCAATTAATCAGTAATTGGATTGAGTTAAATTTTTCCAATTGGGACCAAAAACCTTCATCATATACTGGTAATAGTACGACTGCTTTCACTTAGTTATATTATTCGTACATAAAAACATCACAAAGCTTAAGAACCACAGCTTTTCTTTCTCTATCTTTTCCTCCATTTTCTCAACGACCAAACAGTTATAATTATACTTAACCCTCAAAATAAAGTTGCCACCACCAAAAATCACAAGAAACCCATGAAAAGCTATTAGGAACCACAACACCCAAGAAACAGTAAGACAGAGATCTACTTATAGACATGTCGTGTGCGTCACTGCGTGTGCATTGAAAAACGCTTGAAGCACTGATGAGTGGTCGTACCTCAAGGAAGGCCTCGACGTTATCCGGCGTCGTTTCCACAGGAGTCTGCTATCCCGCGTCGGCCTCCGCCCCCATCCCGATTTCAGTCGGTCAGTGCGATAGAGATGAAAGTAGAAATGGGCTTTTCGAGACTAGTCGGAAGAAAAACTGTTTAAAACGGGTCAACTAGATTCTCTGAATCTGATCCTGTTATCAAATAATTTAGGCCGGGTTGGCCCGTTGACTGTTGTACTGCATGAAGTGCTTCCACGCCAAAACAATCATTTATCCTTTTTTATTATTTTGTCAGTGCTCTTGGAGACTTGAAATGCTGGCCTGGCTGCTCCTCTTACATGGGGCTACCCGAGTAGGAATGGTAGCGGGTTGTATATCGGATGGGTTAGACCCAACCTCGATCTTACTGGAAAAACTCCCCTCACACCCGACCTCATATCGGTGTTGAATTTTATAATCACACCCTATAAAGAAAAGAGTAATATTATATATAAATTAATTTCACAATTTATTTTTTCACACTATAAAATACAATGTAATGGGATTATATTAATAAATATATATGAGATTTATTCATTTTGTGTCTTTTAGATAAGAAAGTAGATTAAAAATTAGTTTACGCATAGTATTTTTTCAAAGAACAGTAAAATTAAATTTACGTTTCAGCATCCAAAGCAGATAAAAAGATCTAAATTTCGGCTCCAATATAAGTACGGTAAGATTTCTCGCAAATAATTATGTGGTACTAAGGAGTAATACTTCTTGGCGAATGTGTAGAATAGTCTATATGCATATTCATTTTACACCGAAAAAAATTATTACCTTACCTTTCAATTCAAGATAGTCGATTTTGTTCTCCATGATTATATGATATTGTTATCTTTTCTGAGATCTTAGTGATGAACTTTTTTCGAGATTTTTTTGTTTCTATCTTTGTCTTTTCAATTCTTTAATTTCCTTTCAGTTGAATTCCATTGAACTACGTTTTCTGGTTTTAAAAATAAGCAAAAAGGTAATCAAATCATTGATATTGGGTAGAGATTGTCATTTCTCTGTCGTCTTTTTAAAACTTTGGTTTCTTTCGGTTTTGTAAGTCACTTTTAGCTTGCTCTAGATTTCAATTACATTCATGATGTTTTTCAAAACTTGAGCACAAAACAAATTTTCTCCAGCAAAACAGTATTAATGTTTAGTTGATTTGAAATCAGATTCTTTTTAATAAAGTTCATTAATCTTTCCTTGATGAATTTCTGAAAACTAATTCATTCATTCCTTGTCTTTCCTATCTGATATTAGAACTTGTTAGAAAATATGGATCAAAAATTCAAAATGCTACAAGAAAATAATTAGAATAAATAAAATTACAAAAATATATAACAATCACTAATTGACAGGGACGTATAGTCAATGTCTTTAGAGTAAATTGCACCCTTCTAACTATCTAAACCAGTGCAACAAGTTATGACAGTATACCTTTTAGGATATAACTGTCGATCCTCATAAGAGTGCACTCTCAAGTGCAGGGGTATAAACAACTGCTCTTGATTGACCCAAAATCAAACGAAGGTATATTAATGTGGAACATACTAAAATAGTTTCTAATCAAATCATGAAGCATGACGTGGTGTACAAAATCCAACTACCTAATAGTTCATATATACTGCCGAAGGTCTTGCTAATAACCAGAACGAAATAATCAAATCGTGAGGCATGAAGAGGTGTAAAATTCCAACGAGCTAATAGTTCATAAATAATAAAAAAGGACCTGCTAATAACAAGAATAAAGTATCCGTTAGCGTGAACCAATGGCTTGAAATGTCTCTGGCACTAACTCAACATATAATTAAAGGAATTTTATCTCATAAAATATTCTCTATATTCTAACTCCAAATGAATTGGTATCTACAACGAATAGTCATCAGCCCATTCAAATACTTTACTGTTACAAGCAATGATAAAATATAAATATATATATATATATATTAATTAAAATAATGCAAAGATAAAACCGGATGCACCCACTGTTGATTTAAAACTTTCGAAAATTAGGGTTTCAAACCCTTATTTGAATCATAAAAGGTTACTCTCATTTTTCTCACGTTTCTAAGAGACCCCAATCATGGAGAGGTTATAACGAGTTCTTTGGAGTATGACTTTTCACAAATATTTGAAAAATGATTTTGAAAACATAAGGGTTTAAAACCCTAGTTTGAACCTTAATTGTTTTTATTATTTTCTCTCTACTTGCCACACCTCCAATCCAATTAGATATTAATTATGTCAGATTAGGCGAAGCGTGATCGCACAAGTCACCATACCTGCGAACGACACCTTAACACCTAATCGAAAAAGAGAACGCAGCGGAATATAATAACAGTAAGAAATAACTATAATAAACGCCCCAACATACATAAAGGAAATCACAAATCATCAATACATGACCAATTGAAAAACAATCAACAATCCTCTAAATGCTCTATCATCGTACCATGTTAATAAAAACATCACATCAGGACTCAACGTCCCATTTAAAATACAACTAAGAAACCGAGAGTATGACAACAGAACTCTCTCAAGCCCAAGACTTGATATCTTAACACCGACATAAATGCCATCACGGCAAGGACCAAGACTATAGTGAACCGAACCGCCATCTCCACGTTACCTATCAAAACAATTTGTGTGGGTGTGAGCTAAAAGTCAACGTGCTCACAATAGATAATCAAACTCATAAAGAATGATAAATCCAGTCACAGAATCAGCCATGAATGAATAATCCATCACCCAATGATATATACTCATCTATAAAATACCAACATCAACAATATGTAAACATCCTCTCATCACTACCAACAATGTAATCTACTTCATGTGATGCAATATCTCTTATGATGCAATGCATGAAACACCCACATGTGCGTGCGATTTAGATAACGTTAGTCCAATACATCGATGACGCGTTATCAAGAAATGCCCACTGTGGCACCCCTAGGCTAGTCTGCTGTGACTAAGCCTTGGTTAACCCCACATCGGTTAACTCTTCTAGTATAATACAATGCATACAATATGAATGGAATGCAATGTCACCTCCACCTCTTATACAACCTCATCAATATCACCGCATATATAAAACATCATCATTATCACCACATATATATAACCTCATCAATAGTATGTTATATACATAATGATCAAGTAACCCCATATGAATAAAACTGTAACAATCAACACCAATGTTCATAATAAGACAAACAATACACCAATATAAATAGTAAGGCATCCAAGTCAATATCAATAAGATCATCATAAATCTCATAATCCTACAATTAACACCAATAGATAATATTAAACACAATATATTCATTCAATGTGAAATGAATATCTTAAATCCCACAATTGCCACCAATATAGATAATATTCCAAATCATATATTCATTCAATATAAATAAGATTATCTCAATTCCCACAATCAACATCAATAATACAAGCATCTCACAATCAACACATAATATTACAAACAATATATTCATTCAATATGAATATGAATATCCTAGATCTCACCTATCACCGTACACACCCCACGACCAAGATCACTCCTTGAATAATGTTGACGGATCTTGCCCTCCATTAAGTCCTACCACCACAACCGTGTTAGTTTAGGAATTCCAGTAATCATAATCAATATAATATATACACAATCTCAATTAAACTCCCAATGGAATGCTAGAGCTGAAAAATACTAAAATACACTAAGTCTTCCAATCTGTCAAAACTAACACAGGCTTCATCATTTGGACATAATTTTGTGATCTTATACCCAAAAATTTTAAAAATTTAGAAATACAAAATAAACATCTCAAAGAGTATCCAGACCAAATTTTACATTTTTTAAACATCCCTAAGTATTTATTTGGTATTTTCTCAAACAGGGCAGTGCTGCTAAATTTAAGTTTCTACAGCAGATGGTCGTATTTAAGAGGTCTGAAACCTAAGTAAACAATATCTCCTTGACCTAAAATTTGGTATACAATCTCATCCATGTATCTAGAAAATACAGTCAAAATTTCATAATTTTTTGAATACTCGAACTTGGTCGAATGCTCTGTCAAACCAGAAGTTACAAATCTAGGCAGATCTGGGCATTAGACTGCTACAGTGGCAGCTTAACTTTGAAAAATCACCATAATTTGAATATAAAACATTTTTGGCTGAAACCAAAGCCCAAATTTCTCTAAGATCTCAAAGTTAAGTGTACAAAAATTCAGCTATAAATCAAATTTGTAAAGAGACCAAACAACCTCTGAAAGTGGCTGTTTCCACAAATTTTCGCAGCAGAAATCTTCCAACTTTGGATAAAGGTTTCTCTCTCAATTCTTAACTAAATCAGATGAATTTTGTGTCTAAATCGAGTAATTTTTTGAGATCTTTCCACATATAGTCTCAGAATTTAAATCAGATCTCGTTAAGACTTTGAAAACAGAGTTGACAGTGGCTGCTCCTGCCCAAATTCTGAGCAGCAGCCATGGTTAATCCTTTATTCCAGCTTAAATCTACATGTATGCAAGACTAGGAGCTTGAAAATTAACAGGAGAATAATTACCAGACGTGAAGAATCCAGCTTTGCCTTTCCTTCTCTCTTCTCTTTCCTTCTCTTCCTTTCATTTTTCTTCCTCTTCTCTTTTTCTCTTCTCTTTTCTCTCGCTCTCTCTCTTTCTCTCTATACGTATGAGCAGCCCTCCCCCTTGACTTGCCTTTTTCTTTCTTTCCTCTCTATATGCTATGTGAAGTGTAAGGCACTTTGGCCAAATAGCCAAAGTGGAAATGTGCACCTTGGCTGAATGGCCTTCCACTCATTTTTTTTTTCCTCTTACGAACAAGACTGTTAGAAATATTTACCTTTTAATATATCATTGTGCAATCAGATGGCTTGGTAGTGCCCATGTATAGGCCTTGAGAAGTCTTGTGATGATGACACCAAATACACACACATATGCATCGTAATAGGTTATCTCACTTATTCCTATTCCTATTGCCTTGCTTGAACCAATTAACTTGTTAGGTAAATGTATATCACATGCTTAGGTATCCCCCAACATTCCTCCACCTCACCACTTCCATGTTATATGCCACTTCCATGCACTCTTACCTTAAGTAAAAACATATTACGGCTAATGAGGTATGATCAGCTTTGTTGTAAGTAAATTACACACACATGCACCAACATAATTTTACATATTTGACATTATAAAATTGAGGTCTCACACTACTCCTTAGAGACCATAACCATAGGAAAGTTAGGATCATCCTTGAATGTGACTTTTGAAAATACTTTTGAAGAAGGGTTTAAAAATTTGTTTGAAACCCTACTTTGAATCGTGATGGCAGGGGCGGAACTAGGATTTTGTTTTGGGAATTGCCACCTTTTTTTTTATCAACAAAAAAGGTGTATATATAAAGTGTCAAAAACAAATTATGAACAAAAAAGTATGCAATTATCAAAAGAGCTCAACTCAAAGATTGTGCTCATCTATTAATCAACTACACAAAAAGTAGATTCAAAAAAATTTTCTTTACACCAAAAATAAAAATTGTGCACTGCACAAATTTGTAGCTTGTGAAGTCAGTATCTTTAAAAGCGTGAACTCAATGTTCTATTACAGGAAAAATGGGTAAGACCCGTAGTCCATTATATATAAGTTTTGATAGTTTGTTAGGTTAAAAGTTAAAATTTTAAGAAGGGTTTCAAATTGATCTTAAAGAGAGTTTTAAATTGGGGGGGTGCTATTATAATAAATGTTTGTAGGAACATCATATAATATATTGTATATGGAGGTGTTACCAAAGCCATGGCACCCTCCCCAAATTACATGGGTTCACCCGTGCACGATGGTTTATGATTTTCTCACTTTTTCTTAGAGACCATAACTATGAGAAGATTAGAATAATCATTGGAATGTGACTTTTAAAAAAGAATTTTGGAAAATTTATGATTTTTAGCCTTTCACTAGAGAGAACTTTGAAAACACTTACGTAAGCATCTCATTTTTGCCCACTCGGCAATCTCTGGCCCGACTGGACCTACGGTCAAATGCTTACAATACAATCAAACTCAATCGGTTATTCAAACCTAGTCTATTCAATCAATCGCTTCCCGGGCCCAATCGAAACCAAATGACTAAAATGCCCCTGAGGCATCATTCCAGTCCAATTCAATTCGGCACGCTCTTTGAGAGAATGTCTAAGTCCTCAAAGCGATAAGTCCATCCCTTCTAAGATTGTCCTCAACAATCCGGCATGCTCAGAATACCATTTGAACTAATTCTAGACCTGTTTCGATATTTCTCGATCAAAATAACCATTTTATCCCCAACGCTCGATCACCCTCGTCAACCACACCAACTCTGGGTATTAAACTGGTAAATTTCCGGAGCACTCTCACAAGTATCCCTGATCTCCAAATCTCATTTCAGTCAATTACAAGCATGTTCCAAGGTCTTCCGTTTTAAATAACCGTTTGCCCCTAATTGGGGGCCGGTCGTCCTTTTCAACCACTCCGCCTTTGGATATCAAACTTATAAATCTCGAGGGGCACTCCCACGAGCATGCCCAACCTCCAAATCCCTTCCCAATCAATTCCGGATATGTTCCAGTGTTGACATGAAACACCGGAATAAGTGGAGCCCAAGGGGTAGTTTGGTCATTTTTTACCAAAATGGGCTAGCTGGCAGTGATGTTGACCTAGGTTTTGAGTATTTCCTTCACTCTGATGGTGTGTGACTAGTTGGTTTCCAAAGGTATCTCGTCCTTTGGTAAATGTGTTACGGCCAAGAGGCTTGTTCGGTCCTGTGACATTGAGGGTTTGTTGGCATTCTCGATGTTGACCTGTTTGCGAGTGTTTTCATCACTCTGATGGTTATGATGTTTGTGAGTGTTTCCGTCACTTTGACGATGTTCGTTCATTCCGAAATCTGCCTAATCTCAGGAAGTTGCTGGATGGTCTTATCGCCTCGGGGCCTTAAGTACTTTCTCGATCGGGGTGCCAAATAACGAACATTCTCAATTAGCGGGCTAGCAGGCTCTAGAAGTGTACCATTCTACCATCTCGGGAATTTGGGTTTTGTCCCAATCGACCGGTGTGAAAGGACTTATCGTTCCGAGCTATTTTGTGCTTTCTCAATACACGTGCTATGTTAGATAAACTTACCGTCTAAAAGATTAACTTTCTTGAAAGACATGTCAAATTGCGTTTGACTGGTCTGGATTGGAATTGGAACTAGAATTGAGGTTAAAATACGAACTTACCGTCTTCAGGAAGACATGCCAACTAGAAATGGACCAAGCAATGCCTTAAGGGCATTTTGTCATTTTACCTCTATTGGGCCAGGAAAACTTACCGTGAATAAAAAATCTTAGGAAAAACACTCCAATAAACAAAAATCTAATTTTAGGTTGAGAAAAGATTTATTATCTAATTTAAACTAAGAAAGAAAAAGTTTCAGAATCAATCGTTCCAACCAATTGTGTCTCTTGGAATCCCAAAGGAGATAATTTAATAACTCAAATCCTTCGACTACGTCGCGAGTCTCGGATTTGGAAGATTTAACAATAAAAACAAGTGTTCTTCAAAACTTCAACTTCTAGAATAAATCGGGCTGTTATAATCAAGGACGTGTATCATCGATTCGTGTAACACATATACTGAACCCAACTCAAGCATAAATGTTACAAGGCAACGTATATACTGAGTGTGGTATTCACACATAAGCGTTACCGAACATAATAGGACGCCCAGGTTTTTGAAAGTATCTAGAACGAAGAAGATGAAGAAAAAGTATCAAGAAGATATAACAGTGAATCCAACCTTACCTCCATTGTTCATCCTCGATCCCCAATCAATCTTCACAATTGATCCCGAGTTAAGAAATTTAGCCGCTCATGGCCATGGAAAACAATTAACTATGTATTGAAAACTTTATGGAATATAAAAACTATAAACAAACTATAAATCTTGAATTAATTATAGAAACTATGGATTCTTGAACACAATCTTGAATTAAAGCAGTAAAACTTGAATTTATTAGAAATAATTACAAGAATAATGAAAACCTTAATTACTCCTATGAATCTAGACTAAAAAGCAGTAAAAACCCTCAAGAAATCGTCCTCCCTTCACAGAAAATCGAAGGGATATATATAGAGATAGCAAACCGAGTCCTAGCATGAATAGGAAACTTGACTCAAAAATCCTTCTTAGAGTTCGAACCCTCCTGAAGGCGTTCGAACCCTCAGAGCCTTGTTTCTCTCTTTTTCCTTCTTAGAGTTTGAACTCTCCATTTCCCCTTATAATCAAAGTTCGAACTCCTAAACCTGTATATGCCTCTTCTATTTTTCAAACCTCTGAGCATTTGAACCCTCCTTAGGGAGTTCGAACCCAAAGGCCAAAATACCATTTTTCTTCACATTTGCTAGCCACCGTTCGAACTCCACTTTCTTCTTGTTTCCATCGTTCGAACGCTTGGTGTATTTTTTCACAATTTCCATTATCTTCTCCTTATTTCTTTGCAGCTCCGTTCAAGGCTCTTGGAGTCCATTTCTCACAATGCTCGTTAGACGTGAACTTGTATAACCTTGTGAAATCTTTTCAACAACGCATCTTTCATTCAATTCCGAGCTACGGATGAAACTTTGCACATTTCCTGACAAATCCTAACAATGGTTCTCGATATGCATGCCTGCACTCTGGATTGCTTCTATGGCTCCAAATTCTCCTCTTTATCAGCATTTACCTGCAATGAACTCAAAATACGATTCTCAGTACAATATACACTAAAGAGGGTATAATTAACCTAATCTGAAGCTAACTTAGGTCAGTTTAGTTGCATTGAACTGCACTTATGCAGCTCAATCACCTGGCTGGCCCACGAAGCAGTTGATTGACTAGATTGATCCGAAAAGTCGGTTTGGGTTTGAATGTAAGTTTGGTTTGGCCGAAGATTGTTGAGCGAGCAAATATGGGGTGCTTATACCTAGGTTAACCTAACCCTAGTTAGTTAATCCTAGGTCACCTAACCCTAGTTAGTTAACCTTAGTTGTCCTAACCCTTGTTACCTTAACCAAGGTTGCTTAAACTTCAAGACTTCAATTCAAAGGCCCTTTTCAAATGATCTTTCATTTCAAAAACCATTTTTAAAACATGCTTTTAAAAACCTCCTATTCTCTTGAGTTTCCAAAAATCCTAATTCAAAAGTCTTCTTAAATGCTACTGTGGGGGAATAGCACATGGCTCAACCCAGTGGGTGAGGCCCAATCTACACAAATTACAGTTGGGCTACTTGGCGGCCCGAATCAGAGCTAAGGGACGGTCCGACCCAAGCCACTGACCTCCTTCCAACCTTGGCCCAAACCGCGAAAGGCAAGCCCAAACCGCTAGCAGTCTTTGTGCATTAAATGCAGAGTTGATCCACATTAAATGCACGAGCGGCTTCCCACGCGACGTCAACGTGCACGTCCGGTTATCCGGAATCCTCAGCAGCGGTAAGTCAGGCCCTGCACACGGTCAGTCGATGGTATGCAATGATGCCTACCCAGCAGGCCATGATGATCTGCTAGTAGGCAAGGAGCGAAACACTCCGTCGATCACACTATAAATATTCGAACCCTCAAGAGCCAGGTATGGACAACGAACTCCAAGTATACACAACTTTTATTGATTCCAATCTTGATTAAGCTTGCTAACTTAATCGTTGAAATGTGATCGGCCCAACAAGGGTCGACCCATTCTAATCTTCTTTTCTTGCAATGAGTTTGGACTCATCCATATGGGCTTGAGAGCTCGGCCCAACCTTCTCGAAAAATTCCACTTACAATTGACGCCTCCTGTGGGAAGGCATAACAAAACCATGAGTTTGAACGACCGAAGAGGAAGAAGAGAGAACCACGATGGGAGAGGTAGCAGAGCCACCTCCAGCAAAGATAAGACTAACTCGACGCACTGCCAATCTACACCAGTAGATCGGCAGTGAGGACGAACACTAAGGTCGAAAATATGGACACCTGCTGAAAGCCACCAGGAAGCATCGGATGAAATGCGGAGGAATACAAACTATGTCAGGGATAGAAACTTTTGCAGAAACCACCATCGAGACCTTGCCCCATAGCCCTCCAGTGGGCGAGTCCTAAGTGAAGACACACTCTGTGATGTAAAGAGGGAAATTCGGCGGTGCGGTGAAGAGATTGCTTACCTCACCTCCTAAGTTCGGGTCATGAGGGAGGCAATATCTGGAAGAGATGGGCATTGGAGAGAAAGGTTAGGAGCAGATTACTGGCAGTAGGGACGATCCAGCGCCGTGGGTAAGAGGGAGCTACACCTCTAGTACCCGGTGTTGTGACAATCGGTAGAAAGATCGACGGAGAGGAACGAGTGAAACCCCGCCAAATGACGAGCATGTGGAGGGCGATCAACAGAAAAAAGACTAGGATAAATGGTACAACAAAAAGTAGAAAGATAGGAGGCAACAAACAAAGGAGCGTACAGCCCACGACCTAGTCAAGAAGGCCTTAGACCAAATCACATCCTCGCCATTCACAGAGGAGATTGAGTCCTACCTAATTCCTTGAAAATTCACCTCACCAAAGTTCACTTTATATGATGGGAATGCCTACCCGGTTAACCATGTTCGACATTACAAACAGCTAATGGTAGTATGGTGCAGTGACAAAATGTTGATGTGCCAAATCTTTCCCTCCAGTCTGGGAAGTGCGGTCTTACGATGGTTCGACAAGTTGCCATCTAAATTTGTGTCAAACTGGAGGCAACTTGCCGAGCTGTTCACCGCGCGTTTCATAGCAAACACCCTGCAACCAAAGGAGGTTAATTTTTTACTGACCTTACAAAAGGAAGAAGGGGAAGGATTGCTGGTATACGCACGATGCTACTGGGAGGCTTACAACGAAATTGACGAGTGCAGCGAGCAACTGGCTGTGACTTAGTTCAAAATCAGCTTTCCCAGAAAGCATCGTTTGCGTCAATCCTTGATGAAGAAACCAGCCCTCACAATACAGGAGTTGATGCTGAGAATCGAGCGCTACGCACGATTGGATAAAGATATGCCCCAGCCAAGTTCGACAAGGGTCGGCACTGTTGTTGACAAAATAAACAAGAAGGATGCCAAGAAACCCCAATCCGAAGATAACAACTAGGGAAAAAGGGTGAATGAGGGGGTCTATACAGTCTTTAAGGACCCCATTTATAAAATCTTGCCCCATATCTGTGATAAGCCATTCTTCAAGTGGTCACCAAAGTTAGGAGGAAATCCAGCGACCAGAGATAAGAAGAGGTTCTGTTCCTACCACTACGAGAAGGGGCACAAAACGGAGCAATGTCGGCATCTCAAAACCCATTTGGAAGACTTGGCCAAGGCTGGCCATCTCAACCAATTCATTGATCTGGACAAGACGAAAAATGAAGCCGATCAATCGCAGGTGGAAGACACAGCCTAGAAAGAGATAGAAGTAAGACCGGTCGGAGTAATCAATGTGCTGCACGGTTCGTCTGAATCAGGAACCGTCGACCCATTTAGATACCGGGCCGAGATACAGAAGGCTGCACACTTAAGGGAAGTAATGCAGATACAACCACTAAGCAAGAAAGTCAAAGTCGGTGAATGCCATACATCCATTACCTTCACCGGTGAAGATCTCGTGGGAGTACACACCCCACACAATGACGACTTGGTTGTAACACTGAGAATAACGGACTTCGATGTAACGAGGTTGCTCATTAACCAAGGAAGTTCATCCGAAGTCATGTACTACAGCTTGTTCAAAAAACTGGAACTCAAGGAGTCCGACCTCCAGCCATCACTTAACCCACTAGTCAGATTTAGCTTTGATCCAGTTTGGCCCATGGGGAAGGTAACGATTCTAGTAACTGCCAGAGGAATTACATTACAAACAGAATTCCTGGTAGTCAACGTGTCCTCCCCTTACAATGCCATCATAGGGCGAACCTGGTTACACCTCATGAAGGCCATTCCTTCGTCCTACCATCAACTAATCAGATTTTCAACCTCTGATGGAGTGGGGGAGATAAGAGGAGACCAAGTGGCTGCCAAATAGTGTTTTCTAATAGCATGCACAACCAAGGCGAAAGCTGAGAATGCACAAATGATGGAGCTGCACGAAGACACCCCAACCATCGACGATGTGGGACAAACGCCTGAAAACAAAGCTGTGGAGGATTTAAAGAAGATATACATTGATAGGCAGGGAGATAAGTACTTCGTCATCAGCACCTCTTTGTCCAAACGGGAGGAATAGTCTTTGATCGAGTTATTGACAAGTTACCTGGAAGTGTTCGCCTAGACCCCTTATGACATGCTGGGGATTGATGCCGATGTTACCTGTCATCGGCTAAATGTCGACCCAAAATGTCGATCTGTGGTCCAAAAAGGAAGAAGGGTAGCCACCCAGCATGTGGACGCTGTTATTGAAGAAACGGAGAGGCTTTTGGAAGCTGGGGCAATTCGAGAAATTAATTACCCGAGCTGGCTTTCAAACACAGTGGTGGTAAAAAAGAAGGACGGTAAGTGGAGGGTCTATGTAGACTTCACTAACTCTCTGGACTTGTCTATAGCCTGGAGGTAGACTTTGGAACTCCTCCCGACCTTACAAAGCGAGTAATAATAATCCAGTTCGGCCAGCCCCAGGTTCACACCCAGGTGCCGATTAATTTCAAGCATACCAAAGATGATCCTATAAACGTTCGACAACAACTGGGAAGACGACACCTTATTTTTTATTATAAACTTATGAAGAAGAAGATGAAGGGAAAACCTAAGCCCCCCTTCTACGATAGTAATTATCGAAAATGGCACCCCCTTTTCGGTCTCACTCATACGGTGGTCCTCGGGATCGACTAGCTCTAAGCCGATCTCATTCGGGATGTCGAACCTAGCTCTAAATGCGGCAATGGCTACCAGACCATCTAGCATTCTTCGAAGACGAGATGTCATCAGGGGACAGCCGTCGAAGCACAAGAAGAGAAACAAAGAGAAGAGTGAAAGATATGTGGGCTTGAAAAACACTTACAGTGGTGGATGTCGAGATAGGCGACGCACACCCTAAATAGAAAGACGAAGAAAAACCAAGTGCCTTCCACCGGAAAGGGCATCACTCTTTTATATACATCAAAGCCATCGGTTGGTGCGCGGGAAAACGGCAGCAATCATGACGCTTTGTCGAAACGTCACATCGACCGTCGATTCGATGGCACCGTATCAATAGATCTTTTAAAATCCCCACCGTCCGCGTGGCCAGGTAACACTTACAGCCCTTGGTCGTTTGGGAAGTCAAAACGACACAAAGGCTGGGGGGTAATTGTGGGGGAATAGCACACGGCCTAACCCAGTGGGTGAAGCCCAATCTATATGAATTACAGTTGGGCTGCTTGGCGGCCTGAATTAGAGCTAAGGGACGGTCCAATCCAAGTGGCCGACCTCCTTCCAACCTTGGCCCAAACCGCGAAAGGCAAGCCCAAACTGCTAACGATCTTTGTGCATTAAATTCAGAGTTGACCCGCATTAAATGCGCAAGCGGCTTCCCATGAGACGTCGACGTGCACATCCGGTTAGCCGGAATCCTCAGCAGCGGTAAGTTAGGCCCTGCATACGGTCAGTCGGTGATATGCAATGATGCCTACCCAGCAGGCCATGATGATCTGCTAATAGGCAAAGAGCGAAACACTCCATCAATCACACTACAAATATCCGAACCTCCAAGAGCCAGGTATGGACAACGAACTCCAAGTATATACAACTTTTATTGATTCCAATCTCGATTAAGCTTGCTAACTTAATCGTCGAAGTGTGATCGGCCCAACAAGGGTTGACCCATTCTAATCTTCTTTTCTTATAAAGAGTTTGGACTCATCCATGTGGGCTTGAGAGCTCGGCCCAGCCTTCCTGGAAAATCCCACTTACAGCTACCATGCCCCTTTCAAAATGTTTTAAAAACCTCATAACCCTAAGGTGATCATAACCTCCTTATAGTTAAGATTTCCAAACGAAAAGTGATACATCAAATACAACCTTTAAGATTGTTCATATTAGGTCTGAGATCCTAAGTGTTTTCCAAAAGCCTTTTTCAAAAATGATTTTCAAGATTCACATCCTTAAAGTAATCTTAGGCCTTACATGGTTAAGGTTGTTCAAAGAAAGTGAGATATCAAGTAAGGTTTTATAACCCTAAAGTTTTCAAAACTCTAAGAGAAGTGTCTGACCCTTTTTCTAAAATGATTTTTCAAAAATCATAACCCTAAAGGAGTCCAGTTAATTAATAACTAGTCTCTCAAGGGTGATGAAACATTTCAAAGTACCTTTCATAAGGTATACAAAAAATTATTTCAAAAACTTTTCAAAGACAAATTCACCAGAGCTTTTCCAATCCAAGCTCCTTTTCAAAAATCCCTAATCGAGATTTCAAAAACATTTCCAAAGCTCCCTTGAGTTGTTTCAAATATTTCCCAAACTTTATTAAGTTGTTTCAAAACATTTCAAAAACTCTCTTAAGTTACTTCCAAAACACTTCAAAAAATTTTCAAGTTCTATTTTAAAAGCATTTTCCAAACTCTCTTGAGTTTTTTTAATATATTCCAAAGATCTCTCAAGTTCTATGTCCAAAGATGTTTTCAAACCCTTGAGTTTTATTTCAAGTCAAAACTCTTGAATCTAAAGTTTCAAAACCTTTCAAGACTTTCATGAGTCTATCTTCAATCGGGTCATAACCCAAACTATAACTGACCTAATTCTCGCCAAATGGAATATGTAGGCAACTTAGGAAAACCTAAGTGCAGTCACCATATCCTTCAAATGGACACTTTTCAGTCCTACAATTTTCAAAACTTGCCTGAACTACGAATGACCTAATTCTCACCAAATGAGATATGTAGACAACCTAAAATGGTGCGGTCATAACCTTTATGTCAACTCAAATTTCCTTTTCAAAAGTTTCTATCAAGTCAAAATTTCCTTCTCAAATCACTTCAAAAAATTTCATTTTCAAACATCTTTTCAAAAACATGCATCATTCATCATTCATCCAAAAAGTGATGACCAAACCCCGTTTTCAAAGTTCTAAAGTGGATACAAGTGGACTTTTAGTAATCGGTGATTTAAGTGAGTGAATTAAGGATGATTAAACATGTAAGACTAAAAGGGTGGGGTAGGATGATGATCTTAGGATATCTTCCCTACACATTACTTACTCTTGAAGTATAGATTTCTATTTCGAAGACCAAAACCGGAGTCACGTTTTCAAAAGGTTGCTAAAAAAACTCTTTTCAAAAAACCTTCTTAAGAAGGATATTTTTAAAACCTTTTCAAAACATCCAAGTTTAGTCTTCGGATTACACTTAGTTTTAGATGACCTAACATATCTTTAACTCGAGAAAATTTTCAAAAGCCCTTATTCAAATGAAAAATAAGTTTTCAAGTTCAAACCCAGTCGCACTTATCCTTTTAGGAGAATAAGTTCTAATAGATAAAGTACTATACTTTTTTCGAGCCAAGAGGACTTGGGTAAAAACTGAAGCATGACAATGAGCACTTCCATTTCTCTAAAGCTTGGCTAATTAGTTTCAAAGGCCACTTGGCCTTGAAAAGCATGCCCGGATGTTAAGGGGCATGACAATCTTTTTTGTATTAGTGGCGCTAGTGAGCATCGGTAATGACTTGTTTGGGGTTTTTGAACACTTTTGTTGCTTTGACAATATTGGCAATCGGTTCCAGAGGTTGTTCAACCTTGGGAAGCATGCTTGGATGCCAAGGGATAAGCCAATCATTTTGTATCGACACGACTAGCAGGGGTCGATAATGACTCATTTGGGGTTTTTGAGCACTTTTATTGCTTCGACGATGTTGTAATTGGTACGGCAAGTCATTCAAATTTGAGAAGCATTCTTGATTGTCAAGGGACAAAATGGTCATTCCAATATGAAATTATTGAAAGGGCAAAAATAGAGCGCTTAGAGTTAGATATATAGAAGCTATATTTTATAGTCCTTACAAAGGAAATTTAGTAGGCTAATTTGATTAAGATTTACTAATTTCTTGTTGTAATATATGCAAGTCCACCTCTAATGTTGGTCAATCTTAAATATTTGAGCTTAGTCAGAGGCGGGATGAAGTAATTAGGTAATTAAGTTTTTTATTTTCTTTTTAGGTGATAAGGGTAATTGAGCTACTTAACTCAAGCTCACACCTTTAGTACACAACAGTACAACATAAAAAGAACTTTTTTCAGTTCTTGAGATAACTAATTTGATTAACTTAGGTTATGTTCCGAACCCGCATTTATCAAGAAAAATGTGAGAAAAAAGATAACATAATAAAAGAAAATTTTTGTTCTATTTTTTTTCACATTTGTTTTTCTTTTTCTTTCCATAACTAAAATTTTAATTCAAACACAACATCATAGGGCAAGAATGACATTTTTAGGAGATGATAAATAAGAGTCCGAAGAACTGGCAGAAGAGTTTGTTTGTGGAATTGAGGTGGTTTGAAAGTTTATTATTAAATTTTAGAGATCGTGAGAAGTCAAGGTGTTTAGACTTAACTTACAAATGACTCCAATTCAGACAACCATCCCCCGCCTCGTATTGGAATGCATTTATAATTTAATTTTCCTGGAAAGTAAGGAAATAAAAAAAGGGTCTAGTAAAATGGTTTGGTGGATGGCTAATATATTTCTAATCAACAGAAAGAATCTATAGTAGCTGAGAGCCTGGGATGAACATGGCTTGTGAGTTTATATTTTAAAATTTTATTTTAGGAGGTTACGTATAAATATGGAACTTAGTTAAATAAAAATAAGTCACTATAATGGGTCAATTTTTTCACTCATATAAGGTAACATTTTTAAT
Organism: Euryodendron excelsum; assembly: GCA_033060915.1. Lineage (NCBI taxonomy): Eukaryota > Viridiplantae > Streptophyta > Magnoliopsida > Ericales > Pentaphylacaceae > Euryodendron > Euryodendron excelsum. The sequence continues at coordinate 42,274,195 of CM065380.1, read as the reverse complement.
GTGTAAGAGATCATATGGAGTGCCAAGCAAACACCAATTGACTAAGAGTAAGATAACTAAAAAATAAAAACAAACACTACTTTTATATATATATATATATATATATTATTATATATATATATATATATACACGATATGTATGTTTATATGTATTATGCACAATGTGATACTTGTTTTTTTTTTTTGTTTTTTGAGTTTTACATTAGTTCTTTTGGATTTTTTTTCATAGATTACAGGTATTAATGCGATGGTGAAATTAAATGGACAGACTAAATTTTATGACCAATTAATGGAGAGATTGTTGATTAACACGATCCTCACACCACCTTACTATATTTAGGTGGTACAATTCTCTACTCAAATTATGCTATTTGTAATATCTTTCTTATGAAAAAAATTTTAAATTTTAAAATATTCTCATTCATCTATGGTGCAATGTAATTACTCCAACTATTGTGTCTCTTTGTAAAAACAAATAAAAACAAAAAATAAAAAACACATGGTATCTAATGAATAGACGGTCGCACCATGTATCGTGGTGTGAGGATCACTCGAAAGAATTTCTCCAAACCAGGGATTAGGAGCCTACGGTTCGATGCTGACGTGGCAGCGTTTATTACCAACTATTGGGGCACCACCAGAAATCAAATAGACCAAGTACGAGTTCAGGTAGACCATGTGCTCACGTGCATTAACAATAGAAGTGAGACAATGAAGCCAAATTTACATATTGCATACGAGTTAGAGATAACCCTACCAATGGGTAAGAACCGAGTGGGTGGTTCGTAGGTAAAAACTTTTAGATTTTTTGGTTGACTATGTGGGTTTGAGTCTCTATAATAACTGTAATCGCTTAGCGGGACTAAATTTATTTTTTAATTTTCAGAATAATGAGACCTATCAGAACATACAGTAAAATTTAAGTCTCAATTAGGTGTGATGAGGTCTCATACATATAATTATATAGTGTTGAAGGACAATACTTCCTAACTAATGCATATAATAGATTATTTGCATATTCATTTGCTTAAGTAGAAGGGAAGAGATAATTCGATTGGCGTCATATTGTATTCGGGTTGGAGTTATCCGGTTCGTATGTCACACCGAATAAAATTCGTAGCGGGTCTTATCTGACTTCGATAATTCTAAACGATTAATTAAAAAGTGAACTAACCATGTATATAACTAAAACATTTTAAAGAATTGGGCTATGTTTGCTAGAATTAATGTTTAATCAACCATTGGATTGTAAACGGAATAGTAGTAGTCAAAATTAAGAAAAAAGGTTAGAGTGTTGATCACGTATAGAAAATTAAAAGAAATCAAATGAAATAGTCAATTGTCCCCAATTGAATGCCAATTTTTCCAAAAATGCGTTTACCACCACTTCTATGTATTTAACAATTTATAAAACTTTGATAGTACAAAGAAAACAAAAACAAAAAAAATAGATTAGTTGAAAACTTTGGTCGAGAATGTTTATTTCTTTACAATCTTTACCTCATTTTTTTTTTATTTGTTTGTATATTTCAATCTTACGACTGATTAAAACACTAATTGTCCTTGGTATTAAGCATTAAGACAAGAGGGGCCGTGTGCTTGTCGGTCTTCAACAGCCGTGAACCGTCACGACATCACAATCAGTTCCTAGACTCCACCGCGTGGTCAAGAGGATATTCTGTCCCCCACTCCCAGTATTACGTTACCATTGTGCAATTGTGCAATTATGCGCACGTGTCGGGACTTCATGCTCGGTCACCAAATCGCATCCCCCCAGAAAGATAGAGAAAATTAAATTGGGCCTATGAATTACCGCTCTTATGTCATCCACATCCCCCCTTCTCTCTCTCTCTCTCTCTCTCTGCGTGTGGAATCAGAGAATTATTCGTGGGAATCTATCTCAAAACTCTCCCTTTTCTCTCTACACTTTCTCTCTCTAAAAAGCATTCCATGATTGAGTATATTAGTTGAAGCCCCTTTCCTTTTGAATCGACTCCTTCTCTGCCTCTGGTTTTTTGTTATTTGATCCATCTCTGTATTATATATCAACATGACTGCAGTCGTGGAGATCAACGGTCAAATGCTAATCAACGGCCTTGACAAACTATCGATCGAGGAACACGTATATCGCCTCCTGTTTTGCTCTGTATTTAGTTTTTCGCGATTCCTAAAATTATGGTGCAGATCTTGATTGGTTCCTGAGAAAACTGAGGGCATATGGAAATGAAAAAGAAAATTTTGAATCTTATGGTTCTTATTTTCTTGATTTACTGAAAATGGGTTTTTTGGAGAGATAAAAAAATGAGCCCGAACATTAGGGTTAGTTTCAGTTTTGTGGAGTTCATGGAGAAATTAAGGATTTTGTAGCTTTTTTTCCCTTGCTATTATTTGTTAATTTTATTGTTAAATTCATTATGGGTTGTTTATATGATGAATCTGTTAATTGGTATGTGATTGTGGTTTTCAGAGGGAAATGCAGAGTATAGGGGAGGGTCAACGATTGGCTTGTGAGAATCATCACGGCATTTGTGCTATCTGTTTGAATAAGATAGTGCTTCAAGAGACTGCTCTTGTAAAAGGTTGCGAGCACGCCTACTGGTTTGTCTGAATCACATTAATCTATTTACCATTCTGAATTGGATATATGGCTTGATTGATTGGTGCTACTTTGTGTATGCTGCTTTTGTATGTTTTTCGTGCTCAGGTTATAGCGCTGGTTGTCATGAATTCTATACATTCAATTTTATACGACTCGAGGACAAATTTAGTACCAAATTGAACTGCAATGAATAATTGCTGTTCTTTCTGTAGTGCTTTAATAATCATATTTGACCTGGATGGGCAGAGAAAATGATTAGTTGTGTGAGGAAGACATGTTTCTGACCCACATTGGGGATTTATTTGAAATGTTAAATCTTGATTGATATAAAAGCATGTGCACATTATAATGAAGGTTGAAGTGGTTTGGTTGAACATCGGGGAAAGAGGAAGGTTTAGTAGCGGAGGTTTAGTAGCAGTACTGGTTTAAATATATAGCCACTGGACAATATTTAAGAAAGTACTCGGTGATCCCAATGCATTCATGGGCAACTCTTGTGCGAAACTTGGATATCTGTTGCAATTCTGCTCACTAGAGAGCCAACTATCTAGTTTGTGGTATGATTTCCACACATTGAAACCCATGGGTTGTGGTTTGCATTCTCCCAGAGCATAGGCATCCTGCTCCAAATATATTGGTTGTGAATTTGAGGATTTTATGTAATTTAGACATAATAACACAAGTATGACATACTTCAGTTGTGACGATATAGGTCGCAAATTCAGGATTGTATGTAATTTAGACATTGTAACATAAGTATGACATACATGAGTTGTGATGATGCATTCACTAGTAAATGACTAATTTATAAATTTTAGCTTTGCTTCAACTTTTCTTTTATCTGTTTTCTTCTGTTATCAAGTGGAATATTTGTGGTTATTTTTCATGTTTTCACTCGGTGAATTTGGAGTTTCCATAAACCAAGTTGACAAGAATGTCAATTCTATAGGGAAATACCATAGCTATCATAACATACAACAGTAGGGAAAAGGAATTTTTGGGATAATTTTTATTAGAATCCTACCTATTAGGCTATTGTAACACCCTGGTTATACAGTTAATCTAATTAAACATCAGTAACTATTCCTATGACAATTTTGTGTTTCATTTCACTTGCTTGTGATGGTTCCACTAATGTATGTGGAGTGGGAAAGAATAAATATGCGTGCTAAACTTTGATGATTTTGCTTTATTATATTATCTTTTGAATATCACTTGTGGATTTCTGAAGCTAGTGACATGTAAGTATGTAACTGCTCTCTTGAATGGAGGATAAGACGATACTTGATTTTCCCCTCCTTCGTAATTGGCCGAGGATATTTATCAACATCTTTGCTTTATGTCTTTTGTTTAGTGTTTGATGAGTTGTATATTACTGTGTCACCTATTTCTTTCTACTTGGCAATTGTTTTGTTTTGGGTATTCATACCTCAATTTTAGATTTGTAGATGATGGATTTGGTTAATCTCTATTGTATTTTTGGTTCTGTACCCACCACACAAATGCACACATATTGGCACGTCTTATTGCCTATGTGTCCTGGTTTCTTGATTCAACTCCAAAAATGCATCTCTCTACATTTTTGCAGTTGATTGTGAATCCTTTATATATATATATATATGTCTACATATCCTAGCTTGCTCTATGGAGATCATAATGTTGGTTAAATCATACCTTATTGCTGACTGCCTTGGTTCAGACTGTTTTTGTTCTTCTCCTTATTCTCCTAAGACGTTCAACTTGGAATGCTACTCAAATGTGATTTCAAAATGAAACTACATGTCAACCTCTCCCTAAATAATGAGTGCTACCTGTACTGCTGAACTCAATTTTAAAATGACGAAACTGAAAATTTTGAATACACTGGCATTTGAAAAATGACGTGGTGACTAGTTATAATTTGATCTTAAGCAAGAGTTCCCACCCATCGTGTTATGGCTATTCATACGCTCCAATTCTTTAAACTGTAATGATAAGTGGTTTTGAGATTTAGTTTCCTTAAAACTTTATGTAAATAACAAAGACGCAATATATCTGATGAGGTGGAACTTCAGTAGTTTCATTTTTTGGCGAAGACATAAGCTATTACCTTTCTGGCCTTTTGTTTCCAATTTTACTTTGCAACGGACTTTTGATTTGTGGTAGCTTTAGAGGTTCTTACCACAAGTACTTTGTATTGTTTTATTTGATTCATGTTGTACTATTGAGCACTAGACTTTCAGAGGTTTTTAGGATTCATAGGAGTTTTATTGATTCTGACTTGTTGAATGCCCTTTCCATCCATGTGGAATATGGCTGCAATATGGCTTATACTTTTGGACTTCAAGTTTCAGTAACTGATTTAATGCTTCTAGCATTGAACCCCTCATGAACCAAATGACTTCTTATAGGAAATACTTGGATTATGGATGAAATTAAACGTACTAAGATTATGAGGGAATTGGGCTTGTTGGGCTTAACTTGCGATTATTTTCTCAAAAATGTTATGATTAGACCCTTCAAAATCAAAGTGACAGTGCTGGAGCCATCTGAGATTAAACAATCAATCAATCTCTCTCTCTCTCTCTCTCTCGTGCGTGCATGCCTGCACACACACTCACGCGTGCACCCACATATTCGTGTTGTGGTGTAACTGGTGTTAACCTTAGGTGTTATAGTACACTTTGTTTAAACTTCAACATGGCTGCCTCGTCAGATTGCTTAAGCAATGCAAGCTTAAAATGTGAACAAGGATGTGACTTTTTGATTGCTTTCTTGCTGTACGTTATGATGTTTGCAGAGTGAATAAATTAGTTTTTCTTATATGCCTAACAACCTGAAACAGCATAATTTGGAAGGATAACATATAATGATATGTTCTTTCTAGAATGCCATTTCATAAAATTGACCGTCTTTCCTTTGTTCTTTGTTTTTTTTAGTGTGACATGCATCCTTCGATGGGCCACATACAGAGAGAGACCAACATGCCCTCAGTGTAAACATCCGTTTGAGTTCCTCAACATCCATCGTTCACTTGATGGCAGGTATGGCAGCAATTTCCTCTTGCTGGTTTGCTTTCATCTTGTCTTTTTAATGACAGTCATGTTTACTCATGAGAAATGATCTTCAGAGCATAACTGGACAAAAGATGTTTGGGATAATTGTTGCCAACTGTCATGCTCATAAATTCATGAATTTATCTTAACCTTATTGTTGGGAAAATAGTCAAGCAATTGCGTCTCATGGGGATTTTATGTATGATGATGGAGACAACCACAGATTGCTTCTAATTGGCCTAATTAGTGCAGCTTTTTATTCAAGCTGTAAACTTCAGATGTAATTGAAGTATAAAATGTGAGATTGGATCGCATACTCATAATGAGAAACTTTTGTTAAAATTTGTACCGTTCAAATTGGTGTTTTTCTTAAAGGTGCATTGAGTAACACTCCTTGCTGAAATTTTCTTATGCCACTTCAACAGCATCCAAGATTACATGTATGAGGAGAGCGTATGCCTGCTTCTTAGAGCCTCATGGTTTAATCCCTTGATCATAGAGGATCGGGAAGAGTTGGATGATGAAGTGGACAATTATTATCCATATGAGGATGAGGAGGAGGATTTGGATGCAGTTTACTTAAGCCATTCACCCAATCTTCGGATTGGTAACCGGAGATGGGGGGATAACGGATATGTTAGGGCAGGAAGACAAGAAGCAAGGCCAGTCTATCAACCAAAACCCCTGGATTCAGGTGCTGGTCCGTCGCGTGAGCCTAAGAAGAAAGAAACCGTTGTGAAAGATACGGTGGGGCGAAGGGCTAAGAGGGCACTGAAGCGTGAAGCTGCTGATAAGGCAGCTGCTGCAAAACACGAGCAGCATTTGGCGAGGTTGGGTCGGAAGTGATTCCATCCAAGTACTTAGAAGACAGAATCCTCGGACTTCGCCAATATCCCTCTTGTACAGTAATTTCATTGCTTCTAAGTTTGTGCAATAATGACATGGTAGTTGGTTGGAATCTTGTTTATAAATGGGCCGAACCACTGGCCTGTTGTATTTCTCAAGATTTATGTATCTGATTATTGAACTGTTCCACAATCGCAGTTCTTTCTTATTTCTCATGTTGCTGTATATTCTTCCTTGTTCTAGTATACGTGTATTGGTCAAGTTGAAAAACTAGATTTTCATGTGTCAATTGATTGTTCGTCCCTTTCAAATACTTACCTCATTTCTTGAAATTTCCGGGTGTTTAGTTTGTAAAGATAGTAATGGTGGAAGATAGAAAATTGGCATGGTCTGACCAGTCACTGACATTAAAAAAAATGTTGGCAACATGAAGTACCTAAAGCCAGAATCAGTGGGTGCTGCAACACTTTTTTTAAAAAAATTATTCAATGCTTCAACAGTACCGCGTTATTCTGGAGTGAGGAAGTCCCTGTTTGTTTGTGGTTGATTTTAAAAATAAGTTTTTTATTTTTTGGGTTTAAGAGAGATATCGTTGCATATTATGGGGTTTTGTTGGAGTATGAATCTCAGACCTGGTGAAAGAGATGAAAGTCTTATTTTAGCTCCAAAAAAATTCCTAACTAGCTGAAACATTGGCCGTTTTTGGCTACTACGTATTTTTTTTTTCGTTTTTGAAATAAAAGTAAGACCAGCTTGAAAAGAGCGGTATCTTTTTTTTTTTGGTCGTTCCTTCGGTAGAAAAATTAACCTTGAGGTTTGGCATCCTTTCTGAATATATTTGATGTTTTTCAAAAGTGGTAGGTAGGTAGCTTGTGGAACTTTTCATCAATACGGTTTTTCCCCGGTGAAATGGGAGAGCATTGACTTTCTCGCAGGGATATGTTGAATTTGAGATTTGATGAGCTCTTTTTTTTTTTTTTTTTTTCGGGTTCATGATTTTGAGTTTTGAGAAACTTGTTTTATATGTAAATAAAAAAAAAAAGGAAGTTAAAATAGGATAGAGACTCGGAGTCTTTGACTATAGTTGTAAAATATAAAGTTCTAATACTAGGTGAAGCTAAATGGTTGCCCATTTTTTTTTTCTTTTAAAGGAAGGAACGAAAATACTAAAACAGAGAAAAGGTGAGTAGGTGTTTATCTAACGTTACGTTGGATCTTGAGTTAGGTTATCCTAGTGGACAAGTGAAAGAGGGAGAAATAGGTATTTATCTAACAACAAGAGGAAGATAACTTATCTCACACACAGACATGAACCTCTTTAGTATATAAATTTGTACATATGTTTATATGTATTAGAAGTTGGAGATGTGTTCATTGATATTTTGAATTGGTTAATGTATATTCTCTTTGTTCTTATTTCAAGTTACAATTCATAAAACAATATTTGTGGGTATCATTATTAGAAATTCTTATAAGATACCACTTGTCCATTAAGGGTAATCTAGGGGTTTAAAGATTTGGTGTACACGCTAAATGCACCCGAGTTTCCTACGAAAGGGGAATTTGATTTTTTTGTTTTTGTTTTTTGTATATATTGTTTTCTTTTTTTATTGTTTAGATTTTGCTAGGGACTAGTGAAAGCTAAGCTTGGGAGAGAGAGGGGGGGGGGGGGGGGGGGGGGGTTGACTATACTCTAAAAGTGTAATTACAATCCCATAAATATCCCCTATTTAGGGGATTGTTCGCCTTAATTATGGTTTAACTATTGTTTTTAATCATAAATTGATTTGATTCTGCCTTTACACATATTACAGGAAATTCGGACTTAAATGAGCAAAAATGGGCCAAAGTAAGCATGGACCGTTCGAACGGATGACGTTAGTAGCCCACCGTTCGAATGGACCATTTTTGCGTTCGAACGTGACGAGAAAACGTTCGAATGCAACGTCAGACGCTACCCTTCTAGAATCAATTTTTTTCGTTTGAAGCGAGATAGAGTCGATATTTCCCATCCGAAGAGGAGGAAGATTCAAATTTTCACGTTCAAAGTATTGTCCTAAGCACCGCTCGAACAAACTCCCTTACTGTTCAAATGGATCTCAAATCCCTGCTTTTTTATTACGTGGCAAAAACTGACTTTGGAAAAAAAGAAAAAAAAAGAAGATATAGAGTAGTTTTGTACTGGAAAAGAGATATAAAAAAGTAGTTAGAAGCTTTTTTGATAGAGAAACTTTATTTTCTTGCATTTTTCTTAGTTTTCTCTCATTTTCTTTGTATCTAAACACTAGTTTGGTTCAATTAAATTCTAGATCTTCTTTATCTAATGTTCACTTATGTCTTCTATATGTTTTCTACCATAGGAATGGCAAGCTAAACTCTCCAATTGGATGTAATTGTGAGTATTCATCAAAGAATATATGGAGATTGAAGGGAAGTTTATGAATTTACTTGAATATCTTTAGATTTTGTCTCTCTTTCTTTAATCAGATTTTATTCTTCGTTAGAAATCTTAAGTTTATAATCATGGTTTGTGAACTTGTGATTTTCGCTTAAGGACTTACAACTTCTCATTGAATCTAACTCTAATTTAGAAGAAATCAAGGTTTTCATTGTTAAAATCTTCCGAATCAGGGATCCCTGAAGAGATCCTTGATTTGAGTTAATAGAATCTTCACTTTAATTCTCCTTGCATGAATTGGTGAATCTGAGCAATTGTATCCAATTCTCATTAATTTGCACTTGAATTCGTAGTTTTTTGATTTGAATTGTCATAATTTCATAGTCTAATTGCTAATCACTAGTTCATTTTCAATTTGAGTAATTAGAGTAATAAATTAACTTATCCTCAAAACCCAAAAGAATTTTTGGTTAATTCTTAGATACTTCAGAATTGATTTTCTATTTGTTTTGCAATTAAGTTTAATTGGATTTTAATTTGTGTGTTTGTTGACTTTTGCTAGATTGACATAAATTCCATGGGTGAAAATGATATTGGTATACTTTCAATTTAAACTATATCGGAACCGTGAAATTGGGGAAATGAACCAAGTTTAAGGGCACCATTGCCTGGGATTTGAAGGAGCAAGCAAATTTTGAAAAAAAAAAACAATTAAATTAAAAATTACAAAAACAAGGTGGAAATTGATCACTCATCTCCGAGGGAAGCATTTACGGCTGCAGGCTGGGGTAATTTCTTCAATCCCTATTGTGAATATCATGCTAGAACTTTTGGTTCTTCTTTTTGGTAGTTTATTTTGTTTGGTTAATTAGATTGCATTGCATCTTGTTAGGGTCATTAGAGGAGATAAGATAGTGTGTTTTGTATACTAATTGGTGGTATTGTTGAGTACGTGGAGTAGGAGTTTGGAGTTGAAAAGCCGTTGTTTGGTATTGCATAGGAAAAGTCGTCGCCCGTCAATGATATGTTTGAGTATGATGTGTCGATTAGGATTGAGGCATACTATTTGTGCATTGCATTTGTATGACCCATTTCACCTGAGACATATACAATCGTTTGGTACGAATTAACACACCATCACCGGTTAGCACTCTCTCTCCCGGACTCCCTTTAGTGGCTGACCTAGGTTTCCTGCCAATGGAAAATATGAATGAAGGTGGTGGACTACCTAATCCTCCTTTGAATTTGCCAAATAGTGCAGGAGGTGATGATTTCGAAAGGGGGAGTATCCATGGCGACATGGAGGCTCCCTAATACCGCAGTTTGAGAAATTACATGAACCCACGATGGCAAGCGCCGAGTTCATGTATCGTTTTTCTACCTCACTATACTACTTTGAGTATACGCTCGGATATGATACAATTGTTTCTACAATTTCATGGGGTGGATTCGGAAACGCCTTATGCCTTGATCAAGGAATTTGAAGATGCATGTTCGCTTGTGATGGACAACTCTTGTCCAAAGGAAATATTTTTTCTTAAACTTTTCCCGTTCTATTCAAAAGATGCTGCTAAGACGTGGTTCTATTCTTTGAGATCACTTTGCATCCAATCTTAGCAAATTCTTCAAGAGGAGTTTTTAAAAAAGTTCTTCCCGGAGAATAGAATGGAGGTGTTTCAATGCCAAATCTCACAATTTTTCCCAATGTTGGGGGGAATCTTTTTTTCAATGTTGGGAACATTTTAAAGAGCTCCTAATTTTTTGCCCACATCATGGTTTCGCTGAGTGACACATTATCAACATCTTTTATGCTTCCCTAACGTCCCAGCTTAAGCAATTTGTTGAGACCATGTGTGCGGAAACATTTATAGATGCAATGCTTATTTTGATTATCTTGCCAATTTGGCTAAAGATTGGGCGACCACTAAGACCCAAAATCTTGAATGTCAACTTGTTCAACAAGGAGTTGGGGTGAAGTATCAACTAAAGGAAATGGATGATGTGGATGCTCGTTTAGCGATGTTGGCTAGGAAGTTAGAGGCCTTAGAGATTAAGAAAGTTAATGCGATTAAAATTGAAGAGGTGAGAGAAATGAATTGTGTCTTGTGTGAAACGAAAGACCACGACACTCTCTCATGTTTGGTCATTCCGGGGGTAAACGAGGCCTTGCATTCGAATACCTAGAACCTGGGATGGAAGGACCTTCCAAATTTCTCATGGAGGGGTGAGGGGTCTTTAAACTCCCAAGCTTGTCAAAGAGGGTTTCATAACTCTCAATCTTATCAAGCACCTCTTTCACCGTTTCAACCATAACAATACCAACCTCCACCGGTTGCATCATTCCCAACCCAACCAAAACCATTTCAACCTCCACCTCAAGCTCCATCCAATACATACCAACCTCCACATAGAAGACCGTTGGAGGACAACCTCCACCAATTCATGCAAACTCAAGGAGGAGAAAATTCTCGAGTGGATAAAACTTTTGGAGCAACAAAGCCAAATGTTGAATGATATTAAGAGTCAATGGACTCTTCTCACACAAGCCTTTACCCTTAACGAAAAGGGTAAGTTATCCGCCGAACCTCAACCTAATCCATTTAGGCATGTGCAGTCCACCAAGACTTTGAACCAATCTTCTTCTAGCAATGAATAAGTGCAAGCCATCACCACCTTGTGAAGTGGTAAGGTTATTGATAAGATTATTCTTCCTAGGGATCCTAAGGGTAGGGGAGAAGCTTTTAAGGTAGTTGAGGGTTCACTTGAGATAGAAAGAGTGGGAAAGCCTAGTATGGAGAAAGAGAATGAGTCTAGGAAGGATTTCGATGGGAAGGAGAAGAGTGAAGAGGATTCAGTAAGAAGAAAGAAAAGATCGAGTCTATAAGCCGAAATGAGAAAGTTTTGAGGGAGAAATGTGAGGCATTGGCTTATGCCTTTTTCCCTTAATGTCTAGCCAAGTCCAAGAGTAATCCATTAAGTTCCAAGATTTATGAGACTTTCAAACAAATCAAAATAATCTGCCACTCTTAGAAACCATTAGACAAGTACCATCTAACGCTAAATTTTGAAAAGATTTATGCACCGTTAAGAAGAGGTTGAACGTAAGAGAGAATGCCTTTCTTACTAAGGATGTGAACTACGTGGTCCAAGTTAAGACTCCTCCCAAGTACAAAGATCCGAGTTGTCCTACCGTGACTTGTATCATAGGAGACCATAGAATCGAGGGGTGCCTTCTAGATTTAGGGTCGAGTGTGAATCTATAGCCATAGTCGGTGTATGATCAATTAGGATTAGGTGAGCTCAAACTAACTAGGATCATACTTCAACTAGTGGATTGATCTATTAAGTCCCCTTGGGGAATGGTAGAGGACATTTTGGTGCAAGTTGATAAGTTCTATTACCCCGTGATTTTGTGGTTCTAGATACTCAACTGGTAGTGGATCTTAACTCCCAAAACCATATTCCAGTCATCTTAGGTAGACTTTGTCTAACTACATGTGATGCCATTATCCATGTGAGGGGGGGGGGGGGGGGTCTCTTAAAGTTTTCATTTGGTAATATGTTCGTTGAGCTTAACATGTTTAACAAGGGGAGGTAACCAGGGGATTTGGAGAATGTCTAAGAAGCCTTATCGATTCTATGGTGCAAGACCACTTTGAGAGGCATAGTGTAGAGGACCTAGTAGCTAGAATGTTGATATTTAGTGAGGGGTTAGTTTGCTTGGAAGGTGAGAAAGAAAGGGATATTGTTAGAAAGGTGTAAGCACCCCATTTTTGACCGCTCGGTAGTCTACACTCCGTCCGGACTTGTTTTCAAGTCGTTGTGGACATATTCCAATCGAAACCAATTCTCTAGGTCCAAATTCCATCTTTCCATCGCTTCGCGGGCCTGTCGGGCCCAAATAGAGGCAAAATGACCAAAACGCCCTTAGGGGCATTATTCTTTCTTATTCCAATTCCAATCCCTCTCTCGAGAAAGTTTATTCCTCGAGACGGTCCGAGTAGCAAAACTACTCACAAAACCGTTAGAGTGGCGGAATCACTCACAATCCAGGCACGTCTCCTCGGAGACGGTAAGACTCCTTTCCAATCCCACTCTCGAGACAGTTTATTTCTCGAGACGATTCCAATCCAGGCACGTCTCTTCGGAGACGGTAAGACCCCTTTCCAATCCCTCTCTCGAGATAGTTTATTCCTCGAGACGGTCCGAGTAGCAAAACTACTTACAAAACCGTTAGAGTAGCGGAAATACTCACAAAGCCGTTAGAGTAGCGGAAATACTCAACCTCGTCCGAGTAGCGGAAATACTCCCAAATCATCAACCCCGTCTGAGTAGCGGAAATACTCAACCCCGTTCGAGTAGCGGAAATACTCCCAAATCATCAACCCCGTTCGAGTAGCGAAAATACTCAACCCCGTCCGAGTAGCGGAAATACTCCCAAATCATCAACCCCGTCCGAGTAGCGAAAATACTCACACCATTAGAGTGGCGGAAACACTCAAAACCTAGGTCAACACCCGTGTCTGTTAGCTCACTTCGGTGAAAAATGATCAGATTACCCTTAGGACCTTTTCCGAGACTTTCCGGTCAAGATTACCATTTTGCCCCTAAGCATCCGAATGCCCTGGGAACCACACCGGCTCTGGGTATCAAACCGGTAACCTCCTAAGACTACTTTTTATAGTGTTCTCAACCTTCCTTTACCTTTTCGGATCATTCCGAGTTAGTTCCGGCCAACTCGGTACAAAATGACTATTTTGCCCCTGGAGGGCCGGTCTCCTTCTTCGACCACACCGGCTCTGGGTATCAAACCGGTAATGTCCCGAGAATACTTTTTATAGTGTTCTCAACCTCCCCTTACCTTTCCGGCCCATTCCGAGTTAGTTCCGGCAAACCCGGTACAAAATGACCATTTTGCCCCTAGTGGGCCAGTCTCCTTTTCCGACCACGCCGGCTCTGGGAATCAAACCGGCAACCTCTGAGAACATTCTGAATAATGTTTTCAGATCTCAAGTCTTTTTTCGGGACAGTCTGAGTCTGTCCCGGCAGTTTTTCGGTCTGATTGACCGTTTTGCCCCTAAAGGCCCGGTCAACCTTTTCGACTCACCTTATCATCACTTTTTAAGTCAAACACCTCCAGGACACTATTTTAAGTGTTCTTGCTCCTTTCCGGCCTTCCGGGTCATTCCCAGCTCCTTCAAATTATTCCTGGACTTTCCGGAGTCACTCCTAGTGAAGCCAGGCTAAAAGTTGCATGGTAGTCACTAGTACAAGCGCCCAAATCTAGTCAAAGATACGTTGCTTGCCGACCTTAATAGTTTCCTAATTGGCTGGCGCCACTCCTAGTGGCGCCAAAAGAAATTTTGGCCTAGCGCCACTGCAACAGGCGCCAGTGTATTCCAACTTCTATAAATACAGAGCCTCATTCAACGTGAAAGGGGTCTGCAAACTTAACCTAAGAATCCTATATTTCGATATACAAAGCTCGAGCACCTCCTAAACCCTAGCCTCCCTAGGTTTTCCCAAACCCTAGCCACCATACATAAACCCTAGCCTCCTATACACTCATACACACCCCCATACACTCATACCCTAGCCTTCAACCATCCTTTGAAGATTGGAAGAGCTGCCATCTAAAGCTTGAAGATAACCCTTGAAGGTTGAAGAAAAAGATCAAGACGAAGACCGAAGACCGAAGACAAGCAAGGCGCGCAAATTAAAGAAGATACAAGGTAGGCTTTCTCTTTAATTTTCTGCACTTCCCCCCCTCTCTCTTCTCTCTCCAACCCACTTGGGTTTTCTCTATTTTAATCCCTTATCTCTTTCCCCCCCTTTCTTTGCATGCTTGAAACAAGGGGACTTCCGGTCCATGTGTAGGATTAGACTATTGGAGAGTCACCGTGTCAGGGGCTTTCTTCTAGTCTAACCAAAGACCACGTGGGTCCGGCCCCCTTGATTATGTGGTGAAGCCTTAGCCTTGTATGTTCACGACCCCAAATTGCATTGTGCATATCATGATCTTGCATCTTCCAAAATTCATTTTCAAACTCGTTTTCAAAACCGTTTTCAAACTTGTTTTCAAAATTGCATCAAAATCTCTTTTTCAAAAACTTGTTTTCAAAACCACAATTCTAGGGTGATTCTAGCCTTTCCATGGCTAGGGTTGCTTTAAGAAAGTGTTACATTAAAAGTGACATTTTTGGTCTATATTTTCAAATCTTATTGTTTTTCAAAACCACTTTCTTAAAGTGGTTCTAGCTCTTATGGCTAGAATCGCTTTAGGAAAGAGAGATGTTTCATACCTTCCAAAAAACTCTCTCTTCAAAAATCTCTTCCTAAAAATCTCTTTTTCAACATACTTTTCTAAAACTCTCCTCTTCAAAATTGTTTTCAAAAACTCCATTCCAAATTCTATTTTTTAAAATTCTCTTTTTCAACTCCTCTCCAAAATCTTTTTCTCAAAATTCACTTTCTAAAAACACTCCCTAAATTCACCTTTCTAAAAACTTTCTCCAACAACCTCTTCCAAAAATCTTTCTAAAAAACTCTCTTTCCAAATTCTTCCCTCTAGAAACTCCTCTTTAGGTTTTCCTTCCAAAGTCTTCGTTTCCAAAAACGTACTTTCTAAAAATCCTCTTTCCTTAGAGCCTAAGTCAAGCCCTAGAACTCACAATTAGGAAACCCTAATTTTCTTTCCAAAAACATGGTTTTCAAACTTTTCCCCAAACCTAGGTTTCCAAAACCCCTTGTTTTCACATCCAAACAATACACGTTTCCAAAACCTCTTTTCTATGTCAAAACTATAATTTTCCAAATCTAGGGTTTCTAGAATCTCCCTTTCCAAATCCTAGCCAAATCCTACCTTCCCTTTGGGAAACCGAATCAAATCTCCCAGTTTAGGAAACTAGATCCCGTCCTCCATTTTTGGAAACAAAATCAAATCTTTTCTTTTAGAAACCAAATCCAATCCCTTCCTAATCCAAACCTTTTCTAATTCAACTTCTTCGTAATTTCCTACCTTCTTAAACCATAAGTTTCCTAAACCTAAACTCTAAATCTCCCTTTAAATTTCAAAATCCAAATATTTCCTAATTCAAATCCTTCCTAAACTTTCACTTTCCTAAACCTTAAGTTTCCAAAACTTGAACATAAAAATCTTTCTTAAATTTTGAAATTCAACTTTCAAATCTTTCCTAATTCAACCCTTTTCTAATTCTACCCCCTTTCTAAATCTTAACTTTCTAAATTCAAGTTTTCAAAACCTTTCCTAAATTCAAGCCTTTCCGAATTTCAAGACTTTCTAAAATTCAAACTCTAAAACTTTCTAAATCCTAAACTTTCTAAATTTCAAATCTTTCTAAAGTTCTAAGCTTCCTAAATTCAAAACTTTCTTAAGTTAAATCTTTCTAAGCCCTAAAACTTTCTAAATTCTAAACTCTCTTAAACTTCAAATCTTTTCAAATCTAAGGCTTTTCTAAATTCAAAACTTTCTTAATTCAAACATTTCTTAAATTGAAAACTTTCCTTTTTCAAACCTTTCCTAAAACAAAACTTTCTTATTTTCAAAACTTCCTTGTTTTCAAAGCTTTCCAAATTCAAAACTTCTCTTTTTCAAAACATTTCTAAATTCAAAACTTTCCAATTTCTAAACTTTCTTAAATTTAAAACTTTCCTAAACCTAAAACTTTCCTAAATTCAAAACTTTCCTAATTCAAAAACTTTCCAAAAATGACACTTTCCTAAATCAAACCTTTCCTAATTTGAACCTTTCCTAAATCCAGTCTTTCTTAAACTCTTGAGTCTTTCCTAGGTCTCCTATCTTTCCTAAGTCTAGGTTTCCTCACACCTTCTCTTTTTCAAAACAAGTCCAAATCTATCTTTCCAAATCAAAGTCCAATCTTCTCAATTTCAATTTTTTAATCTCCTCTTCTAATTTCAAGTGAAATTCAATTTTCAATTCAATCTCTTTTCAAATCAAACCTTCTATTTTCAATCGGACTCCGGTCCGAACTACGACTGACCTGATTCCCCTAAAGGGATACGTAGGCAACCTTCATAGGTGCGGTTACAACACTTTTCAACTTTCAATTCCACCTTCATAGGTGCGATCACAACATTTTTCAAACTTTCAATTCCACCTTCATAGGTGCGGTCACAATCTCTTTCAAATTTCAAATTTCAAATTTCAAATTCCAAAATCTTTCTAAATCTCCAATCTATTTTCAAATTTCTAATTTCAAATTTCTATTTTCAATCTTCAATTTCAATTTCCAAAATCTTGTTTCCAAATTCAAGTTTCTATCTCTTTCTTTTCAGATCAAATCAATTTCAAATTAAACTCTTTCCAAATCTATTTTTCAATTCTCATTCCTTATACTTGCATACCATGCATCATGTTAGTTTCTTTTTAAGCATTGTTTTTCTAAAGTAGATAGGATTGAACTATAGTTGGTTGAAGACTCTCATAGGCGAATCTAGGGTAGATTGACATGTAGGTAGCGAAAGGGCGGGGTAGGGTGATAGCTTAGTGCGTCTTCCCTACACATAACCAACTTTCGAATCTAGAATCACTGTTTTCAAAAACCAAAACGGAGTTATTTTTCTAAAAAGGGCTAAATGCTTTCCAAAGGTTGCCAAACAACTTGTTTTCTTAAAAACCCTCTCTTGAGGATGTTTTCCAAAAACCCTAAGTGTGGTCTTTGGATTATGCTTAGTTTTTAGGTGACCTAACTCACCTTAATCAAGTTAGGTGGCGACTCCGAATCTTTTTCAAAAGCCCTTTATTCAAATCAAATTTTCAATTCAAACCTAGTCGCACTCATTCTTCTAGGAGGGTGAGTTCTAACGAGAGAGTATAGCATTTTTCCCGCTTGGGTGAGTATTCCTTGAGTGCGAAAAATCTGGGCGCGACAAAAGGGTAGTGGTCTAAAGGTTTGCCCTATCATGGCAGTGAGTCAATGGACCCCCATCTTTGAACCTTTGACTTCTAACCCTATCAAACCCTAACCATCGGAGCTTAAGGCTCCTACACCCGATAGGAAGCCTATACAATCTACACTCAAGTATTCTTTCTTAGGAGAGGACGAGTCATATCTAGTAGTGATATCTTCATCACTAACAGCGACTCAAGAGAAGAGCTTATTGAAGGTGTTCACGAAGCATTGTAAGGCCATAGGTTGGACAATCGCTGATTTACATTGGATTAGCCCCCTTGTGTGTACTCATAGGATTTACCTTGAGGAAGGGGGTAAATCGGTGTGTCAAATGCAATGGCAATTGAACCCAATAATGAAGGAAGTTGTGAGGGGTGAAGTTCAAAAACTCCTTGATGCGGGTATTAACTACCTGATTTCTAATTATAGGTGGGTAAGACCCACTCAAGTGGTCCCTAAGAAATCCGGAGTCATGATAGTTCAAAATGAGTATAATGAATTAATGCCTACTCGTGTTCAAACTGGGCGGCAGATGTGCATTGACTACCGTTGCCTTAATGCCGTCACAAGTAAAGATCATTTTCCCCTTCCTTTCTTTGACCAAGTCATAGAAAGGGTTACGGGACATGCATATTATTGTTTTTTTGATGGCTGCTCCGGCTATAATCAACTAGAAATAGCTATGGAAGATCAAGACAAGATCACTTTTACATACTCTTTTGGCACATTTGTTTACAAGCAAATGCCTTTTAGGTTATGCAATACTCCTACCACTTTTCAACGTTATATGATGAGCATATTTTTTGATATGGTGGAGCATATTTTAGAGGTCTTTATGGATGATGTTTCTATATATGGGGACACTTATGCTAATTGCCTAGCCAACCTAGAATCGGTCTTTAAAAGGTGTGAAGAGAGTCATCTAGTTTTGAATTGGGAGAAGTGTCACTTCATGATGACACAAGGTATAGTTTTATGCCACATCATTTCCGGAAAGGGTATTAAGGTAGATCCTGCCAAGGTTGAGTTGATTAAAAAACTATCTACCCTTAGGACTGTTAAAGATATAAGATCCTTTCTTGGGCATGCCGGTTTTTATCGGCATTTCATTTACTCATTTAATGCCATCTTTAGGCCTTTGTGTGACCTATTGGCATACGATGTTTCATTTTAATAGACTTCATTTTGTTAACTAGCATTTGATAAGTTAAAAGACCATTTGAGTACGGCTCCCAAAATCCAACTATCAGATTAGAGCCTCCATTTTGAACTCGTGCGATGCTAGCAATTTTGCCATAGGGGCTATCTTTGGTCAAAGGAAGGACAAGAAACCATATGTGCTCCATTATGTGAGGAAAACATTGAATGATGCCCAAGTTAACTA